>CM077788.1:0-600000 GCA_039737535.1 Lagodon rhomboides | reverse complement strand
TATATAATGACGTCCAGGGCTGCACCTTATGTTACAGCTCCCTCTTCTGTAATCACAGTCAAAAGATTTATATGACACTGAACTGATTCCCTCGGGGCAAATAAGGCCCTTAAAGTCCAACAAAGTGTGACTAACCTGGCTCTGTAGCTGGCCAGAGGCCAACACTCATAACTGTGTTTCACCATGAGAGTAATTAACATCTCCTGAAAAGAAACCCTTGTGTTTTTGCTGTATCAATAGTTATTGTGTTCAGTGTATTTCTTTTTTACTTGTTTATTTAATAGAGACAATGCACAGTATATTCATTACACCAAATATTACTCAGCAAATTTCTGTCTGCTGCCACTGACAAAACATACTGACACACATGAGGAAGCTACAAGGAACTAGCCTACTTGATAAGTAGATCATCTCCCCATTCAGTCCAAAGACTTTGGATTGAAATGAGAGATGAAACATGTGGGTCAAAAGGATCCTATTGCTCAGGCTGCTAAAAGTGATGTATAGCTCAAAAGGTCAACAGTCTTTACTGTCAATGCAGAAGAGAGTTTTGTTAAATGGTTCTATTTAAATAATAAAAAAAGAAAAAATGTAACTAAGAACTCAAAAATGTGACCAAGCCTGTCTACAGTTGATCCAGCAGTTGATGCTAGAGCTGATCCTGACTGCCTGTGAGGTGGATGAAAATCTCAACCCGCCTCTCACAAGTGCTCAAGCACTTACTTCCAATTTGAGCTGAGATAGTCTGGACTGGTTCTCTGGTCTTACAGGGATACGATCACAACTATTGAAAAGAATTTGTACAAAGAATCTTTAAAATGCCAACCAAAGAGTTTTTTGGACCCTCTGAGTTGTCAGTGCAGATCTCCTCATGATATATTTGTATGCATATATTTGTCTTGAGAATGTTGTAGCCGATCTATTCACATTCAGTGCTATTTTACTTCAAACCTCTTAGTCATGAAGCAAAAAGATCAGTGGCTATAGCACACATGAGGCCCAGTAGGCAGAAGACCTACACAAACAGAAAATATATGTCAACTGGCAGCTTCCCATTTGTTCTCAGAAACAGTTTCTATATATGGATCAAACTAATGTTTTCAAATGCTGGAAATAAATCTGCAGAGCAGAGTGTGTCTGTAGTACCTCTGTCAGGGTCGGAAAAGCCATCATTGCCCATCAGACCTCCCAAACATTGTGCAGCAAATTACTGAAGGCTTTTGAATACAGATGTTGTCATTTTTATATTCACTTTTTTGCTTTTGCAGTGCAATTAAAGGTCCAGTGTGTAGGATTTAGGGGGGTATATTGTCAGAAAAAATGGGTATGATTAATTGATTTTTATTTCACACAGGCACACATCATCAAAGGAGTTCTTACAGACATATTATATCACTTTATCAGTTCTTACAGGTATAATATAATCACCTGAAATTAAGAAAAGTTGTGTTTTGTTACCTTAGAATGAGCCTTTCATATCTACAGAGAGAGCAGGTCCTCTTCCATGGAGTGGCCAAGATCCCCAGCCATGCTTCTACAGTAGCTCAGAATGGACAAACCAAACACTGGTTCTAGAGAGAGTCTTTATCTGTTTTTGGCATTTTAAGCAGTTACTGTTTGGGAGGTTTAGATTTGGGGTGTTCATTTGGTAGCAATCTGAAACCACACTGCTAGAGGCTACTAAATCCTACGGACTGGACCTTAAAACTTGTGAATCTGTAAAAAAAAGAAAAAAAATCATCTGCATGGACATATAAACCATGATTTTCTGATCGCTTGTGTGTGTCTGTATGTGAATGAGCCTGTCTGACTTGTAAAAATATATTGAATTACTTGGTTGCTTCTTCTATTCTGCTTCCTTTAAAAACAGAAATAACCACGTTGTCTGTTTGCTTTCTGCTGCAGAGCTGGAGTCAATTCACATTCAAGTCAATAAATGCATTTCATAAAAATCTGTAGATAATTTGCCAACAAAAAGGCAGGCTGCTCACATTGACAGCCTTCTCAGTCTCTACATTATCAGTGTCCTGAATTGCTTGGACTGGAAGTGAGTTGGTCCCAGCCCTTCTCTGCAGTATGGCACTTCATCTTTACTGTGTTTGTGATTCCCATGTAGATCTCTGGCAAGAGATTGTTTCAATCTCCAATCTTTTTGCAGTTGCGTGTAAAAAGTAGGGGCCAGAGAGGTTTGAAAGTGACCCTTGTACGAGGCTATAACCTGGAGTCACTCTGGCTCTGTCTCTTACAGAACAAAGTGGAGGAGCTAAATCAGCGACTGAGGCAAGCTATGGATGGTCAGTGTTTCAAGATGTTACTGATTCTGATCTGTCTTTTTTTTACAGTGTATCAAGCTTGGAGAATGAACTCACTATCAAAGTTTAATAATGACACCATATGAATCCTCTTCCTCACAGTACTGTTTAGAGCCAAGCAGCCATATCTAATGCAGCCAAACATTCACTTTATGTATAATATATGTAAAGTTGGTCAAAACAGATTAAAAAAAAAGCATGTCGAAGTTGTAAAATGCAGTGAATCATCCACCATGTCTTAGGTCAAACTGCATCATGATCCTATGCATACGATGATGCATTATTCCTCGCTGTGATGGATTCTTGCTCAGCGGCTTCGGTGTGAAGCGCAGTGCTCTGTCCTGTCACACACCGGTGTCTCTTCTGCTGTGTCCCTCTGTGCTCCCACTCTCTCAGATAACAGGAACTTGCCTCACGGTCGACCTGCTGTCCTCTTCCGCACCAAATACTCCATCCTCCACCACAGTGACTACATCAGTGGCTACAGCGAGGCTCTCTCTATGCCTCTGTGGACATCATACACTGTCAGCAGACAGGTACTGTTCATCCTGTCAATACTGACTGATCCCCTGTCAGCAAAAAGTCAACAAAGGGACCTCAGTCAGAGAACAGCATGCAAGATGGTGTAAAGAGTCTCACCAATATGAAACAGATAATTATTATTATGAGCAATATATCAGCCAGACAATACCTAAAAAAAACCCGAATATCACCTTAAAAACATTTTATGTCCTTTGTATGTTCATAGCTAGAATATTTTTGATATGACATACTTACAGGAAGACCCACAATTGTCCTCCCTCACTGAAATACATAAATACGCATTACGAGGGTTACATACAGGGCTTTTCATGAGATATCTAACAAGGGGCTGCATGATATGGAAAATAAAAATCATGTTGCAATCAATTTGACAGATGTTGTGATATGATTCACGAGTAGTGGGAATGCCTTCACTGCAGGACTTGTCACATATTTTAATTTATCAAAAAATTTCAGCTTCTGCAATTTGAATATTGCACTTTTCGATTCATATTAGCATTTTGATAAATTGTGCAGCTTCATTTTTTACCTACATTTTTTGTGGTTTTAGAATATGTTAAAAATTCCCCAAATACTTAAATAGCCACACTCATTATTTGCTATTATTTAATACAAATATTTATCACTGACATATTGTAACCAATTTAAAGCCATGGTTACCAAACTATTAAAGATGACATTGTTCATGCTAAACGAAATATGCTTGTTTTAAATTTTTTTATCTGATTCAGCATTTTTCTACAATGTGTTTGGAAGATTATTGTTGTAATTATTACGGAAGAGTTCCCAGTAGAAGAGAGCAGTGGTTGTGGCTAGAAGCTATGGATGTGTGACATCAATAACAGTTTCTCCTAATGATGACGATGCTTATCACAGATCACGATGATTGTGTGATTGATTTGGCAATTTCTGTGCTTCAAGCCCCCGACTGGCAACAGTAGACCTCTGCCCTTATATGACACCTTTGTGACCTGCAGGATGATGGCACTGGTCTGATAAGACATACACCTGTTGAACAACTGAAAACCATCAAAAGTTGAAACTAGGTTTCAGTTCACAGTATGCTGTCTCTTTGTGTGTGTTTGGTCTCCCAGGTAGAAGTGTCTCCTCTGCCTGAAGGGCTGTCCAACTGTGTGAGACCGGACACCAGAGTCCCTCCTGCCTACAGTCAGTCCTGTACAAACTACAGAGCAGACAGACAGATCACCTACGCCTTCCTCTACCTGCCTCGTAAGTCTACCATAGCAGCTCCAACAGTGAAACACTGAAATACAATCACTAAATCAAATCACAAACATTTTAGTAGCTTTTTCATTTTTACTTGGAAGTGAATCTTTGGACTACTAGTCACACAGGTTCACAGTGTCAGATCTGATGACTGAACAGGATTGTGACATTATACATTGAAGTTTCTAATAATAATAATAGTAATAATCAACCAATGAATTGTGAAAAATTCAAATTTGTTAATTGATTGTAAAAAATAATTAACCAAGTCTTTGATTTCTTGTCTTATTTTGTTATGCGTTTTAACAGCGGCTCTACACTAGTGAAGCAGTTTATACAGCTCATGTTGGGTGTCTCGTGTCAGAAAATTCATGTTTTTTACAGCCTAGTTCTTATTTTCATAGTTGCTCATCATTCCTATCAGCTAAAGTAACATTACTAACACAACACTGCACCTAAAATAGTTTTAATCATGTTTCTTGTTTTCTTTACTGACAGAATTGTCCTCAACCATGGACAAAAAATATGATGGTGTCCTCATCACCAACACCGTCCCCATGTATCCTGCATTCAAGAGTGAGTTGGTCAGAGATGAAAACCGTCATTCAGGGCTTGATGACTGGAGTCCTGTTGATACCGTGTGTGTTATGATTGTGACAAACACCTGCACAAGAATCCAGCCAATTCACTGCTCCTAGCTTCTAGTAGCTCCTAGCACTCATACAGTATATTTCACAGCTCTTGCAGCACCTTCTATCCCACCTGTCATGTTTCCTTCTCATGTCCCTCTGTTTCTCATACACCTCTCTCTCAGGAATATGGGGCTACTTCCAGAGAGTACTGCTGAAGAAATATGCCACTGAGAGAAATGGCGTGAATGTTTTAGTTGGACCCATATTTGACTACGACTACGATGGTGTCAGGGACACAGCTGAGAAGATAAAAGAGTAAGAACATTTTTTTTTTTACTTCACTCCAATTCACCCTTTTATGTTATCATTTTTGGTGCTCTAGGATTCAGTCTGAACTAAATAGAAACAAATATATTTCCTTTCTCCTGGGCTTTCAATAATTGGACATATATAGTACATTCCAGTTTGACATCCTGTATTTGTCAAGTTCAGCATAACTATAAGTCCAAGCTAGCTCACCTATGACCTATGACAATTTTCATATTAATGTCCCCAACATTGACACATAAAGACACTATGCACAACATAGAGGACTCAACACATTAATAACCACCAACAGAGTATTAGAAAATATATATATTTTTTTCTTCACATAAATAATTTCAGACTTTGGCCACTGTTTATTAAGAAAAATGCTTTATATAAAAAGAAAAACAATCCTGTTGAAGGGGAAAGGCTGTTATAGATAAAAAAACAAAAACATGAAGTTTAAGTGATTGTGTTTGACCTTCACTACAGGTATGCAGGTGGAACAATCCCCATCCCCACACACTACTTTGTGGTCCTGACCAGCTGCTTAGACTTCACACAGGCTGCAGACTCGTGCAGAGGCCCGCTCAGCAGCGCTGCCTTCATCCTGCCACACAGACCCAGCAACGATGAGAGCTGCAGAGTAAGGAACATCGCATCTTTCAATGAATTGTCACATTTAAAAGGTCACATACTGTTGAAAGTGAGATTGCCATGTGTTTTGACTATAAAGCAGGTCTCTGCATTATAAACATACTGTGGAAGAATCCATTCAGTAAGTCTATGGGGCACAGAACGTACTCAGAGTCTGTGCGTTTAATGAGCCGATTGTTCATAAAGTTGTGATGTCACAAGTATACAGTTAAAGACCTCAGCCATGCTCTGAGCATGACCATGGTTGGCTCTACCACGGTAGAGCTGATGCAGAAACATGGTGGAAGGTGCCTGCTCAGGCCTGTGAGAGCTGACTGGGCTTCTTGGGAGCATTCAGATCAAGCCAACAAGCGGCTGTAAAACAGTGGATAAATGTTTGCAGCATCACATCCCCCTCTAAATGACTCGTATTACTTTCAGAATTTGAGCTTTTCAGTCCAGTGACATTTGGAAAGTCTAGAGGAGCAACTTTTTTGGGTTCATGCACCACTGAGCAGCTTTCATTGGAATAATTGTTGGATCTATGTTACCCATCGTCACTGTAAACAGCAGCCAGGCTGACTGCCAAAAATAGTTCCAGTGTGTAAGCGTAGCTGTTTTGTTTGTGATTAAAAAAAATAATAATAATACAATATGTTAATTGGTGAGATTTAGACCTGTTCACTTTGGACAGAGCCATGCTAGCCGTTGTCCTCTCTTCACGGTCTTTATGCTAAGCTATGCTAACTACATCTTGAATACAGCTCTGTACTTAACATGAGATTGGTATCTGTGTTCTCATCGATGTTGAAATATTCTTGGAGAGGAAACCCATGCTAATGCTTCTGTTCTCCTTGCTGTCTCCCTGCAGAACTCAGAGGAGGAGTCTCACTGGGTGGAGGACCTGATGAAGATGCACACAGCTCGAGTTAGAGATGTGGAGATCCTGACGGGCTTGGACCTGTACCGCAGAACCACACGGAGCTACGCTGAAATCCTCTCACTCAAGACCTACATGCACACCTACGAGAGTGAGATCTGATCCCTGCTGGCTCCATTTACATTATGTTACCGATCTGTTTCAACCGTGGTGGATGTATGTGGTACAAAGAAGAGATGTGATCATCTCTTTTACACTGACTTACATCAGCTATAGCTCTCACTGGAAGCTATGGCTGTTCTGCAGCTGTAGGTGCAGTATCCATGTTGTGGCCCTTTCACTGGGTATTTGGTTTCATCTCATTCATTTCATCTATCTGTTGAGATACAGCACTAAGAGCAACTAGCTGTGAAACTGTCCACGTCTCTTTATCCTGTCCCTGTGCTCTGTGTTGACATTCCATGGTCTACACTCAAATTCAGTGAAATGACATCAAACTGAAAGAAGCCTCCAGATCAAGAGTAGGACGTACCGTGCATACAGGATTATTGTGCCATTTGAAACGCAGTGCTTAGTTTTTCTTCTTTTACTATGCAGTTTTCACAAGCAGAATTATATCTATACGTCAACAGCTACAATTGAATCCATACTAGTAATTTAGTGTCTTAATATGTTAATATCAGTGAGGCCATTAATTGTCATCAGTCCTGTAAGATATGTTTCCTTTGATTCATTTTATGACTGAGCAGAAAAGCTTTAACCTGTTATGTGGCCCTGGGTCCCTTCAACCCCTATCCTCTGTGCATTGTATATTTGAAGTTCCTGTCTAATACAACACGCAGCAGACACGTGGGGGCTGGATCAATGCCCCCAATACTGATTTGTTGATAGTACATTTAGTGGTGCACATTCGAAAAAAAATAACTATACATTGTTGGTCCACTTGTCCTGTCTACACATAGTGTTTTACATTCATCACATCACCTAATAATTAAATTATCATCTGCTAGCAGTATTACACATCCATAAAGTCATTTACACAAACTTTTTTGAGTTGTTTGTTTGTTTGTTTAGTACATAACAACTCAAATTCATTTCTAGAAAGCAGTATCCCATGTGTGTGAAAATTATGATGTTTTAAAGTTGTAAAATAATCTTGAACTGCACTACAAAGCTGTCAACAGAATCTGTTCCGGTCAAAGCTTCATCACAGTGTTGAGGCTGAATTGTTAAAGGTGGCTCTGTGAGGTCATGGTGTCAGTTTCCTACCCACTCAGTTTTATGTTAAGTTTACTCATTACATTCTGTCGGTGTTGAACAGTTTCTCTATGCTCAGTGATGAGGAGGAAATTCCCTCTATGTTTTTCCAATGAAAGGAAAATGCAATGTTGTTGTTTGTGAGTGTACAGTGTGTGTGTGTGTGTGTGTGTGTGTGTGTGTGTGTGTGTGTGTGTGTGTTGAATTCAAGATATTTTGTTTGTTTGAATGTGTGTGTTGTGATGTTGACTTTTTGTTCTGTGCACAATAACATGTCAATAATGGTGATTTATTAATGTTTTCTCCAAAACATGTACTACCTGTGAGACTGACCTATTTATGCTTTATGTACATTTCATCCAAATAAACAAGTGTTTTTATTAAATCAAATGTGATGCATATTAAGTTGGTCCAACTCACTGACTTAAGCAAGAGGAGCATGTTTTCTGGAGAGAATATACATGAATACTAAGATCCCTAACTGCTTGTGAAGCTGTCACATAGGAATGGCCAGAGGTAGGTCCCTATGGTGGCTAATTGTCCACCTCATTTGCATCCACCTGTCATAATTTTCCATGTAAAATACTTGTTTAGAATTCCCACCCTGTGTGATGAAAAATGAAATGTGATATTTTGTGGATACATAGAAAGAATCTTCATATTTTCCATAATTTATAGTATACCACATTTAATATTGAATACTAAATATAGGTAAATAAATACAGAAATACATTAGTCTTGTGAATGCACTTATTGATATTTCTTACAGTAAAGCAAGTCATTTATGACTCTCCATTTAGACCACACTGGGTTTCTATTTTGATGTTCGCTGCACAGGCCTCTTAGTAGGGGACTGACTACTTTTCTCCTCCTGATAGTGACTTTTTCATTTATATGATTGATATCTGTCTGTAAATTTCAATTAAAGTCACAGAGAGGTTGCATGCAAAGATTTCATTGTAGATCAGTGGATACGGACATGTATATGTGTAAACATACAGTATTTTTACATCACTTTTACCTGCACATATCATTTTACACATTTTTCTATGGGTTTGATCTTATTAAGTTGTGATTAACTATGATTAATGTAAGCCTATCGTATAGCCTTTATGTGTGATTCTGCAGTATATGTTTATTTTATCACACTGCAATAGGATCAGCTCTTGAATAAGTCTGTCATGAATCTGCAGTCCATGATGCTTTTTAAACAACATTCCATCATCACCACCACTACTATCACCACTACCACTACTACTACCACCACTAACACTATCATCAGTACCACCACTACTACCACAGCGACTACTACTACCACCACTACCACTACTAACACTATCAATAATACCACCACCACTACCACCACTAACACTACTACCACTACCACTACTACCACCACTACCACTACTACCACCACTACCACCACAACTACCACTACCGCTACTACCGCTACCACCGCTACCACCACTACCACTACTACCACTACTACCACCACTACTACCACTACCCCTACTACCGCTACCACCGCTACCACTACTACCATCATTACTACCACTACCCCTACTACCGCTACCACCGCTACCACCACTACCACTACCCCTACTACCGCTACCACTACTACCACCACTACCACCGCTACCACCACTACCACCACTACCACCATTACTACCACTACCACTACTACCGCTACCACCGCTACCACCACTACCACTACTACCAGCACTACTACCACTACCCCTACTACCACTACTACCGCTACCACCGCTACAACTACTGCTACCACTACTACCACAACTTCCACTACTACCACTACTACTACCACCACTAACACTATCATCAGTACCACCACTACTACCACAGCGACTACTACTACCACCACTACCACTACTAACACTATCAATAATACCACCACCACTACCACCACTAACACTACTACCACTACCACTACTACCACCACTACCACTACTACCACCACTACCACCACTACCACCACAACTACCACTACCGCTACTACCGCTACCACCGCTACCACCACTACCACTACTACCACCACTACTACCACTACCGCTACTACCGCTACCACCGCTACCACTACTACCACCACTACTACCACTACCCCTACTACCGCTACCACCGCTACCACCACTACCACTACCCCTACTACCGCTACCACCGCTACCACCACTACCACTACTACCACCGCTACCACCGCTACCACCACTACCACCATTACTACCACTACCACTACTACCACCACTACCACTACTACCACCACTACTACCACTACCCCTACTACCACTACTACCGCTACCACCGCTACAACTACTGCTACCACTACTACCACAACTTCCACTACTACTACTACTACTACCACTACTAACACTATCACTAGTACCACCACTACTACCACAGCTACTACTACTACCACCACTACCACTGCTACTACTACTACTACTACCACTACCACTACTAACACTATCAATAGTACCACCACCACTACCACCGCTACCACTACTACCACTACCACCGCTACCACCACTACTATTACCACTACCACTACTACCACTACTACTGCTACCACTACTACTACTACTACTACTACTACCACTACTACTATTACTACTACTAACACTACTAACACTATCAATAGTACCACCACCACTACTACCACTACCACTACTACTTCTACCACTACTACCACTACTACTTCCACTACCACTACTACCACTACCACCACTACTTCCACTACCACTACTACGATTACCATTACCACTACTACCACTATTACCACTACCACTACTACCACTACTACTACTACCACTACTACCACTACCACTATTACCACTACCACTACTACCACTACCACTATTACCACTACTAACACTATCAATAGTACCATCACCACTACCACCGCTACCACTACTTCCACTACCACTACTACCACTGCCACCACTACTTCCACTACCACTACTACCACTACTACGATTACCATTACCACTACTACCACTATTACCACTACCACTACTACCACTACTACTACTACCACTACTACCACTACCACTCTTACCACTACCACTACTACCACTACCACTATTACCACTACCACTACTACTAACACTATCACTAGTACCACCACTACTACCACAGCTACTACTACTACCACCACTACCACCAATACTACTACTACTACTACTACTACCACTACCACTACTAACACTATCAATAGCACCACCACCACTACCACTACTACCACTACTACTACTACCACTACTACCACTACCACTATTACCACTACCACTACTACCACTACTACTACTACCACTATTACCACTACCACTACTACCACTACTACCACTACTTCCACTACCACTATTACCACTACTACTACTTCGAAGTAAAATCATTGAAAAAGCTGTTTTTCAACAGATTAACAATTACTTAATAATAAATGAATAAATAAATTTTGACCACATCCTAGAAACCGCTCCTGTTAAGGTCCTCAATGTCAATGACAGAGATGGGCAAAATTTCAGTCGCAGTATTACTGGATCTCAGTGCTGTGTTTGACATGGTCGACCACGATATACAACTGGACCGACTGGAATACTGGGTAGGACTCTCTGGTACAGCACTAAATTGGTTTAAATCCTATCTAAATGACTACTTTGTGTCTATAGGTAATTACATATCTGAGTGGATGAAAATGACAAGCGGAGTACCCCAGGGTTCCATTCTGGGGCCTCTACTATTCAACATTTACTTGCTTCCTCTAGCTCAGATAATGGAAAACAACAAAATATGTTACCATAGTTATGCAGATGACACACAAATGTATATTACCACATCACCAGGGGACTATAATCCCATACAAATGCTGAGTAGATGTGTTGAACAAATCAATGATTGGATGTGTCAGAGTTTTCTTCAGTTAAACAAAGGTAAGACTGAAATAATTGTTTTTGGAGCCAAGAAAGACCAAGTAACAGTCTCTGCTCAGCTTGAATCTGTAATGTTGAAAACTACAAACCAAGCCAGAAACCTCGGTGTAATCATGGACTCAGACCTGAATTTCAGCAGCCACACTAAGACAATTAGTCTTATTAGTAATTAGTAGTCAATTAGTAGTCAGACTACTATAACCTTCAGAATATATCCAGGTTAAAAGGACTTATGTCTCGGCAGGATCTGGAAAAACGTCCATGCATTTATCTTCAGCAGACTCGAATACTGTAATGGTGTCTTTAAGGGACTCTCTAAAAAATCCATCAGACGGCTGCAGCTGATTCAGAACGCTGCTTCACGAGTCCAAACAAGACCCAAATAAGTAGCTCACATCACTCCAGTCCTTAGATATTTACACTGGCTTCCTGTCTGTCAAAGAATAGATTTCAAAATCCTGCTGTTGGTTAAAAAGCGGGCCAAAATACATTTCTGATCTGCTGCCACGTTATGAACCATCCAGACCTCTGAGGTTGTCAGGTACAGGTCTGCTTTTAGTCCCTAGAGTCAGAACTAAACATGGAGAAGCAGGGTTCAGTTATGACACATCCAATCATTGATTTGTTCACTACCACTACCACCACTACTACTATCTATTTGATAACATTAGTTACAAGTTACTTTGCAGATTGCATCAAATCCAAAGCAGTGCATTTTCAAATTGATTTATTTTATCAGCAGTTGGATGCCAAAAGTACAAATTTCTGCATTTAGAAAAAATGTAGATCAGGCTTAAAGTACAAAGTTTATCCATACAGTTGCCCATATGTTTATATGCACAGTTTATCCATACAGTTGCCCATATGTTTATATGCACAGTACAACTCAACTTTACTTGTTCTTTTACTACTTAAGGAAATTAATTGCCAGAAAATTACTTTTGATACTGAAGCACATTTAATATGAGATACTTTGTGACTTGTACTTGATTATCCTTTGTATTGAGGTCGTGCATGCCTTTCACTTTTACTGAATAAATATGTTGACATGGCATCTTTACTTTTATTCTTGTATGAATTTAAGGTACTCAGTGAGATTAAGTAATAATGCAGGACCCACCTTGGGTGATTTATCAAATTTCTTTAAAACGAGAATAAAAGTACATTGCAGTTGCATCATATGGGTAAATGATAACAAAAGAAACAATAGGCCTACATAACACTGTGAAATAGTTGTAAAGTTGTAAGTTGCTGTACAATTGTATAGTTAAATAAAGGCAGAGAAATAGTTAGTGGGAGTTTAACTTCCATATTTCCGTAGGGATGTGAATGCAGCACGTGCAGATAGTGAAATAGTGGAATAGTGTTGTAAACGGGTGGATGTGGGTGTGGGTGGAGGTGTGGGTGTGGTGAACAGACAGTAACACACTGAGCCCCGTGACACTGAGCAGCAGTGGGTTCCTGTTTCTGTCTGAGTCCGGCAGTGTTCACAGGGCTGCGGTGAGGACACGAACATGGTAAGTTAGGAGTCATTTTTCATCACGTAGCATTAGTTTGTGACACTTAGCTTAGCTTAGCTTAGCTTCTATAACTCACAGAACAAACACAGCAGAGGACAAGACAGGCTTGTAAAGATGCCTCACGTTTAGTTCGCCGCACACTTCCGGTGTTCCTTCAGTAAATCGTTCGAGTTCAGTTCGGAGAAAGATAATTCTGACAACTGACTGTTAATAATAAATCATAACAAAGGACTTGAGATGTGATGATTGACGTCACTAACCAGTTCGTGTTTACTGAGGCGCGTCATTTTGTAACAATATGAACAATGGCCATTGTTCATATTGTTACAAAATGCACAATAGGAGAAGTGTGGTCAAATATTGGTTATTACTTCACGACTGAACGAGATTAAGATGTGTGCAGCATTAGGCTGTCAAAGTGACAGACAAGTAAAGAGCCTTTGGACTGCTGTCAAGTCAAACGTAGTTATTGTCAGAAGGGCTGTATTTGTGTATACTGTATGTGATATGATGTGATATGACATGTGATATCATATCACATGTCCATTCATCCATCAGGCTCAGGTTGTGAGCCTCCTGCCTAATGAGGGATGTTACTCAGACATCTGGACACACTGTCTGTACTCATGAAAACACAGTTCTCTTTGGAGGTCATTATAAGATGTGCTTTTCATTGTAATTGACTCGTTGTCTAAAATGGGGTCATTTACCAAGTTAAGTGGGATCATCGTTTGCTTTGACAGCTCACAGTGCAGTGAACCTGTCCTGTTATCCCACAGAGCTGACTGGGCAGTAAACATGGGTCAGAGAGAAGACGGCCAGCTGTCGTGTCTTAACGTCCTCACCTACCACAGAGAGCTGCTGGTGTCCAGGTTGAGGAGCATCCAGTGCATCCTGGACAACCTGTCAGCCAGTGGTTTCGTCTGTGAAGAGGATGTTGAGATCATACAGAGAACTGTCACAAAGACAGATCAGGTAGGAACACAAAAGGCATCGGTTTAATAATGTGTTTCACTGTCATTCAGCAAAATCCCCCAAATATCCAAAATGAAGTAGAAAGTTTGGGAAATTTAACCAACACAGACTTTTTTTAAACTATCTTTTTTAGGTGCGAAAAATCCTGGAGCTTGTCCAGTGCAAAGGGGAGGAGGCCTGTGAATATTTTATTTACATCATATATAAAGTATGTGATGCATACATAGACCTCCAGCCATGGTTGAAAGAGATCAACTACAACCCAAGTAATGACATAGCGCTGATGAAAGTGGTTAACACAGATCCCAGTAAGTATCAAGTCACTAATGGTGCTCTGTGCCACTCATATGTTCTTTTTATGCTTCAGAGATATAATTCGAGGGTATTTGTGTCACTCAGAAGAGTCAGGCCAGTTTAGTTTGGCTCTGTTAGACTATTGTAAGTTAAACAACACCGTTCACCATCAAAACTGTTGACAACTGAGAAAACATGGCTCAATTTGTGGTTTGCTTACAGTGTTTTGGGATGTGTAAAGTGATAGAATGGTTAGAGATTGCAAACTGAAGGAAATACACTCAGTTACCAGTTTATTATGGATACCTGGTCTAAAACCAAAGCCTGTAGATTGTGTGGGGCTGTTGTAATATGAGAGGTGCTTCTGTATTTCAGTCCAGCCAAGTTATACCATGGAGAATTTCAGCTCATGTAGAGACTAACAAGTTGTGGTGGAATAATATGAACATCAGTCATTTTAAACTTCTACAGCACTTTTACCTGCACATATTAACTTACATATAAGTTTATAGGTGTGAGATCAGCTCAGCCCTGTCATGATTCTGCAGTCCATGATGCTCTTTAAACAACTTTCTACCATCTTCAAAACAAAATGATTAAGGTTTCTGACCAAAAATGGTTAGCACAGTCTCCTTACTGGAGCTTTCAGCCAAATACCTCAATCAGCGAATGGGATTTTCTCAAAACTTTCACAGTCTGTAATGAACCCACATGTACATATTATTTAGGGGCTTTTTGATATACTTTCTAACAAATCTATCTAAAGTTGAATATCTGAACCGCAAGTTATATGACCTGATCCTGATCATGTGTGGTGTTAAAGCAAGCAAAAGACCAGTGCTAGTATTCTCATGCTGGAATAACACTGACCTACCTCAGGTACAGAAGCGATTGAATAACTTCAAATAATAAAATAAAAGTTATTTAAAAATATATTATTATATTAGATAATGATTACTGATGCTGTAATGTGGAACTAGCATTTTAACATTGAAACTGGGGCAGGTGAAGATGATTTAAATACAACCCTGATGGGAAACTGTGTAAAATAAATATAACAGAATGTGATAATTAGCTAATCTTTTTTCTATTTTTTTATACATATGCTCAATTGAAAGCAGTGTAAAAACAATATGTTTTACCACACCAGCTTCATTGATTCTGTGTATGCGTGTGCTTATTCTGAGTTTGATGCAGCAACATGTTTTTTCAACAAGTTGGGACAGGGGCAACAAAAGACTGAAGGTTGTGGAACGCTCCAAAAACAGTTTGAAACATTCCACAGGTAAACAGGTTCACAGGTGACAGGTTGGTAACAGGTGATAGTATCATGATTGGACCTCGAAAGGTTCTGTCGTTCATAAGCAAGCAAGGATGTGGCGAGCTTCACCACTGTGTGACACACATTGTAGAAAAGAGACTTTGATTGTTTTTAACATCATTTTGAGTAGTTTAATCTATGTAGTGGAGCTAAAAAGCACAATATTCCATCCGAATCGTAGTATCAGATACCTGAAAAAAAAATTTCAGATGTATCAAACTGTAAAACAGCTCGTATGGTCCCCGTTATGGTCCATCAAACAGCAAGATTAAAGAAACTGAGCAGCTTTAGTCTGCTCACTAACATCTTTGAATATCCTCAAATCATAATAAAAGGTAGCTAGCCTGCATATGGTAACAAGGTAACATGTCTGTAGCGCTGAGTAATCAGAAACTGTTAACTACCAACACCTGTCATCTGATGTCTGAGCAGATTTGTCTTCTTGTTTGGTTATTTTATCAGATACATTTAACATCGTTTGAGATGTGGTACTGTGGTAATTAAGGAAACAGCTACACATCACAACAACACAACATCTACACATTCCCCACTTCAACTAAAAACTGTAATCCTGCCACCACTGCTAAATGTATTTCAGATAGGGATCATAAAGAGTCTGTCTTGTCATTCTTCAGATGTACATTAAGAATAAAGTAAATGAAGAGTATTGGGTTTTGGACTGTTGGGAATAAAAGAAGCATTTGAAAACATCAGGTCTGTGAAATGACGATGATGCATTTTGGCATTTTGTAGACTGAGGGATTAACTGTCTTAAAGCTTCTACTGTTTGTTTCACTAATTCACTGTGTACCTCTAAGTCAGCAGGTATTGTTCAAAGTTGAGGCATGAGATGGGCCGGGACACCAACTTCATCATGTCGTACGGCCAGAGAGAGGAGACCCGCCTGGAGGACTTGTACACTGACACACTGATGGAACTGTTGAATGACTCCAATGAAAGTCTGGGCTTTTTGGAGAGTCTGGACCAGCTCCTAGGAGACCATGCTGCCTTCAATCCTCAAGGGGAAACCATCTACGTGATGGGGGATGCAGGTGTGGGAAAATCCATCCTCCTTCAGAAGCTCCAGAACCTCTGGTCCAAGAAAGAGCTACAGACGGAGGCCATCTTCTTCTTTAAGTTCCGCTGCAGGATGTTCAGCATCTTCAAGGACACCGAGCAGGTCTCCCTCAGAGAACTTTTGTTCAAATACAACTGCTACCCAAATCACGATCCAGACAATGATGTGTTTGATTACATCCTGCGCTTTCCTGAGAAGATTATTTTTACATTTGATGGTTATGATGAGATCCAGGATGATCTGGACCTGATGAATGTACCTGAGGTGGTGTCACCTGAAGACAAGGCACACCCCCTCCAGCTGCTCATCAGCCTGCTCTGTGGGAAGCTACTGAAGGGCTCCCAGAAGGTGCTGACGGCCCGGACAGGGATTGAGATCCAGAGTAGAGTGATCAAAAAAAAGGTGGCTCTGCGGGGCTTCTCCCCCACTCATCTGAAGACCTACATTGATCTGCACTTTAGGGAGCAGGAGCACAGAGAGCTGGTGTCAGTCCAGCTGGATGCTAACCCCCACCTGTGTGGCCTGTGCTCCACCCCGCTGTTTTGCTGGATTGTATTCAAGAGCTTCAGGCACCTGCACACCATGCACGATAGTTTTCATCTGCCTGAAACTAGCATTACACTCACTGACATCTTCCTCCTGCTGTCAGAGGTGTTCCTGAGTCGCTCAGCCTCACCTGCACCTTCCCTGCTGAAGAAAAGCACTCGGTGTGCCTCAGAGACATTTAAACGAGGGCTCAAGCCTCTCGCAGCTTTCGCTAAGCTTGCTCTTCAGGGTATGGAGAGAGGTAGCTTCCTTTGCAGCCAGGAGGAGATGACTGTGTGTGGCCTGACAGAGGAGGACCTGCCCCTGGGCTTTCTCAGACCCGTCAGCGAGTGTGATGCCAGTGGAAGCTCTGCTACATTTGAGTTCGTCCACATCACCCTCCAGTCTTTTCTGGCTGCGTTTGCACTTGTGTTGGATGAGCAGGCTGCTCCCAGCTCCATCCTCAAGTTCTTCACAGAGTGCAGCAGGAAAAGAGGCCCATCCTGTCTGCCTTTTCCCTCTTGTATCCGTGGCTCCTCAAAGCCCAGTGAAAAGCAGCTGTTTGCCACTAACGAACACCTCCAGTTCACTAATCTGTTCTTGTGTGGACTGCTGTCAAAGGCCCAACGCAGCCTGATGGAGCATCTGGTACCTCCGGTGTTATTAAAGAAAAAACAGGCCTTACTCAAATCCTACCTTTCCACCAGTGTCAAGTCCAGCCTCCGTGGCTTACCCCACTACCACAGTGATGAGGGCAATAAAGTCCATGTTATGCCCAACTTCCTGTGGACGCTGAGGTGCATCTTTGAGACAGGGAGCAAAGATATTGCTCAGATGACAGCCAGCGGTATCACAGCCAGCCTGATCAAGCTGGGTTACTGTAACATGTTCTCAGGTGACTGCACCGCCCTGAACTTTGTTCTGCAGCACCGTCAGAAACCCCTAGGGCTAGACTTGGACAACAACAACATCAGTGACTATGGGGTGATGCAGCTTAAGCCCTCCTTCTGTAAAATCACAGTGGTGAGGTCAGTTTCAATATAAACATGGTTGCTTCTAATCTGTTTTGAAGAATATTCTCACACATTTGAAAAGGTTTACAGTACAGTTGATGTACCACACTAATCACACTGCTCCTCTGCAGATTGTGTGTAAATCGCCTGACTGACAGCAGCATTGAGGTTCTTGCTGAGGAGCTATGTAAGCACAAAGTTGTGAAGGTCTTGGGGTGAGTATACATGTCAATTGTTACAGTGTACTTAACACAAGGTAGTTTGCATTCCACTCATTTTCAAGATACATCAGTGGTGGAAGACGCATTCAGATAGTTTAGTCAAATAAAATAACTCATATTACAGCCTAAGAATAAGTTCAAATTCAAGTATCAAAGTAAATGTATGAAAAGTAACCATACTTTTGTGCATGTCAGCAGTGACTGAAGTAGTATTTTATATATGTTGTATTTAATTGTTAATACTGATGCATCAATGAGGCATCGATGTGCGCAGCATGTTACTTTTGTAGCTGGTTGAGGTGCAGCTGTATATGCAGTTTAGTCCGCCTGAGGGACGCGCCGCTCCAAATGGTCACGAGATACGTCTGTTGAGAGAGGATTATGGGGATTATTGGATAAAAAGATATAAGGTTCTGCAATCTAAAAACATTGGGAACAACTAGTTAAATCTTTATAAATGCCTTGTGTTTTAGAAGATTATCATTTGCCTTTTTCTCTTTTTTATGTTAATCTGAAAAGTAACTATTAACTGTCGCTATGAAACAAATGTAGTGGCGTGGTATCTAGCATTAATTGCAATAGTACCTTAAGAGTACCTTAAATTGCACTTTAAAGGTACAGTTCACCCCAAAATCAAAAAAATGTATAGTTTTTCTTTTACCTGTACTGCTATTTATCCAACTCGATTGTTTGGAGTGAGTTACCGAGTTTTTGGATATCAGCCAATGTTATGGATGGATATCAGATGTCTGCCCTCTCAAATATAATGGAACTAAATCAGAGGTCTTCAACAGGGGGTCCGCGACCCGAGGTCAGGGGGGTCATGAATGTTTTGGTTGATTAGACAATTTTTATGTTTTTTTTAATAGATGATTTTGTTCCCCAAGTTTTTTTCCCACAAATTGAAATGTCTTTAAATACACATGAACATGAAGCCAACATATTGTAGCGACTGGATA
Organism: Lagodon rhomboides; assembly: GCA_039737535.1. Lineage (NCBI taxonomy): Eukaryota > Metazoa > Chordata > Actinopteri > Spariformes > Sparidae > Lagodon > Lagodon rhomboides. The sequence goes on along the minus strand of CM077788.1, from coordinate 580,363 downwards.
AATGGAGGCAGAAGATGTTATCTTTCAGTCAGAAATGCACACATTCAGCGACACATAGGAGCTCTCTCAAGCTGGACACCGGTTCACTCACAGCACCAGACTGCCGCTAAAACGCTGCAGCTCCTATCGACAAAAGCCAACTACTGAGGCCAGTATATTATTATGCCAAGTGTATGGACATTTTTATGAGCGAAAATGGATCGTTTTGTAACTCGACGTTTTGTAACTTGCGCAGTAACAAGGTACGTTTATAGATGGCACTAGGCCCAGTTTAATATAAAACATCATTTTATACAATATATATAGTAGGCCCTACTATATATATTCTATAAAATAGGAGGTCCCTGCTCCATCTCTCCATCAGTTTGGGGGTCCTTGGCCTGAAAAACGTTGAAGACCCCTGAACTAGATGGTACTCAGCTTTGTGGTGTGAAAAAGAAAAAAAAAAAAGTTAAAAGAAGCATTTGAAAAACTCAACAACAGTAGCCCCATCCTCCCGGCCCTTTGAGCGCGGGGATCCTGCGCCAATCCTCCGCACCCTCCTCTGTGTAAAGTCTCAGATGTGGCGAGATTGCGCTGCGCCTCTGATGCGCCTCTGGGGGTAGTATCAGAGGTGCAGCAGAGACCAACCATACCTGTGTTAATGGATAAGCCGGCAAATCTTCAGTGTGATAACTAAACAGGTCCTTCACTCAACAAAATAAGGAGAAATGTCCCACAAAGCAACGATACAGGACCAACCAACAGTAACAAAGTAACTGGTCGTGTTTTTGGCAACTTATATGAGGAAAAAAAAATACTGCAGTTATACGTGGAGAAGTGTCTGTCCTCCTGTCTGTCCTCCTGTCTGTCCTACCGACCCTTCGTCTCATTTATTCCCAAAAAACAGCGTCTGTCCCTGGCAAAAAGCTTTAACTCACAAGTGTTTGTCTCCTTCACTGTTGTGTTGTTGCAGTTCCTGTCTCAGGGTGACAGTCAGCCCTCCCAGCTCTCTCAGACAGCGTCCGGTTTACTGATGGTGATTATGTAATTATGTAATTTAGAGTGAAAATGTAATTGTCACTTTCCGTCACGCCTCTTTAGGCTTGGTTCTGTGGAACAAACAAAGGTGGAGAATTGGCGAACCTCCGCTGCGGCGATAATGTTTCTGTGTGAAAAGGGCTACTGTCTCTTTCTATAAATCACGACCCGGCTACTCGGGATAATCCACAGACCTTGTTGTGAGCAATATATTAATATATTTCATATCGGAACTATTTTCTTTCCATCAAACTTAGTCCATCAGTGTGGAATGTAAACATCAATGCAGTCGTCCTCGGCTGAGCCGTAACATTAGTTAGCTTAGCTAGCTAGCCTCTCGTCCATGGGAAGATGCACACTCGCTTCAGCGCAGTGATAGGGAAAGAAAATAGTATATGTAGGTTATAAGTGTATGCCCACTCAGCTGTTCTGGAGCTTTTGATTACTTTCCTCAAACCTCCAGTTGTCATAAAAAAAAAAAAATCACACTATTTCTACCAGAGGCTGGACTTGAACTGGGTGTTATCGTAGTTACACAACTTGAAAAGTTGTATTAATATCAGTAGTTATGTTTTTAGTGAAATCAATGCTTTGAGTTGCTGTGGAGAGTTTGTCTCCTTCATCCTGAGAAGAGGAATGTTTCCTGTAGAGCTTCCATAGTGTAATCGTTGTTAAGTATTTAGTTGTGGACAGAAAAGATTTGGATAACTATTCACAGCATGAAGAAAATTCATTCATTCAAATTTCTCATTCATCACATTCTGGTCTCTGGTGTAAATGCTTTTATTATATGCAAATGTTAGAGGTAGGCTACATCAAATTCACTAGCAAGTAAAGGCAGAGTACTAAAACAAAACGCATTAGGGCTTCATAAAATGCAGTTTTTTGTTTTTCTGAGAGTAAAACTGAATATTTGACCATCATTTATCTTTTTGCCCTCAGGCTGTACAGCAATAACATCACAGATGCTGGAGCCAAGCTAGTTGCTCAGATAATTGAGGAATGCCCAAAGCTGCGAGTTGTCAAGTATGTTACTAACAAGATAAAATTAATATAATTATAAAAAGATATATATCATGGTCGTATGTCTCTTAAATTGATGTTGGCATAACTTTGTCTTCAGGATTGGTAAAAACAACATCACCGCTGTTGGTGGGAAGTATTTGGCCAGCGCAATTCAGAAGAGCACTTCTATATTTGATGTGGGGTAAGACGTTGTGTCTGTAAAACTATTCTTTTCACACTGTACTGGACTCTACTGTAATCTACTGTACTCTACTGTACTGGACTCTAATGTACTCTACTGTACTGGACTCTAATGTACTGGACTCTACTGTACTGTACTGTATAGTACTGGACTCTACTGTAATCTACTGTACTCTACTGTACTGGACTCTAATGTACTCTACTGTACTGGACTCTAATGTACTCTACTGTACTGGACTCTAATGTACTGGACTCTACTGTACTCTACTGTACTGGACTCTAATGTACTGGACTCTAATGTACTCTACTGTACTGGACTCTAATGTACTCTACTGTACTGGACTCTACTGTACTCTACTGTACTGGACTCTAATGTACTGGACTCTAATGTACTCTACTGTACTGGACTCTAATGTACTCTACTGTACTGGACTCTACTGTACTGGACTCTAATGTACTCTACTGTACTGGACTCTAATGTACTCTACTGTACTGGACTCTAATGTACTGGACTCTAATGTACTGGACTCTACTGTACTCTACTGTACTGGACTCTAATGTACTGGACTCTAATGTACTGGACTCTACTGTACTCTACTGTACTGGACTCTAATGTACTCTACTGTACTGGACTCTACTGTACTGGACTCTAATGTACTGGACTCTAATGTACTGGACTCTACTGTACTCTACTGTACTGGACTCTAATGTACTGGACTCTACTGTACTCTACTGTACTGGACTCTAATGTACTCTACTGTACTGGACTCTACTGTACTGGACTCTAATGTACTGGACTCTACTGTAATCTACTGTACTCTACTGTACTGGACTCTAATGTACTCTACTGTACTGGACTCTACTGTACTGGACTCTAATGTACTCTACTGTACTGGACTAATGTACTGGACTCTACTGTACTCTAATGTACTGGACTCTAATGTACTCTACTGTACTGGACTCTAATGTACTGGACTCTACTGTACTGGACTCTAATGTACTCTACTGTACTGGACTAATGTACTGGACTCTACTGTACTCTAATGTACTGGACTCTAATGTACTCTACTGTACTGGACTCTAATGTACTGGACTCTACTGTACTGGACTTTAATGTACTCTACTGTACTGGACTCTACTGTACTGGACTCTACTGTACTGTACTGTATAGTACTGGACTCTACTGTACTGTACTGTATAGTACTGTACTGTACTGTATAGTACTGGACTCTACTGTACTGTACTGTATAGTACTGGACTCTACTGTACTGTACTGTATAGTACTGTACCGGACTGGACTCTACTGTACTGTACTGTATAGTACTGTACCGGACTGGACTCTACTGTACTGTGCTGTATAGTACTGTACTGTACTGTATAGTACTGTACCGGACTGGACTCTACTGTACTGTACTGTATAGTACTGTACTGTACTGTATAGTACTGTACTGGACTGGACTCTGCTGTACTGTACTGTATAGTACTGTACTGTACTGTATAGTACTGGACTCTACTGTACTGTACTGTATAGTACTGTACTGTACTGTATAGTACTGTACCGGACTGGACTCTACTGTACTGTATAGTACTGGACTGTACTGTATAGTACTGTACCGACTGGACTTACTGTACTGTGCTGTATAGTACTGGACTCTACTGTACTGTACTGTATAGTACTGTACTGTACTGTATAGTACTGTACCGACTGGACTCTACTGTACTGTACTGTATAGTACTGGACTCTACTGTACTGTACTGTATAGTACTGTACCGGACTGGACTCTACTGTACTGTACTGTATAGTACTGTACCGGACTGGACTCTACTGTACTGTACTGTATAGTACTGGACTCTACTGTACTGTACTGTATAGTACTGTACTGTACTGTATAGTACTGTACCGGACTGGACTCTACTGTACTGTGCTGTATAGTACTGTACCGGACTGGACTCTACTGTACTGTACTGTATAGTACTGTACCGGACTGGACTCTACTGTACTGTGCTGTGCTGAAAAAGCCAGTGACAAATGGGGATTTTCAGATGGGAACATAAAAAAGTTTATCAGCATGTCTTGAAAAACAAATTCTGATTAAAATGTGACAGTCTGACCCAAATTTGATCAAACATGGGAACAGTTCCACGCTTTGATCTTCACAGACTCCAGCCAAAAACCCATTTGTGGGTAAAGCGATGTATTTGGAGAGTTGTTTGACTTGTTTCATTTTGACGTGTGGTTCTTTGAGGACAGCGCTGGTCCAAGTAAGGCCACCGCTCTGTGGACGCACGTCTGCTTCTTGATGCAGCTCTGATGACACATGTCTTTTCTTGCAGAATGTGGGGGAACAGTATCAGCGATGAGGGAGCAGAAGCATTTGCAGGAGCTTTGAGGCACCACCCGACGCTTACCAACCTCAGGTGAGGCCGCGGCTACCTACAAATGCAATCAGAATACTGATTTGAACTCATGAGAAGCATCATTTCCGTTTCTGTGTTCTAGTCTCTCAGCCAATTGCATCACTTCTAAAGGTGGACAGTGCCTGGCAGAAGCACTGAGGGAGAACAGCGTCCTCAGGATATTCTGGTAGGCAGCTCACTTTGTTAGAGCCAAGTGACTGTTAGTGTTCCAGCAGCACTACTCTTTTTCTATAAGTACATGTATGTGCTGTTGTAGGCTGGTGCAGAATGAGCTGACTGATGATGCAGCTCCACACTTGGCTGAGTTGGTCCAAGCAAACACAGGTTTAAGCCACTTCTGGTAAGGAAAACACACACACGACCACATCACCATGAAGGAGACCTGTCGATTACCCTGGTCAGACATCAGCTGTTAAAATCTCCCCTGCTCTGTGTCTGCAGGTTAATCAACAACCAGATGACTGTGGACGGGATCAGACGGCTTGCTGAGGCCCTCACTCACAACTCAACAATCAAAGAGATATGGTGAGGATCAGCTCGAATTCACACCAACTCTGAATGGTGTGGAACCACTTTAAATACACATGTCTTGCAGCCTTTATTGCTTAATTTCTATCTGTCTATGAAAATGAAAGTCCATTCGGCCTAGCAGTGTAGGGTGGCTGTGGCTCAGGGGTGGAGCTGAACCCCAAACTGCTGCTGGTGTGCTGGTCGGCACCTTGCATGGCAGCCACCACCATCAGTGTATGAATGTATGAATTAATGTAAGTTGCTTTGGACAAAAGTGTCTGCTAAATGCCCTCAGATGTAATGAGACTATAGCTGATTCTGCATTATGTCCACAAAGGAGGCTCGCCTTTATGCAGCCTGTCTGTGTTCACACTGAACCAAGTAGCTCCGACTTAAAGCCGCTCCAGTCTGCCATTTCATTCATTCAGTCATTTTGAGTGTCTCAGTGTTGTAGACCAAGTAAAGGATTCCTATCACAGTTACACAAAAATAGTATTATTTTCAGTCAGTTTAATGTTTCAGGTTTGAGGTACAATCATTTTTCAGTTTCATTAACATTATTCATTTAGATAACATGAATGATTATTCACATGTCTGAATATAGTGTGCTTTATTGAATCAGTTTGACTAAGACATTTATTTCACTGTATATGCCTGCTATATTTATCAGGATAAAGAAAAGACTCCTGCCTTCTTTTTTGCAGCTCTGAGATCTTTCTCATATTTTTTTATGCCTGTAAATAATTTTGTGGTGTAGCCACAGTAGTGAACAGCCTGTACACACATCAAATTGTGCAACATTTTCAATTACAGCTGTAAAATAGCTTCAAATGATGCTCCTCTTTCATTCGGCCATCATTGCCGAATGTTGGATTAAACTGGTGGTCGGGGTGTGCATCGGGTGAGCCGCATCTACATGACAACAGGATAACAGAACAGCAGTGCAGAAGCAAAGAGAAGGCTTGCATGTGTTCAAGACAACGGAAGGTTTTTCGACAGCTCCATCAGTCAGTCTACTGGATAATACAGATATGTTGAGACAATGTAGAAGAGAGAAACTCAAACAAATCTCTTTTGTAGCCATCGACTCGTTGCTTATATCCATCTTCAAAAGGCAGAGTGTTTTGGGAGTATGGATATTTTGGAATTGATCAAGTCCATTTCCATGTGTTCGTTCTCTGAGTGTTTTGAATGTGAATGTCTGATCTTGTTCCCACAGTGTGAAAGGAAACCAGCTCTCTCCAGAGGAAGAGAAAGAGTTTGAGGCAGAGAAAAGGCTGCGGTTCCACTGACTGGGCACTCAGTGTGTTCACTCTATGTGCTGTTTCACCTGTGCTGTTTCACCTGTGCTGTTTCACCTGTGCTGTTTCACCTGTGTACAAGCGTCTGTCTGCTGGCACACAGTCGCACCATCAGCTTCATTGGAAACACTTTACATTGATTGCATCTTTGATTTTTGATGAAGCCATTTTGACCCTGTGTCATGTTCCTGTGGGGATTTGTACATGACATGTTGACAAATGTTGAACAGGTTTAATTGACTGTAAAGGGAAAAGGAAGAGGAAGCACCAATGAAAAAAAACACTTCCTTTTTCATGAACCTTTGTATGGAGTTTGCTTTTGTTTGAACTCTTTTCTGTATTACTTGACTGTTACTCGTGGTCCTGTGTTTTACATTCAGTGTGAAGACAGCATTGTTGTAATATTTCCTGTGTGTGCAGAGATATACAGACACCCTGCAGAAAGTGGATCCCAATAAGAACGTATTTTGTGTCATGTTAGTGTCTGCATTTCCCCTGATGGTGGTGAAAAGGCTGATGGCCTCTGGTGACACTTACTCTCCTTGAACAAAACACTGAGCTTAGTTTAATAAGGAAGACTTCCCTGGTCAATACTCTCTTTGTTCTCCTGATCTGTGTCATTCTGTAGACCTTGGGCACAGCTCACATCGTAACTTGTTGACACAAGAAACTTGTAAAATGAATTCTGTCTCAGTTCTAGTGAACTACTCCACTACGCCACCGTATGCCAGTACAGTGGCTGTATGAGCCAGCATGGACTCAATAGTAGTGTCCAGGAACTGATGACCTATATGGAAAGGAACCATAATTCATGTTACAAATCACCAGATCACACCAGCGCTGCCTCCTGAATAATATTTCAGAATATCTCCTGTTATTCCTCCTCAGTAAAATATGTGCGGAAACTCTTGTTCAATGTGACCACAGCTTTCACTCCTCACACAGAAGCATGTCACTGAACATCATCATCACCATTTAAATGGCACTCAAGCAACTGAGTAAAACACTTCCAGCCCAGTCATCAGGATAAAACAGACCATAAGCACAGTGTTGTCACAAGATTGAAAAAATGATAGTTGATGATCTGTGGTTTTGCAGAAACTTACTTTGCCAACATTTATTATTATTATTATTATTATTATTATTATTATTATTAACCTTTGCCATAAGTCCCAATACTTCCATAAAGTAAGGGGACTTATGGCTGACAAAATATCAGATGTGAGATACCCTGACTTTTTCAGGTCCTTAAACTGTCTCAAATTCAGTTTTATAAATGTTAGGCCTCGAAAGTCCTTAAATTGTCTTAAATTAGCATTTGTGAGGTCTTTTTTGCTCCAAATATTGTAATCAAATTTTATTAATCCATTTAATTTCTTTTTTTTCTAAACAAGTCAAGCTTTTTTGGACCTCCCACTGAAACTAATGAGGTAAAAATTCACCTAAATCATTTAAAACACCTTATTCCTACACAGGACCTTCCACTGCATGGGATCACACACAGTTTAGTGGTTGAATAAGAATTTGTCAAAAATCTGTCTAAAGTTTGGTTGTAAATAATCTTGAAAAGGCATTTATTGGCATAAAAACTGTCTGACACCTGTAGATGACCTATTATAGCCCTACTATGGGTCAAGCTCCAAAAACACTGGATCCTTCAATTTCTCATGATGCTTGATAGCATCATTTATTTGAACCTTTTTTCCTGGTGAATGCCCACATACAGTATGTGTAGTAATACTAATGACTTTTACATGTAAAACCAACTGAAGTGCTCCTATAATTCACCTTCCTTGTGTAGCTAACTGAACCACCATCACCATCATTATCAGTCTGTACAACAGACCAGCCTGTCCTGACTGAAAAAAGTCAGCTCATATACAAAAGTCACAGCCTTGACTTGACTTGCATTCAGCTCCATGTTTAACAGATGTGTATTTGCAAAAATAACAGTATGACACTGTGAGGCTGATTAGACGGCTGGATTTTTACTCCAAAAATTTGGATTAGCTTCAAACACAAAATATAACATAAAAATGCAACAAGTACAAGAGAATGATTGGTATCCAAAGGATCTTAATTGCTTTTTGTACATACAGAGAAGAAGTATTTCAACATGTTTTACGTCTGTTATGGTTTTCTGTCTGTTCCAGTCACATTCACACATTGTTACATTTCATCAGGTGGTGTTTGCTGGGGCTCAGAACTGGCAACAAATAAATTAGGACAATGCTAAAAAGTGCTTGACTGATTCTAAAGTATCTCATATAAGGCTTCTCTTAGGGCAGTACCCTCGATGTCTCTCACTCTGCCAGTACAACTAAAGACCACACATTCTGTCCCAGAGCTGAGGCACTGCCTTCCTCCCAAATCAAACACCTAGAACACAGTATAAAGGGGACTTCCTACTCTATGTGCAAATAGGGGAAGCCCTGATGTAGTTGCAAAATATCATGTGACATATTTGTGTTGTAACAATGTAGAAACAGAAGAATCTGACTTTGTCCAGTGACAGCCTGTAGACACAGTGTATTTCCATGACAACTAAGTGTCTCTGTCCACTGAGGAAGGACATGTGATGAATGGACACCCCAAAATGTCCTTCCATCAAAAGTTCCACCTCTCTTGTTATGGTTTAATTTAACAGCTGCCTTTTCCTCAATACCTTTCCATCTTAATCTTCAGTCTGTTCTCTTTTGCTGCTGTAGGTGTAATATCATCATTATATCTGTTAAGGCCGGATTTGTTACACTTTCCTCTAAAATTCACAGACAGAAATGAAAAGACATCACTAGTCAGAGTCAGACCTGTTCACAGAAATAACCTGTATGATCAGTCATGGAAATGATGATCAGTAATAACAGCTGTCTGTCAGGTTAAAGTGAGAGATGGAGGTACAGGAGCAGCCCTGTGAGATGTCCATCAATCAGCCAAATGTTGGGACTGTTGCTACCAGCAGAGAGCAACATGAGAACTACATGACTCTATAGCACCACTGTGTGGTGGGAGAGTATTACTGCGCTCCACTAATCTCTGTGTGGCTGTGTCCCGGTGGATCCAAAAACTCCAAAGTTCACCAGTTTTTCCTCCAGTGACCCAGAAATAGATTCATTACTGTTATCCCAACGTGAGCGTGACACCACTTGTAAAAATATGAACAGTGTGAAGTTTAAATACATACAGGATGGAGATCATTCAAAGGGATACTCAGGTCATCTGTCAGTATTGCACTTCCATAAAGTTGGAGGACAGATTTAAAAAAGGGAGAAGCGCTCAGTCAAACTCTGACATCACTGGATCCTTTGTGAGGCTTATTGTAAAACAGTGGTTACATTAAAAAGATCTATCTTTATTCAGATTTATTTTGATTATTACAAATTTGACGTGGGGTAAAAATATTATAGTACCCTCAGCAGCCATGGACCTGTCAACTGTTCCCGGTTCACTCACTATACATCTGTATAGTGAAAGGGTAACGCCACCAATTTTACACTTTAAAGTGTGTTTACAGGTCTTAGGGAGTACTACTGCTTATGTGAAAAAAGTAGAATCAAGCCTTTAGTGGCTCCAGAGGAATCTGTATAGAATCTGATAATTGGCTTGCAGTGATGTTACTCAGTGGCTAAGTTGCATTGTGGGTAATGTAGGTGCCAAGTTTGGAAAAGGAAAAAGAATGCATGGATCAAACGGTGACATCTCTGGTTGTGCTGTATTGATTTCAATCATTTGTCTTTAAACTGTCTATAATGAGTCCCACAGTGCTAGAGCTGACACCTACATTACCCTCAACACAACTTAGCCACTGAGGCCTCGCCCACACGTACCAAACAATCTTTTTTTTTATCCGTCTTCCTTGGCATCGTTTCAAGAATATTTGCGTCCACATGGATCCACTGTAAACGACTCAATACGCTGTAGTTCATATGCCAGGCCTATAGGTGGCGCTGGAAATTCACCAAAAACAGAGAAGAAGAGACGGAGCATGCGCATAAAGCTTTAGCGCTGTATACAAACAGACAGCCGAAGGAGAGACCGAACACAACAAGAAGAAGATGGAAATAGCTGGTTGGTGGTCCATAATCCTTTTTCGCTCAGCGTCGTGGCAGCGGAGCAGAATATTTCTCCCTAGTAACCCTGATAGGCTCAATATCGTCTGCAGCATGAACACAAGCATGTAGTCCGCCATTGTTGTTGTTGTTGTAATGAGACATCGTGAGGTTCAGAGGTCGAAGGCGAGAGGTCGAGGGGTGGGGGGATGGCGCCATCGATACGCAAAGCATGCAGATTCGCCATCCAAACGAGAACGCAAGGGTGGTGTTTTCGAATTTTTAACCCTGAGACCAGTTTTCAAAAAAGTGCGTTCACAGGATTCGTGTGGACGATCGGCCAAAACGTGCAAAACATGTGCATTTACACAAAAAAGGGTTTCCGTGTGGACGGGCCCTGAGTGACATGACTGAATTTATCAGACTTTAATGTGTCAAATTGGTGAAGTTACCATTTTACTGTTTATTTCCAGCTCTGTCTTTGACGTTATAGAGTGACTGATTGACATACAGCTATATAAAGGGAAAAGGTTTGATATATGATAGCTTCTACTTTACTAGTATCTTTCTTCATGGAGAGCGGAGTTTGATGCTGCGTGTACGTTGTAGACTGAGTAATAATGGCCAATAATGAACCCACCTATCACAGGATCTGGGAAATCAGCTGCTTTGTTGATTGGCTAGAAAAACACCTGTACACACATGCATCTGGGTGGCTGGACACCACTGATATATACTGTATACTCTATCCTAAATATTCATGAATTGACTGATATTCAGATTTCAAATATTGTGTATGTGTATAGCATGATTTGATGCCTTACACATTCCAGAAGTGGAGGAATACAAAATGGTAATAGTAATCCCACTTTACTACCTGGAGGTAGTTTAAAAGACAGACAGAGGGACGGAATGGTAAGAAAAGAGAGCAGCCAACATTTTTGAATGAGAACTTCATCGTGCCCACATGAAGCTGGGATTACATGAGATTGCTTTTAAAGTCGCTGTTACAGAAACAGTAAGCAGCTTCTCTGTTCTTCCAGTATAAAAATAGTCTTCAGGGCGCTGGGACAAGCACTGGGTTCTGAGGCTTGACAAAGGAAAGAGGTGACGAGTTCGTTTGGAGCTTTGGGATCCACACTCTGATTTCACTGAGAATTTACGTATATTCTCTGGTTGATGATGAGCTTGTCAGTGAAATTAACTGTGATACACTTTTGATAGAGATCTGTACGCGATAGCTCCTCCATGGTAGAGGTCTTCTGGCAAACCTGACCCCATGAAAACCAAAGAGACAGGTCCAGTCATCCCCTCGGCCGGTGTCTGGGCTGACTTTACTTGATACTGGCTCTGTGTTAAGGAAAGCACTTAAATTAAGTTTTGATTAAAGCTACCAGGACCAGAGACAAGTCAGCTGTAGTTTAAGCCATGGAAGTAAATGACTTCCAGCAGAACGACTTACATACATATTTCTTCCATAACCTGCTGACACTACAGAGTTTTAGTGCAACAAATGGTCACATGGGGACCAAATGTTGCTTGTTGCGCTGGAGTAATACGCTCACCCTAGTTTACCTGGCGTGCTTAAACCAGCAACATCTGTCACTTCAAATGACAATGATCCGGTATGCACTGTGAGTTAAAAATGATCTTGTGGGTGCCCTGCTGACTAAAGATTTGTGTTTGTTGTTTCATGTTACATCACATTGCTGTCTCTTGCTTTTTCATCTCTCTACTCTTAATAAATGAATAAAATCTCATCCCCAAATATTTAAATGAACAGCGTTTAAAGTTTACGTATGCTTTATCTTTACTATTTAATTCTGCACAAAAGTAACAAGCACAAAGCTCAGTGATTCTCACAGTCAAAACTCTTGGGAGGACAGATAGAAAACCATGTGGGATCACATTAAAGTGTTATACATAGCTTTATTTTTCAATGGTATGAAGTAGTTATTTAAAAAAAGTTATGCTTACATTCAGTCTTACTTGCCAAGTTTGTGCAAGCTCTAACAGATGTGATGCATTCGTTCCTCTTTTTATGCAATATTTGAAACTGAACTGAACTGCTTACATTCATGTGTGCTAGCTTGCGCTCCTCTTCACTGCCTACTTTTGGTTTGAATTCAGTTTGAATTTTTGGAATCCAACCTGGTGGCAGGTTTTAACTATACTAACAATATAAAAGTAGCCAATCTTATCGCCAGTGGTCTAGTTTGCTTGTGTAGGTCACACGGAGGTATCAGTATTAAATTCAGACTGTTTCATAACCAGTTTAAAGTTCTCTGTAATAGATTTAAATAAGGGATTATGGAAAAACAAAGAGTAAAAGAAATGAAAATAGAACTTTGCATTACCTTTTTTTCTTTTCTTTATTCATTTATCTTAATTTCAGTCTATGAAAGCCACGTGGTTTCCTTGTGGTTTCCTGATGTGATGCTACTGACCTGTGGACTGTGGTCATCACTGTGGGGGGGAGGACAGATGAGCTTTAAGCTTGTTACTCTTTGGCTCTACAAAAGAATAAAGATACAGCAAAAGTGAACTTCAAAACATTATTTTTGACTTTGAGTGGGAACCAGTTTGATCATATCTGTAGCATCTGAAGTGTGATGACATGCAGCCTATTCAAGTTGCATCAGCCTTGAACAGACTTATTTTAAAGCAAATTGGACAAAAAAATCTAATTTCCTTGTTGTATCTTGTCATGAGGTCCTATTCATGTTATACAATTTGACTTTCCATGTTATATTGGTTTGTTAAACCTACACACCAACTACTCAGTTCTAAGAAAAATGCTTCTTGTTGTAACATCCTGTCACTATCTTGATATTTCACAAAATGTTCTGATCATTACACAAAATCAATGTATTTCTTTAAAAGAAGAAAATTCTCCTCATAACATGATATGTAGCTAGAATAAGAACCTTCCATATGCTCATTCACATATCTTTTATAACATGACAAGGATCTAGTTAAAACAAGAAACTGTTTTGTTGCTGGGGTTTAGGCTGGTGAACAGGGGATCACTCTCAGACCAGGGGCAGGTTTTTATACCTGAGGACCTCTCCTCCATGGTATATGACTGAAAAGCACTGACGATTGAGTGTGTATGTGTGTGTGTGTTTAATTATATTCACAGTTGATTGGCACCAATTTAGCAGCAGCTTTACTTCTGTATCCGTCCGAGCTGCTCATGCAGACAGATAATATGTCTCTGTCTCTGTCTCTGTCTCGTTTCTCCTGGACTGGACTGGCTCAGCTCACAGTCGGGACTCCTCTGTCCTGCCCTGCTGTGGCTGCACAACAACAAGGCACTGGTAGACACTGATGTTGGAGGGATTCAGAGTCAAATGGGGAGGGATAACCCCCCATCAGCTGACATCCTGTCCAATGGCCACGCATCATAATGTCATGTGTGGCTCTCAGTGTCAGGGCTAGAGAGGATGTGAGGTGGGGATCAGTCGGTCCAGTCTCAGACATACAGTGTGCAACACAAACATCTGTATCCCTGAAGATTGCTTAAATGAGATTTGGCACACCGTGGTACTACATCAATGGGTAGGTGGGGATGGGTAAACTCATCACAGTGGTCACAGTGTCCAGCAGTCTCCCTGGATCCACAATTCACTTCATGGATCACTGTCATTGTAGAGTACCTGTCACCAAACAACCAACAGAGAACATTAAAAAACATATCTATCTATCTATCTATCTATCTATCTATCTATCTATCTATCTATCTATCTATCTATCTATCTATCTATCTATCTATCTATCTATCTATCTATCTATCCATCCATCCATCCATCCATCCATCCATCCATCCATCCATCCATCCATCCATCCATCCATCCGGGATGTTGGCAAACACTGTACCTGTGCAAACAAAGCTTTAATCTGATGGATGCTCTGGACATGATCTGTTCACTTGGAACCACTCATCGATACAGCTGGGAGAAGAAACAGGGAAGAAGAGATGAGTAACAAGTGTGAAACAGAATGATAGACACGAAGACTGTATACAAGTCATCAAGTCATGAGTCCTACAAATGTTTGTTGTGACACCTAGTGGTGAAGTGATGAATAATGCATACAGTGTTTGATATATGTCACAGCTGATCTAAGTCAAAATACTGTGCTAGTGTAAATAAATCTGTTTCAACTTTGATAAAGAAAAGAGATTGCATTCATTTTGAAATGGAGTAACTTGGTCTAATCAAGTATCCATATAGTCACAGTCTGTTCAGTATAAAGCTCTTTTGTTGCTCTGACAGTTTATCTGAGCTGAGGTGTGTTGAAGGGGAAGTAACATACACTTGATACTTTCACACAGAACAAAGACTGTGGATTTTGTCCTCCATCACTTACATCAGAAGTATTCTATGAAAGCAGTGACCAGTATAAACAGGAGGAATGAGGACAGCAAGCAAAACCTGCTCCAATGTTCATACATAATAGGCACCTGATCATTGTTTGAAGACACACTTGATAAAGATGTGAACCGACCATTACACATTACCTTCATATATGTATTAAGAACAGTGTCTTCAACAGGTGATCCATGACCCCTTGGGATTACTTACTCATGCCCTCTCGTGCAATCATGTGTCAAGCTAACCTAGCCCTATGCTAAATCACTCTGCAGCACGTATCCATAATGGTGAACTAGTCAGCTAGCTTCGTATTATTTAAACATATTGGCCAGTTGTCTGTATTATTTTCTCAAGTGTACAGATATTCTTTCTGCGTCACAATGTTTTGCAAATGATCAACTATCATCACTAAAATCGAGGGTCTAAGGATGGGGGCGTCGTACACTGTGCAAATTGTAAAGTCCACTGAGGCAACTTGATTTGTGATTTTGGGCGATATTGACAAAACTAAATTGATATGATTTAACAAATACTCATGTTGAATCTTTGGTAAACACAAGACTGCAACACTAGCTCCAGTCATGTCAACAACAACCACACCACACCTGTACTTAACATAATACTACCCTGATGTAAATGGAAGGATTTCTAAGCATTTCTCTTTTTACCACTCCAGAAATAACACTCAAGTACATCTTCCTCATATTAAGGTTAAGGAATAAAGTGATGCAGTATTTTCTTAAGCAGAGCGTCATACCCTTTATGGTAGATGCAGAGGCAGGGCAGGCGGGCTATAGTGTCTCCCTGTAGCAGCTCCTCCAGGCAGATTGCACATTCTCCTGCATCCTTAGTCAGGAGGTCCTCTATAAGACAGCAGACACATCACACCATAGGCATGAGTTAGGATTATAGGAAGCCTCAATACACAGCACTTAAAAATAAACAGACAAATGAAGATCTCTGCCATTACTACTGCTGTACATATATAATGCAAGACATACATTTTAAACTGGTGTCCTCAAAAGGCTTCATCTTCTCACAAAATGAAATTGGTTACACAGAAAGAACTTAACTGAGTAAACTGCAGTGTGACATTATTTATCCTTAAATTTGTAAATTTCATGTTTATTTCTCTTAAATCTACTTTAACACACTTCAGTTTAAATTGTGTTTCACATTTTGTATTATTTATCATGCTTTCATTGGAGGTTTACTGCTTAAGAGTCATGGTCACACTGTAGCTGCTATAACAGTCAACATTTTTTGCCACCAGCTTACAATGTTTTTATTACAGCCTTTAATTTATTAACCAACATTTTTAGGAATCATTTTTTGACACTCAGCTCAACCATCATACACTGTGTTTAACACAAACATGAGATTCAATTATTCACTGTTTTGTTCAGTTATTTGAAATGAAGATCAGAGTTTGAAAAAGATTAACACACGATGATCTGTACATTCTGGCAGATCAAGGTAAGACTCAACGGATCTTCAGGGGAAATTCACATGTTACAGCAGCACAAGAGACAGACTAAGAGGGAAACACAAACTTTGTATGAAATACATACAAATAAAATAAGAAGTTAAGGAAATAAGAGTGATGACATAAAAAAAGCTATACTGATCCTTAGAATCAAGACAAATTCTGCAAGGTTATGTAAACTTATGAGCACAAGTGTATACATATACATATATAGAGAGAGCAGATTTAGATCAGTTATTTATATATAGTTATACATATGCATATACATCACTCACTGGTCACTGGTTAGTGGCTGATTGAAGCTATTTATTATCAAACAATTGTGTTTGCTCTTTTTAAATCATAATGACAACAGAAACTACGATTAATCCTGACATAAAGGCTCTCCTTAAGGAGAAAAAGAGGGCCTTTAGGTCAGGCAACAAGGATGAGCTGAAGGCTGTGCAGAACGAGCTGAGGAAGAACAGCTACAGGAGGAAGATGGAGAACCAGCTGCAGCAGAGAAATGTCAGTGGAGTCTGGAAAAGCCTTAAAACCATCTCAGGGCAGAGGAAACCAGACTCCCAGGCTGCAGGGGATCAGACGTGGGTGAACAACCTGAACCTATTCTTCAATAGGTTTGACAAGACACCCACCCCTTCCCCGGCCCAGTCATCTCTGGGGCAGGATTGTGGAGTACATCTTCAACATGAGCCTGAAGCTGGGAAAAGTGTCACTGCTGTAGAAAACCTCCTGCGTGGTACCAGTACCAAAGATCCTTCACCCAAAGGACTTCAACAGCTACAGACCAGTTGCTCTCACTTCACACCTGATGAAGACCCTGGAGCAGCTGGTCCCCGTCCATCTCCGCCCTCCGGTGGGTCCTTTCATGGACCAACTCCAGTTTGCACATCAACCTGGCATCGGAGTGGACGACACCATCATCTTCCTCCTGGACGGATCACTGTCTCATCTGGAGAACCCTGGAAGCACTGTGAGGATCATGTTCTTTGATTTCTCCAGTGCTTTTAACACCATACAACCTGCAGACTTCTGGGGGACAAGCTGGAGCTCACGGGGGTGGACCAACACCTCACGTCCTGGATCCCTGACTGCCTCACCAACCAGCCACAGTATGTGAGGATTCAGGACTGTGTGTTGGACACAGTTGTCTGCAGTACGGGGGCCCACAGGGAACAGTCCTGGCCCCTTTCCTGTTCACCCTGTACACTGCAGACTTCTCCCACCAATCACCCCACAGCCATCTACAAAAGTTCTCTGAGGACTCTGTTATCGTTGGCCTCATCAGGGACGGGGACAACAGAGCCTATAGAGAACTTATTAACTTATTGGTGCCTGCAGAACCACCTCCAGCTCAGCGCCGGGATGACCAAAGAGCTGGTGGTGGATTTCCACAGGCACAAACAACCCTGCACACAGGTGAACATCCAGGGAACGGACATCTTACAAGTTCCTGGGAGTTCACATGAACAATAAACTGAACTGGACTGATCACACTGCAGCAACATACAAGAAAGGTCAGAGCAGACTCCATCTGCTGAGGAAGCTCAGGTCCTTTGGAGTGCAGGGGGCACGCCTGACAACTTTGTATGACTCTGTGGTGGCATCAGCCATTTTCTATGGAGTAGTCTGCTGGAGCAGCAGCATCTCGGCAGAAGGTAGGAAGAGACTGGATAAACTTATCAAGAAGGCCAGCTCCATTCTGGGTGAAGGAGAGGTACCGCAGGCCCAAGTGTGTGAAGGAGAGGTACCGCAGGCCCAAGTGTGTGAAGGAGAGGTATCGCAGGTCCAAGTGTGTGAAGGAGAGGTATCTCAGGTCCAAGTGTGTGAAGGAGAGGTACCACAGGTCCAAGTGTGTGAAGGAGAGGTATCTCAGGTCCAAGTGTGTGAAGGAGAGGTACCGCAGGTCCAAGTGTGTGAAGGAGAGGTATCACAGGTCCAAGTGTGTGAAGGAGAGGTATCACAGGTCCAAGTGTGTGAAGGAGAGGTATCACAGGTCCAAGTGTGTGAAGGAGAGGTATCACAGGTCCAAGTGTGTGAAGGAGAGGTACCACAGGTCCAAGTGTGTGAAGGAGCGGTATCACAGGTCCAAGTGTGTGAAGGAGAGGTACCACAGGTCCAAGTGTGTGAAGGAGAGGTATCACAGGTCCAAGTGTGTGAAGGAGAGATATCTCAGGTCCAAGTGTGTGAAGGAGAGGTATCGCAGGCCCAAGTGTGTGAAGGAGAGGTTCCACAGGTCCAAGTGTGTGAAGGAGAGGTACCACAGGTCCAAGTGTGTGAAGGAGAGGTTCCGCAGGTCCAAGTGTGTGAAGGAGAGGTATCACAGGTCCAAGTGTGTGAAGGAGAGGTACCACAGGTCCAAGTGTGTGAAGGAGAGGTTCCGCAGGTCCAAGTGTGTGAAGGAGAGGTTCCACAGGTCCAAGTGTGTGAAGGAGAGGTATCACAGGTCCAAGTGTGTGAAGGAGAGGTATCACAGGTCCAAGTGTGTGAAGGTGAGGTATCACAGGTCCAAGTGTGTGAAGGAGGAGTATCACAGGTCCAAGTGTGTGAAGGAGAGGTATCGCAGGTCCAAGTGTGTGAAGGAGAGATATCGCAGGTCCAAGTGTGTGAAGGAGAGATATCACAGGTCCAAGTGTGTGAAGGAGAGGTACCGCAGGTCCAAGTGTGTGAAGGAGAGGTATCACAGGTCCAAGTGTGTGAAGGAGAGGTACCACAGGTCCAAGTGTGTGAAGGAGAGGTACCACAGGTCCAAGTGTGTGAGGGAGGAGTATCAAAGGTCCAAGTGTGTGAAGGAGAGGTATCACAGGTCCAAGTGTGTGAAGGAGAGGTACCACAGGTCCAAGTGTGTGAAGGAGAGGTACCGCAGGTCCAAGTGTGTGAAGGAGAGGTACCACAGGTCCAAGTGTGTGAGGGAGGAGTATCAAAGGTCCAAGTGTGTGAAGGAGAGGTATCACAGGTCCAAGTGTGTGAAGGAGAGGTACCACAGGTCCAAGTGTGTGAAGGAGAGGTACCACAGGTCCAAGTGTGTGAAGGAGAGGTACCACAGGTCCAAGTGTGTGAGGGAGGAGTATCAAAGGTCCAAGTGTGTGAAGGAGAGGTACCACAGGTCCAAGTGTGTGAAGGAGAGGTACCACAGGTCCAAGTGTGTGAAGGAGAGGTACCGCAGGTCCAAGTGTGTGAAGGAGATGTACCACAGGTCCAAGTGTGTGAAGGAGAGGTACCACAGGTCCAAGTGTGTGAAGGAGAGGTATCACAGGTCCAAGTGTGTGAAGGAGAGGTACCACAGGTCCAAGTGTGTGAAGGAGAGGTACCACAGGTCCAAGTGTGTGAAGGAGAGGTACCACAGATCCTTCCTTCCTGCTGCTGTCAGACTCTAGGACCAGCACTACTCGCAGTAGCGCTCACTGTGCACTGTGCAATACAAACTCTACACATAACCCATTTCTCACTTTTGGTTTGCACTATCTGGACATTTTTTTAATACCCATACTTATTATTTGTAAATAACAACACACTGCCACGCTGTTTATAATTACATATTCATATTGTACAATATTATGTTTACGAGTCTATTCTATTTCTTACCTTTTTATGATATTGTTTATTTTCTACTATTACTATTGTAATATTACTGTGCCTTGGCTGCTGTGTCGAAGAAATTTCCCTGTTTGCGGGACACATAAAGGAATTCTGATTCTGATTACTGTCACGGTTCTGTGTTGTCTTGTCAAGTTTCATGTTTTTAGTTCTGGTCACTTCCTGTTTTATTTTGTAGGTCTTGTGTCATGTCTCGTCTTCCCTGTTCTGTTTTGATTATGTGCACCTGCCCTCTCGTGTCTCACCTGTTTCTCGTTCCCTCATTTGTGTCATGTATTTAAGTCCTGGTTTTTGTTCTGCCGTTGTCGCATCATTGTTTGTCCCCACGCCTCAGCCTTGCCATGATAATGTTTTTTGCCTTGTGAAGATAATTAAATATTTTTGAATTCCCTGCAACCTGCTGTCTTGGTCTGTGCATCTGGGTCCTCCTCCACGCCTATTACCTTCCCTTCTTGACAATTACTACTAGTTGATGAAGGTTCTCAGTCATCCAGGTCATGGTAGCTCTAAGTGCTGCATCGTAGGCAACTGGACTTGTTTCAGTTCCCTGAAGACGTTTCACCTCTCATCCAAGAGGCTTCTTCAGTTCTAACTAACTGCAGGGGAGCTGCAGGCTTTTAAACTCTGTGTGGGAGTGTCCTTACAGAGTCGTTAGGGACACGTGTGAGCTCTGATTTTCTGAGTCGTTAGGGCCACTTTTGGGTCGTTGACCCAACTGGCCTTCATTTGGGTTGCTAAGGCTAGGTGAGCCCAGGTGTGAATGGCTGTTAAGCTGTCTGTGTTGTGCCATTTGTTTATGGAGAGAGATAGATTAGATAGATAACTTTATCAATCCCTGAATGGAAATTAGGTTATCGTAGCAGTGGGTACATTCAAATATAAGGAAAATCAAAATACAAGGACAAATAAAGAAACAATAAAACACTATATACAATAAAATGCTTAAGTAGCTATAAAATAAAATAACATAAAAGGTAGTAAGTAAAATAGAATAAAATAAAAATAAAAATACTGAGGTGTAAAAGGTTACAAAAGGTGCAAGAGGATAAGGTGCAGTATTTACAGTAATAATAATTTAAAGCACATTATTACTACTAGTTGTTCAATGGTCTGGTATGGACGGCCTAACTCTACCTCTGCCAACCCATGTATACAGTCTGTGTGCTAACAGTGTGTGTGTGTGTGTACACTCTGCAGTATTCATCTTTTCCTGCAATGCATAAAATTGGTCTGGGTCTTAAGTGGAAGTCAGCGTGCGCACCATTAAACCCATCACCTGCAGCAAAACACACAGAGTCATTAGAACTGGCCTTATGTAACAGTGGATTAACCCAGATAGGCCTGGAAAAGCCAGTTATTATGGGCTGCAGCACATGGCATCCAGCTCAGCTGAGGGGAAAACATCTTTAATGTACTGACGGTGCTGGTCAGCCGTTCATTCACACAGACAGAGACAGACAGTGAAGATAATAATACCAATAAATGGTCTAGATATTTGACTGGTAAAGATGTTTGATTTGGTTGCTGAGCATTCTTGTTGTTGTCCACGCCCCCTCAGTAACACAGTGGGAGACACAGTGAGACAGGAGGTGTTATTTGTCTGTTTGTGGCTTCACACACAGTCTGTATAATGATTATACATTTATTTCTAGCACATTTTAAAACACAGTTATGTAGTGCTTCACGCATCATTAATAGGGAGCTTTGGGTTAAATTTGTCTGACAATAATAATTAATGATTATCAGGGCTTATTATTCATTATGGTAAATAATAAGATCCAATTTACAATAGATCACCTCGGGGCACCAGTCTTTGAAGAAAAGGTGCTGGTGGTTCCTTGGCTGATGAGCCAAGCAGGACAAGGTTGGGATTCCCCATCCTCTCTTCCCCAACCTGTCCGCAACTCACCCTCTCTCCCCACATTTAAGTCCCATCTGAAAACATATCTCTTCTGCCAAGCCTATGACCTCCCCTACCCATAACCGGCATCCTGTCCTTTTCCGTTAGTACCTCCCCCCTGTATTGCACTCCATCACTCTGCTCGTTTTTTTTTTTTTGTTGTTGTCTTTTCCTCGTCCCCCCTGAGATCAGTTCAGAGTCCATATTGAAATCCACAATGAATGACTTCATCTATGGGTCCCAAAAACTTTGTATTTGTTTACAAACAGTTAGAAAGCACAAAAAAGTGCACAAGTCAAAACCCAGTGTACATTCATCCATTCATACAAACATACCATAACCATAAGCCTTATATGTGAATAATACAATTTTTAAATTGATTCTGTGCTTTACTGGAAGCTTACGAAAAGAGGCGAGAACTGATGACCAGTATTTGTTCACAACCTAGCCGCTGAATTTTGGACCAACTGATGTCAAGCTAATGATGGCTGAGTTATGCCTGTGAAGAGGGAGTTGTAGTCTTCTAAACAAGAAATGATTAGGGTGTGTACTAGAAGTTTTGTGTTTTAGTTTGGCTGTTAGCATGGGTTTGATTTTATCAATGTTTCTCAACTGAAAGAAGCAAAACTGGACAAGTTTAATAATGTGAGGTTCAAAGTTCAAATGTTGGTCAAATGGTATACCAATACTCTTAGAGGTGGTCTTGATATTGCTGGTCAGGTGGGGGTTATATTGACTGACCTCCTTACTAAAAAAATCAGGGCAAGTCACAAGGACTTCCGTTTTATTGGAATTGAGATGGAGGAAGTTTTGAGACATTCAATTTGTAACAGAAGCTAGATAGTTGTAAAGGGTGGGAGGGTTGTTTAGGTTACTTGGTTTGAATGAGAAGTACAGCTGCGTATGAGCTGCGCAGCAATGATAAGATGTATCACAGGCACAGGATCACACAGAGGTAGCATATATATGGAGAACAGGATTGGACCCAATATTGACCCTTGAGGGACACTACATAGGAGGGGAGTGGAGGAGGACATGTAGTTGTTAATGTGAACATTGAAGTGTCTGTCAGATAAGTATGAGGTGAACCAATTCAGAGTAGTACTAGAGATGAATTCACCTTTATCTGCATGCATGAAGATGTCAGTTACTTCATTGAGTAGACCTGTCTTGGTGCTATGTTTTTGAGGGAAAGCGGATTGAAATTTATCAAAGATATTGTGACCTTTGACCTTTGAATTTTAGAACTAAAACTAAGCTTGGAAATGGGTCTGTAAGACTGTGGTCTCTACGTAGGGTTTTTTCAAAAGAGTGTCAGATACTAGCACGACCCTTGCCACACTTGACATGAGCCCAAGGCTCTGGGATGCAGGGACTGGAGCAGGCTTGGGATTTGGGTTTAGCCCCAAGGATGAAATGCTGTAATGATCGACTTCCCCTCCGGTGGTGATAGAGCCAGACCAGGGAAGAGTAGCATCATTGTGTAGGGCAGAGACTGAGCGCTCGATTGACAGACTGGTGACTCTGCTGCCGCAGCAGGAGGTTCTCATTGTGGAAATGTGTTTGGCTTGCATGGCGGCAATGGTTGAAAACCCCATGATGAGCTCTTGTCCTTCAGGTCCTGTGTCAGGCATTTAATATTAAGTGTTGAAGTCACGCCCCTTCTGGTGGACCCAGGGGCTCTATTAGTTGAAGGGAGTTTGCCCTAACAGCAACATCAGATGAGGGGGTGAGTCACCACAGACAACAGAGCTCAGCCACCTCTCAGTGACCATGGCTGGATACTAGACTGGGACTAAACTTAGCCTTTGAGACTGGCATGTCAGTTTAATGACAGGCAATACAATAAAGAGGTGATTTACAGCAGCTTTGACCAGGACTATGACTCCAGGGTTGAGAAGACACGGCAAGTGGGGACAGGAGAGGTAGAGGCATGAGGCGGCAGAGGAGAGGGAGGAAACGTTAACATTTCTTTAGTTCTT
Source organism: Lagodon rhomboides (assembly GCA_039737535.1). NCBI lineage: Eukaryota > Metazoa > Chordata > Actinopteri > Spariformes > Sparidae > Lagodon > Lagodon rhomboides. Next base: position 556,521 of record CM077788.1, on the reverse strand, counting down.
TTGTTCATTTATGACCCAAAAAGCTAAGAGTGCTTGTGAAACTTAACAAACTCGCCACTTGTATACATCTCCAAGCTGAAACTACAGGGGTTATCAGACTATAGCTTGAGGTACGGCCACTGTGTATCGCCACGTGTTGTAACATAGAGGTGCCAGCAACAAGCACTGTAGGAGGGCGCCATGTCAAGGTGGAAGCAAGCGGCTGGAAGTCAAGCAAGCCGATGGAGCACCGACCCCTGGAACGAGCAGGTGGACGGTCTGGGGTTTGTGGCACCAGGACCCGCAAAGTGGTATAAGGAAACGGGACAGGTCAGGGCTAGCTGGTTAGCATGCTAACTTTAGTAGGCATGTCTGCAACACCATACGTAGATGTTGTTTCTTCTCACTCAGTTTTAAACAACAATTCTACCTTAAACCATAAACCTTTAAACCTTAAACCATTCCTTAGCCCATCTCAAATAATATTGTCTCCTCGCTGCCCTGATGCAGATGTTCTGACTTACGGGGGTCAGGATGTGGTTATTGTAAAGACTTTTTTAAGCTGTTTGAATTGCTAAATACCGTCACATAATGTATCTGTGCATTCAGCCTAAAGAAATTAATACTGGTCCTTTTCTAAAATCATTCAGGCAACCCTGGGTTAACTGGGTTAGCGTGTCCTGGTGACCTTTAACCTCTGTAATGACCCAGAATGAAGGATCATGAAGGAGGAGGTGCTTTTACTGCAGCAGGTTGACCTCTGAGCTGTCGTCTCTCGGTCTGGGTTGTTTTACCAGAATGAACAAGGTGTCTCTGACAGTGTCATCAGTCTGTTTCACAGCAGGTTGTAAATCTGAAATATCTCTGGTTCTATAATGGAAACACACAGACGGGGGAGCTGCTGTTTGTGTGCGTCTGTGTCATGAGCCAGTAGTGGATATGTTTAGGGACTAGCAGGTTTGAATGTAGGTGTGTGTGTGTGTGTGTGTGTGTGTGTGTGTGTGTGTGTCTGTGTGTGTCTGTGTGTCTGTGTGTGTGTGCATGTGCAACAATAAACAGCATTTCAAGGCCAAACCACAAGTCATACTGACGTGGGTCTGGGGAATTTTCACCTATATAATGTCCTATTTGTGCTGTGCTGCAGTATCACTCTGACTGTGTCAGTCCTCATCATATGATGTCAAGTCTTCAGTGAACATAATCCCTGGTTATTTACTGTATCTGACTAATTACCAAGACATAGTTAATACTTGACTTAACGTAAGATTACATTTATCAAGAGAATATGAAATGATTAGAATGTTGACTATTGCTGGTGTGTCTGTCTGTGTGTGTGTGTGTGTGTGTGTGTGTGTGTGTGTGTGTGTGTGTGTGTGTGTGTGTGTGTGTGTGTATGTGTGTGTGTGTGTGAGCATGTGCGGGCGTGTGTGTGCATGCAGGCAGACAGTAGGGAGGCCTGAGTGGCTTATCATCTTATCTTAGGCCACAAACCCCACAGAGCAGCTGTGAGCCCACATCATGTGAGAAAACACACAGAATCACACACAGTGAACATAAACTGTGACGACATAAACCCTTTTTGGCTGAAATAACAGGTGGAGCCTACTAAATCTTTCCAAAACTGGAAGTCTTAATTGAAAACTATGAAGTAGATATAAAGCATCAATATGATATCAATAAATGTTAAACTGGGAGAATGTGACTCTAAAAATGAGCTTGAATGATGCATCACTCTGTTGGAGTCCTCCTATGGCTGTGCTGTGGTGTTGTACAGACAGTGGCTGCAGACAGCACTTTAACCAGACAACTTATCATCAAGTTAGGGCGCACTCACACTTGGCCCAGTTGCTCCGTACTGTGCCGAAGCATGATTGTCCCTCCTCCGCCTTCCCCAGCTGGCCTGCACTCACTTTGCTCCGGCCGCAACTGGGCCTGAGCACGTTTACCTCTTGTACATACGTCATCAGGTCATAGCACGGTCGCAGCACAATGGAGAACAACACAGAGAACAACACAGAGAACATGACTTTACTGACTTTTTTGGGGCTCATTTTGTGTTGTTTCCGTCACAGACGGCCCTCTCACATTCCTGGATTTCTTGATTATGCAAGGCGGCATAAGCATGATTATACTTCATGTCCACGTTGTGCACCTGTGCTCGTGCATTAGCAACCACACTGTGCCGAAGCACACCTCTTCCAACCGTGCCAGGGCCAAGAAAGCGTCCTGTGCTAGAGCACGGTATGGGGCGCTCGCACGGGTCAAACAAACTGGACTTTGAGGGTCAAACGTGCTTGGGCACGACACAGATTGCCTAGTGTGAGTGTGACCTTACTCCTGGAAATAATGTTATTAGCTGCAGCTGATATGATCCGTGCAAAACAACTATAACTATTTCTCATTGTCTTTGTCCAAAGATGTCTGACCCTTAATCAAATCAATCTGGCCAGTTGTTGAGATATCAGTCAACCTCACGCACAAATACATACAAATACACCAAAAACTAGCAGGTTTTGTGAACACAGTCCCTGTATTCCAAATCTATCAGACAATCTAAGAAGTAAGTTGTGTCTTTTATGAAGTGCTGTGTCTCAAAGACAGCATCAGTTTTTTTCACTGACTTTAATCCTAAATACTGTGGGGAACTGATCAGACTGTGACCATCATATGACTAACAGGCTAGAAGAGTGAAAGGAATCAGTTCCTGCCGTTCAGGAGGCCAGTTTACTCAAAGAGGAACTCAACTGCAGAGTACAAAAAAAGAAATTCCCAAAATGAGGAAGCGTACCCAGATGCACTCAGATAAAATCCTGATGAGGAATTATATGTAACGGAACAGTGATTTTTTTCTGTCTTGATAGCGAGTCTCTGTACTGTGTTGATGGCTTCCAGTCATATAAAGGTTACACTGCCGTCATGTTTCCATACGGACTCAGGGAGTAAAAGTAGGTCATCTATACTGAAAAGGAAATGCAGGATGAGGTGATTTGTGAAGAATGATTAAAACAGACAGAATTCCAACAAGGCTCAAACCAGAGCTCCAGATCAGCCTTGTCATGTGCTTGCTTTTAACCAGCATTTAAGCATAGACACAGGTAACTGCAGCATGAGCAGCATTGTTCATGTACTTTTTCACACATGCTATAGTATATAGTATACTCCCCAGCACCTGTAAACCTACTGATGTATGCATCAGTGGAGTTGCCCTTTAAAACCTAAGCATCACAGTGAAAATGTACATTTTATGTAGCTCACAGAGGTACAGCGGGTGGTCTAGTAATTAGAAGGTCGCTGGTTCGAATGCCAGGCTCCCCCAGCTGCATCCCGTATCCTTGAGCAAGATACCGAACCCCAAATTACTCCTGATTACTGATTACTCCTCGCTGTAGAAATGCAAGACCATTTACATTTCTATTTTTTTCTTTTATAACAATATTATAATTTTCAAGCCGAAGTCACTGAGGTAGTCAGGAAGCTCCTCAGTGGCAAGGCACCGGGGGTGGATGAGATCCGCCCTGAGTACCTCAAGTCTTTGGATGCTGTGGGGCTGTCTTGGCTGACACGTCTCTGCAGCATCGCGTGACAGTCGGGGACAGTACCTCTGGACTGGCAGACCGGGGTGGTGGTCCCTCTATTTAAAAAGGGGGACCGGAGGGTGTGTTCTAACTATCGGGGGATCACACTCCTCAGCCTCCCTGGTAAAGTCTATTCCAGGGTACTGGAGAGGAGAATTCGGCCGATAGTTGAACCTCGGATTCAGGAGGAACAATGCGGTTTTCGTCCTGGTCGTGGAACACTGGACCAGCTCTATACCCTCCGCAGGGTGCTCGAGGGTTCATGGGAGTTTGCCCAACCAGTCCACATGTGTTTTGTGGACTTGGAGAAGGCATTCGACCGTGTCCCTTGTGGCATTCTGTGGGAGGTGCTTCGGGAGTATGGGGTCCGGGGCCCTCTGCTAGGGGCTGTCCGGTCCCTGTATGACCGGAGCAGGAGCTTGGTTCGCATTGCCGGCAGTAAGTCAGACCTGTTCCCGGTGCATGTTGGACTCCGGCAGGGCTGCCCTTTGTCACCGGTTCTGTTCATTACTTTTATGGACAGAATTTCTAGGTGCAGCCGGGGGCCGGAGGGGGTCTGGTTCGGGAGCCACAGGATTTCATCTCTGCTCTTTGCGGATGATGTTGTCTTGTTGGCCTCTTCGAGCCAGGACCTCCAGCATGTCCTGGGGCGGTTTATGGCCGAGTGTGAAGCAGCTGGTATGAGAATCAGCACCTCCAAGTCCGAGGCCATGGTTCTCGACCAGAAAAAGGTGGCTTGCTCCCTCTGGGTTGGGGGAGAGTTCCTGCCTCAAGTGGAGGAGTTTAAGTATCTTGGGGTCTTGTTCACGAGTGAGGGAAAGATGGAGCGTGAGATTGACAGGCGGATCGGTGCGGCGGCTGCAGTAATGCGGTCGTTGTATCGGTCCGTCGTGGTGAAGAGAGAGCTGAGCCGAAAGGCGAAGCTCTCGATTTACCGGTCAATCTATGCTCCTACCCTCACCTATGGTCATGAACTTTGGGTCATGACCGAAAGAATAAGATCCCGGATACAAGCGGCCGAAATGAGTTTCCTCCGCAGGGTGGCGGGGCGCTCCCTTAGAGATAGGGTGAGGAGCTCTGCCACCCGGGAGGAGCTCGGAGTAGAGCCGCTGCTCCTCCACATCGAGAGGAGCCAGCTGAGGTGGCTCGGGCATCTCTTCCTGATGCCCCCAGGACGCCTTCCTCGGGAGGTGTTCCTGGCGTGCCCCACCGGGAGGAGGCCCCGGGGAAGACCCAGGACACGCTGGAGTGACTATGTCGCCCAGCTGGCCTGGGAACGCCTCGGGGTCCTCCCGGAAGAGCTGGGGGAAGTGTCCGGGGAGAGGGAAGTCTGGGCGTCCCTGCTCAGGCTGCTACCCCCGCGACCCGGCCCCGGATAAGCAGAAGAAAATGGATGGATGGATGGAGTATCAGCCTGAGACAGGCCCAGGGGCCAGATACTTTGTCATGTGACATGTCAGACAGGAGAATTCAGTCTGGGCTGATCTGACTGAAGAGTCTGTAAAACCTGACTGTTTGATACTCGTCACTTCTCTGTGGGGATTTTTGAAATGACCTTTACAAAACTGATAGTGAACTGAACTGAAGGTCAGAGGAAACAACAAAAACAAATAGCTAAAAAGAACTCTTTGCAGAGTGATATAGTTTTCCTCCATTCACATTTAAATACATCAGAGTAGAACAGATAGTTGATAAAGAGACGAAGGAGCTGGCCTCTCAGCACAGTGCTGGTCTACAGTTTTGGAAATATTACAGAAAGATTACACAAGATTTGACAGGAAGCAGACCTGAACAGAGGATCAGGTTCCAGAAGCAGAAAGCTGTGATTGTCTGCCTTAATCAGACAGTTGTTCTTTGAATGCAACAGTGATGATCATTGAAGGATAATTATGTACCTGTGTCACAGTGTCATTATTAGCACATAATATCTTACATATTTTTCTTTGATACATTTCCATATACTTCTGTTAGTTTTGATTTGTTTCACACTGTTCAACACAGACAACAGTAATATTCTTTATATAATTTGACTTTTTTATTTGCTTTTGGTAACCACACTTTCAGTTATTCTATCTATATATCTATATTATAGCATTATCTGCTAACTGATTGCCCTGCAGCTACATAGTTTTCTCACAGGCTGACCAGGCTCCTATGCTCCTGCCTTCTTTAAACTATATTAGTAAAGCAGATAAAAAGGAAGACCAAGTCCTACCGTTATATGTCACTCTGGGTTTGGTTAAGCACAAGACAAGGTGGAGATCCATCTCATCTGATGACACAAACTTGGAGCACACAGGGCACTTGAAGCCTGGAAGAAAGACAGAAAAACAACAAAAAGTTCATTTTTCCTTTCTCTCTGGAGCCCCAGTTACTGTGGTGTTTTCGCACTGCATTTCCAATGATCACTTGTCAGTTTGTGTAGTGCTACAAAGGTGGCATTCTCCTTTTTTCTGTCTCAACAGCTATTAATTCAAACAACCCAGTTCTTGTATTTATTGCAGACAATAAAAATATCTCCATTCTGGGCCCCCGTTTATAAGCTACTGATAGCTTTTGGGGTTACCCTTTTTACGAGATCATGTTTTGGTGTATATTATGATTTGAACATTCACTTGGATTTTAAAATGATTTGTAAATAAATAAATACAGTAAAGTAAAGCAGTAACACATCCCTTTCTGAGGATTTTAGAAGTCATACCAGACTCACAACTGTTCACAGCAAATAAAACAGCCATTTTTTAAGTTAGAATGTTATTTTTTTTAAAGTCTGTAATCCTTAAAGATTCTTTAAAATGTTCATTATAACGTGGCCCATTTTGATTGCATTTATAGGTTGGTATTTTTCAGCAATAGCGTTTAATGTATTTCCATTCCATGTTCCATTCCTTCACAGGATTCAAATCACGTAGAGTATATTGTGTTAAAATTGATGAAATCTGGAGCGCCGCTCACGTCATACAGTTTGCATAATCTGGTTAAATGTTAAAATGAATGTTAAAGTGATGAATTCCTAAAACGACTTAGTTTTATGCCATGTTTTGAACAAAGGTTGGCATCTTCTCATCTCTGCACGCACACCTGTTACATTATGTGGTGTCGGACACGTGCAGTATGGTCCTGTCATTCACTGTGAGTGCGAGGGCCGAGGGGCTGCATGGCGCTGACCAACACATTCACAACACTCCAAACAAAGAACTACAAGCTACAGCACAGGAACACAAGCAGAAACTGTGTTTAGGACCTGAGCTAACAAACTTTGAACCTGTATTCATTTAAACCGTGACATGTCTGGGCTTTGTGCACAGAGTCGATCAGGAGTTCCTGCACTGACATTTTCAGTTGCAAAAATATTTACAGTGGGAAAACATTATGACAGAAGTTAGAGTGCACAGCAACAGCTTTGAATAAGCCTAGCGGCTGAAGTCACGCTATCTGTTATCACCTACTCAAAAAGGGTCAGGCTTTTTGCGAGGTTCACCTTGATACAGTATGAAAGCCCATTTCTGTCAGTTAAAGAAGAGGATAAGATGAAAACTAAGCTTGGTGAAAAAATACCCTCATGGTAAATCATCATTTTTAGAGAAAAAGCCATCATCATGAGATAAAAAAAATCCAAATTGTGATTGGGCTTGAGAACAACGCTCTGCAACTGGATAGTGGACTTCCTCACAAGTGAACCAGAGAGAGTTCGGATTGGCAGTCACATCTATTGCTCAACACCGGAGCCCCCCAGGGTTGTGTGCTTAGCCCTCCTCTATTGTGAAGTATGTGGATGACACCACCAGCCTCCAACGTATTGTACAGTGATGAGAGTTCATATCGGGAGGAAATCAACAATCTTGCAGAGTGGTGCATAGAGAGCAAGCTACTGCTCAACGTCAGCAAAACCAAAGAAACTGATTGGTAATTTTAGAAAAAAGGAGTCGAAGACACCCCTCCCCTGTCTACATCAGTGGAGCTGAGGTGGAGCAGGTAAAGAGTTATAGGTACCTTGGAATTACAGTCACAGGAATCTATCTTGGCCATCACACATCACCACCCTGGTTAAAAAAGCACAGAAAAGGCTCGACTTCCGATGGAAACTTAGTATGGCAAAATTCCGGAGCAACATTCTGGGCAACTTTTACAGAGGAGCGATAGTAATCATCCTGACTGGAAACATCACAAACTGGCATGGTTCATGCACGGCTTGGGACAGGGAGGCTCGACAGAGCATCACTGGTACCACCTACACAGAGAGCATCAGTGACATCAGTGAAGCAAGGTGTCTGCACAGAGCCACTAAAAGACAGCACCCACCCAGCCACAGTCTGTTCACCATGCAAATCTGGCAATATACAGAAGGAACCGCTGCCATACCACCAGACTCCAGAGCAGCTTCACTCCCCAGGCCGTGAGACTCTTGTACTCATCCTCAACACACAACAGATGGAGCAGGACTCAAGGACTAACCCTTCATTTCTATCTTGTATTCCGTGTGCTTCATATGAAAGAGCAGAGAGAACTGAATCTGAATGACCCTCAGAGTTCACACACAGTTTATTCATCTTAATCTGTCAATAGGTTTATTCACCATTACTGTATATCAATCAGTGGAGTATACAATATTAGCAGATTTATTCATACTTATGTTGAATGAAACATTATCCTCAAACGCTGGCTGTGGTCCCTTTGTTTCATTTTTCTATCACAATTATGTTGCCATGATATCAGACACAACAGCAACATTCTGCAGTTTGCACTGACACCTCTGTGCCCTTTGTCACAGCCTCATAACATCCCCACCCCCACCATCATCTGTTAGCATGCAGCTCTGCAGCAGGGGGCCACATGTCCCTCACAAATACTTGTGTTTCTCCAAAAGTAAACTCTGTCCACATGCTGTAATACATATGAGATAAATATGTATGTATATATATATATATACACACACACACACACACACACACACACACACACACATACATACATATAAATATATATATATATATATATATATATACATACATATATACGTATATATATATATATATATATATATATATATATATATATATATATATATATATATAGAGAGAGAGAGAGAGAGAGAGAGAGAGAGAGAGAGAGAGAGAGAGAGAGAGATAAATAGATTGGTGTGGTCAGAAGCAGGCTGCCTCACAACACACATGCACAAACAGGATCTCCTCTGCAGGAGATGAAATTGGTCTGTGTGTCCTTGTGCATGTTGGTCGCTCACGCTTGCCCTTGGTAGTATTATAACTCTGGCCTCTTTAAGTGTATTTCCCCCAGAATCGATCACATGGCTGGAATATGTAAACATAGAGTAAATGACAAAAGTGGGCAATGTGTGTGTTACTGTCTTTTGTGTTGTTGCGAGCCTCATGTCTGTGCAGGGAACCCAAAAGAAACACGTTTATAAAAGTGTCTTTGTGTTCAGCTCTCAGTACTTTTGTAGCTTCTAACTGTTCCAGGAGTCGAATTATGTTACTGCTTGTCAAAGTGCCAGCATTTCATGATTTGGTTGCTTCATATGAACTTTTATCAATATGAATTAATGTTTAAATAACTGACTAATGCAAGAGTTTTCTTCTGAAGAATTTATGTGTTTATCACTGAATAAGTGGGGCTTTGTTCACGACTGTTCATCAGTAATACTGCAATCCCTTGACCACTACTCAAGGCAAGTGAGTCAGTAGATAAAGACAGAGAGGTGTGAACCTTCACTGGCCTCCTGATTCAGTTTAATTACAGTTCAAACGCAGAATGATTCCCGATGCATCTTGAGGCATCTCAATGTCACATTACTGCACTGTCACGCCACAGTGAGGGTTGTCTTGTTCTGGGTTTTTTGTCTCGTGACTTCCTGTTTTATTTTGAAAAGTAACTCTCCTCTCGTTTCAGGTCTCTTGCCGTTCCACATGTGTCACCGGTCTGATTGTCTTCCCTGATTCCTGATCGTGTCCACCTGTTCCCCATTACCCTCATGTGTTTTATAGGCTGCGTCTTCCTTTGTCTTGTGCCAGAGTGTTTCGTCCTGTCGTGCACTCCAGCCAGTCGCCACAGTCCTTGTCCTTGATCCAAGCCTCGTCGTCCACGTTTGTATTCAGTATTCTTTTGCCTCTTTGAGAGTGAATTTTTGTTTGTAAATGCAATAGCTCAGTTTTGAAGCTCAGTTTAAGTTCATAGCCTTTTGCTCGCCTCCGTTGGAATGATCTTTTGTTTGTAGCTCAGTCTATTAGTGCAGTTTAAGTTTAGAGCCTTTGTGCTTGCCTCCGTTGGAGAGGTCTGACATGCACATGGCAACATTTTCATAATTTAAATTCCTCTTTTGACAGTCCTTTCAAGAATCAGACTACAACAATCGACAATATAATATAAAAGCTGGACATTTTCAATATCAGTATCTGTGTGGCCCATCTCAGTATCTAAACATTACAAAAACAAAACGACAGTATGTCTGCAGTGCATCACAAGTGTGCTGTAATCTACAAAGATATCACACAACTCTGCTGCACAATCCTCTCCCAGCAGCAAGTTGACAGTGCCTCCTCAAATGGCGACAGACATTAGCTTCAGGTGGAAACAGCTAAAGTGCTTCGTAATTGGTGTGAGGCAAGAAAGTTACACACACAGCGTGTCTCATCCATTCAATTCAGTCCAGTCCCAGCAAGTTCATGAAATTCCACATGTCTCAAGAAGTCCACTTTCAGAATACTGGTGCATTTTGTATCACTCGCTGATGATCTCTGCCTCCCTCAGACATATCTTCTGATATAAGTAACGTTAACTTAATGTGCACCCACAATTCAAAAGCATGAGAGCGACATAACTTTACAATCCAACAATCAACACCAGCTGTAAAATTCTCTGTCTCTGCATCGATGCAGAATCTTGTAATGGGAATGCAAATCCCTGCCACACTGGGCTGTCTTGTTGAGTCATACTGAGGCAAGCTGAGTCAGCACATGTATGGAAAAGCATTGTTTTTCAAATGCTTTTTGAATTGACTCTAAACAATGTATGTGTAATGTGTGTTTGCTTTAGTTTCCCCAAAAATGAGACTTTGAAGACACTGGATACCCATTTAACATTCATTATAAGGACATTTCATAAAGTATGCTGTTGAAAAGGATGTGTGTCAAAGAGCCTGATAGGTTGGTGGGAGCTGTGTCTCAAATGAAAGACAGCACAACAGCCCTCCAGGTTAAAGGCTTAAGCACGCTTGCTGCAGTAAACCATGCATCTCCTGCTCACTGTCCACACCAATTAATTGTGTGCATTTTTACAAGTCATGCTTGTCAGCTTGTAATTAAAAAGTTTTGCTTGTGTGAACACAAGATTGAAAAGACAGGTGCTAGAACCATGCAATGGGTCTTTAAGAGTCAGACACAGTGCTAACACCCCAAAGTAAAAATGTCCTGTTACAAAAATTAAAAAAGAGCTGCCTAACAAGCATCGGGTCTTCAGCGGATTCTTATCACTGTAGAGAACTCTCAAGTGACTGACTATGTGCCTGGTGAAAGCTGGATGCCAGGGTGTAAATGAGCTCTACTATCTACTTGGGCCAGAAACCATGTTTGAGCCCGAACCAGATTAACATCTAAGGCAAAGTTCTCAGCATGATGACCAAATACCATCTTGATATCCTGTGAGTAAGTGACTGCCCGTGGAGTGGCTGTAATCAAGTGATAAGAGTTGGAACTGCTCTGCTTGGGCTCCTTCAGGCAAATGGAAGCATGTAAGGCCAGAAATGACCTGGCACAGGACAAGCTAGGCAAGATGAAGTTAAGTAGGGTTGAGGCTTCACATCTTGCCAAGGACAGGGATTAATTGAGGGAACTCAAGGTGGCCTTATCTACCACAAATGACAAAGAGAATTAACTCAAGTCTGTGACTTGGACTAGAGTTGCACTTAAGGCGCCACACACAGACTTGAGACTATATAACATGTAACCTGTAGTTTTGCTTGAGGTTGGTCTGTGTAACAAGCAGCCAGCAGTGGCGGAACCAATACAGGGGAGTGTGACCTGTAGTTTCCCCTGTAAACACACCAATGTTTTTGACTGACACAGTCCCTCCTGAACGACCTGCTGCTGCTCTTTGGGTTATACTACTCCTCTGCTGGAGTGTCTCTGGGCTAGAGAGAGCAGGCGGGTTGGGTGTCCGAGGGGTGGGCTGCCCCTCAAAGACCAACTTGGTGGCAAAACCCGCCTTGCCAAAGTAACATTTCCTGTGTGCAAGCACAGTGAATGTGGAGGGGCAGTCTGACATCTGTACACTGGCCTGTAGGTGCTTAGCCCAGAGGCACAGCTGCTAGCTCTCTAGGCAAGAAGGGATGATGATGGTGTTTTCTGGGGAAATCCACTGTATCACAAGCACCACCGCTAGTTGTCTGTAATACAAACCAGCCACCACAGAAACACAGACACAACCAGACAATATTTGTTTAACGCCAGTGCAGTCAGATACAGTTGAAATCCTCCATGCTGAAATCTCTGTCAACCTTAGAAAACATGTTTAGCTCAGTATAACGACCTAGCTGACATTAGCTTGCTTGATTAGATTAGTGTTAGCTGAATATTTTGAAAAGATGAGTGCTGGTTTGCCACACTTGTTCGCATAGTGCTGGTGACCCTCACCCTAATTTAATAGTCCATGTCATGTTGCTACCATCTGCTGGCTCAGCAGGTAAAAAGGACCTCAATACTTGCGCTATATTATAGCTGTATGTTCATGTTACAAGGCATGTTGTTAATGCTAAAGGAAGGCTTTCAGTGTGTGTTTATTCAGATTGAAATGCAATACGGTTGTGATCATATGCCAAACCCTGATTAATGCCGATACTGTCTGCTAGTAGTCTGAATAACTCAAATATAGTTGTGCAGTGTTGTAAGCAGGCCAGATGGTGTGTGTAAATGACAGAACTCTCATTACAGCCATATGAGACTTGAGACTTGACTTGAGCGCAAAGACTTGGACTTGCAAAGAAGGCTTGTGAGCATCTCTGAATGGTGGAAAATACCAATTCATTGATGTTTCTAGTGATGAATCTATGAACAAAACTGCAGATATCATCAAATCATTCTGAGCTGCTGTGTGGGAGATAAAAGAATGCCCACTGACACCTGATGAACAATGCTAGCAAAAGTCTTAAATTACAAAAGATGATAGGTCATGCTAATCCTCCCCTGGTTAATGACGTTTATACTGTGGTCTCTCGTCCCACAGCCCACATTTAAGTATAGAAGTTACTACAATGAACAGTACATTCCATCTCAACTACCAAAAGATATAAGATCAAACTGTCAAGTGTGACTGACTCTTAACTCTTAATTGGTGACACTGGTGCGCTTGAAATTTAACTTTATTTTATAAACAGTTTAGGTTATTGCAAGTTCGTCGTCATGTAATTAAGATTAAGGAAAAGGTGTTTAGAAATTAAATTCAGATTGAATATTTGATGTGCCTAATTTGTGCTAGTGCAAGAGATGAATCTAGATGTGTACAAAATGAGATCCAAGAACAGGCTAAAGCAAATCTATCTTCTCAAAGCTTAGAAGCTCCTGGAATACTTTTTACTTCAGGAAACTCCACTACAAATTGACAGTCATTGGAGTGGTCCGAGAATCAATTCTTCTCCATTGTATTCTGCTGACAAAACCAAGATGACACACACAGTTTAAGTACTTTGAATGAGCTGTGAGGGAGCCAACAGCCACTTGGCCACAGCTTCAAAACGTTTCACACTGTTAACCGGAAATATTCACAGTTTTGACTGAATAAGCACCATATCACTGATCCCATCTAATCTGCTGTTTGGAGAGCAGCCCAGGGTACCGCGTTCATTATCCACTGTCCGTAACTCAGCTCTCCTCCAGCCCCTGAATCAGCACATCCTAGACTCCATGCTATTAAATGTGATTTATGAATCATAATTTTATTGATCAGTTCATTGATCATCGATAAGCTTGGCTGCGCCCCACACCTCTAGTTCAGTGTGTCTCACACACACACACACACACACACACACACACACACACACACACACACACACACACACACACACACACACACACACACAAACTCCTACAAGCATACACACAAACACAGGTACTTTGAATCACTTCATCATTTTTTCACAATGGCAGGCAAATTCTCAAGTTGAAAACTGCCTGGGATACGGAGTAGTTAGGTCTTTCAGAGGGCAGACATCTGATTAAATTACCTCCACTTTCTCTTTTTCTGCAGGGCTCTTTTGTGCTGACAGTTTAGGAAATTAATGCTACAGGGGAAACTTAGGTTCTTGTAAGTGTAAAACCACTATGACATCTTCACGTTGGTTTGTGAACTACTGTTTTGAAGCCACAAGTTTGGCATTATGGCCATCGCAACCTTGACTTTTTTAGCCATATTTGGACAAGAGGGTGGAGCAGGAGAGGATACACCTCTATCCTGATTGGATCTAACTGAGGACCTGAGGACAGCTGTACATGCTGTCAATCACAAGGTAGCCACACCCTTAAATAAATAGGACCATCATTCACAAAATGAACATTGTGCTTTATTGAAGAAGACTTGAAACTTGCAATTGTGACCATAAACTCACCAGGAAACCATTTCCTCAGATAATTAATCAAATGAGAATTTTCTCATGAGCTGACATACAATCAGACTTCTTTTTGAAACCTGCAGGGCCATTTGAGGGGATGTAGGTTCATCTCTATTTCTAATGTACTGTATTAAAGATAGAAATTCCAGCATTGTGACAACACTACAGCACTGGCTTCAATTTCCGAACCCAGCGGCTCCGATTAATATTTGTACAGTCAAGGGGGCACAAGGCAGGATAGAAAATGTTAAAAATATGAATACTTTCACACTTATTTATTTAGCATTATTACTTTTGTTTTCTGACCCTGATTTGAATGCAATGTATTTAATTATGTCACCACCACTTAAAATTCAAGCTTAAGTTTTCTTATAAATGAAACCTCTGCTCTATATAGGGTTGGATTTCAATTTCCACTTCCACTTTAGATCTGGTTCCGAACTGTCAAAAAACCCAACAAATCACATACCGAATCTCATTGTGGCTGTTTAGTAGAAGCAAAGAGCCGTGAACAAGGCATTCAGGGAGCAGGATTCACATATTTGCCTACACAGACTTTTGGTCAGTCACTACTTTTACATGATGTTAGAAAAAGTCAGGCTACCATGTTAGTTTGACTAAAACCGGACTTTTAAAGTCCATGTAAACACGTTAGTTCTACTGAAATCGTACTAATAGAATTCCTCAAGACAACCAGTCTCAGTCGGACTAACACACCCAGATAATACGGTTGGAAGTTGTTTTATTCTTTCATGTATACGCCTCAGTCAGACCTGAACTGGCCTCGACGTTCTGTGTTGTCCATGGCATAAATCCGTAGCAGGAAGCCAGGAAAAACAAAGGCTAGCATTCATCTCATTTGTACTAAAAGTAAAGCGTAGAGTATGTACTAAATGCACAGTGGCAAAAAGTCATAGGTCAACCGGATGAAGGTCCAGTAGCAACTAGCTGAAACGGTCCATATCGCTACCTACCGTGGTGGAGTCATACATACTTTTGCCAATAAATCGATTCTACCCTGGTGCCTGTATACTGGGACAATGGCAGTAGTGGAATTGAATGGCCTAATCGAGTTATGACCATAGCTCGATTTAAGTGTGCATGGAAATGTTCTTAGTGTGGTTCAAATGAAATTGATCGCCAGTGGCAGGTCGTATCAGTTGTGGGGCCCAGCACTAGCAGCATTCCAGCCGTCTGGTATTTTTCTGACCTTGGAATTGGCTTTACCTTTCTGTGTGTTATTTTGGCAGAAAAATAATATTTGTTAGTAAAACCCCAAACTCATTCTCAGTTGTAGCTACACCTTGTGACCATTATTTGGTCAATCAGTCCAAATGGTAGACCCTCTGACTTTGGCCATCAAAATGTGTTTACAGGCCTCAATTGAATTATACCTGTAGTTACTCAGAAATGTTTAAAGATGAGTCTAAACAGATCTGACCAAAGGCATTCTAAATATTCTTGGATTCATTAAATATATCCTATACTGGATTCAGATTTGCAGCAAAGCTGTGTCGATGAGGGTCATCCCACTGACAGCTGAGCTGAGAAATAGTTGCCTTCTATAATTCATACAACTGGCACCTTCACTCCAAGAGACTTAGAAGGTAGGAAAAGGAAGGAGTGGCAAAATGGAATAGGAGGGAGGGGGGATGAACACGTGCTTTCAGTTGCTGGGAAAATAAGTTTAACCCTCTGAGGACTAAGCCATGTTTGGCCCATTTTGACTACTTTTACATTTGGGCTTATAAACAATATGTAATGTACATTGAACATCATGTGTTTGGCATCTATAGATTCAGAACAACCTTGGCTATCATAGGCATGCATGTAATCTTCTTAGAAATTAAGTATGAGTGAAAAAATTTACAATATACTGAAGGCTTTCAAAAATGAAAAGTACATTTTTGTACTTTTTTATTCAAAATCACACCTCAAACAACAAGAGTGAAGACTTTTTACACAAAAATATTATTTTTCAATCCTTTGTGAATAGATACATATGCAGTTTTTGCATGAAATCTGTCAAGAACAATACAATAATCCACACTCAATACAAACAGTCCTCATTTTCAGGCATGCCACAGTGCAAAGCAAGGGCTCTCCAGGAAGTTGCAGAGAGTCACCTGGCATGTCTCACAATGCCAGGGGGTCTTGTTATAGACTCTAACTGACTTGCAGTATTATTGTATTACTACGTAATACAATGATAATAATGCTATTTTTTTTTTATAAGGATGTCTTATCGCTCTGCTCTGTTGGCTAACTCACTCACTCGCTCACCCCCCCTTTGCGCTCCTTCGCGCTCCGCTCAAAACTGGTGTCTCTTGTTATTGTCCCGCCTCCTGAAGGCTGTAGAATCATCTGATTGGCTAGAAAGGGTCAGGGATACTTCCTACTGATTGGGAAAAAGAAAATATTCTACCTAGTAACATTGGTTCATTGGTAATTTGCGTGTTGCGTCTGCCTGAAATCCATTTTTTCATTGGCCTGTTACGCAGTGGAATAGAACAACAAGCAAGTGTCGCACAGGCACAAACCACACATCTCCGTTTTCAGCAGAATCTCAGGAAAACAGTGCAAAAAAACGCTTCTCTCTATCATAAACCGTTTCGGAGATATTTACGAATATGTAACATCATAGGCGTTTTGGGCGGATCCGCCCAATCCGTCCTCAGAGGGTTAAGCATGGTAAAGGATGAGAGGTCTTCCTTCTGTCAGGCTAATGTACAGTAAGACAGCTATCTATCTACGTCAGTCGGCGTGTCTCTCTCTCTCTCCCTCAGTAAATATAGGCATCACACACAAACAAGATCCAGCTTTTCGACTGACCAAATTATCCCACTAAGGGCCAAGAAAGAAAATAACACCTTCCATTGCAATCCAACACTGCCGCCTGAAAAATGCATGCCATGCACTTTATACTTACAAACAGTTGTTGGTACAGTTGATCTTGGGACCTGTAACTGCTTTGAAATGGCTCCAAGTGACTTTGACTTGTTCAAATCAATAATGAGCTCTTTCAGATCAATGCTGAGCTCCTTAGACTTTCCCATTGTAGACCCAGAAAAGTCATCAGCTGTTATCACTCAGAAGAGGTTAAGAGGCCATGCTACAAAGAACATTTGATTCACGCAACTTCCTACATCACCAAAATTGGTAATTCCATTTGAGGTATATGGAGTCTCAGACTCTGAGGAATGAAGCTACTCTGTAGTCTGGTGGTACGGCACTCAAACAAAGCTTATTTTGTCTCATCATCTCATGTCTTTGTATCATCGTTTAAACAAGACACGGTGTATTAAAAATGCTTTGCTCTTTCTTTAACTTGCTTTCAAAACAAATGCTAGCCAAATCGAGATCTTTATCACCGGAGGTGGTGGTGGTGCTGTTCATTGTTCATTGTTCCAATAATCAACATTTTGGTAAATAAGCTTGTATGATAGTTTCACTTGTTAATGAACCATTACAAATATGCGACATGACAAAGGGGCTAATTTATGATTTTTATCTGCTGCGACCACAAGAGTAGCAGTGATGCAACAATCATGGAATATGCATGAACGTTTCCGGGTGTGAAAGCAGCAATAACACACAGACATGACTGTAGTAAAGATTAGTTTCATACACAAAGCAAATAGTCCTTTTCCCACTATGTGGAACTGTTCCTATAAAAGTAAATACCCAAAATTACAAAGTACACTAAACTACAACTCAACTATTTTCAAGCCACTATGTTTTTAAGGTTTTGGAAAATAAATTAAAATGCAGAAAGGTAATATTTGCAATGTCAATAAAAGTAATAAAACGGACTTCCGGTAATGGCGGCAGAGTGATCACACACCTGGCGTTTGCTCCCTGACCATTTGTAACTTTAACATATCTACACTCAGACTTTTTGAATTATTTTCTTGTCAGCGTAACCAGCCTCAGCTGACTCACTTCAGCCCGCACGATAAAGATGCTAGCAAGGCAGACGCTAGCAGTGTAGCAACGGTGGAGCCCAACTGCTAACACCGGGCATGCTGCATGCTCATCGGTGAACTCGAGAAACTCCGCAAAGATGTAACAGGTGAGCTCACCACCTCCCTGAAGACTGCCATGGCTCCAATCCACGCATCTCTCCAAAAGATCGCTGATACCGTAGCCTCGCACACAGCTACCATCTCCGCAATGGAAGCAGCCCTCACTTCCCACTCAGATGACCTGACAACTCAGCAGCGAGAAGGGTTTACACTGAAATCCAAGGTGGAGACCACCACTCAGATGAACGAAAAGCTGCAGCTGGCTGTCGAGGACTTGGTTTCATGATCCAAATGGCAGAATCTCCGTGTGATTTGCATGACCGATGCTCCACTCTTCATGACTACGCTGTTTAAGGAAGTGACCAGAGACGTTTTACCGGATACTGTTTAAACTGGACCGAGCTCACTGCAGTCTGGGGCCGAAGCCGGCACAGGGTTCCCGGCCCATTCTTGTACGCTTTCACAGGTATCCAGAAAGAATGAGTGCTGCTATGGGCGAAGAAAGCACGGAGCATCTCATACCAGGGTTATCCCATAAGGATTAACGCCTCACTCGCCAAGAAATGGGCAGCATTCAACAAAGTGAAGCCTCTCCTTTATAAGGCTGGGATACGCTTCAGGCTGATCTACCCAGCGCGGTTACGGATTACAGTTACGTCATTGATAACGGACAGTCCCGTATATTTGACTCTGTGGATAAAGCAGAGTGTTTCTACCTGATCTCAGCAGTGAGTGAAAACATGACGTCTCTTTACACATCTCCTTTAACTTTTTTGGTGTTCTATGAAAACTGGACTAAGTTATAGGCAGACTGGTCTGCCTGGTAGGCCTACGGCGTCTCACTGTAATTTACCCTTGTTGAGAACACAGCTGATTTTTGTTAAAGAGATGTCTGTGTGAAGTCATATTAAAAGGTACACAGGTGGAGCTGGGAGACTCAGCACCGTTCTTCCTCCTAAGATTACCTACTTACAACTAAGCTCCTAATATGTAAGATTCAATTATTATTATTAGAGATGTGATTGTTAAACATTTGTCCAAAGATTTCCTATGAAGAGCACAATTGTTTTTTGTTAAGTATGGAAAACTGATACACTAAAGTTTGTACGCTGTCAAATGGTAAATTTCAGAGGTGTAGACATTTTCACAGTTGAAAAGGAAGCAAACTCCTATCAATCAATTGCTAAAGTAGTAGTTCCTGCATGCTCATCGGTGTTAAAGATGAGGTTAGGACAAATATGTAAGTATCTTTGGAACTTGAAGGAGTCACTAATGACATCTGCTGTTGTTGTGTTTGGGACTTTTTCTTTTATTTTTTGAATATCTTTGGTAGAGGAGTGTTCTTGTATTCCTTGATGGCACTGTATGTTGCTACTTTGCTTTCTATTACTAAGATGACCCGGCTAAGGCACTATATCATCAGAGCACTTAGAGAATTGATATTTTGGCACTGATTCTATGACTGACATAAGCCAGAGAGACATGCTACGAACCATCAGGCTCACGAGCTGGAACGCCAGAGGACTTGGTGGACCTATTAAAAGGACAAAAGTACTTTCACACCTTAAGAGTGTGAAAACAGACATTGCGTTTCTACAAGAAACCCATCTTCGTATGCGACCACACCAGACTACAAAGACCCTGGGTTGGACAGGTTTTCCACTCCAACTTCAATAGTCACTCAAGAGACACAGCTATTTTACTGCACAAGCGAGTACAGTTCTCATCAGAACAGGTCATATCTGATCCCAATGGCCGTTATATTATTGTCATTGGTGTGCTGTTCCAAACTCCTGTTATTATGGTTTGTGTTTATGCCCCCAACTGGGACTGCCCTAATTTTATGACTTCCCTATTCTCATCCATTCCGTGCCTAGATACACACCCCCTCATCTTTGGAGGGGATCTTAACTTATCTGTCAATCCCACACTTGACAGATTGTGTTCAAGAAAATGAACTCAATCTAAAGCAGCTAAATGTTTGTCTAGATCGACTACTTTTATCTCGATAAGATTTTATTACCCTCAGTGAAACAATGTAAATATTCATCGATAGTTATTTCAGACCATGCCCCCCTCTTATTAGATTTGGAACTAGTCCCTAAAACCAAAAGCCACTCAACCTGGAGATTGAACACAGGGCTATTATCATCTGACAAATTTTGTGAATTTATCTCTGACAGGATTTCACGCTTTCTCAAAAATAGCAAATCTGACTCTACATCACCTTCTCTCCTGTGGGAAACCTTCAAAGCAGTAATACATGAAGAGATTATCTCATATAGCGCCAGGACACAAAAGGGTGAAAAACAAGGACAACTTGAACTGATGGAAGCAATTATTCAAATTGACCGACAACACTCCACTTCAGCCAATCCCTCTCTCCAGTTGGATTGACTTAAATTATAGACTGAATTTGACCTCATTTCCACAAACAAAACAGAGTTTCTCTTAAGGCATACAAAGGGCACTTATTATGAATATGGAAACAAGGCTATTCGGTTACTAGCAAGGCAACTAAAACATCAATCCTCTTCCCAATTCATCGCACAAATTTGTAAGAACCCCCAAACTTTAGTTACAGACCCAATCGAGATAAATAATATTTTTGCTTTATATTATTCTGATTCATATAAATCAGAAGCCTCATCAGACACTACCTCAATGAACACATTCTTAGATAACTTAGTCTTCCCTTCAGTTGATACTAATTCCAAAAATACTCTAGATGCTCCTCTAGGCTTGGAAGAGGTGAAAGCCAGCCTTAAATTAATGCAAAATGGCAAGGCACCAAGTCCAAACGGCTTCCCATCCGAATTTTACCAGAAATTTTCTGATCAATTCGCTCCCCTGTTATTGGATATGTTTAATGAATCCTTTGAACTTGGCACCCTTCCTCTGTCCTTAACTCAAGCGTCAATATCACTCATCCCAAAGAAAAATAAAGACCTTGAAGATTCCAGCAGCTGGCGACCTATCAGTTTGCTCAACAGTGACATTAAGCTGTTGGCTAAGACCTTCGCCGGCCGCCTCGACCCCTGCCTACTAAACATCATCTCAAAAGAACAGACTGGTTTTATAAGGGGCAGACAGCTATCCTCAAATATATGCCATCTGCTCAACATAATACTGTCCAAACCAGAATCACAAGACCCTGAAATGGTCATTTTTATGGATGCAGAAAAGGCTTTTGATAGACTGGAGTGGAATTATTTATTTTCAGTTCTAAATAGGTTCGGTTTTGGTCAAAATTGTATCTTGTGGATTAAATTGCTATACAGTGCCCTAATTGCTAGTGTAAGTTCTAACTCAACACAGTCCAATTTCTTTCCTTTAACATGCGGCTGCTACCAAGGATGTCCACTATCAGCATTGCTGTTCACCGCTTTTTACCGGTGTCTATAGGAATGGGACTGAGCACAGAGTGTCACTTTATGCCGATGACCTCTGACTCTATGTCTCAAACCCCACTGTCTGCATTGACAAGATTCTGGACATCTTACACACATTTGGTTCCTTTTCTGGTTATAAATTGAACGTTAATAAAAGTGAATTCTTAGGTGAGACACAAGAGGACAGGTGCAGATAATCAAACAGAACAGGGAAGACAAGACATGGAACACAACTACAAAATAAAACAGGAAGTGACTAGAACTAAACACAACATGAAACAGAAACTTGACAAAACAAACGTGACAAAGGATAAGAATCCTCCCTCCTCTAACTCTTGGCTAAAGGATCTAATGTCATTTCTACACTTAAAAAAAATCAATTACAGTATTAGGGGGTGCTCCAACAAATTTTATAAAACTTGGAATCATTCTTTCCCTAATCAATTCCATTCCCTCCTTAGATAATTAAGATAGATGGTTCTAATTAAGATAAACTGATGTAACTTTTTTTATTTTACTTTTTTTTCCAGTCAGGATTCTGAAAGAGGCCAGTAATTGTGGTGGTGTGATGATATTGTGGTCGAACTCCAGGCACAACATATACAAACTGCTCTAGTTTTTTTTTTTTCTCCAAGCATTTTGGATCCAAGCAAAATGGGTGAAATGTATCCTTACTGATTGAACATGTATTGTGTCTTGATAACCCAATATATGAAAAAAAGTAATCAAAAAAACAAAGAAATATAGTTTTTCACAAATATATTTCCATAACTGAATAAACAAGTTGCCCTCAGAGAGAAATAAGGTTCCTAGAAAAGTGTTTAAAACTAGAAAGGGTCCTGCAAAATACTACAAGTAAAAAAGTGTGAAATTGTGCTGTCCTCTGAGGACAGTTTCTTTATTCAGTCATCAAATCAATGAGAATTTTTCAGTTCTGAATAGAATTTCTTCCCAAGAACTACGTAATGTACCTACCAGCTAGCCCCAGAAACAGCTGATGGCAACACCTGGACTGCACCAGTTTGCACCAGGATTGTGTAAATCATTCTAAAATCTTATGGTTTTTCGGGGGTTTCTACTGTTTCCACTTCCACAATTGTGGTCAGCAGTACAAGTAACAGTCAAGGCTTCACCAGGTGGTGTATGCTGTTAATAATCTGCCATCTGAGACTCAGCAGATGGACAGCACTTAAGAAAAACAGTGCGGGGGGGGTGAAAAAACAGTCAGCTGGCAAACAAACCACAAGGCTTTAAGTGCCTGCTGACTGGCTGTTAGTGGTGTACATGTGGACGGGGCATGGCTCTATGAGTGTTGCCACAACAGGCACTGAATACACTCACACACAGTTAACCGAGCTAAGGTAGTGTGGAAAATACACGACCCGCAGTGTTTTTAATTTGACTATGTATGGTAGGTCTTATCAGCAGGAGGGCCGGAACACAATGACACAGTTGAAAGGAGGTGATTGTATGATAATCAAGAACTATGAGAGGTCATGTGGACCATAAATCATAATGACTTACAACAGAGCTGTCATTCTTGCTTTCACACACCATCATGTTCTCTCATATTTATACCATCATATTTTATAGTAACGTCTATGAAACACAAAGTTTTAAGAATTGGTGACATGTTGACAATGTTTATGGGAGGATATTATGAAAATGTAGCAGCTGGTTGGCTAAAAACTAAGCAAGCTATTAAGAACCATAAGTACATTAATCAATATTTCATATCAGAAACAGATCAAGTTCTAATGTGTATGGGAGTTGCATGAAGTGATCAACCTACAGAGGATTATTACTTGACTCTGCAGTTCCCCGTAGCCCATTTTTGCTATGGGGACATTTTTGCATCTTTCCAATCATTGTTTTGGTTTTCAGGCATGCAGCTCTGTGGTTCCTTTCTGTTTCAGTGCTCTAATTGACCTTGTTGACAGATACAGCAAGCAGCTGTCTGCAGTGGAAAAGCTCTGGTAAACCCCTGTACACTGCCTGTTCTGCAGTTAACCTCAGTAATGCCTACTTTCCACATAGTTCTGTGTGTGTATGCCAGTCAACCCAAAGTCAATTCATTCAGCAAATTTTAGACGGACCATAAGCATTGTGTTAGTGTAGCAGCTTTAATCTGGTGCTTTTAAAATGGGGGACACCACTCAGACCAGGAATCAGGATTTATTTCACCTATAGGAGCAGCGAGGGACACGGTCAGTACACACACACAGTAACACACATACACACACACACACACACACACACACACACACAGGCTGTCAGGCGCTCTCTCAGTCTCCTGCAGCGGGTCATAAAATATGCAAAAGAGGGCAAAATCTCCATCAAATTTAACGAAATAAACAGTGGTTTTCACTGGCCAAAACAGACGTAAATATATTTAGCAGTGCATTAGCAATAGCCCCTTTTAGATAGAAAAGGCGGCA
Source organism: Lagodon rhomboides (assembly GCA_039737535.1). Classification (NCBI taxonomy): domain Eukaryota; kingdom Metazoa; phylum Chordata; class Actinopteri; order Spariformes; family Sparidae; genus Lagodon; species Lagodon rhomboides. The sequence continues at coordinate 532,497 of CM077788.1, read as the reverse complement.
CATTATTTGCAGCAAGGTAAAGGCTGCAATGTGCCACCTTTTCTATCTAAAACGGAGGTGTAATATTCCTCCTTTTCAAATAAGCCACCACTTTTCCTCCTCTGGTAGGCGTAAACATGTGACGTGACGTGAAGCAGGAAGTTGGGCGTGAAGAAGAGCAGGTCGAATTTGTCTTCAAAATAAGAGCTTTACATTGCACCCCATCGGAGTTTAGAACTGGGTTCTTAGCGGGGGGCTTTTAATTTGAAAGTAGCGACCGCTATTAGCTTCCCGCTATTAGCTTCCCGCTATTAGCTTCCCGCTACAACAACAAGCCGACAACCAAGACAGCTACAGAGACCGAGGAGACGCTAGCATGCATCTCCCGGATCTCAGCTGCTTTCCAGTTGCTCATCTTCGTGGATGAAGTGACGAACTGACTGCTGTGATCAGCTGTTTCCTGGTTTTAAAACTCCCAGGCTGTGGGTGCGCCGCAGTGCACGTCATCCACACCTCCGCCCACCTCAGGATATGCCACCACATTGCCGCCTCGGATTTACACTGCAGCGGAGGCGCAAATAAGTGTACCCTCCGAGGCGCGAAATTGGTGGAACAAAACAGACCACCAATTTGCCGCCTCCTGTCTAAATCCGCGGAGCGAGCCACCAAAAAGGTGGCAAATTGGTGGCTTATTGCCCAGTATAAAAACGGCTAATGATATTGTTACTTTTGTATTCAGTTTAAGGCAGAGAAAATGATGCTAACTTAGCCAACAGACAGAGAGCATGACAACACATCTTACCAGCGCAAAAGCTTCCCAAGTTTTGACGGGCAGGTAGAGCTACGTCACTATTACATTGTTGTGTACCATTAATTAAATTCCCCCCTGCTACAACAGGTGACACGGAACCATAAAAAAAATGTATTCAATTTAACACTGATTTTACAGAAATGTGGACATAGAGAACATGGAGAAGATTACACACAGGTTTTGAGAATGTTCACAAAAATAAAAGATTAGAAATAAAATAGATTATAATATGTGCAACATATTGACACAGCTACATTAGTGTGTAGTTAACATAAACGAATTAGAAAAAAGTTCAAGAGCATTTTTAGCTAATACTGGTAGCATGCTAACTGTGTAACACAGGGGGTCCAGTCTGGCCCTTTGGATGATTCTGAATAGCCTGAATATTGAATAAATTAATATCCTACTTCACAATGAAGTGCACATCTCCTGTCTGTCCACTGGGGGGGCACCTTCCTAATAAGAGTGTTGGAAACCACTCATCCCGTGCACTGACTTGCTTCATATCAAAACAACACATCAGGCTAGTTGAATGTTGCACGACAGAGACGCCGGTGTAAAATGTAATTGTCTAGAAGGAGAAAAGTGGATACAGTGTCGCCTTTTCCAAGAAAAATTGATCACTTTTTATCTTTTCATGGGGAATCAGCGTGCTTGGTGTGTTCACAGCCCATTTCTGTGCTGAAAGAATTAAACCCGAAACGCCACTGTCAGACTCATCATGCCAAGAATTAAAATAACTTCCAGGGACAACTGAGAGCAGAGAAGATATGAGAACTGCCGGCCATTTAAAAGAAACAGTGTTCTATTTTTTTTCATAGGCAAGAGGTGAGCGACGTAGATGTGACAGCTAGCTACCTTATTGCTAAAGACATAGCATCTGCTTCAAAGCTATATTCAGTGTATATATATTTATATTTGTGAAGAAATGCGTGCTGAAGACGTTGCTCAGCTGGACATTCATCCACGTTGTTGATGAGTCCTCAACTCTGATCAAGGAGTTTTTCGAGCTGGTGCCGATGACTGACCCTACAACAGTGACCTACAATACATTTGACCTTTGAACAGTGAATTACAATTTCAGCTCTCTCGTTGGTGCGCCGGAACGGGGAGGTGTGGACCGATATGGGTCGATACAAAGACAAAATCAGGGGACTGATGCCTGAGTTTAAGCAATGATTTCAGGTGTTTTGTGAACTTGAGACAGAGTTCACACTTTTCTGCTTGCCATTCCGAGTCAAGGCTTCAAATATGCCGGTTGACATCCAACTTGCAGTGATTGACTTGCAGTGTGAATCAGATTTTTCAAGTTTTCCTCCCTGAGCCCAGACACATTGTAACAGTATCTATTACCAGGGTACCCCAAATTACTTACAGTGCCTATAAAAAGTATCCCCCCCTTAATTGTTTTCCCCTTTTCTTGCTACTATAAATGGAATCATGGTAAATATACAAAACAAAAACTCTTTAATGTCAAAGTGAAAACGGATTTCTACAAAGTAATGTCAATTAATTGAAAGTATATAATGTAAAATAACTGCATAGGTATTCCCCCCTTTAGAGACTGACCTAATTCAACAGAGGTCCAGCCAATTGGTGCTAGTAGTCTCACAATTAGTGAATTGGAAATGGAATTAGTGAAATTAGTGAAATGTAGATCACCTTGCTCGTAGCATTCATAGAGTTCAAAATTGCCTGCCACTGACCGATTGCAAAAGCCTCGACAGCACTGACCTGTGAAGAAACAGTGAGAACCAAAGTCCAAAATGGATTGGATGGATGAACTGCAAGTATTTACTATGTTACCAAGCTGCTAGCACTGCCTGTTTCATGAAGGCATGATAATTTGCTCTGTCAAAGTAGAAAGCTGCAGCTGCTGAGCCTTAAGCTGGCAGTAGACTCCATCATAACTGCTTATCAGATGGTCAAACAGCTTTGGAAACCTTCTATGATGGTTGACTTTTTACCCTGCTTTCAGATGTTGCAAAGCAATAAAGACCTTAAAGTTCAAGCGTAACTCAAACTTTAAGGAATCATTATGCTTTAAACAAAGTGCATGTTGGATCATCAAAGTGTTTACCCTCACACCTTCCCAGCCTCAAAACTGAGGACTTCATGCATAACAATTTTTTGGAACTTTCCACAACTATCAGTTGCTGTGAGTGGGCAGGTGTGTGGTAACAAGGTATGCGTCCAAAGACGTCCAAAGGAAAAAGCAAAATCTAAATCCAAACCTAAGCTACAAAACATCTCACTAGAAACCAACCGGTGACGTCACAGCTGCTGCATCCATGCAGCGAGACACAAGCACATGTCTAGTGCAGTATTCAAATGAAGGGACTCAGCAACAGAGATTAGTGGCGCAGGATAGGTAGCCACTGGATTATCTCATCAAGATAGATTTCAGGTAAACTGGACTGACCACTCAGCCACAAGCAGCCACCAGCATGGCTCAGCTCTGAGGTGCATGATCTCCTGAAACTTTCCACTGACCTATGGACAGTTTTCCAGAAAGACACAATATTATTGTTCTCTGTGTGAGAGTGTAGGCATCACTGCTTTCTTGTTAATGAATAATGACGGCAACAGTAAAACTCTGTCTGACAGTGCTCTGCTCTCACCAGCCTCTTTGACAGCTCCAGTCTGGCTCTGACTCTTCTAAATACACAGGGTTTTTCCTGCATGTTAATTTTGGAGGCAGCCGCCACTGCTGATTTCCAGGGCACCAGCATTTAAAATGGTCAAAATCAAACACAATATAATCATTCATACGTCTTCATCACAGTTTTTAACGTTCAATGACAGCAGCCCATCGCTGCACTGTCGCGTTACCTGACTATGTCTGCATCCTGAAAACTCCATGAAAACTTACATTTTCCTTGAAGAGATTTCCTCCAGTCTGAAGAGCTTTAGGTGTCAGGCAATGTCCTGATATTTGAACAGTTGCAGCGGTGGACTGGCCATCTGGCACACTGGGGCAAGTCCAGGTGGGCCACCACATTGTTGAGCAGGTCAGACACTTACACAGGCTCATCTTACTTTTTCACAGGCTCTAGCACTTTACTGATCATTATCATCATATAACTTTCCCTGGTCGTACATCATTATTACGGTGGTTTGATTTAGAACCTATTTCTTATTTTGCCAGGTGAAATTACATGGAAATGTCAGAGTAAAGGAGGATATGAGAAGTTTACAGAGAAAAGGAAGCAGGCATTAGATGCTCAGTTTGACCATCATGATCCTCAAGTGTGGTACAATCAACATTTAATTAATTATAGCCTATAGCAGCTTGAGCTTACATGACAACCCCACTGAAAGACAAGTTGGTATTAGCCTACTACTTAATACATATTGATGCGTTTTACAAGTTTCCTCTTCAAAACCTAATGAAACGTTTCTGGGAATACAGGCAGACTTTCCAAACTTTCCATTCCAAAACCCAGACTTGACGTTCAGAATCACCTGTCATGATAAGACTAGCAACCTGCGAGTACTACGGTGCTGAAGATAGTGGGCTCTGTTCTTTAGAGTCTGTAAGCCTATGGATTTGAAAAAGACTATATATTCACCCCCACCGAACATGCTCCCCTAAAGCCAACACCCTCACCCCCATCACCAGGACCAAATACCGCACCATAGGGGACAGAGCCTTTGCCATTGCCGCCCCTACCCTCTGGAACTCCATCCCCCTGGCCATCCGTAACTCTGATTCACTGCCGTCTTTCAAAAGTCATCTCAAAACCCATATCTTCAACATCACTTTTAACACCTGACAAATCATTTTCCACCCTCTCTCTTTCTTTTTTTCCCCTATCTAATCTCTCTGTAGTGTTGTTTTTGAGTATCTGTATGTGTTTGTATGCATGTATGTACTGTATGTATTGTCCATTTGTATCCTTTTCTTTGCTTTGTGGTTTTGTAAAGCGTCTTTGGGTACCCAGAAAAGCGCTATATAAAACCTATGTATTATTATTATTATATGAATAAATCCAACTAATGCAGTGATCTTACTGAAAAGTGTGCAGGATTGTTTAAAAAGCCCCTTAAGTCACATTTCTTTTTCACATTCATTCATGTAAATATAACAAAAATATATAATAATAGTAGTAGTAGTAGTAGTAGTAGTAGTAGTAGTAGTAATAATAATAATAATAATAATAATAATAATAATAATAATAATAATAATAATAATAATGATGATGATGATGATGATGATGATGATGATGATGATGATAATAATACATTGTGGTTCTAAATTAAATGTTGTAAGTTGTAGTTCTATATTGCATACCTTTGTACTCTGCCTATATTCATCTTCCCAGACTGAATAAACCCAGAGCCAGTGGTTTTGACTCACAATGGCTGGAGAGAGGCGTGGAATGTTCTGCCTCTGGCTGTGAACTGTGTTCATAAAAACTTTTTAATATAATGCATATACCCTATAATGGGGCCACATTTAGATGGTTGTGATGTTTAAAAGGCTTAATTCTCATCCTGTGAACCTTTGTTCTTTTTTATTTTTATTTCTTTTTATTTCTTTAAAGAAAAAATCACTGTTTGAAAGGGATAGTTCACATTTATGGCACGCTTACTGTAAATTAGTATATTTTTATTGTTGGTACATTTTATTAATGAACCACCAGAACACACTTAGATAAAATATAGCCTACTTACTGAAAGGACACATTATGCCATTTTTCTAAGTTGTTATAAACCTTATTGATTAGCCTAAAGTATCTGAAATTGTGGTTAATTGGCATGAATTATTTAAAATATTATATAAATATTATATTATTTTATTATAAGACCAATAAAAAAAAAATGGCCCGCCTATTGTGCAGCTTTCATTGGGAAGAAATACACAAAAACTAAATTACCAAATGTTGTCTACAACACCCTATATAATTATCACAGCTGGATCTCATGGTATGTCAGAACCTATTTATGAGAAAAGAAACAACGTTTGTTGTGACTGTATATGAAAGTATGGCACATGTAACTTTGCAGAGGAAAGCTCTGATTGGTGCAGAGCCCCAAATTTTTTTTTTTAATTGTAGTATTAAACTCTAAGGTATTGTGCATATTCCCATATTATTACATAACTGCACATACCAGTGCCTATACAGAATCATTGTATGGCTGTGTGTGACACTAGAGAGCAATTCCATTGACACACCTTCCCAATCCAGGATATCAATATACAGTTTTTCCCTGCAATGGTATTATCAGGTACTATTTTTGTTTACATTTAGAGTTAAGGTCTGTTCACACCAAAGAATGGTTTCGACACAAATCGTACTGACTACTGGCAGAGGTAGTTGGTGAACTGCTGTTCCCCTTTTGTATTTTGGTTACTATTGTGCACAGTTTTGTTCAGTAAAGTTATTCAAGCTGTCAGAGCTAAGAAGTTAGGTTAGCTTGGTTGCTAATGGGACAATAAGATGACTCAGTGTAAGTGAACAATGTCTTCGACTGATCTCAAACCTGTTGCTGCTTTTTTGTGGAACAGTTGAAACTCGGACTGAGGAGGTTAATGAAAAGTGAACAGTGCAAGACAGCTGATAGCAATTAGTCAGCACTGTCAAGACACCATACTGTTTGTCAAGGGTGTGAATTTGTGGGTCAAGTGGCAATGCAAAGTTAATTCACATGTCCCTGTGAAATACTGTACAAAGTTCAGGACTATTCACGGGGCTAACTGCCAAAGTGTTGTAGCTGTGAGAGCAAACACACTAGCCATCTGGGAACATGCTGATGTCATGACTCTATATGTTTTTTATTTAGAATTTAACATGACACCAAATCATATGAACCTTAATTTGACTGAAATTGGCTAAACTCCTTGCGCTTTCATCTGGACAGAGTCTTACTGCATCTGGCATGTTTTGTCTGACTGATCGTAACTACCTTATTACAACCCTATCAAAAATTACACTTTATAGTGCATTTTATTAATGATTAAACTGACTGAACTTTAGTATTCATTGACATGGTTTAGTCTGAAGGTGAGTGACAGTATTCCACAAGAGCATACAGCTGGTACTGTTTTAAGTCTTGCTGTGCACAATTGTCATGTTCTGTGTGAGCCTTTGCCTTTTCTCCCCCTACTGGTGTTTAAGGGTAATTAATTATTTTCTTGTTTAAGTCCAGCCTTTGTTCTGATATGTGGATTAGGTCACATGACACTGCCAGGTCATAGTGTAGAGAGTCGGATCAGAAAAAGCATTAGCTTCTACATGCCATGCGGTCAGCTTGTAGCTCCAGCTATCATCATCATTTCCTCCCGCTGTTTGTGCCTAGGAAAAGGGATCGCTTCTGAGTTATATTTACATTTTCAGTCAATTCTGCACAGGTTTACAAGTTATGTACAGCTATTTACATTATCATCTCTGTGAATATATTATGTTATTTGAGTAACCATTCAGTATTTGATGCTATTTTTTTCTGTGTCATTTCAGTTTTACAAAATTGTTTCATGAGAATGAAGACAACAGTAAAGACCATTCAGCTTTACTCCAGCTTCTGACTTTCTCTTTGGCAGTAGCTTTCATATACACCGTCCTTGTTGCCACCTGTCAAAAAAGAGTGCACTCCTGGGGATGACAGTGGCGCCTCTCATGTGTTACGTAAGAGTGATGTTCATACAGCAAAGCAGCCTGAGAGGGCAACGCCTGTGGTTCGTCAATGAACCACTACGGACAACGACAACCACAGGGCACAGCAACCCAAAAGAATAACGCCAGCAGTGCATCACCAGCCCCCTGCTAACCCTCCCTTTGCACAGCCAGACACTTCGTCTTTCAATAGGGCCACATTATAGCCGCATACCAACGATATGACTGGCTACATGATATCACCAGGTACCTAGTGCGTCGCGAACTTGTGAACTGTGACCTCATCAAATTCAACGACCGCCCTGAAAGCTACTGGGCGTGGAAGTCCTCATTCCAAAATGCCATAGGGGGACTTAAGTGCAAGTGAAGAACTCGACCTTTTAACAAAAAGTGCAAAGAATATGAGAGTGACAGCCACATTGATGCACTACACCCTGGACCTGCTCCATGGGACATTAGAGACCCCTCCTTAGAGCATGGCGGGGAGGGAGAAGGAGAGGCACCTCAGTCAGTGGTCACATCGAGGTGCACAGAAGTTTGCGACAGAGGTAAGGAACCTAGATCTTGTTCTAAGATCTGCCTTGTGAAAGTCTATCCCAAGGCATATCAAGACAAAGTCATTAAGGTTTATGCTATTATGGACGATCAAAGTAACAAGTCATTAGCCAGGTCCGAATTCTTCAACCTCTTCCAAATTAAAGGGTTAGACTTGCCATTCACACTGTGCATGTGTACAGGTACTACTGAAACATCAGGCAGAAGAGCTACAGGGTTTATGGTGGAGTCGTTGGATGGAATGACATGCTTCCCACGCTCAGAGTGTAATCACATGCAAGATGATCGGTCGGAGATCCTGACACCTGCATATGCGCAGCATCATGCTCACCTGAAGTCCATAGCCCATAAGATTCCGCACCTAGATCCAGAGGCTCAGATATTACTCCTTCTAGGACGCAACATCCTTCAGGTTCATTCGGTCAGAGAGCATTGCAATGGTCCTCCCAATGCCCCCTACGCTAAGAGACTAGACCTTTGCTGGGCTGCCGTTGCCTTCCGGACCTACGTGCTTGAAAACGGGCGTCTGTCCCTCCCCTCTCCATGCCCCAAGCACCTTAAGGTAAAGGAAAAGTTTGGCACCACAGTCCTTGATGACTGTAGCCTCGGCAGCTCAATCTTTGAAAGAACCAAGAATGATGATAAAGTGGCTCTCTCCATCGAAGACAAGCTTTTCTTGGAGCTCATGGATAAAGAGATGTTTATGGACAACACCAGTTGAGTGGCACCCCTTCCATTTTGATCCCCTCGGCAGTGGCTCCCAAACAACCGAGAGCAGGCTCTCAGTCGCCTTACTTCTCTTCGATGCACCCTAGAGAGAAAGACTGAGATGAAAACTCACTTTCTGAGCTTCATGCAAAAGATCTTTGATCACAACGAGGCAGAGTTAGCTCCAGCATTGTCCGAGGGAGAAGAGTGATGGTATCTACCCGTCTTTGGTGTATACCACCCCTGTAAGCCAACTCAAATCAAAGTCGTCTTTGATTCTAGTATCCAGCACCGTGGTGTCTCATTGAACAACGAGCTACTTACCAGCCCGGATTTGAACAATAGTTTACTCGGAGTCTTGCTGCGTTTCAGAAGAGAGCCAGTGGCTGTGATAGCAGACATTGAGCAGATGTTTCACAGCTTCATCGTCAGAGAAGACCATCGAGACTTTCTTTGATACCTCTAGTTCAAAGACAACAAACCCAGCAATGAGATTGTTGAGTACAGGATGAAAGTCCATGTGTTCGGCAATAGCACGTCTCCGGCGGTAGCCATCTATAGCCTAACCCTAACCCTAGCAAATGAATACGGCACAGAGGCCACACTTGTAGAGCGAGACTTCTATGTTGATAACAGCCTTAAGTCCCTCCCACAAGCTGCTGAGGCCATCGACCTACTCAAAATAAGAGGTGCAAGAGGTGCTTGCCGCCTCAAACTTGAGGCTCCATAAGATAGCGTCAAACAACTCTGGAGTCTTGGAAGCCTTCCTTCCAGAAGACAATGCAAAGGGTCTTCAGGATCTGGACTTCGATGACAGCTCAGACTTCATCCAATGTAGCTTAGGGCTCAGCTGGGATCTCAAACATGACCTCTTTACTTTCAGAGTGGCAGATACAGAGAAACCCTTCACCCATAGAGGTGTTCTAGCCATTGTGAACAGTCTCTTCAACCCCCTTGGACTCGTTGTGCCGATCATCATTCAAGGGAAGTTCCTACTGCGTGAACTTACCAGTGGTGAGGTCCTCAACTGGGATAGTCCTCTTCCAGATGAAAAGGAAGCCAAATGGAGAATGTGGAAAAACTCCTTACAAAGTCTGAGTGGCTTCAGGATTCCAAGAGCTTACACTCCTACTACTCTTACCACAGCCTGCAGGAGGGAACTCCACATTTTCTCAGACGCCTCGGCAATGCCCCCCTCCAGATACTTCGACTGCCCCACCAAACCGACCCCGCTTCATTCCAAAGATAAAAAAAAAAAAGAAAAGTATATTCAAATATATTATATTTTAATTCATTCACATAAATGCTGCTCAGAGTAATCACAGTCCATGGCTCTTCTGCCAACAGAGTCGGGGTCTCTCTCTCTCTCTCTCTGCGCCTTGCATACAGTAAGTAGTAGCTTCTCTCAGTTAGCATCACATTAGATACCACGGGCACTTCAGATAGTTTTGGCCACAGGCTTGTTAGTTGTTAGCATGCCTGCTAGCAACTGCTAGTACTAGCATAGTCCCATTGGCAGCTGCTGCAGAGTTTGTCTCTGTCCCACTCTGCAGCATGGGAAGCCTTGCAGGGACAGGCTACGTACCGGCTGTGAAGTGAGTTTCAACTTTCAACCCTTGCTAGCCCCGCTGTTAGACCTGTCGGCCCGCGAGCGTCCCCCACCCCCGCCGACAGGATTAAACAACACATGTTAGTGATAGGGGACTCCATTACCCGTAAATTCAGGTTAGCGCTGCCGGCCACCATTTACTTCCTGGGGCCAGAGCCTGCGACAGTGGCTAATCTGAGGGTGCTGGCATCAAGCAAGGAGAAACAGGGAACCCCGGCGGGCAGTCTAGACCTTTCTAACAATTAGATATTGTAGTGGAAATTCTCCTTTATGAGGTTGAGAGTTGCTAAGTCTGCAAAGAATTTCTTAGACTTCAGCATATGAAGGTGGGTTTAAAATTTAAAATTGACAGTGTCAATTACATTGTAGCTTCATAAATAGAAAATATGTTAGTAGACTGACAACAAGAATTTGGCGAAAAGACCACAGCGAATCGGCGATGCTTACATCTGGGTTGGCATCATAGACTGGTATGCATACAAAAAAATGTCATCCCTATGGCACTCAACACAGTAGCAGTTGGTGACCAATCAACATTTCTTACTGGCCCCCCCAAACAAGGCAATCTAGAACCAGGCCTGCTTGACACTGACGTGCGTGCTCATGCTACCATGCTCTCTGTTCCTCCAGCTGATCTGGGATGTCATCGTTTTGAGCGGTTCTCATCCTGGGAGTCCTTGGTGCGAGCCATAGCATTCCTGACACACATTACTCAGTCTCAAAGGGGTGCTGTTAAGGCTAAGTGTGAGGACTGTTGTGGCTGGCATCAATGCAAAAGGCCTGACACAGGTGAGTCAATTGTCATCATCAGATGTTTGCAAAAAGAGACCTACAGCAAAGAGCTCTCTTGCCTGGCTGCCGGGAAGAACATCTCAAAGACAGTCCTCTGAGAAAGCTGAACCCCCATGTGGACGAGGATGGCCTTCTAAGAATAGGAGGTAGGCTCAATGGTCAGCGCTTGACACAAGAGAAAAGATGCCTCTTGTCATCCCAGGTCGCAGCCATATCGCAACACTTTCATTATCATGAAAAGGTCAAACACCAAGGTCGTGTCTTTACAGAAGGGTCTGTCAGCACAGCAGAATACTGGATTGTCGGGGACAGGAAATGTATCAACAGTTTCCTTCACAAGTGTGTTATATGTAACAAGCTTCGTGGGAGAACTGCTGAACAGAAGATGGCAGATCTGCTGCCCAATCGCTTAAGCACAGAGCCGCCTTTCACCTACGTGGAATTGACGTGTTTGGCCCTTGGGTTATCACCACAAGACGAACCCGCGGAGGTCAAGCTAACATCAAAAGGTTGGCTGTACTTTTTACGTGCATGACCACAAGCGCTGTGCACATTGAGTTGATCGAGGCAATGGACACTTCAAGTTTCATTAGTGTCTTGCGTCGCTTCTTTGCTCTGCAAGGACCCGCTAGGCAAATCTGCTCCGACTGCGGAACCAACTTTACCGGTGCCTGCAAGGAATTGCATATACTCCTCACAGATCCTGAAGAGCCCAATGTCAGGAAGCACTTCGGTGAAGAAGGCTGCACCTGGGTTTTCAATCCTCCCCATTCCTCCCATATGGGGGGAGTTTGGGAGCGTATGATTGGCATACTCCAGACGGATACTGAACTCCATCCTCATGCAAACCAGCTCTTCACACCTCACTCATAAGGTGTTGTCAACTTTAATGGTCACGGCGATCATTAATGCCAGGCCGCTTGTGCCTATCTCTTCAGACTAGGGCTGAACGATTAATTGCATTTGCAATAATATCGCAATATGATAAAACGCAATTTTCTAACCGCAACGTGCGCGATTACAACGTGATCACGTCACATGAGCGGAAGAGTGGAGAACTCGGCTCCGTCAACTTTTCATGCTGCCCCTTAACCTGTTGCGCAATGGTCCCTGGCTCGACGGAACAGTCAGAAACTGACACAGCTGAGACTTTAGTCTTGAAGAGGAACGGCACGTCGGTGGTGTGGAACTATTTTGGTTTCAAAAAAGAAGATGCTGCGTAGCGTCAGGTGTTGTGCAGAGTGTGCCGTGCTCCCGTTGCTACTTCACGGGGTAACACTACAAACTTGTTCCAGCACTTAAAAAAATACCACAAATCAATGTATGACAGTTGTATGGCCAAAATGCCAAGCACCAGTGCGCCAGACAAGCCAAGTATCTCAAGACAGGGATTACTGACCGAAATGTTTGAAAGTGTCACTCCATATAAACGTAATTCAAAACGGCACGGGGAAATCACTCGGGCAATAACCGAGTTCATAGCCAGAGATATGATGCCTCTTAACACGGTGACCAAGCCTCGGTTCATGACATTGATAAATCACTTGACAAACGGTACAGTATACAGTATACGTCTGCATCACGACGGACAACGCGTCAAATATGGTGCTGGCTGCACGGCTTAATGAATGGACAAGGCTCCAGTGTTTTGGGCACAGATTATCTCTTGCCATTGGTAAATTATTATGTCGTGTGTGTGTGAGTGTTTGTGTGTGTGAGAGAGAGATAGAGAGGCGAGGGGTGTGGATGTGTGTATTTCAGAATTACAGAGAATGTGAGTGTGTAATAGTGATAGCCTTGTATCACAAAACTCAAATTGTTTGTAATACACTACTTTTTATTTCTTTCAGAAAATGCACTCAAAGATGACAGAGTGTCAAGTGCCTATGGGCAAGAATATTTTACACTAAATGTATCTAATATTGTGTTGGTCATATTTAAATCATTCATTATGTTTTGTTGGGGAAAAAAGAGGATAAAATAAAAAATGAATAAAAAATCGCATATTAAATCGCAATTGCAATATTTGGGAAAAAAAATCGCAATTAGATTATTTTCCCAAATCGTTCAGCCCTACTTCAGACCCAGATTCACCCTTTCTTTTGACTTCTGCTTCGCTCCTGACACAGAGGGTGTGTATTTACCCTCCTCCTCCAGGAACCTTTGACAGCAAAGACCTTCACCGCCAGCAGTGGAGACAGGTCCAGCATCTGGCCAATACTTTTTGGAACAGATGGAGACGCGAGTACTTACCAACACTTCAAAAGCAAAGCAAGTGGCAGGATGGGCGTCCTAATCTGAAAAAAGGTGGAGGAAACATGGAGGAAAGCAGTAGCGGTAGCTGATGCGCGATAAAAAATCCACACAATTTAAAAGCGGATATCTGGGAACATTTCGGATTTTGCCATGCTATTTGTAAAACTTGCCACGCTAAAATCAAATACTTCGGTAACACCACTAATATGAGGAACCACATTAGCTGATGGCACGCTGAGCTAATGTTAGCCTCTGGTCACAACGGAAAGAAAACTACTAACCCAGCACAGCCAAAGATCGACGACTCCGTGAGAAATTTGCCATCCAAGTCCGAGAGAGCCCAGAGGATCACTCGGTGTGTAGGAGTTTTCATAGCGAAGGACTTACAGCCTTATAGCGTCGTCATGAACGCTGGGTTTCGCCAGCTGGTTAAGACCCTGGAACCGCGGTACAAGATCCCATCTTGGCAAACAGTTGCAGACACGGTTGTGCCGGCGTTGTACAGAGAAACAAAAGCAGCCACACTAGTCCATGAATCGCATGTGACTGCTACTCAGCAAGCTTCCCTCATTGAATTCATCACCTGGGCAATTGCACATGAATCTAAGTAGGTTAGGCCTATACTTGCATCACTATGTTGCAGAGCTTTTGTCTGCTGTGTCTGAGTTCAGACTCCGAGGGTCATGTTTGCCACATTCAGGGAGTGCGCTTGGAGCTGCTGTATTGTGGAAAAAAAGTGTTTTTTTGCACTTTAATTTACAGAACACTTTATTTTTGAGGAATTAAAATTAAAACACATGTTGGTAGGCTTGGCCTATAATTATATTTTTCTTTACAACTTAATGTAACAAAACATGTGAAATTTGTTCACGTGAATTTAAAAGCAGCTTTCTAAATAAAGAGTTCATATTTGTCTGACTGTGTTAATTGTGAAAAAACCATGTGTGGTAATATAGAAACTTGAGGATGAAATGCATCGAGATGCATCAAGATGCATCGTAGAATTGAATCGAATCGCATCGAAGACTGGTGAATCGTAATCGAATCGAATTGTGGGGGCAGTGAAGATGCACACTTCTACTGCACAGGTAGTATGAATTAAAGTGACGGATTATTAGACCTTGTCTCAGGACTGTGAGCATGTAAAGATTGTGCCTGATGTCATCACACTGTGTTTCCATCCATTGTTTCTGGAAGTCATACAAATGTATAGGATGTACTGTATGGAATGGATAACATTTTGTTGCCAATAAAAGTTTATTGCAGTTCTATATTACAACTGTTGGTACTGTTGCAAAAAGACACATAGAATACACTTTAGAGAATCTACAGCTCTGTACATCATTAAAGACTGATTTATTAAACCTTTGACCCAGCTGTAATTACTTTTTGCAAGGAAACAGCAACTAATGTCCTAATATCCAATTTCTCAGTCTGGACCTATTCCCCATGAGCACATCCATGAAATCAGAAGTTTCCTTCAATTTAAGAGCTGCATCAGTTTGGTAAAAACAGACTGCTGAGCTGGTACCAGACTCTGTTATGGGAAGCTTTATCAATTCAAATCACTCACTGACAACAGGAAAGCATTTACATCATGAGCTTCCAGCTTATAGTCTAGCAGGGACAGAAATTCTTCAACAACCCAAACATAATGTTGTAGACTTTGGACTATGACATTATCTTCCTGTGCACATGGACTGCTTATCCAGGAATGAAGCCAGGACATATCCTTTCTAAGGTTTTATAATTCTATCATTAGGGTTGATTCAAGCATAAGACATCCAGAGATCAACTCAGACCCTTTGTGGCAGTCTTGGGGCATACATAGGTTATACTGTTCTTGGAACTGTGGATATTGATACATAAATAAATAATAATGAGAATTTAAAAAAGCGAGAGAAAAGAGAAAATACAATTTTATTACTTAAATTTTTGAAATTAGCTAATGTTTCTCACTTTTCACTGGCTGTAATGTTACATTCAGTGGTTTTATTTAATCAGTAGACTTTTGTATTGAGTTGACTTCAAGGTTTGTTTGTTTTTTATCTGTTTGATAAGTAAGCAAGGCTTCATAATCTCACTATCATAGCAAACTGCTTAATGATGGAATACATTATGATTTGATTTATGTATTTGTATGTCAGGGGCCTACTGGTTACTATGAGATTACGACTAACAATATAATCAATAGAAGTACAAATAAAAATAGCAGGTGTAAAAGTGATAGTGATAATTGTACCAACAACAATACTTATAACAGCAATGGTAATTATAATGATTGCAGTAATACCAATAATGATACAAATAACAATAATGATGACAATAATACTCATACTAACTAAATAGTATAATTACCATTGCCACTATTAACATCATCTACATTATGATTGGGATGTATCTAAAATGAATCATAAAATCTTGTTATCAATATAAAAAACTGTTATAATGATGATAATAATACTATAACACTAACAATTATGATAACATTATTGTCATCATACATCCTTATGCTCATGTAATAAAAGTAAATGTGATATAGCAGTATTAATAACCAATAAAATAGCAACATTATTTATAATTACCATTATCACTATTGATGATAATAGTAATAATAATAACTACAATAATAATATAAAATAATTATTAGGTAGCTGGTATCAAAGACGGGGTGTATAACACGGAGATGCCTATGGGCAGATTGAGTGTTTCAGTTTTTAAATTTTATCTGCAAAGATGAGTTTCAATGAAAATGTATTTTTGTATAATATTTTTTGTCAACTTGTGCAACAATTATCTGAGTATTGTTTCATTAACTAAATCAGTTCTGGCACCCCTCAGTGCTACTTATCCAACAATTTTCCCACCTAGATTACGGTTAATGTTTGGAAACTTAACATATCATTACGATATATAGTCCACGGTACGATATTTATCACGATTTTCTTACAAAAAAGAAACAATGACTTGAACAATGTCCTTTAATAATAAATGGCATATATACAGCATTTATTATTCATATACAATTTGTTTTTACTTTTTACTTGAGGTACTTCTGCTTACCTTCGACAGTATAATAAAAGAAGTCAGCCATGACCTATGCATGTGTTAAAAGTAGCCACTGGACTCTGTACAATTGCAAAATAATACGGTAGCCAGTAGCAATCCTTCCCTCTCTCTTGTTGTCCAGCAGACGACCAGGGCCACGAAAATCTCTGTTGGCGTTATTGGCACGTTATTATTTCCAGTAGTTGATGGTGTTAATGGTGTTGAGTTTTTCTCACGGTTGCTTGTAAAGAAAAAACAACCAGTAGTGGAGCTGATGCAGCAAATTGTGAGCTGTAGTTTTGCTGCTAGTAAACACACCGCCTGGCTGTAGCAGCTGCAGCCTCTTTGGGCTAGTTAGGTGAAGCAGACAGAATCGGTGGCGAAGCAGCTACAGGACAGCCCGGCGGACAGCCTGCTTGCTCCATCTAAAGAGCCTAGAGACCCTCTTGCAGTGAAAAGTGGCTCCAGAGTGAAGAGGTCGGATTGTTACTACAGCTCAAACACCGCCGAAAAAAAAACATACATTACCGGAGCGTCTGTGTAACAGTTAAACAGTCAAGCATTGAGAACGAAACCAATGAAGCCAACCAATCGGAAGCGGAGTAGGGTGGGTCGACCTCTGCTGTTCAAACAGAACAATCCAATCACAAGGGGACACAGGAGAATGCATTCATACTGACTTCCCTTGACTTCATTTCACGAGCAAAATAACCACGTGATAGGTTGGTTGATATCATGGTTTTTTTTTTTATGGCAATATCGTGAAGTTTGGTATAACGTTATATCCCTATCAATAACCATTAAGCTGAATGAAATATTGAAAATGTATATTAAAAAAACAAAGAATCTTTTGTGATAATAACCCTACTGCAGGTGCTGCAAAGACATTGAAAACCGCAGAGGACCAGGCAGAGGAGGAGATGGCAAGATACAAGGAGGAAGATCCCCTGCCACTTGGTGCCACTGCCAATCAACTGGACAGGTGGAAGGAGCATCAGAGCGAGTGTCCTCTCTTGTCACACGTTGCATAGAGAGTTTTCTCTACAGCGGGGGAAATTATCACAGCACAAAGGAGTGCACTTACCCCAGACCATCTTGATCAAATTCTGTTCCTGAACAAAAATCTGAAGTCAAAGTGGCCTTGCTATTGTATAGTCTTTTGGAGAGTCTTTTCAGTGTTCACTTCAGAGAGGCCTGAAGTTATTCAGCTCAAGACAGACTATTTAACTGTTCATATTAAAGTATAGTGGACACTTGCAAACAACATTTGAATTGGACTACTACTATATGTTAACAGTTAAATTTTGTTGTTAATTTATGATGGCCAGGTGGCGCTCTGGTGGCAGTCTAAGTCCTGTGACCCAAACCATAACAATTAACTTTGGGATATTCATATGGGTGGTACAGACTAGTGCCAGTAGCTCACGCACAAAAAATGATGTGTGTCCACCAGCAGGTGGCGCTAGAATCAGGGCAAACGTGTTTTGGCCAATAACGCGCACATGCTATCTCACATATTCAAAAACTTCATATCCATGCATTCCCTGAATTGAGCTGAGTCAGCTGATATAGGCTATGCCAATTTCCATCAAAATGTTTTGTCAGCAAAATTGCGAAATGTGGTAAATCAACGTTTTCGAACTCCTCATAGGCCGTTTGACCAATGCACACAAAAAATTGCACATAGCATCTGTTGCCCCTCCAGACAAAAAGTTGTCAACAGAAATTTGATATTCCAAAGAATACTCAAGTCATTAAATAACAATTTCCTGTAGATTTTGGTCATAACAGGAAGTGTTGCATATCTCAACATTGGTGTGTCCGAATGACATGAAACTCAGGTTCCTACTTCTAATCTTCTTCTACTCCTAATTCTGTGCAACTTGACCTCAAGGGGGCGCTTTTATCGCAAAATAACCAAAAAATCACATCGCTGGCATGTTTCACTGATACACGAAAATCAATGAGCATGTATATCATGAACAGATGCACAAAAATCCTATTGGACCAATAACCCAAACCCAACAGGCTGTCAGATATTGTCAATTTCTTCGTCACTTTTAGCGATTAGCAAGACACTGCACAAAAATGCCAAAGTAGAGTGAAACACGGTGGGGTGGACTTCTCTCTCAGTTTGCATACTTTGTCTCAAACAAAAGAGGCACACTACCCACTACAAAAGCCTCCTTATTCAGGATTCTCACTCGATTCAACTTCTTCTAACTTCTGGGTATCTTCTTTCATCTCGACTGTAGCAGCCCACGCTTGCAGCACGCGACGGCAGTACTCACCAACACGCGCGGACTGCGAGGGCCCGTTCATCGCTGCTTGCAGCTTTAATTTGGTTCCATTATTGCACATCCATAAGTATATTTTGGTTCTGTTATTGCACATTCATAGGAATTGTTTATTTATTGTATAGTTGTATAGATTATTATTGTTTATAGTATAGTCTGCACTGTACATTGTATCTTGCTTTCTATTTATGTTAGTGGTTTTTTGCAGACCCACTGCTGCTGTGACAAAATAATTTCCCAGTCTGGGATCAATACAGTAATTCTATTCAATTCTACTCTACTGAGATATCATTGAGTTTGTAGTGATTTTGCGGTCGTAAATATTACTATTCTGTGTGTGTGTGTGTGTGTGTGTGTGTGTGTGTGTGTGTGTGTGTTTATTCACCCATGCACCATTATGGAGGAAGGAAACCTGACGAGTTGAGTTAATCATTAGGCACCTGCTGCTGACTCACACTCACATTAACAAACTGTGTACACAGCTACACAACCTGTTGCATACGTATTTACTGTGCATGCATGTGTGTTTGCTTTAATGAATACACTCACTAGCATCAACATTGACATGAATAACCCACCTCTGTTTTTTAAATCTTGAATGGACTACAGTAAAAGAAACAGACTAAATGGACTCTGTTATGCTGGCCAGCTCACATGGAAATAGAACTCAAATGATAAATACAGGTTCTTCATGACATGGAGCAATATTATGATATCTTAATCTTTGGACATTTTCAACGTATAGTAGGGATGGGCGATATGGACTAAAAAATGTATCCCGATAATTTCTGGTATTTATCACGGTAACAATAAAAATGACGATAAATAAACACCAATTCAGTAGGGGTGTCACGATTCTCCAAATCCTCGATTCGATTACATTTTTGATTCTAAGGTCACGGTTCGATTCGGTTCTCGATTTTTACATGTATTTTTTTAAAGCACAGGTTGCTATGCTATTTTAGACTAGACTTTTATGCAATATAATATCTGACCTTTGTTCGCAATGAACCACACTACATTGTCAAATTTAAAACATTTATTAATAATATAATGTAACAATAACTTATATCTTCAGTCAATTGGAAATTTAAACAAAAGAATCTGCCATCTAGTTTCTTTTTTGTAACTGCAGTCTTCTTCACAGAAGATGACATTCAAGTTCACAACAAAACAAACAAAAAAATAAAACCATAGTCCATAGTCTTCTCTGAGCAATTTAGTTGTACATTTACCACACAGATCATTGTTGTAAGAGTGAAGTAGCTCCTTTCAGGAATAGGGCGGTGCGTGAGGTGTAGGTGGGCGAGCGAGAGTGAGGGAGCGTGCGTACAGCGAATGAATGGGAGAGGAAGGAGTCGCAGTAGTAGTGACAGCAATACAGAATATAGGCTGCAGTTTGGCTGTGAATAAAGGCGACGGCTCCTCCAGATACAGCAAAGCTCCCTGGTCTTATTTCCCGACCAGCTTAACACGTGAAAGGGGGTTCACCCCGAAGGGAAACAGAAACTTCGGCCCTGGAGGAAATCATCTCCCCTGTGCTTCCCGACCACGGTCCGGGAGCCGAACAGGAATGGTGTAACACCATGCTATCGTTTGACTGGCTGTAGCTAACAGCTACTGGCTTAGCTAGTAGCTAAGTTAGAGGAGGTTGACTCGCAGCACTTCAACACCTGTGTGTTTTTTCCGTTTGGCAAGCCGACCGGACGTGACGTGGGGGCGAGGCAGCATCGACGATTCCATTTTTTAATTCGAAGTTCGAGATTGTGACTTAATTTCGGTCGATTTCGAATTAAAATCGAGATCGTGACACCTTTACAATTCAGCCTAATCTTTTTGACTATAGATCTATCACCAAAATAATAATAAAGGCTACTAAGTTCAAGCAGTACACCTGTACTGCAAAAATGTAGTGAGTGACGCCAAACAAACAAGTCTGAAATGTGGGAACAGTATCTATTATTTATCAAAAATGTATTCAAACTTTTTGGCACACAGGCAGTAAAAAAAGAGTGCAAACAGCAAAAATAACTAAGCTTATAAAAGTAGCGCAACTGCAAATACAATCTGATAAATTAAGAAACAAGAAAAATAAGCAACGTCAAGTGTTCAACCTCGTCTGAGTGCTGCATGAATGTGATGTTAGACGGCCTGTGAAGGTAATAAAATAATGAAAATAATGTCGTGCGGTGTCAAACCAAACCAGTTCCAGATAATGGAGGTGGAGCCTGGTTTAGGAACGCGCTCCTCGCTGCCCGGCGTATCTGCGCCGCCTTCCGCCATTGTTGTTAATATTCCACACGTGTTGGGCTGCGAGTGTGTTGCGCACTTACATACGGGAATTTATCGTTTTTATCGTGGGATGGCATATTCTTACCGTGGGGAATGTTTCTGACGATATATCGTAAGTGATAACATATCGCACATTCCTAGTGTATAGAAAAGAAACATTTTGCTTGATAACAGCAGTCACACTTTTCAAATTTCAAATAATCACTGGGGGTGAAAGGTATTGTTTTTATTGTTCTCATTGTGTAAAGCCCTTTGTGTTACTTTGATGTAGTGTTAGCACAACAAGCAGCAAACATACTGGAGGAGAAGCATGGGTGGGCTTCTGTCTGCTGCCCTGGCCACACCTTCCAGCTGGCCATCAATTCTGCACTGAAGCCCTCAAGCATTGAAAAATCTACTGGTCTTTCTGATTCTGACACCCATGCAGGTCTTTAATGTGCAAGCCAAATTGCAAACACAGACACTCAGAATGAGAAGGTGAAGCAGATCAGCAGCAGCTCGACAGTGTCTGTGACCAAAACAGTACCAGCGCCACTGCCAACTCCACCTCGACCATAACCACAGATGCTGGACCTACAACTCCTGTCGCCTTACTTGACTCACTCCTTGATTCTGAATCCAGAGGTGAAGAAGAGAATAGAGAAGGAGAAGCTGAAGATCTCAACGGCCAAGTGAGGAACAAAGTCCTCACATACTTTGAAGAAAAGCCCCTCGCCAAAGAAATCCATTCCACTGGTGGAGGGTTAACGAGAATAGATATCCCTCAAGAAATCCTGTCAAGTTAACAACTACAGCATTTAGTTTTGCTGCTAAAATATGCCACAGCATTTGTTCCAGCGATATTACTGCATTCATGGAAACACTCAAAATAACTGAAAGCAGCCTTTCTAATCATAAAATCAGAGTGTAGACACGTTGTGAACCCGCCTGTGTCCAGGCTCTTATTGTATCCACACGACTCTGCTTTATTCAGGGTCTGGTTATTGACGCTCAGTTTGAATATGAACACTTTGACTATGGATCAAGTTGAATATGTGGCATAAAATGCTTTGTCAGATTCTTGGGCTTTCTATTAAATCTTTTGATCACATACTCTTACTTAAGTAACTAAATCTTTTTTCAACTCATGGCTGAACTGTATTTAGTGCATGGAGAAGTTTGGCATATTTTGGTAAAAACTGACTTAAGATGGTTTACAAAATCCCAAACACATATTCTCTGAGCCCAAATTGGTGTCTTCAAGTTGCCTGTTTAACAGTTGACATTTTGACATACATCTTTTGTGAAAATCAAATGTCAAATAAATGTCCGTCGATTGCCTGATCAATGAATTGACTAATAGTTCAAGCATTACCCGTACCTACAACTTTGCTTCAGAACCATAGCTGTCATACTGAGACTGAGCTCATGTCAATCAGTGGAATGTAACCAAGTACATTTACTCAAGTACTGCACTCAAGTACAATTTTTAGGTACTTGTTATTTTCTAATTTACTATTATATTGCCATTTTCTGCTACTTTATACCTTCACCTTAGGCAAATATTGTACTTTTCACTCCACTATATTCATTTGATAACTTTAGTTTCTAGTTACTTTGCAAATAGCAGGCTGCATCAGAGCCAAAGTGAAAATTTCATTTATTTGATTATATTGGCAGTTAGATAAAACACTGATTCCGATAATCAGATCAAATAATAAAGACTGACAATAGTCAGCACCTAGAATACAGTATATGTGTATAATTTACTTTTACTTAAACTCATGATATTTGAGTACAGTTTCTGCTGGAAAATTACTTTAGGTACTTGAATATGTTTATGATTTGATAATTGGAGGCTTTTGGGTGACTTTCACACACTCACATTTACTGAAGTATGACTTAAAGGATAACTTTGCCAATTTCCAAATCACCAAGGTGACCACCGAACCAGGTCCAGAGGAGGAGAGAAACCCGCCTTCAAACTGTAACAGAGAGTTAGAGACGGCTCCCAGCCTCGCACCAGCAGCCTCTCACAGCTAACACAACCAGCCGCCTCAGCTTCACTGACTCACTCTGAAAACATCACATGACTTGATTTAATGAATATCGTTTGTTTATACAATGAGATTTTTTTTTAATAGAATTTCCATGAGGCTCTTCTTCTCAGCAGACAGACCACAGGCAACACACTTATCATATAATAATCCTCATACTCACAGCTGTGGCGACGATAGCGAGCTACATGTTGAGTCCTGTTCTTCTGATCGTTATTTTAAATCATTATTAATACCACAAGACAATACACAGAGCTGTCAGGTGGTGATCCCACATTGATGCACATTTGTCCTCGTTGACCTGAAGTGATGGGCTGTGACGACTACGGGTCATTATTAGTTCACCGGTCCACTCAATCATCTTCCATATTATGGTTTCTGTTATATTCATTGAAAGTTTTACAACATGTCTTCACAGATTTTATTGTGAACAGTGTTATGAATTAATATTTTTCTCACTAGACTAAGATCTAAAGAATATTAAATAAATGATGTGTTTTACACAACACTACCTAAAGAAATGTAGTATTATAACAATGAGAACTATGATGATCTTGTCACATTCTTTCTCTTCCTCTTTCCTGGCAAAGACGAAGCTAACTTTATTTCAGATGCCTTTTTTTACACAGCCCCGTTTGAAACACCCATCTCCACGAGCTTGGCAGTTTTTGGATGTATTACTGAGTGGAGTGCCACGAGGTTGCATGCAATGCATCCTGGTACATGTCAACAGGCTATGCAAGCAGGAAACTCTAATAACCCAACCTTCTCTTTCAAGACCCGACGCACTGGGGATGGTGTTACTACATGTACCATCAGCACTGATGCAGACATCCACATAACACATGGTGAATTTCTCCTTTAATGCAACATGTAGAACATATGAATGAATTGCCACTTTGTGCTAGTGCCCCCATAGTGCAGAAACAAGTGATGGGGGCAGGGTCGCTGACACACCATTCACCCTATAACAAGACAATGTACCATCTGAGGGCTTAGCAACCGTTGGGAGTTCACATTGTACAACTTCATAAAACTAACACCGATCTGATTGCTTATTGGTAGACTCCACTCTTTAAGGCTCAGTATTTTCAAATGAGAATATTTCTAGAACAATAAATAAACAGAGATTTCAGTACTTCCTGGTGAATCCAGAGACAGGCGCCCCCTGTTGAAAGCTTTGGGAAATTAAACTGACAGAACATGTAATCAGGCCATTTACTTCAGTTCAGTGTTCTAGACATGATCTACATTTTGATCTAGTTTCTGAGGTGGTTCGTGAACTCAGCAGCCTAAAACCCGAGTTCAGCAAAGCTCTGCTCCTGGTTTTATCCCTTCACATATTTGTTGAGATGTTTAAAGGCCGTCACATGACAGCATCTTCTCCTGATGACATTAGAACTCCTCGGTTCTGCTTCTGAGCCCAGTGCTCACTCTCCTGGTGTGAATATCACGTTCAGTGTCTGAACAGAGTACACTCTTGTATACTGAATATAACCCCTATTGTATTTATGAGCCCACTAGCATTGTGGTACCCTCAGCCTTCGTGTCAGAGCAGCTCTGCCCTCTTACCTCCGAACAGCTGGGGCGAGAGGTGTGCTGGCAGTGATCCTATCACGAGCCGGGGACCTTCGTGCCCTCCGCCGCCTGAGCGCTCCCTGTCTACCGCCTCCTCCGGGCTGCTGCCGCCGGACTCCTGAGAGCTGTAGGCTCCGCTGCTGTCCGGAATGTTGATGCCGGATGGAAGTCTGGTCCCAGAGCCTCCTGAGCCCCCTACAGACCTGGCCCTTGCTCCGAGGTGCTGGCTGGTGCTGGACGTGGCTCCGGAGGCTCCGGACGCACTGTATGTGTGATACCTCAGACCCCCGGCGCTAACGTTAGTCCTGCTGACGCTGCTGCCGTTACTGCTGGACGTGCTGGAGGGCAGGTCCGAGCCGGAGTAGGCTCTGGTCCGTCCGTTAGCAGCTGGATTAGCGGTCGGGCTGCTCTGCTTTGCCCCCATGTTAACCTCCACTGGCTCGGCTTTGAAATATTAAAGAGGCTCTCTATGAGCCACTGCAGGACAGTGCGCCAGATTTACGCCGGAGGCAGATGGCTCACAGGACAGACGTACTGGGAGAACAGAAAGCAGGACAAAGTCGCTACGATCCCATCCAGACTAGGGACATGCGAGTTAGAGAAAAGTTGAACCGGCCGTCGAGAGCTGAAGACGTGTGTAAAAGTTTAGAAGCCGTGACCATCGTGTCCCCTCAGTGATAGTTGGGGCCGTGTGGCAGGTACCGTGGATCCGTCCTCGTCTGAGCCGCCGCTGTGGACCCGCTGTGCCGCTGCCGCTGGCTCCTCAGTGTCCGCTCCGCCATGGACCCCGAGCGGCACGAAGCAGCGAAGAGCCGAGCTCCTCACACCGCCCGGCCCCACAGCACATCGCTCGAAGGAAGGAAGTGATGGAGGAGAAAGCCCCGGCACAAACCGACGTCTCGGTAGCAGCAAGGAGAGTCGGTGCGTAGGCTAGCTGTCAAGCTAGCTGACCTCCTACGTATTTCCGCTCTGACGTTTCAAAATAAAACCAGTGCGATGTGGTTTTTTGGACCATGGCAGTTTCCAGTGTAAAACTGTAGGTCCACCCGTCCAACACAGACCTGAAGACAACACTCCCTACGGTAGTTTCCTTAATGCTTTAGCTGTGGGCCTGTAGTTTGCGGGCTATCATTGTGTTTGTTGAGAACATCCAGAGAGGAAGGTCAGGATATTGTCCAGGTGTGCTTGTTGGAACACGCAGCAGGAGATCCTCCTTTCAGGTGTTCACACATGTCGGAAATACTCCCAATGGTTTGGATGAGGGGCAGCACCTGGGCAGGAAGCTAGTACTGTCCCATAATGATGACTGTGGTTACGGTGATATCAATATAATTTTGACTTATCCATAAAATCAATGGAAAGTAATATACAGGCAAGCAAAGAAGAGTATGACGCAGCTATACTCCGTTCAAGAAGATCCCGCTGTAGAGAGAAGCCAGAGTATCTGTGTCCAGCAGCAGGGTGAACGGGCCACATGGAGGTGTGAGACACCGAGCAGTTTCAACACCTTTTTATTCAACACCGTATTATTGGCCAAAAAAACCCACGTAGGCTACACCTGTTAACATCTGGCTTTTGTGCACAGTGTGAATGTAAATGAAAAGGTTTTACTCTGCAGTAGTCGATGGTTTATTGCCTCTGGCTTGGCCCAGGTGGACCTGGGTGAACCGTAGATCTATGTAAAAACTAGATACAAGATGCAAAGATGGCGCCCAATTAAACCACCAAGAATTGGTAGCCTAGCATACACGTTTTCTGGCTTCCGTGTTAACTTCCTGGTTATTCACAAGGAACTTAAAAAAGATGGAAGAGTCATTACATCCAATCCATTACACTCAATCTTGCTTTGTGTCCAGACTGTGGTGATGATTATATTGAAGTCAATGGGAGCTGCATGGAGAAACACACTAAACCCCCAAACATTTACGCTGTATATGTTCTATTGAAGAATTACTTATTACTCTCCTTTTCAGGCATAATGCTACAACGCATGTTGAAGCTACCGCTGGCTTGTTTGTATCTTTCCATCCTTTTCTGTCATGCAGCACATCGTTCACTCGCTGCTGCATTTAAAGAAAGACTGAAGTAAAAATTATTTTTTTAAAAACTGCTTTCGTGCAGTCTGAGTCGAATTGGGACTCCCTAAAAACGTGGTATTTCGCCCAGGAATGGCCCCTTACGTCCTGCGTCACACAGAGTTTTGTGTACCTGATGTGCGTCTACGTGCGCTCACATTGGGTGTCTCATCACTTGTAAGGTCAAGCAGAGATGATTTTCATTTTTGATGATCATTGTTGCTCCTGTCCTGTGTAAAACCAAAAATCAACGCTGATTTATTAATTTAATCCAGACCATGATCTTTTCCTAAACTTAACCGATTATTTTTATTTCCTGAATCTAACTTAGTTTATTTGCTTGATCTAACCAAACAGTTTTATTTTCTAAGTGTAACCATGTAGTTTTATTGCCAGAACCTAATCAAACTGTGGCTGAAAATTGGAAATATTCTTCTAAATACCTGGCCAAGTCAGTTATCTTTTCCACTTGGTGAATGCACTATTTCAGTTAATGTAGTCATTTGCTGATTATTATTGGGTTTACCCGTGTTTAAGGAACCTACTCATACACGCTAATTTAAAATTAGCATACAGGTTACAGTTGATTAAACCAGCACTAAGACAGAAGATTACAAATCATGGATATACTCAGTCACAACTGTCTGCTCTGTTCACACATGTGGCTCAGCCAGGTTTAGGACTAGGCAGCTGGCAGGGTAAAGTCTGGGGCAAATAACCTGTGGACCACGCTGTGTTGCTTCGCAGCTCCTGCCCACACTCTATTTTTATGTGAAGTTTGCCTTTAATTGTCAGTAAATATGATGACATGATTTTCCTTTTCCCTGTTGAAAGAGCCTGTGATGCAGACATTTGTTCACACAAACAGCTCCTGCTACATGTGTGAAAGGGGCTTCAGTCTACTTTACATTCATTTATAGAAATAACACTTAAATAACACCTACTGCCAAGAGGCTGATACTGTTAATGCTATTGAGATACTAAACAGGACACTTTACCTTAGTGTCTACAGCCACACTCCCGACTCTGCACAGTGATGCTTTAAGCAAAATGCTCACAATGAAAATGTTAGCTACCGTGTTGATTTTAAACAAGTAGACTCATGTTTGCCATGGTCATAGGTCATTTAGTCTGGCTAATATTTGCTAATTTGCATTAAGCAAAAAGTACCTTAGTTGTCAGGATTTTTAAAGGTGCAATATGAATGAATTTTAGTTAAAAACATTCAAAAATAAACTGAAATGATCACTAAAATGTGAGGAAATAACAGTTACACTTCATGTAGCCTACTGTATTGCAGAGATACCTACTGAAGTTGGTCCTCCTAGCTAGCTCTTTTTAGCTCTGAGCTAACTAGCTAACGGCAGCTTCACTCTTGTGATATGCTGCCCCCTATTAATATTTTTTTTTTGTATGAATTTTACAGGTGGCCAATTGTTACATAATGCATCGTGTGTAAAGCAGCAGAATAACCAATATTACCATGCCAACAGCCAAACTTTTCAGTGCTATCTGGAGGACAAACTCTGTAATAGCAACAGTGTTTCTGATTGACCTCAAACATGGAGCACCATTGGTATTTTTATACTGCCTGTGAATTGGCTCTGGCATGCAGGCTGATATTGATATATCTGTGTTAAGATAAAATCGACTGATTTAGTCATTCTCTAAATATTTATGACATGACTGCTTTTATTGTTGTCAGGGTTACTTATTTTTCATATTAGTGCACAGCAGCATTTTATGTAGTTATTGCACACAACAATAATTAACAACAATAAAAGCAGTCATGTTTATTGAGATGAAGTACCATAATCCCATGATGGTAAGCAGAAAAACACATTCAAAAATCTAAAACACTCAATTGTTTGCGAAAATTGAGAGCCCACATTAAGTATCACTGATTCTTGAGAATTTGGATAAAACATGTCCCACTAAGAAAAGTGCTAATTCTGTTGGAAATTAATAACATTTTCATGAATAAAAAGCATCAAGGTTATAATCAGGGGGTCCTTTGCACAAATGTAAGGTTCCTTTATAGGTTTGTTTTTGATTTAATTAATTTAATGATTAAATGCTGGCCCATTGCCTACAAAATCAGTTGTCCTCAGATAGGAGATAATCCTTTCAACTTGATTAAAAAGACAAAAAGTAATAATTGAATTGAATAATATCTTCACCACATGAAAGAGTACATTGTAATATGTATTAAAAACTACAAACAGTGAGTTTAGAACAATATTTACTATTATTTTGTGGTTGCTTAAAATGTGTCCCATATATTCGTCACCACCGTCAGATATTTATAAAAAGCAATAAAATCAGGCAACTACAAGGTCAACTACATTCCTGAGGACCCCATTTTCAAACCTTCAGCTCTACTGCATGCTTCAAGATCACTCAAGCTCCCATAAGTTTGCTATTTTCTCTCAAACTTGTTCATATTTTTGGACACTGCTACTGTCACAACCATAACATGTCAACACCGTCACTTTTCTATAAAAAATATTAGATTAGATTATGAAATAAATGGCTGCGTTCGTGATCACATGCATTTGCGCCTATGCATGCACGAGACTTGAGAGGATCCGCCGGAACTCGTCATAAACACGTCAAGTTCCCACCACCTCAAGTCGGACACAGGTGCACTTCACGGACTTTGCACAAACAATATGTCCAACCCACTACACTGACGTCAGAGACATTACCGACTGGTGTGTAGATAGATAAGTAATCACAATGAAAGTCAACCAAGGGATTTAGTTTGCCAGCTGTAGTTTCATTGAAAACAGTCTGAAGCCCCTTTCCCTCATAACAAATTGGGCGATGAAGCGAAAGTTCACGAAGTCGTGTAATGTTATTAAGCATAGTTTGGGAGAGGACACGCCTCTTTGGAAGGAGGTATTTCATTTCTCACGTGGGAAATTCCACGTGGTAATTCTAACCAACTAGGGCAACGTTGAGGGGAGGGTCTTATGTCCGCACTTATTTGAGACCATCTGCACAGAAAAGCAAACAGAAGGAGGTACCCTGGAGATTCCGCGAGATTTTAAAGTCATGTGACATGTCGCAAAGGGAAGTTGTCACCAGCATTTCTTACGTTTTTATATAAGACACATCTACCTAAATTATGGGATGTAGCTTCCCCTCTTTAAAATCTCCAGTAGTCCAAAATTGTTCAGTTTCAACAACTTTGAAATTCGCACAGCAAAATTCAAGATAAAATATTCAGCCTTGAATGTTCGAGCTGCCAAGAAAAAGTCATGTATGGTGAGTAGAATCGATCAGAGTTCTGCACTATCAGGTGATATTCTGTCATTTGATTTTTTCATTATGAATTTGTGAAGTGTAATAAAAGGTTTTTGAAATTCCAAAACTTGACCTGACCAAATGTGACATTCAAACGAGATATACTGTATTTATATGATTTACTAGTCCTGCTGGAAAAGGAAATCAGCATTCCCATACAGTATGGAGATGCTGATTTCATTTTCACCTGCCCACAGTGCCAAAACTACTAGTAACTGGTTTGCTGACCATGGTATTAGCTTGCTTGTTTGGCCAGCCAACTCGCCTGACCTGAACCCCATAGAGAATCTGTGGGGTATTGTCAAGAGGAAGATGAGAGACAAATCTGCTGGGTCAAAATTATACATACAGTAATTATGATATTTGGTTAAATGTCTCTCAGACATTTTCACTTCAGTTGGATGCTTCTGATATCCATCCACAAGCTTCTGGTCGTCCTCTGGCTGAATCGTTAACCACTCCTCTTGACAGGATCGGTGAAGTTCACCTACATTTGGCAGTTTGTTGACTTCCTGACACAGACTTGTTTCTTCAGCACAGTCCACATGTTCTGATGGGATTCAAATCAGGACTTGGGGAGTCCATTCCAAAACCTCAATTCTAGCCTGATTTAACCATTCCTTTACCACTTCTCATGTGTCTTTTCAAATCAGTTTGAGATGGCAGGGCTTCTAGAGTTACATCTTAAGTCTCCAGCTACTTCAGTTGTTTAGGAGAATGCTGCTACGCTGTTTTTCTGTGAAGCTCCAGAACTGTTCTGTGGACTACAAAACTTCACCCAGCTTTCCATTGGCATGGGTTGAATTTTCATTATTGGATAAACTTATCCTTTGTGTTTACAGTACAAAAGCAAAAACAGGACAGCAAGTCCCGTAGAACATACTGCTTGGTCCCACAGACACCGGGAGAATGCTATCAAAAAATACAGTTCAACCTTAATGCATTGTTTGAGATGCACCCGACTGTAGTAAAGCTGACAAGGGCACAATTTCTCATTGGGTCTTTGGTGTGTGATGACAGTGACATGGTTTGGTTTCTGTAACCGCTACATTTATGTAAATTCATTGTGGTAAGTCTGCAGAAAACTAGAGTGATGGCTTTGAAGGTGTATAATGGCTGTGTATGCAGAATGACTCTCTGTCAATAACAGCAGGCACATTCAGACAACAGAGCCGGTGTGGAGGGTGAGTGGTTCTCTCACCCTGGACTGTGTTAATCCTTCTAATCTCCTCTGTCTGGAAATAACTTCGGTTATCTGACAAACGATTGCCGCAACATCCATCACCACCTACGTAATGAAGGGGAGGTTGGAGCAGCTCAGCAGCCGCACAGCGAAACCACAATTACATTAGCCTTAATGGGCGGTGTTTGTTTGAATGAACTGTCTGCATGGCAGCATTATTTAGGTGCTGGTGATGCTAGATGGCAGGAATCCATCCTAATGATGGTCTGTGCTGGAAAGCTTCTGAAACATGGGAAATAACTCTCCATTAAAACACAGGAATCTATTAAACAATAATTAATGAACAATAATGATTCCTCTGGGTTATGTGATGTGACAATAAACACCTTCATTCTTTTAGTTTAAATCGCTGATGGTTGGTTGCTATTCTTTCGCTGTAGTGTCCATGTATTTACATACGGTTCAACACACACCACTTCAAAACTCAGCCCAGTTAGAATAAAAGGTGGTACTTTACATTCCTGCAAACCACAGCTAGGCGAGACAGCCAGCAAGAGACCACTGTTCAAGACTGCATTTAAACATTTGCTAGCAGAGAGAGTGCGATCACTGAACATGCTAACATTGTTGGTGAACAGTGAACTGAACGTGTGCATTGCTACCTCATCGAGAGTTAACCCCAGTAAACTGGGTTTGAGTTACATGGAGGCCCTACCAGACCCTTTTACGCGGAGACAGAGTTACGTGGAGACCCTCAGACCCTACCTTATGGGGCCTGAGCGCCCATGAGAGCAGTAAAATCATGGATCTGTAGCGGTCCATCATACATTACCAAAAAACATTAATCTGCGATGAGCTGGCGACTTGTCGATGCGATGAGTCGTGAACCGACTCTGGATAAGCAGTTGACAATGAATGAATGAATGAATTATTTTAATCATAATTAATTATTGTTCAATGTAATGAGTATTTTTCAACATTGTTGAACATGATTTCAGAGGACCCACTCATCATATTCTCTCTTGAATGACAATGACCATGTACTGTCACTCTCTGTCTATGGTGTGTGCTAGCTGTCATACCAAGCTTGTGAATATTCTCATTCATCCAGGTCATAGTTATCTCAAGGAAATTGAATCGAAAGCAACTGGATTTGGTTTTTGTCTTGAAGACGTTTCACCTCTCATCCTTGACTAGGCTGAGACTAGTCTCAGCCTAGTCAAGGGAGCAGGAACTGATGAAGCCTCTCGGATGAGAGGTGAAACGTCTTCAAGACAAAAACCAAATCCAGTTGCTTTCGATTCAATTTCCTTGAGATAGCTGTCATACCGTTTCATATTTTAATTCATTAACTGCTGTTGTGATCCACTTGATCCAGTTGTTGTCCAATAATTGTCCTGCTGTGTGTGTGTGTGTGTGTGTGAAAGTGGTTTACCGTTTCTTCATGCACCAAACGTGAGCATCGCGCACATAATTTATCACAAGTCCGGTTTTACTTGGCCTATCAACACAATTTAAAAACTGGTATATAGTTTGAAGTCCGCACTTTCGCCACAAGTTGAAACGGAGAATCAGTGAGGCCGCATCTCGGTACTCCGTCGTCTTAAAGCGGTCACGTGATTTGGACGCCAGAGGGTTAAACATTTAATAAATATATTTCCCCATAATATCATCAAAACTTACTTAATTTTGTGTAATCCACAGGCTCAAATGTGTGCCTTCAATAGTCTTGTGCTTTGGGCTCAAAAGTGTGGTCCAGTCTTCTAGAAATCATCTGTACAGGTGATGGAGGCATGCACAGTGCCTGTAGGGGGCGTGGTCTCAATAGCCATGCAGTAAGCAGTGTGCTATGTGCATGTGACTGAGGAATGGCTGGATATTCAAGTGTACTTGGATGGCATCTGTTTGTTTTAGTCAAGATTATGCTAAAATATACTTTCTCCAACTATATTTAAGTTCCCTATGAAGAGCCAACCTTCAATTTTGAAAATTCCCAGTTTATTCCTGTTTATTCCCATAAATTCCAGTTTATTCCCTTAAATTCCCATTAACTCCCATGGAAAGTTTCCATCTTTGAAAATTCGTGGAATTTTTCAACCCTACATTAGTCAGGGTTAGGATTAGTTATTCCAAAGACCCCCATGTTATGCCCGGCCTAGGGAATACCGAAAACATAACATAGTGCTCTCTCTCCTTTCCCCCACTCTCAACAATAAATCACAAAACACGTATTTGCAGTCCAAAAATAAAAGGGATTTATTTACCCAAATGAAATTAAATACTTCAGGGTGAGCGTTGCCTAAAACAATAAACAAAACAAGTTGAGTTTAAATCTAACTTCCCTATTCCCAAAAATAAGAATCAACAAAAAAACAGGTTTGTAACCTTACTCCCTAACCAAAACAGGAGAAAAGATGCCACAAAAGAAAAAGGCTACTCACCCCTACTAAAACTGGACTGAAGGATGATTTTTACAACTGTATACAATATTTACAAAGGAGAAACAAAATCTCGACACAAACGAACATCAATTTTGCCACACTGGCCAGATCGGATGAGAGCTGCGAGAAGGTGAGAGAGAGAGAGCCCCGAGGTCTGCTGCCGGCTCCACTTTTGAATCCCCTTCCATTTTGAATTTCCTCCAATCATCAGCCTCCGGGGATGTCCTCCAATCAGCAACCCCCATGGTTCCTCCAATCAGCCACCTCCACCTGAATGGGTACATTTTGAGACAACTCCCCCTTTTGACAGGGAGGAGGAACACAACACAGAGAGAAAACACAACGAATAGAAATTATGACCCCTAGGGTCATAACACCCCGTAAATCTCATATTGTAGCTGGAACCCTGGCCATATACACTGTTCTAAGGACCCAGCTATAACTAGAAGAGGGGAATGTTTCATACATAGCAGCGTCATTATAGATTTTTCTTGAAAAGACCTGACCTACTCCATCTCTGATTGGTCAACAAGGCTCTATTTGGTTGACAGTCTCAACCCAAGGCATTATGAGAAGTTCAAGGCTGGACTACAAAGCTGCTCAAAGGGCTGCGATCGAGCATCATGACCACAACGGTATCCCTCTGCGCAAAACGTAAAGTAGGTCACCAACATGCGGCTTTCCAGAGAAACTTAGTATGTCCTATACAACTTAATTTGATCATGTATATAACACTGTGGACCCCCCACAAGACTGGGTGGTAACGTGTTCGATGACACTGTCAACGTAATAAACCAGAGATCAGACCAAATCTTATTAGCGATGCTTTATATTACTTGGTACTGCTTAAAGAAATACAGAAGGATATATTTGAAATGAGCTTGTGAATTTGTAAAGTGAAAATTAGCACAACACTGTTTGTAAGCATGAAACCACTGGATAATCTTTACATTGAAATTTTCCCAGAATATTTGTGGCAAAAGAACCAGGTAGGCCAAAATGTGATCTTTTGTCCAAGCCCTAATCAAGTGGTTTTTGTGCCTCAACCTAACCAGATCATAAGCACAGCACTGTCACAACATATCACCGAAAAATTAACATCAAGAAATGAAAAGCTGCAACATAAAGACACATTTCAAATGTAAAGTTTCAACATATTCGTGGCAACATATTCTGGCAATTGGGTTGCAACCCCTCTCTCATCTCTCGCCAACAAAAATAGATCAAAATAAATGTAAATAAAATAAAACCTGTCTTTCTTCCTGACCTGGTGCCCCTCGAATTGGACTTGATCTGAGTTTCAACTGAGGGAACCAGGGTCTAAATGTAATTCCTGGGCCATAATTAGTCCTGGTACAAAATGAATAAACAAGTCTTATCTTATAATAGTCTTACAAGTTCAGTATCTACAAGGTTTGCAACATTAAAAACTGTTTAGAGGAAATAACTAAAGCCTTACACAAGCTTTTGTATACACCATAACTGCCCACAATAAAGGTAGAAATGTTACTCCTGAAAAAGTGGTACAAAATCACACGAGTAGCCTGCTATGACTAAGTGGAGTTTAAGCACTGAGGATGACAAATGAAAATCTGAAACATTTGAAGTTTTAATATATTTAGAGGTGTTGCTTCACATCCTTTTCTTCCTGACCTTGTGCCCTTGCATCGACTGGAATCTGTGCCAAGAAACCTGTGAGCTAAAGCTGAGGCAAATACAACCCCCAGTAAACATCACATGACTACATTCCCATGCGGTATAGATTTATATCATTGTTAAGCACATCTATAATAAAAATCTATAATGCTTCAATAACAAAAACCTGGGCATGCATAAAGGTGACATAGATCAATGTCCACTGTAATTAATACTAACTGATGCTTAAAATAGTACTAAAAGCTATATTAATTGATTTTTGGCAACTTGGGGGCAACAGAACAAGTTGTAAATCCAACACTGACATATATCTTATTAAGTCGAAATGGTGAATGTGTCAGCAAACAGTTTTCTATACACATCCAACAAACATGCTAGCATTCATTTTTATAATTGTGTCCAATCTCTAATTTGATCTCTCAAATAACTCTTGAAGGTCTCTTTAGTTCATTATGTCTTTACCTGTGTCTGCCTGCTGTCACATATTACGTAGCTAAAGATATCTCTCAAACTGTATGTGTTAAATTATTATGGTTTCTTTTGTAGTTACCATATTGATATTATTCTAGTTTGCTCACTCTACACTTATTAATCTTTTGTAATAAAATTGTTATGTCCCACTAACTGTAAATGTAATAGTGTTAAAAAGTGCTGTTAGTGTTAAAAAGTGCTGTTAAAAATGCTAAAAGGTTTTAAAAACTTTGCTAAAAACAGTAAGAAAAAGAACTTTAATTCATGAAAGTACATGGTTAAAAAACATAATATCATAAGTAATTATAAAAGGTTTAAAAAAGGTGGATTAAAGTCAAACTCATTGTGATCTGCTGATCGAGTGATCGGTCATCTGCTACTCTGGTCTTCTAGAAAAAAAAGCATAGTGATAAGCTAAAAGGGATATCTGTGTTCAAAGCAACTAATTTCGTGTTAATAATCTGTGTTATATTGTTTCCTAAAGTGTTTCTTCTTTAAGTTATATCTTGAAAGTTAATCCTCAAATCATCTCTGGTGTTCGGGTTTTGATTGCTTTTGTCTGCGCTAAACTGCTAGAGGGGAAGACGGTGTTTTCACCGCTCATAACAACAATGGACGTGACGAAAGTGACATCGTGTCTTGTCTCCGTTCATTCATTGTTCCCCTTTACAGGTAAAAAAAAGTGAACATAATCAGTGTGTGATGTGTTTTTATGTGTTCTGTGTCATGAAAGAGGTAGGAAGTGGAATAATGGAGTTTGAGGTAACTTCAGGAGCCGTGAGTTTTGTCTGTTTGAATGTTAAACTCGCTGTAGTTTTTGTAGTTTTCTTGCTAGCTGCGTTGTGTGGCGCGAACGAGATTTTATCAACGGTGTAGTTGTGCCGTTCATGTGCAATGTTTCACATAAGCCATTGTAAGGATATTTTATGTTTATAATACAATGCTCCACTTTTCATAACAGTTGCTGATTTCATAGCAATGTACTGTTGAAGAAAATGTAATGTTGAAAATTGTGTAATTCTGAAAAACATAACAACAATGGACGTGACGAAAGTGACATCGTGTCTTGTCTCCGTTCATTCATTGTTCCCCTTTACAGGGGTATAACATTTTGGAGGCACCGCTGGGATTGGGTGAGACGAGGTTCGACTTCTGCCAGCAACAGACGTCCCCAGCTCTCATTCAGTCCCCTTCAACTTACCCAGGGCAGGCAGCATCAAGTGGCTTATACGGTGGTGGTTTGAACGTCTACAACAAAGAGCACAAGCAATCTGAGGTGAACTTAAAGCACCAGGAGCGCTATTGCTGAGGTTTAGCACACAAATTACTACTGCTACAGAGCGCTGAGTTGTTGCCACCAGGACAATGGAGTCAATTGAGATAGAGACATTGCAGTTGGAAATACTTGAACTTTTATGTACACTGCCAGCAGACAATCTAAAACAACTATGTGACTTCCTCGCTATTGCTGGAGAAAAATTTGAGCATGTGGCAGGAAAGAAAAGAACATCGTTAGTCACAATGATAAGTAACCACCTGCAGAGGGAGGAGTTACAAGAACTCGAAGATATGGGAATGTCAGAGCTCCTATCTGTAAAAGACAAGGTAACTGAGCTCCATACTAAGGTGACTATGACTGAGCACTTAGCTAAGCTTCAAGCAAAATCAAATGAAGATAAAAACAAACAAGATAACACACAGGTCACTGTACCACAAGAAAGCAGACTCCCTCAGTTAGAGCCACTGCCTTCTACAGGGAGTACTTATAGTGGAAGTGAATACAAGGCTCAGGTCACCACAGTCATCCACACAACACCAGTCTCAGGTACAGGTCCAGGTCCGGCCCCACCCCCTTGGCACAAAGAGTTTAAAATATCGGGACAGATCGGAGAACCAGGACAAAAAGACCGCCTCACATTTTCCAGCCTAGCACGACAGATTGAGCATGGCCTCCTAAAGGGCTTTCCTGAGACTGAGATTGTTGATGCCGTCATAAGAGCCATTGTTCCAGGAATGCAGTTACACAGTTATTTGGAGGGGAAAAGTGACCTCAGACTACCAACACTTAGAGGGATTCTCCGTTGTCATTACCAAGAAAAGAGCGCAACAGAATTATATAAACAGCTGTCATCAGAAGTTCAGGGCACAAGGGAGACGCCTCAAAACTTCCTCATCCGTGCTCTAGATCTAAGGCAGAAGATTCTGTTTGCCTCACAAGAGTCGGAGTCAGGTCTAAGATATGATCCAGTGCTAGTACAGAACATGTTTCTTCACTCAGTAATGACTGGCCTGCAGAATGATAGTATCAAACGAGACCTCCAGCCATATCTGGAACAAGCTGGTGTTTCTGATGAACTCCTGTTTGAAAAACTTAATACAGCATGTGCTTATGAAAGTGAGAGGCAAGACAAGAGGAAAATGACAACATCACAGCGACCTGTAGCTGTTCACTCTGCTCAGTCTGACCACACTCCTGCTGAAAAGAAGGAGAAAACGAGCCAGCCGGGTCACAGTAAGAATCAAATTGATATTCTCTCGGAACTGCAGGAAATGAAAGCTAACATGTCTCTTTTAAAGGACCTTAAAGCTGAAGTGGCTTCCATCAAAGAGTCTATGCAGCAGCCCTCTTACCCACCCAGGCAGCATCCAGACCCAGCATTACCACCAGACTGCACTCCTCATCAGCTAGCACCAGTCCACCACGGCCCACCACCGAGACACTGGGTTGCTCCTGCCCCTGCAGCACAACATGGCTACCTTCAGCTCAACCAAAGGTTCGCCAGCCAGCGCCCTCTCCCCACACCTGCACCACGCCATGGAAGGAGATGTTATGCTTGCGAGCAGGAAAATGTAGAAGACTGTAGTCACTGCTTCAGATGCGGCAGTAATGAACATTTCGCAGCCGGTTGCAGAATGGGCAGATTGGGTCAATTCAGAGGGAGCGCTTTAAACGGGCCAGGGTTACCCCAGCGGGGCAGGGAGTGACCGCTTCATCAACAGCGCCTCAACTTTGTGTACACTGTGGTGCACATGGAAGGAATGTGAGGCTGAAACAATGTGCATCATGTAAAGGTGTGTTATACTGTTCCAAAGCATGTCAACATGAACACTGGGTGGTCCACAGAAATCAATGTTCAACAACCTCATTTAAACAGTCCGAGCCACAACACGAACGAAAAAACACATCAAAGTTGCCCCTCTAGTTGGAAAGAAATATCTTATTGACTGCCATATCCAAGACCAGCAGGTTCGAGCTTTGTGGGACTCCGGCTCACAAGTGACTGTAGTAAGTGAACACTGGAAAACAGAACATTTACCACACGTAACATTGAGAGACATTTCTGAGATCATTGACGCTAATGACACTTTGAACCTTGTTGCTGCTAATGGGGAAGACCTGCCATACGTCGGATGGATAGAGGTGACATTCAGATTAGCTGCAGATGGAGTCCCCACAACAGAGGTTGTTGTCCCCACCCTGGTGATTAAAGGTGACAGTCTTGCACGACCTATTATTGGCTCAAATGTTATTGGATTGATTGTTGATACTGAGCTACAGCAGAGTAACGCCACTGATAAACAGCAGCTAATTAAAACTGTCCAAGCAGCTTTTCCTGGCTTTGAGATGGATCAGGCTAAAGTTTTTGTAGAGCAAGTTACTGCTGAACAGCGATCACCTGAATATGTAGTCAAGACGACCAGAGAGCGAGTGCATGTCCCCAAACACACATCTGTAAAAGTAGATTGTCGTGTTTTGACAGCACCTTTACAAGTTGATACAACACTGATATTTGAGCCTAGTGTTGACCCAAAGTGGCCAGAGGGCCTTGAATTCACTGATACTCTTGTGACACTGAAAAGAGGGGCAAAACCATTCATAATTGTGGATGTGCAAAACCCAACAGACCATGACGTTGTGCTCACTGGCAGAACTGTGATTGGGACAGTGCAGCAAGTTCAAGCAGTTTATCCAATGACAATCTTCGAACGATCCTGCGCCTCTCCTCCAGTAACAGTGAGTAATGTGAGAGTAAGAAATGAACAAACCACTTGTGGTGAATGGGATCCCCCAGTCGACGTGAACCATCTCAGCCCATCTGAAAAAGAAATGGTTAAACAGATGTTAAGAGAAGAGTCAGGCTCTTTCTCTAAGTCTGATGACGACATTGGCTGTATTGAGAATCTGCGGCTCTCCATCTCACTGAAAGACACTGAGCCTGTGGCCAAAACTTACATCTCTGTGCCAAAACCACTGTATCAAGAGACAAAGAGCTACCTACATGACCTCATCGCACAAGGTTGGGTGCGCAAATCGAACTCACCTTATGCATCTCCAGTTGTGTGCGTTCGTAAAAAGGATGGAAGCTTACGCCTGTGTATAGATTACCGTGAGTTAAACCACAAAAGTGTACCAGACCGTCAGCCCATTCCCCGAGTGCAGGACATTATGGACGGCCTGGGGGGGCACTCATGGTTTTCGCTTTTAGACCAGGGGAAAGCCTACCATCAGGGGTTCATGGCGGAAAAGAGTCAGCCCCTCACTGCTTTCGTAACCCCCTGGGGTTTGTATGAATGGGTCCGAATCCCCTTTGGCTTGATGAACGCGCCGGCTGCCTTCCAGCGATGTATGGAAGAGTGTCTGGAGGGGATTCGAGATCAGATTTGTATTCCATATCTTGACGATATACTTGTGTTCAGTCAGTCATTTGAAAGCCATGTTGAAAATGTCAGAACTGTGCTGAGGCGATTGAGAGAGTATGGCATAAAGTTGAAGCCGGCCAAATGTGAGATGTTTCGGCGAGAGGTTCGCTATCTTGGGCGGGTCGTTTCATCAGAGGGCAGTAAAATTGATCCTGCTGACACCATAGCTGTCAGAGCCTTAAAAGACAAGCAACCAACCACTGTGGGAGAATTAAGAGCCCTCATGGGTCTCCTCAGTTATTATCGCCAGTACATTAGGAATTTCTCTCAAATCGCTGCCCCTCTGTACGACCTCTTGAGAGTCCCTACTGATGTACAAAAGAGTGACAAACATGGAACAAGAAGACAGATGAAAAGGAAACACAATGGAGCGTCCTCTAACCAGCCCATTGTATGGACAGAAAAACATCAACACTTGCTTGAGGAACTTTTGGATCATCTGGTGGAGCCACCAATACTTGCCTTTCCTGACTTCAGCAAACCCTTTGTCCTACACACGGACGCATCCAACCTGGGCCTGGGGGCCGTTTTATACCAACAACAGGAAGGAAAAATGCGAGTAATAGCATACGCGTCCCGGACCCTCACTGTATCTGAGAAGAACTACCATCTACATTCCGGAAAATTGGAGTTCCTGGCCCTTAAATGGGCCGTGTGTGAAAAATTCAGGGACTATTTGATCGGCTCATCAAGTACTGTGTATACGGATAATAATCCGCTTACTTATGTTTTGTCCACGGCAAAGCTAAATGCAACTGGATGCCGGTGGGTTGCTGAATTAGCAGATTTTCACCTCACCATACGATACCGGCCAGGAAGGGAAAACGTTGATGCCGACAGTCTTTCGAGGATGCCAGTAGACATCGACACCATGTTGAAAAACTGCACTGAGGAATTGTCATCTCGTTCAGTACAAGCAGTAGTACAGTCAGTTGAGGACCCAAGTCCTAATACAGTGTGGTCCATGGCTCTGTCTGCTCAGTGCAACGACATCAAAAAGTCAAAACATCAGCCTCTCTTGCCTGCAGAGATTTGTCAAGCTCAGAAGGAAGATAAAAATATCGGCCCAGTGATTGAGTGTCGTCAGTTAAATGAAAGACCTGATAACAAACAGCTAAAATCATTCAGTGCACAAAGTAAAAGACTGATGCGCGAATGGGAAAAACTCACCTTAGATGATGATGGCAAATTGCATCGAAAAACAGCCACGCGAACACAGCTTGTTCTGCCAGAAAAGTACAAGGCAACTGTTTTGAAGGAATTACATGACGATATGGGGCACCAAGGAGTTGATCGCACCACCTCATTGGTAAGAGAGCGCTTCTTTTGGCCTCAGATGCAACAGGACATTGAACATTATGTGACTCGAAGCTGCTCATGTTTGAAACAAAAGAAGCCCAGCCGAGAGGTTAGAGCACCCCTAACCAACATTGTCACAACCCAGCCCTTTGAATTAGTCTCCATTGATTTTTTGCATCTTGACAAGTGTTCCGGCGGGTATGAATATATATTGGTTATCATTGACCATTTCTCAAGATTTGCCCAAGCTTATGCTACCACCTCTAAGTCGGCAAAAACAGTAGCAGACAAACTTTTCAATGATTATGCATTGAAATTTGGGTTCCCTCAACGCATCCATCATGATCAGGGAGGTAGACCTCGGGAGTGCTAGGCTCGCGAACAACGCCATACCACCCTGAAGGAAACAGCCAAGTAGAACGTTTCAACCGAACGCTCATACAGATGCTGAGAACACTGACAGAGAAAGAGAAATCAAACTGGAAGGACTCATTGAACAAGGTGATTTTTGCATACAACTGTACAAGATGTGAAGTCACAGGCTTTTCTCCCTTTTATCTTCTTTTTGGGAGGACTCCAAGACTGCCTGTCGACATACTCTTCCGCCTGACACCAGAAACAGGTACGCCTGACCACAGAGAGTACATGCGAAAGTGGCGTGAAGGGATGCAAGAAGCCTATGAAATAACAAAGAACAATGCAAGCAAGTCAGCTGAACGAGGAAAAAGAAACCATGATCGCAAAGTCAGGAGCTCAGAGTTGGAGCCAGGAGATCGCGTTCTGGTTAGAAATTTGACCCGCAAGCTACGCAGCCATTGGGAAGAAACTATCCACAAGGTCGTTCGACGAGTAAACAAGGATGCTCCAGTTTACGAAGTTGTACCAGAACAAGGAAAGGGGAGAGATAGCAGGATATTACATCGCAATCTCTTGCTTCCGTGTGACCATCTGCCTTTGGAAGTTCCCCTAAAAGTCGCCAGATCACAAAAGAAAAATTTAAAACATTCAAATGAAGGGAAAAGCAATACTCAGCGAGATGATGACAGTGATGAGGACTCAGAGGATGACTGGCTCTATTACCTACCTCAACAGCCTCCCCAGGATGCACATCCACAGGCATGTAGTGAAGAGGAATATATTGGCCAGGCAGCAGACTCTGAACCGACAGGAGCATATCACAAGCAAGGAGAGGAACAGGAAAGACTGATACAGCTGAGGGAGGATCAAGGTGGGATTGAGTTGCTGGACAGGGATGAGGCTCCAGAGGAACTGGAAATTCTTGGAGGCAACCCTGTACCGCCACCTCCGTCACCTCCATCACGTGACAGTCACAGTGAAACTGAACAAGTACAAGAGCGGCCAAGGAGAGAAAGGCGACCACCAAAGCTATTCACCTATAATGAGTTTGGTAATCCTGTTTGCTACAGTATGGGACCTCCGGCCAGATCCATGTATAGGTTTAACCCTATGCATCACTACAGAGCCCGTCAACCAGGGACCATGTGGCCAAATTCTGTCCAGTACACCACATACCAACCTGTGCTCCTGCACGGGTAACCACAGACATATTATGGACTGTCTCACACACATATCCCATACACTCATGGACTTTTGAGGAAGCGGAGTGTCACCACACATACACATCCCATACACTCATGGACTTTTGAGGAAGCGGAGTGTCACCACACATACACATCCCATACACTCATGGACTTTTGAGGAAGCAGAGTGACAATATACACGAACACAGTC
The DNA here is from genome assembly GCA_039737535.1 of Lagodon rhomboides. Classification (NCBI taxonomy): domain Eukaryota; kingdom Metazoa; phylum Chordata; class Actinopteri; order Spariformes; family Sparidae; genus Lagodon; species Lagodon rhomboides. The sequence continues at coordinate 489,032 of CM077788.1, read as the reverse complement.
ATAATGGACTGTTGAAGCAGCTTGCTCTGCCATACATCACACACTCAAGGACTTTGAGTAGGCCAAGTGCCTACATATGAACTGTTAGAATATCTCTATTGTATGCTATGCACCTGCCTTAATCGTTTCATGTCGAGGACGACATTTTTATTGAGGGGGAGTGTGTAATAGTGTTAAAAAGTGCTGTTAGTGTTAAAAAGTGCTGTTAAAAATGCTAAAAGGTTTTAAAAACTTTGCTAAAAACAGTAAGAAAAAGAACTTTAATTCATGAAAGTACATGGTTAAAAAACATAATATCATAACTAATTATAAAAGGTTTAAAAAAGGTGGATTAAAGTCAAACTCATTGTGATCTGCTGATCGAGTGATCGGTCATCTGCTACTCTGGTCTTCTAGAAAAAAAAGCATAGTGATAAGCTAAAAGGGATATCTGTGTTCAAAGCAACTAATTTCGTGTTAATAATCTGTGTTATATTGTTTCCTAAAGTGTTTCTTCTTTAAGTTATATCTTGAAAGTTAATCCTCAAATCATCTCTGGTGTTCGGGTTTTGATTGCTTTTGTCTGCGCTAAACTGCTAGAGGGGAAGACGGTGTTTTCACCGCTCATAACAACAATGGACGTGACGAAAGTGACATCGTGTCTTGTCTCCGTTCATTCACTGTTCCCCTTTACAGGTAAAAAAAGTGAACATAATCAGTGTGTGATGTGTTTTTATGTGTTCTGTGTCATGAAAGAGGTAGGAAGTGGAATAATTGAGTTTGAGGTAACTTCAGGAGCCGTGAGTTTTGTCTGTTTGAATGTTAAACTCGCTGTAGTTTTTGTAGTTTTCTTGCTAGCTGCGTTGTGTGGCGCGAACGAGATTTTATCAACGGTGTAGTTGTGCCGTTCATGTGCAATGTTTCACATAAGCCATTGTAAGGATATTTTATGTTTATAATACAATGCTCCACTTTTCATAACAGTTGCTGATTTCATAGCAATGTACTGTTGAAGAAAATGTAATGTTGAAAATTGTGTAATTCTGAAAAACATAACAACAATGGACGTGACGAAAGTGACATCGTGTCTTGTCTCCGTTCATTCATTGTTCCCCTTTACAGGGGTATAACATAAATGTATTGAATACTGATCAGTTAATACTGATGGGGTAATGTAACCAGGCACATTTAATCAAGTACTGTACTCAAGTACAATTATGATGATTTAAGTGTACTTTACTTGAGTATTTCCATGTTACTTTCTATTTCTATATTTTGCAGGCAAATATTGTACTTTGCACTCCTCAGAGTAGCAGACTCCTTCTGAAACCCCTCACCTCACCTCACCAGCTGTAGATGAGGAGGACTTCAGGCTGCATCACGGATTCTCCGTCTAGTGTGAATCACAGCACAACAGTACATTACTCAGACATCACAAATCTTATGGCTTTGCTTTGCCTGGTTTAGTTCAGGAGATTCAAGTGACAGTTATAAAATAAATTTATCATCGTTAATGTTCCCAGTGTAAAATAACACCTTGAGATGCAGACAGTACAGTACAGATAGTTTCCGTATTCATTAGGAAGGATAACATGAAGTACCTGACCTGAATGCAGAATCAGAAGTGGGTTTACTGCCAAGTGGGTTTTCACATACTAGAACTCTGCCCCGCTTTATTGGTGCATAACAGTAAACATGGTAGACAGATGCAAGCAAATTCTGCAAGTCAAAAAGCATAGATAGATACTAGAAAATGAAAAGAGATTGTATTATAAAAACAATGAATATTCAAATGATGTGGACAATATGACATTTGTTATTTCAATCATAGACTTGTACATTTTTCTATCATTTTATTGGGCATGAATTAAAAACATTTATGTTAATGTAAAGTGTAGAGGGTGGAGGGTGGATGAGAGACAGTGTCAGTGGTGTTCATTGGTGTGGCCAGCTGCAGACGGGAGGAAACTTCCTATAGCTTGTTGTTGTGGCCCTGATGGACCGCAGCCTCCTGCCCGCAGTCACAGTCTTACCTGCTGACCTCAGGGTCCTGGAGGAGTACAGGTCCTGGAGGGGTGGCAGATTACAGCCGATCAACTTCTTGGCAGTGTGAATGATATGCTGCACTTTCCCTTTGTCCTTCCTTTGCAATAACAGCAGCGAATAAGATGGTCGGGATGGAGGTGAGGATTGACTCTCTGAAGGATCCAGCAGGTAAAAGCAGAACACTGCTCCCCCCTGCTGGCCAACAGAGGAGAATACAACTTAGAAAGTAATAATAATAATAATAATAATAATAATAATAATAATAATAAAATATCCAAGAGAAATCCGGTCTTTATTAAAAAATGGCGTGGTCATGAATATAATTTGCTGTAATGAACATCTCTGTTGGATAACTTACTCTAAAGAAGTCATCATAGCCTATTAACATGCTGATTGTTGTTATATTTATTTGCTTACATTTATTTAGCATGCTGGTCATTTAAGTAAACCTACTAAATAATAAAATATAAATATGATGTCTGTGCTTGTGTGAACACAGTGAAATATCTCCCCTCTCTGTCTGCCTTGTAATCCCTTTCATTTCTGCTGTTATAGTATCGTTGGGTTGGCTCAGAGATGTGAGCACATCCCTTTTGATTTGACCACAAACATTATCCCTGCATGATCTAAACTGAAGCGTTTTTATTAACTCACTGTCATTCAGTGTTTGGAGAATATTTCGTCCTCTGCTTAAGGCTCTCCTCCCTAATCCTAACTACGCCTCACTTTAGGAGCTCTCTAAAGGGCAAAGATGCTTTGTGAATAAGTTCTTATATCTAGTCTAGTCTAGTCTTATCTTATCTAGTTATAATTTCAAAGAACAAACTGCAGAAAACATCAGGATTCTATTCTTATGAATACAACCCGGGAATTTTTTTTGCAAGATGGGAACTTGATCTGAGTTTTGCTATGACTAAGTGGAATTTAAGCACTGTGGTTGGAAATTGAAAACCTGAAACATTTTTGAAACAAGTTTAATATATTTAGAGGTGCTGCTTCACATCTTTTTGCTCTTAACAAATTGGGGCCAGAGAAAAGATCGTGACTCGCAAACAAATTCATCTTTACGCATTTTTATGACTTGGGACCAGTTAGTCAAAAGCATGGAAAACATTCTGTACGTGTATCGGATCTGAATACTGTTTCATCCAGCGCAATTTAGCACAGTCCTGCTCTGGACTCCAGCCAGCTGTGTGGATGGATGTGGATGGAAACAAGCAGTAAATAATCCCACAGAATATACCACAGAAAGCAGAACACACCTGGATGTAACTCATCAATGGTCCACCCAGTTACTGTGGAGATGTTGTACTGTTTCTCCAAGGCCATGCCCACTGAAAGCAAATGCACCTGTCTTACTACCACAGCCCGCTGGGTGGCAGTGCTGCTTTAATAAAATCAGCTCAGACTTCAGGAGAAAAGGCTTTTCCTGTCAACAAAACCAAAACAACATTAGAGGTCATGTCCATGACCAAGAGAACTGCTATCAGCTCTACTTAATCCACCCAGTCCAGAATGAACCTTTGGTTGATAGTGTTCCTGTGTATGATAACATGGGTATCACTCAACATAAGAACTAAAGTTTGAATCATCCACAATATACTGGATGCACGATACTTCCTTCATTAATCTAACTTTATTACAATCATTATTATAATTAACATTTTTGCAACATACAAAAATGAATGGAAAAAATGAAATATGTACACCTCCTTGATAGCCTCATTCTGAATAGGATGAATGAGGAGATTTGATGTGCTTGTTTTGCTTCTGTGCTGTGTTATGGTGATTTTCTGTCATACATATATTTTGAGAATGTTCTTGAAAAGGCCGTGAGTCCAACTGTTTGGATGTACTTGCGCTGATTGCAGTTGCCTATACATCACCTGTGTATATAACTGCAAATTGCCAGAATACGAGCTGAACAATGGGGACTAACCTCTCTGAGTGGCAATATTAATAGTCAAATGGAAGTACTGTCCTTGTTTTTATTCTACTATTACTTGTAAACTGTAGTTTTACTGTTGTAGTGCAACAAACCAGACACAGTACATCTACAAGAATGCACCCTCTTTGGCAAATAGAGAGCAAAGACAAAGATGAGTTGTAGTGTAGTTACAACACCTTGGACAGTGGCCCTTATGTTTCAGGTCTTCATGTTCTGTGGAGTAATGACAGTTGAGATTCTAACAACTTTCTTCTCACAGATGGGTCAGAAAACATCAACGTTGCATCAACCTAAAATATTTATTGATCACCTCTCATGAAACTGTCAGTATACGTTTATGGAGCTCCAAAGTCTCAGTATTATCTAAATATAAAGTATTAATAAAATAGTTGTATAATTGTGTAAAATAAATAATAATATATATAGATCCTTTATTGTCAGTAGATATTACTACACAACAAAATTTAGTTTGGCAGCAATCCTTCATACTTAGCAGCTTACATAAAAAAACAAGTAGATACATTCTACAAAACAGTTCTGGAGCTTCACAGTAAAACAGCGTTGTAGCTTTCTCCTAAACAACTGAAGTAGTTGGTTGCTACTAGCTTGATTAAAAACATATCAAACAACTGAAACAGAAAACTAAGGCTGGGTTGTGAACTTGGTTTATTACTAATATGAGATGAACCAGAGCCCTGAAAAACAGCTGAAGACTTCTGCAAATGTGGCTGAAGTGATTCAGGCTCACATGCTGGAACCAGGCTGAAACCATCCTGTTTGTACTGATGCAGCTAATGTGGTTCTTTGAAAACAGATTGAGGGTTGGTTTGTTAATCTTGAATTAAGTTATCTTGAATAGCAAAATGCTCTTATTTTGAAATAAAGACAACATGAGTAGAGAGTGAAACCATGCTCAGCATTCATATGAATAGCTCAGTGCTAATCATATCAGTGCAGTTCTTGGCGTGTTGGAGGGCCCCCGGTCCTGACCGCATCACTCTGTGGGATCAATAACGGTTCTGGTTATGTTATCTTAGCTTGTGATAGGACAGTACATTTATTGTTATTTAAGTGTGGTCCTGTATTGTTACTGCTGTTATTATGTTCTGTATTGTGCTTTGCAATGTTTCCACTGTTCCCTAACTTGAATCAGTCTTACACCATTAGACATCACGAGTGATGTTGGTGCACGATGGGTGATGTTGATGGATGTGCAAGAGACTTTTAAAGATCCAGACACCATCATGTTTTCTTACATAGCGTGATTGGGGAAACTGGCCTGTAGCTACCATTGAGGTCATGTCCTCTGGATTTGTTATGGTAAGTGGCGAGTTGCACATGTACAGTACGGTCCTTTTATTTAGACTGTTTTGGTGCAAGGGGGCAAAATTTCACCAGAGCTACAGATTCACAACAGGTAACTACCGGTTACACCACAGTTACATTAGTGGCAACTATGTTCATGATCTGAGCTCACAAACTATTAACATTTTCAGTAGCAAAAATATTAACATTAGGAAATACAATGTAGTAACAGCAGCTTTGAATAACCAATCAGCCTACCTGCTGCAGTCATGCTGTCTGTTATCACCTACTCCAAAACGTGTCCCATGCCAGGTTTGCACAGGGTTCATGATGATGAAGGGATTGCATCAGGTGGGGGTGGGAGGGCATGTTCCTGAATCTTAGTAACAGGGCTAGGATGTACAATATTTCTAAAATCCTGACTGTTTCCCTGGTAATGACAAGCTTTTAGAAGGATAAACATAACAGCTATATACTGAATGGGATAATAATGTAACTAAACAAGCTGGCAAGAGGAACGTGGAGACGACTGGAACCTGTCGTTGATGCATAAATTGACATATTGCACAGCTCTTTAATTTCCGTTGAGCAACACTCATCAAAAGTGTTGAGCACCCTACCATAACTCAGACTTTAGGCTTAAGGACCTGTTACTATGACAACAGTTCATTTTGAATTTAAAGCTTCAAAGAACCAGAATATCCAGACTCCATTCAAATCTGCAACATTATGTTCTGGATAACTTGGTCACCCACATATAAAGAACCGGCCCTGATATCTCTTCATGTCTGTTACAATTACGCAGTTCTAGAAGTGACTGTATGTAATTTGGACATTTGAAGGCATTTTGGGTTAAAACAAGAAAGCATTGCAGTTCGGTCAACATGTCACACTGTAATGTCAGCTTTACCCAGGGACACCCACAAATCCTTTAGTTATATATAGGCTACTGAAGTGCTGCTGAGCACAGAAATACAACTGACAGTCCTTTAATATCAGATAAAAAAGAAATCCCAGCTTCCACTAACATGTGCGTGTGCTGGTCTGGTCGTAGGGTTGATGTGAATTCCAGCCAAGTGTAACTCCAGTCAGTGGGCACATATTATCCCATTACACAAGTGACCATTGACTGACCTCAGTAATACACCAACACTGCCTCCATGTGTTCTGACTGCACGCCGCTCTGCATTCCAGACAAAAACTTGAAAAGAAGAAAAAAAAGCACTTAATTAATTGCCTGACATATTTTTCAGTCATTCTCCCAGCCAATTTGGTGGGATATGTCAATCAGGTGGATTACGCTTGTTTTTCTGTTAGCCCCTGTGCTGACAGTGGGAAATGATTAAAAGGGGAGATTATGTGACAGCAAATTTGTGTTGATATCATTAAACTTTCATCATGGACTGGGTTTAAAGCTCTAAATTGCTTATTAACTTGGCTTTTTGTGGCTGTTCGCCTATCAACACTTCAAATGAGCCAGATATCAGAGCAGTCCCCCAACCAGCCACATTCTCTACTCTTATTTGGCTGTGGAAACATCCTTTGTGTGACTAGGAAAAAAATACAGGGACACATATGCATGGATTTTCTCCCATTTCTGGTCCTTCTCCACAGTGTTTCTATAGTCATACAAAGACTTTGCAGACATTTGTCACAAATAACCAGCTCAGTAATTAAAAATGTCTAAATAAAACTAATGTAAAGTAACATTTTTATTATTTGGTTGCAGATCTGTTCAGTAACATTCTGTAAATGTGAATAAATATGAATATTGTAGTTTTTTTCCTGCTCAGAAAGGATCATTATGGCATAAACACAGGTCAGGGTAGAGCTGACTTGTGCTTGGAAGAGATTCTTGATATAATTTGACCACTCATGTGCCATACACACATTGAAAGAGTTACAACAATGTCAAAAGATGGAGGACAAAATCTGCAGTCCTCATTTCTGCAACAAGTGTATTCAGGTAAAGCTAATGTGAGGCTTCAGTAGTCAACCTGAAAACAATATTTCCTTCAGTATATTATAGTGTATATGGTAGTTAAAGTATGTATTTGTTCTGCATTAAAATGTCTAAACATGAATAGACATGTTACATATTTCGTTGAATTGGGTACTTTCAACAATTTTCAAATCCACAAGTTAACGGTTTGTTTCATCAGCTTGCCGTCACTACTTTTTTTTTAAGCAGACATTTTTGTCCAAAGCAACTTCCAGTAATTCAGACATGCTTTCATACACTGATGGTGGTGGCTGCCATGCAAGGTGCTGACCAGCACATCAGCAGCAGTTTGGGGTTCAATATCTTGCCCAAGGACACTTCAACATGCAGACCAGGGGAATCAAACCAGCAACCTTCTGATAACAAGACTCTACCCCTGAGCCACAGCCACCCCTGCCTACTTCCAGGTCAGGGAAGTCAGCAACCAAGACTGAATTTAAGGTAATAAAAAAAATCCTCATCAGTCACATCAGGTTCGTTCCATCAGTAGTGCTGGTTGTCTAGTGGCGTATACGTCAGCAGTGAAGTGAATTTGACGGCAGGAACATCTGTGTTTTTTTGTCACTCATGCAGTGTTATCTGCCCCAAACAGCCATTTGACTTCATCGCACACTGCCGTAATGTAACGTTACTGAGCAACGGCACACAGCGACAGTGTGAGAGTGTCTGTGTGGTTGAATTCAGGACAACTCTCTGTGACTGCAGTAGCCTACTCACCAGAGACTGCCTGCTCTCTTCTAATTTCCCATCCAGCTCCAGCTGGCAAAAATTAAAAGTAATCTCTCAGCTCTCCTCCGGTCGGTCAACGGTTCCGGATCAGAGCAGAATTCGGAGTGACTCCAGGTGTTTATTCTCCAGAGGGTCTGGCTCTACTCCAGACTCTCTAGCCTGCCCAAAGCAGCTGAGACAACACCAGACATTTGAAATTGGCCCCTTTTGTTTTAGTAGGATGTGTACATTCACAGCCTTTAATGGTTTATCGTCACCCTGTGCTGAGGTATATCAGACTCCAATCACTGAAATATTTCTAAATGTTGATCAGACCTGACTGAAATCGGTTTCAGTGACATGCACTATGTGTTTCTTCCTCCCACTCTTACTGCCACGGTGGGTCTTCATTTATTGCTACTGTGTTGCACCATAACCTTTGTGAAGGTCACTGAGCCTCAGATATTACAGCAGAGACTTATTTTCTTTTGTGATGAAGCAGTCTATAAAAACTATACTGTTTCCTGTGGAATACTGGACATTTTTAAATCCCACTGAAATCAAAATGATTCACCCCTTTTCCTTAAATGTTTATGTATAAATAAAGTTATATTATTATTTAAATGAAGACAAAATTATCTTTGGGGGAGTATTTGATTGACAGTTGAGCTGGAAAGATCAAAACCCTACAGGGGCATGAAGACACATTCTAAAGATATTTCTGCAGCTAATTATGACAGACATTGTTAGCATAGCTGCATCAGTGCATGTTTTTGAGATGCTCAGTGTGCTCCAGCTGACCAGAAACTGACATGAGCAGTTCACCTCCACCCTGTCCATCTGGGAGAAAAAACGTCTAATTCATTTTCAGTGTGACTTCAAATATAATAACACACTTTTAATAAAAACAGAATCAAAGACATGTGTAGAATGTAACTGAAGTAACACAACCACAACATTTTTTTGACATGCATTCATATTCATGGTGTCTCGTTCACAGATATTGGAAACCGTCATGAGATGGTGAATTCTGTTTTTCTTTCACTTGCTCCATTGTTTGTGGGCCTCAACAATCAGACAGACCAATAACAAGATTCAACATTAATCTATGAACCTGTGGCATGAGTGTGTCTCTAAATAGCTTATCCTTTTACCGTCTGAACACATTCTGCAAAAAGTAGAGGAGGATGAAAAAAGACTGGAACTAAACTAAAATGAAATGCACCTCTGGGTTTGAACATTGTTGGAAACATTGGGGATAATGTCATACACGACTCAACAAAATATATAACAAAGGTCTAGTTATTGTTAGACATTAAATACAGAAGTTTTCCATATTATATTTTTAACTGATTGATTGAAAAATATGCTCATCACAAATTCCAAAAGTCAAAGGTGATGTCTTCAAATTATGGTATGGTCCAACATGAAAAAAAAACATTCAGCTTACAAGACTGATTGGAAGAAATGTCTCTTTTGTCACATTTCATATCACTAGCAAGAGGCCAAACCTGCTGACTTACTGACGCAAAGATGTTGGTGCAAATAATAAAATACAAGCAATTGTTGTCTGTAGAAAACAATGAAATTCAAAATGATTTATCTCAGTCACAATACTGAACATGTGCAGTGTGTATTTATATGGGCAAAAGGCTGACAGGATGAACTCCTTTACTGAGCCTCAGGATGGAAACAGATACAATGTAACACCAGAGACGTGATCGGAAACTGCACTCCTGTTTTTAAAGAACCATTATTGTTAGGAGGAGGAACAAAGAGCTTTAGTGACACAGCACCCTGTGGCCATATTAACAATGCACCACAATGACTCTGAACAACCGATCACATTTCTACATAGGCAACATGGCTGAATGTCTGAATAGAAGGATTTACGGAAGCCCTAAACGGCCATGCATTCATACATTTTTCTCCCTCCGTTTTCCCGTGATGACGAGTTAATTTTCTCGAGATCTCAAGATAACAAAACTTTGCTTTGCTGAGATAACGATATAATTAATTTGAGATCTTGAGAAAACAAACAATAATGTAGTATATCAAATCATTCAGTGTAGCGATGTCAGAGGAGCAGGAGCAGATCAATCACCGCACCACATATCTTTTCAATCAAGTCCTGACACAGGCTGAAATAGCATCCTGCCTTGCTATTACAGATAATAGACACATTAGTGTGAGAAAAGACGGTTAGCAAGGCTAGAAAAAATTATCCTGTTATCTCAGGAAACCAGCAGTTGTTATTTCGAGATAATAACTCGAGATCTCGAGAAAACAAATGAAATTAACTCGTTATCACAGGAAAACGGAGGGAAAAAAATTTATGAATGCATGGCCGTTTAGGGCTTCCGTAAGGATTTATGTGTCCCATTTGAATCTAGTTTAGTTAAAAGCTATCGTTTATTACTTAAGAACACTTCAAAAACTGAACTAACATCATCAACAAAATGTGTCTATGTGTCTAAGACGTCTATGTACTGTGTTCCAAAGGTGTTGACTACTGTTAGCATGCTAACAAGCTAGCCCAAGCCCATCCCGTCTTGTAATACCAATACTTTTTGTACCTCAAGAGACGATGGTCTGATAGTTTGCTACCTTACACAAGCTCTCTTAGCTTTAAGTATCGTAAATGAACAAAATAAACTCACAAAATGTTAAGAAAGGAAATACTCAAACATCTCTTTTCCTTACTAAACAGAAAAATTCAACCATGCACCTTCTGACTGTTGCGTGACTCTACCTCTCGTTTCATGCCTCTGCTGTCCCTGTCTGCTGTGTCTTCTCGTCCCTTGAGTCACAGTCCTGGTCAGAGCCGCTGTAAATCACCTCTGTACCGTATCCACTGTCTGGCACCTGTCAGATTTGAAGGCTGTATTATACCCAGTTCAGTGGGTAGTCGTGGTCAATGGGAGGCTGCTGAGCACCATTGCCCATAATGAACCCCTAATGTGATCTGAACTGTGTCATTAGCTGATTAGTTAACAGTAGCTAGCTATGGCCAGTGAGAGAGCCGCAGTGGTTGGTTGTTGTGGTGATATGCTGCTCCCTATATTTTTGGAGCTATCTTAGAAGTCTGGCCATGTTTATGAAAATCCATCTTCAATAAATCAATATTCCAACAATAAAAAAGCCAAACATTTACAAAAACCATGTTTATTAATGTCTCCACTCACATTAAGCAGTATGCTCTCTAAACCCATCAATGCTTGGATTTCACAGCACATCACAAAGACATTTCTGCCTGGCAGTTCTGCAACATATAATGGATGCCATGAGAACATCTGCTAAGGGCAATACGTATGCACACGTACGTGTTTTTGAGTCAGTGATCAGTGGGAGGAAAGTGAGCATTGCTTTCCCTGTGACAGAGACCAGCTGAGGGCAGGAACTCTGCCAAGTGTGCCCTGTCTCATTTGCATGCATGGATGGCATAGTTTTAGCATAGTAATAGCAAAAAAAAAAAAGTACAGAGAACTAACAGGAGATATTTGGCAGCTGATACTCAGGGCCCAATTACAAGCGTTCGCCTGCATTCTCCTTTACTCAGGGGCTTTCTCATCTCTCAGCCCTCTGCTCTGCTCTGCTCTGCTCTGCTCTGCTCGGCACAGTGGGCCTATCTTCAAACTGTCAGCCTGTTTAGAGCTGGAGATTGCTCTGTGTGTGTATGTGTGCGCTCGTGTGTGTGTGTGTGTGTGTGAGAGAGAGAGAGAGAGAGAGAGGGAGAGAGAGAAGAAACAGACCAGCTCTGCACTAATGAGGACAGGCACAGAGACAGTCAGAATCCTCTCTGCTGCCTCGCCTCTGCCGCTCTTCCTGCAGGATGGAGAAATGTTGTTAGCTCTCCATATTCTGACTAAATGGGCAGGCTGGAGAACTGGAAAGTGCTCCAGAAAGGAGGTTAAGAAAAGCTGGACTTACTGTGAAAAGCCTGCCCTCAGTACACCTAACCTGCTGATTGGTTTAGACTGTTTTAAAACTCAGCAGGAAAATTAACAATCTAATTTTGGCTGAATTAATCAACGATGCAACAAACCTCCAAAACACGAGGAGCACAGAGTATCACCCCAAAATAAGGAGGACATGACTAATGGAACAAACGTGTTCTGCACATGTCTGCACGTACATCTTCAACAGACTACTAACCATAGTGAATACATCTTACACTTTTATTGCTTAGCCCACTTAGCTAACTCTTCTAAAGCCTTGACAGTTCTGCCAGTCTGTCAGTTATTATGACCCTGTGTTACCTAAGCTTACACAAGTTTCACCCATAATCTTTGCCAGTAACCTCCCAAGTGACCTCAAAAGGAAACTCGTGGATAAAACCAGAGGGTTAGCCACCCTTTGTGTTGTTTACCTGGACATCTCAAAGTTGGATGAGCTGTTGCTGAAAGGGAATAAATATGGGCTTGGTTTAGTTGCCAGATGCACATTACCTCCTCATTGTTTTCCCCTCATCAGCCTAGCCACTCTGCAATGCTACAATGTGTATGTTTTTTGTGTTGCTCCCCCATGTTCGACTTTGACTGCACCAAGCACTACAGTTACACAAATGAATCTCTCCTCCACTCCATCTCCGTGGCACTTGGCTTTACATTGCTCTGGTTGTTGGAGATGGAGGTGTGGCCACATGAGAAGAACCCAAAGCAGCAGGGTGGTCTCTTTCAACATACAGCTGTGCTTTAGGGTCAGAAGCTGCTCTTCTGGGCCGAGACACACGCAGCATCTTCGTCTCCATTTGAACAACAAGAACAGCCCCTACAGCTCCAGTGAGGAGAGAAATGATTGAGTCACCTGGGATCTCAGTAAAGAACAGAGAGAGAAGCTCCCACAAGACCGCAGGTCAATATCAAAACAGACAACTGCTCCTATTTACACACTATTTCCCGTAGGCACCATCAAACTGACCTAGAAAGAGAAAGCTGGAACAAAAGACTGGAGAAAAAAAAAGCATTGAGTGGAATTCAAACTTGGGGCTCTGTTTTAATGAAACTAGGAGCAAGTGCAAAGGCAAGCAAAGCTCATGGCACAATGAATATTGACAGTTCTGATGGCCAGAGGCTCCAGGGCAGGTGTAACTTAGAACCATTCTGCATCTTTCTCCTCCTGCCCTGTTGTGTGTTCAAACCTGTTCAAGAATGTCAGGGTTTTTTTTTGGTTTATTTAGCAGTGATGCTGCTAACATTAAGATTGTTCAGAGTGTAACACAGCTTGTAGCTGTCTATCTGTGACTATCTGTATATGCTTATGAACAATGTGTGAAGAGAATGGTCTCTCAACTCTTAAATGACTGTAACCCGTCATGGTTTTTAGCAATGCTAGCATGGTAACCTGACATGCCAGATTGTTTATTACAAAGAACAATCTGGGAAGTCGAACTTAGAAACTGTTTGGAAAAAACTATTTGGAAGTACTTGGCTTGTGACTGGACAAACCATCTGTCTATCATGGACTAACTTTAACCAATCAGATGCACCAGCTACCAACGGAGCCAGTTAGTAAGCCATCGCTTACTGGAGCCAGTCGAGAGAAAGGTGGAAACAGTGCATATAACATATAATCTCCAGTTCTAACTGATGCTGTAAATGCTAAACTTTGAAGAGCTGCCATTGCTGTTTTCAAACAGTCACCTTAACCATGCCTGTAGCTGCCAGCAGTTAGGACTCTGATTGGTCCAAACCACTGAGGTTAGGCTACAAGAGCATAGTTGGAGATTGGCAATATGGATTTGTGAGGTCACATGATCAGGTCACGCACACAAATCATGATGTCCAAATGTATCTCAATAAACCAAGGACATTTATGAAAAGATGACACATCTGTGACAAGCCATTCTCTTTGAGTAATTAAATATATATTTTCCAATAAAATTAATTCCTCCCTTGACCTGTCCCATATGCGAAAACATGTAAATTACATAAACAATAGGATATTTGGTCTTCCATTTCTGCATGAAGATTGCTGTATGATTAAGAAAACATCATATTTGATCTAGCACTGGGTTTTCTCCTCTGAGTGTCACATCTGTTCACGATTAGCTGGGAGACGAAGGTCCGGCTGCGGTCAGCCTGTGGGGAGGGAAATCATGAGTTCATGATCTTTAAGGGATTAAAGCTGCATCTTTGGCGAAGCATCTGTGTGTGTGTGTGTGTGAGCGAGAGAGAGGGAGAGAGAGAGAGAGAGAGAGAGAGACAAAGAAGACCCCATCTGTTTCTACATCTGTAATTCACAACATGGGTTACAACTGCAAAACTATTTCCCGCTCTGATGTAATATATTGTGTACTGCAAATATATAACACAGAATGTGATAAATTGCTAATCCTTTTGACAAAAATAACTGAAAACATTACAGAGACAAAATATTAAATGTTTCACGTTATGAATTTTGTGGATTTTTTAAAATATATGATAATTCTGAATGTGATGGCAGCAACACATTTCAAACAATTTAGGACAGAAACTAAGACGTGTTAAAACGAGCCCTCAGTGTCGACAAAGGGAGCAGAAAGAAGGACAAACCAAACACTGGCTCTAAGGAGGGCCTTTTGAATTGTTTGCACTTTTAGCAGCGACCATAACTGAGGGTGAGACAAGGGATATCTGGCTGGTTGCGATCTGTAACCATAACACTCACTGCCACTAAGTCATTCACACTGTTGCCCTGGGCTGAAACTGGGTACACCTTGTAATACTCATACTGTATTTATCAATCCCAGCAAGCTCACGTGGGCCACTTATGTGTTTCTTTCTGGGTCTGGCAGAAACACATTAGACTATCCAGTTTAGGGTACGCTGTGCTCGGTTTACTGCTGGCTCAGCGAGTTCTGTGTGTGGGACCCACATGAGTTAGCAATGGCCTGGGGCCCCAGTTGAGCAACTGATTCAATTTTCTTCATATATTTTATTCAATTTTCAACCCACAAAATTAACAATTTGGGCTGCTGAAATAGAGCCCAAATACTAGCCCTGTGACAGGATTTGAGTATTGCACACATAAAATGAATAATTTCCTTGTAGTCCCTGCTTTACACAAGCAACTTTTATTCAAATGGGTGGAGAAGATATCAAATGTTTCACACCTTGCTGAAGTAGCAGACTGAAATACATCCTGCTTATGTTTGTGGCATGGAGCGACTAGGTTATGCATAGCTGGGTCAAAACAGATTTAAGCTCGACCTCATTCTCAGTGCCAACCAGGGTTGGTTTGTGTTGCAACCCTGAAGGTCCAGAATAACACAAAGCCAAAGCTGAAAGTGACTCTCAGAAGACAGGAGAAACGCCCTAAGGGATGCAGTCATCTGGGATTACTGGGCTGGAGAGTCAGCATATCATATTGCCATTTCCTTGTCTTTTCCTTTTCAGTCCTGACAAAAGAGAGTTGCTTCAACTGGATGTGATGAGGCCACTAACTCATATCTGTTTCAGCTGAATATCTGAAGACTGAAGTTTCATAAGAAAAGTAATATTCAGTGGTTTCTCCAGCCGCGTTAATGCACTCTTTAGTTTGCTCTGAAACTCAAAGACTTTGGCACTCCTTGGCTTCAGCACCCCCCTGTGTTACTGGTTGCTTGACTTCCTCAGTGACAGACCCCAGTCTGTGCGGATGGGCGACAACACCTCCAGTGTCATCTCCCTGAGCATGCAGCCTTCACAGCAGAACAGCCAGGTTCCACAACAGCTTCTTCCCTCTTGCCAAAAGACTGCTAAACACAAAATAAACCATTCCCTCCATCCTCCCTTACACACCCACTTACACCCACTCAGGGCTGCTCACTGGACTGTGCAATAAAAAGAAAATAATACACTGTGCAATATATTGTATATTTTTATATAGTATTTATGACTACACTTTTTTAATTATTTATTTTTTTCATGTACATACATGCTGCTGTTTTTTTTATCCTGCACTATTCTGAACCATTTGAAACGAAATTTCATTCCCATTGCACTGTAAAGTGAAATTGGGATGGCAATAAAAGAAAGTCTAAGTCTAAGTCTTGTAGTAGCTCCATTTCCTGGCAGAGGCAATCTAACTCAGGGTTTACCTCAGACAGACTCAGCTTGAAATGGTCTTTCATATTTTTCTTCCAATAACTGAGAAAGATCAGGACTTGGTGATAAACTGAAGCTGGAATTTAGGGATAGATTTACCTACTGGTAAGGAGCAAGCAGAAAGATGGCAACAGTAATGACCAATGGCCCTCACTAAGGTCATCAAACAACAACTCTAAGGAACTAAGTGCAGTCCGTCAACTGGTTTAAAGCTCTGGATAAACCTTGGTGTTGGACCTTGGGTTGAGTTTTTTGGTAACTTTAAAGTATCTTTCAAATATCCATCAAATTTTAAAGACATATCCTTAGATCCATTTTACCTATTATGGTCAGGCGCTTCACAGAAATCAAAGCTTTTCCAAGGAACTTTAATGTTTTGTTGATTCAGGCGGCCCCTGTGGACAAAAGTTGTACTACCAGGCTAAAGAGCCGCTTCTTTCTTCAGGCTGTGAGACCCCTCCATTCATCCTCAGCACTCCGCCACGAAAAATACTTAGAGATTATACTATAGAGAAATAGCCCATATTTTGCAGATGGGCTCGTTTGCTTATGTAGACATCAGTAGTAAACGAGACAGATCATAACCAGCTAAAAGTTTGGTCGACATTTACAATACACACATGCAGTGTAAACTACACTCATGACAGTGCCCTACTATAAATCAGGCTTTAGGAGGCTTCCTAAAGAGATATCTGGGCAGACATACCATCTCTGGTGGCCATTCAAAATGAATGGAACCATAGCTTCCTTTGTACCGCTGTATTCTTTTAAATACTAAGCAAACCTAAATGTTGCTTACTAGGGAAACCCTACACAAACCCAGCTACTGTCACCGACTGAAACAAGTTAGACACTCCTGGACCACACAGACCTTCACGGCCTTCATTTTCACAGCACTATATGAATGCATGCCCACATGGACTCTGAATGTTACTCCATTATTGATACTGTACACAGTAACAATGAATGGCTATCACTTACAGAATATTGGGAACTTCAACATATTATATATAGTATATATATATAGTAATTCACAGTATTTGATACAGTCCACCCTTTCTTACTGCATAGTTTCAACATTATTACCTGATCTGAATCCATATTGGCTGTTATCAAACGTTGTTATCAGGTTGCAGCATCCTCCTTGAAACAAGCGGCCCTAGAGTTTAAGTTAGGAACACTGTGATCCAGTGAATTAACTTAGCGCCACACTGAAGACTCAGTGGGAAGAACAGTTTATGCACAACCAATCACTGCAGTGTGTAGCAGGTCACAGCTTTCTTTATCAGCAGCACAGTCTTTTTTCTCTGAAACCCAAAACACTCCACATCTTTGACATCAGTGGTTAGGCAGACACACATGCACTCATAGTAGAATGTGTTACAAGAATCTTACATCCCAGTCCCATGCTCTGCATGTAATAACACTCTTCTTGAAAACCCTCCAACTTTGTTTATATGAGAACTGGCCGAGAGTGCCTGCTAATGAGCAGACATGGGGATATAATGCTAATACTGACTATGTGGAGCGACACACACACACTCTGTCTCCTCTCTGAAGGCTACCTATCAGAAGGAAGTAGCTGGAAGCCTGCTGTGTTTTATTGCTGGTCTGTGAGCCCTTGTTCAGGCTAGGGATTGTTAAGCTTAAGCCAATTAACAGACTGCACATTACAGCCAAGCAAAGGTAGTTATGGTAACATTATGATGAGACACATACGCTGTCGTTTCATAGGAATTTCTGTGTTATGGGTGTAAATTTGGGAATGTTGCTCTGCAGTCTTTTCTAATTATCGCGCCATGATTGCTAACCCAGAGACCTCGGGGGAGCATGCAGAGGGAAAGATACAGATGGCTCTGAAGGCAGTGCACTTTGGTAGCATAAGTTAATGAGCCCTTGATACAGTCAATGTGCAAGTTGATCTTTGCACTGATGAACATTTTATATATTTTATGTATTTTATTTGTTTATTTGACAGCTTCTTAGCTGTACCAGAGTTAGCTCTATGTTTACACCTTTAGTCCCTGCAGGAGAGATAACGTCTCTGTTAAGAAAATTAACACCAAACTGCAGCCATAAATAATAACTGTTACAGCTCATCAGCCAAGATCTGAGGAGGTTCTGTCAACTTTACCGTCCAAGTCTGAGAGAGGTGTGTGCAGCAGAGTCAATAGATGCCTTATCGCAAAGCTGCCATGTGAAAACAGTATTATTGTGAAGGCCACTGCAGCAGATGGATACAGGTTTTGTAATGTTTATGTTTTGAAAAGATGCAGCTTTTATTTTATAGACTGCTGGAGTCTGATTATTGGAAGATCATTGAGTATGCCATACACTGAGATATATATTATATAATATTGTAACCCAGCCCGTGTGAGATTGCGCCTCTCTGCACCCGGAGACTCTGCGTTGTGTTAACGTTGTTATTGTTGGGTGCAATGTGAGGGACGAGTCGGAGACATGGATGGTCAAGATCGCGGCTGAGACCGTGCGGTTTATTGAGTGTCGATGCTGGCGGCTCCACCTTACAAACCACAAACAAACACTGAGTCAGATAAGACAAGTCATTTAAAAGTAAGTGTACAGTATTCAAAATAAAGCGCTGTACCGTCACAGCTACTAAACCCCACTAAAACACAGAGCATGAGAGAAAACCCACAGGCAGATAAATAGCAGACAGTACCCGCGGAGCTAACACACATGCTAGCCATAATCACGGCCAACTTACTCGTATAAAACCAGGTTACAAATCCTAAAACCTCATCAGATGGTAAACAAACATCTCAATAAACACATCATTCAAATAGAACAGCGTATTGACTGTTTATGGTCAAGATATTTGACTAGGATGTGGAGAACTATCTATAGTGCTTACCTCACAAACCATAAACAAACACTGAGCCAAAATGGCGGCCATGCAGAGCAATTAACTGAAAACACGGCGTCCGGTAAAGGACAAACAGCAACAATCGCGTAACACCAAGTATATATATGAAACGGATCTTAAAAATAATAATGATAATAATAATAATAATAATAATAATACATTTTATACACCGATCAGCCATAACATTAAAACCACTGACATTTGACGTGAATAACATTAATCATCTCATCACAATGCGATGTTCAGCTGGGAAACCTTGGGTGCTGTCATTCATGTGAATGCCACTTGACACGCACCACCCATCCAAACACTGTAGTGGACCAAGTCCACCCCCTCATCACAACAACACTACCCGATGGCAGTGGCCCCCCAGCAGGACAATGTGCCCTGACACACCACAAACACTGCTCAGGAACAGCTCCAGGAACACAATAAAGGGCCCAAGGTGTTGACCGGGCCTCCAAATTCCCCAGATCTCAATCTGATGGAGCATCTGTAAGACGTGCTGAGCAGGTCTGAACCGTGGAGGCCCCACCCCCCAACATACAGGACCTAGAGGGTCCACTATAAGACGCCCTGGTGCTAGACACCACAGGACAACCTCAGAGGTCTTAAGTCCATGTCTTGATGGGTCAGAGCTGTTCTGGCTGCACAAGGGGAACCTTCACAATATTAGTATTATATTATTATTATTAAGATCTGTTATATGTATAAATAAAATAATAATAACAATGATAATAATACATTTATTTTATATAGTTCTTTTCAGGGTACACAAAGGCACTTTACAGGTTAAAAAGTAGAATAATAAAAACAACACACATCTTGGGATATGATCCATGCAATGCTGCAGAGACATTGGATTTGTTTCTCTTTGTTTTATTCTAAACATAAGCATTATCAACAGCCAAATGCTGCAATCAAAACTAAGTGCCAGGCAGGGATAAACCAAGCTTTAGAGAAAATTATTAACTATTTAAACCGTCAAAGTAATAAACGTCTTAATTCATCTTATACTACAAAAATCAAGCAACCAATTCAACACAGTCTGGTCTTTGGAAAATTTCAAACTGTGCCAATCACAAGAGGCTCAGTTAGCGGACTCTGCCATGCTGGTTGCTATGGAAACCAAGTGCTCATGCTCCATACCTGCCCCTGTCCTCACTCGACTTTAGGAAAATTTTAACATAGACTTTAACCGTAAATACTTTTTTTTTTTTAAGAGAAACTACTATATTATTAACAATACCTAACACTCTGCTCCGCAACAGATCATAGTAGTAGACATATTTTTTACACTGATAGTCTCATTGGGGTTGGTTGCCATGACAAGTTACTAATGCAAGCCTGAGGAAAATGTTATCCTCATATTTATATACATTATGCAGACCTGCTGGAAGATCAGACTTACCATACTGGGAAATCTAGAGTGATTTTGACATCCATAGCACAGCGCTATTTATTTATTACCATTACAGCTGTCCCACATGATATCCATTCAAAATTGTTACTTAAGCTGCAAAAAAAATGGTTTAATTCACTGGCATGACCAAAAAAACAGACTGTAAAAGTGAACAAGGCCCAGACCTTGGAACCTCAATGACAGATGAGGTCCTCACCCGCACATGGAAAAAACATGGATGTTAGTGCAGGGTGTAAATGTACTCAGTATGCATTACAATTAGAATAAGACTGGCCGGATCATAGCTGAATGTGGTCCTGTCCTAGGATGTTCCATGTTGTTCTGTCTGTCAGCTCCTCTATCTTACTCAAATGACAATGCAGAGGAATTGAGACAACAAGAAGTCGGGGCCCTTGATTAGATGACATTATCCGGAGAATGTACAGATATAGATTGCATGTTAATATCATTGTGAAATGGTTCTGATAATCTGCCTGATGAATTCTGATTGAGTGCTTGTGTACAAATGAAACATGTACCCTGACGGTGACACTAGATGAGAAGTGCAAGGTTAAACACACAATATTTATATTCTGCTGCGCACAACAAAAGGCGTTTGTGGAGCGGTTGTGTGAGGAGGGCTGGACGGACGAGTGCGAGGCTCTACTAGGCTGCTCAGAGCCAGCCAGAGGGTTCAGTGAAGAGCCAGACCTTCAGGAGGGGTAAACTCCTGCAGTCATATCAGATTCTGCTCTGATCTGTTTACCAACCGAGATGACTTTCCAATCCAGTTTCCAATGAAAAAGTGGATTTATGTTCACTCTCACTCACTTTTTCAACCTGACTGCAGCAGCGATCTGCAGCAGCGATCTGCAGCGGTGACCACCAATGTTGGGTGTTTATTTATTGTAATATTAACTGCTGACTGGAGGACCAAGAAAAATGTACTCTCCTTTATGCATGTAATGTTACAAGGAGGAGAGGGGAAAAAGAAGAAAGAAAACCGCTGTCGCTGTTGAGTGCTGAGTTTAGTGAGAGCCATGCGCACAGATGGCAGTAGGGACGGGGAGGAAATGACCCCCTCAGATTCATAGTGACCCCGATCCGTCCCTCCCACTGTCCCTACATAAAGCGACAGACATCGCCGGTAAAACAGAGGATTAATGTTCTGTTAGTTAGACTAATTTACATTGCAGCGCACATTGAGAGCCCGCCATTTGTGTGCTACGACTAATGGTGCGTTCCAGTTGTACACGGATGTCGGAATTTCCGAGCTCCACTCAGAATTTTAATCAGAACCCCCACGTGAAGTCGGATTTCCATCTCGGAAAGTCGGATTAATCTCACCAGCCCGACTTAGAATTCATGCTATCTGCTACTCACGTACACAGTAGTTACATGTTTTGTTGTACGTTTGTCAGGCTGGGAAGCGCTGGGAGCACTCAACTTTGGGGTTACGTTGTTCCGAGCTCCAAGTTCCGACTTTCAGTGCAAATGAACACACCATAAGGCACGACTGTCACTCCCCAGGGTCCTAAAGAGGAACTGGTAGCTGCGCCTGTGCCTGTTGCACTGATCAGACCATTGTCCACTATGACAGAGCGGTGATTTCAGTTCAAATTATTATCATTTAAAATGTGAATTACAGTATACATACTTATTTTTATTGATGTAAATATGTTGTTGTTTATGCTTCTGAGTTCATACACCAATGTTTAAATCAAACATATTTTGCATAAGGCATGAAGTTTTGGTGGGTGATTAGCCATACATAATGAAACTGCTATTTGTCTGGAATGCCAGTGTTGATCAGGTAGGCCTCTGTTTAACAGTGGTCATTGTTGTTTATCCATGGTTTCAAATAAGAATTCTCCAGTGGCTTTTTAGTGCAAACCATTGGCCCATAGGCTATTACCAAAGTAACTACTTGAGCGCTAGTCAAAGCCCAAATTACACAAAAATAACTTATTGAGTTGAAATCATTCGCTGACATCTTGGTCCCCCCCAGTTCAAAAATCCCATCTGCGCCCCTGGTGAGAGGTTGACCTGAATTCAAACAGACACACACCCTCAGTATGTGCTCTTGCTCGCTTGCTTATGGCTCATGTACAGGAATGTATCTGGCTGCTGGAGTGAATTAACACTAATGTAAGCAACACAAGGTGACAATTTGCTTAGCTGGTTGTGAACACACCATTAAACAACCACCACTGCTGATAGAAATCTCTAGTGACTCAGGCGCATATGGTCAAGGACAAGGCAATGTGTTAAAGATTTATCCATGTTACGTTTAGTCTCTTTCCTGGTCATCAAATCACCGCATCAGCTTCTCAGGACACACATTTCAGGCCTGTAGTTGCTCCATACTCCGTACATCTCAGACCACCCTGCACATGCACCCACAGACCACATATATTATAACCATTCAGATAACTGGGCTTAGTTTCAGTTCGTATAAGCTACTGCAAATTAGGCAAATGCCAAATATTTATGCCTAACCAAAGTAGGAAAGCTCTACAGATCAGCTCGGCTGTAATCTAAAAACCACTCCATTCCACCAGACACCAGGACAAAGTGATCACTATAAACAGCCAGGCATGAAACCACAGCTGTGTTGACAAGCACTATATTTATGCTTGTCCATATAGCAAAAGGCAATATCTGGACTTCTCTAAATAACAGCAGAGTTTATGGATTTACCTCCAAAATGCTGAGGGGTGCATGGAAACAAAGCAGAGTCTACTCATGAAATCTTTCTTAGTATCAAAAGTAATGTAGTGTTTGCTTGTTTATGCTTATTGAACGGGCAAACTGCTAGAACCTCTGCCCACAATTATCTCACTTCACAGCATAATTATGTTTGGTTTACATCTTGGTGGTTGTGTGATGTGGCACCCGTCTCTACCAAGACAAGACGATCAAAGAAATCTAATCCCTGGTTTACTGCTGAAACCCGAGATCTCAAGCAGGCCTGTAGGAAAATGGAACGAGCTTGGCGCAAATCTAAACTTGACGTTTTTTACGTTACTTGGAGGGACAGTGTTCTTAATTATAAGCGTGCTCTTAATAGTGCTAGAACAGCATATTTCTCCAGCCTAATAAACAATAATAAACACAATCCTAGATTTCTCTTCAAAACCGTCGCTAAACTTACTCAAAAACCACAATCTGTGAGCTGTGCACACTTTAATGCAAACGATTTCTTAGATTTCTTTTGCAATAAAATTGACGAGATCAGAATCAAAATTAACTCATCACTGGCTTCCTCGTCAAAGTTTGTTATTAGACACCTGTTTGCCGATTTGCAGTTACTCTAAACTCTAAACACTTTTGAAAATATCTCCCTTGAGATATTGTCTAAAATTGTCTCATCCTCAAACTACTTGCATCCTTGACCTATTTCCGGCAAAACTGTTTAAAGAATTATGGCCAGCACTGGGACCTACAATGTTAAATATTGTTAACTTATCACTTATGACTGGTGTTGTCCCTACTAGTCTAAAGTCTGCTGTGGTAAAGCCTCTACTTAAGAAGCCACACCTCGACCCAGGATCTCTAAATAATTACAGACCAGTATCAAACCTTCCCTTCTTCTCGAAAGTCTTAGAAAGAGTTGTGTCCCAGCAACTCACTCATTCATTGGTAGTTGAAACAGGGACTGGGTTGAAATAGACCCATCTAACTATAAAGCAAGGAATATCTATCTGTCTGTATTTACTTTGTTTATCATGAGAACAGTTCATCCCATCGACTTCACACTTGGCAGGTTTGTTGCTGAGGACCCAAGGAAATGCGCTGTAGGTTTATGGCTCTGCAGACTGAGGCTGGGCTCACAATACAGGATTTTTAGAATCTAGATTTTTAAATCAGTTTGTGCCACACACACAAGGAGAAACTCCAGATGTTTGCCTCTCTCTGATCTTACACATGCACACTCTACAAGATTGCTAAAAGATATGATCGAACTGGAAAGCAGACGTCAACAAATGGAGCTGAGCATGGCGCAGCAACTTTCTGTAGTAACACATTGCAGTGAGAAATAAAACAAAAGCAGAATGTCAAAAGAGTCTGGATTTGTGGGGAGACGCAGTCAACACTGGTTTCCTATTCTTCAGAGAGAACTGGAGGTGAGATTTAAAATTTCTGATACCAGTAGTGTGCTAGCTAACATTAGCCTCAAGGGCTAGAATGTTTAGTGTTGCTTGGCAGCACTGTCAGCTGCTCTGGGATACCTCCCTCCAACTGGTCGCTGTGGTCCAGCTCAGAAAGCACAGATGCAACCAGTCAGCTTTAAAATCAAACATGTTTGATATAAATGGTAAAAAATGGTCTTGCATTTTTATAGCGCTTTTCCAGTCTACTGACCGCTCAAAGCGCTTTACAATACTTGCCACATTCACCCATTCACACACACATTCATACACTGATGACGGAGGCTGCCATGCAAGGCGCCAGCTGCTCATCAGGAGCAACTTGGGGTTCAGTATCTTGCTCAAGGACACTTTGACATGCAGCTTGGGAGGAGCCGGGATTCAAACCAGCAACCTTCCGATTACTAGACGACCCGCTCTACCTCCTGAGCCACAGCCGCCCCATCAACACCGACATCATCGGGTGCATCCCGATGAGTCTTTGAGCAGGAGGCTGGATCTGTAAACACCTTACCAGATCATCGCGCTGAACAGCATGTTTGTCACGGGCACTGCACTCGTACCTTTCATGGTACCACTGATTAGAACTGAGTGACCTCAATGAATCCTCTTAGTCTAGCTCAGACGTGTTGTAACCATGTTGTAACCAAAGCCTTTAAATAAAGAGCTAGAAAACCGAGAAAATTTAAGCCAGTGTATAAAGGGCTTTAGGTATGGTTGCATCCTTTATGAGCTACTTACCCAGGTAGTTCATAAGTTTGACTCCAGCACACTTTCTGTGCTCAGTGAGCCTCAGCCTCAGTGGAGCTAGGGCTTAGTTCATTTAGACAGCCCAGCCCCAGAGAGAAGATCTGGGTTCAGAGAGCTACAGAGGCCAACGCTACATAGGTGTGGAAGACACAGAGCCAACAATGCTAAAGAGCAGGGGAGGAGGGGTAAAATAAAGAGGTGGAGTGCAGCTTTGGCTTGCATTTGACAGCTGGCAAGCTGAAGAGAAATACAATACACCAATGGGAAGACCACAGAGGGAAAGAGACATGTGAATGCATACGTAATGAGTGTAATAATCACTTTATGAGTGTTTGTGGGTAGGGCTGAATGTTTATTAGAAGGGACCCCTACAGAAATGTATTCAAGTTTAAAAATGAGCAAGAAGCTGGATTAATAACTAGATACCTTGATAGATAGATACTTGTCATGAAAATTACATGGCCACACAGAGCTGACATCTATGCCAGGCTGGTGGAGCGCTGCCCTGACACACCTTTGAAGCCTGAGCTCAGCTTTTTTCTCACCACTAGAAAATCTCCCAGTCTCTCTCACACACATCATATCTCATCTGTGCAAAGCAGAACACAGCAGCAATCATCACACTGTCTCCCTGCACAGGCCTCACATAGGCACAGTGGGAAGTGAAACAGTGATGAGTGTTGCCCTGCACATGTGAGACGTCTAAAGCATTAATCCTGCAGCAGCTCTGTCGGCTGTGCATCGGTAATCATTGCATTTTATTATCCATCTACAGTGGTGTCACTAGTCAGAGCCTCAGCATTGCTGCATTCATCTGTGGACTAGGGTTAGTCCACAGATGCCTGCCTCATGATCACTCATAGGAGTGGATGGTGGATTAATGGTTACTCTGCATTCACATGAGGACACTCAGATTCAACTCACAACAAGTAAGGGAACCAAGATTTGTGAAAGGAAAAAGGAAAAGACAGCACACCACGGTAAACTTGGAATTCATGCCCCTGAAGAACGACTTGACAGATGCAGCCTCACTTTTGGAAGCTGCATCCACTTGTTCTGTGGTTATTTTGGTGGCTTCCCCTTTGTTTTTACAACACAGGGTGTACAACGACATGATTGCTGTAGTTTGTGTATGTTTATGATATAATACTGAACAAAAATGAGGGAAATGGATGGATGGAAGTCATAAAACTAAAACAACATTTTAAGGGGGAATACAGAAGAGGAACTGAGGAGTCTCAGCCCAAAGAAAGCAGCTGCTCCATTGACGGCTGGTATGGCAGTGGTTACTGCTGTAGCTTCTGCCAGATTGCAGCAGTGTGAACACAGTGTGTGTGTGGCTGGGGTGGGTGTTGTCTGTTTCTCATTGTTGTCATTTTAGTATCCTTTGGGCTTTGTGCAGACGCATCACCTCACTGATATCACTGATGTTCAGAAGATGGTACCAGTGATGTTCTGTCCTGGGAATTTTGCGTTCTTAAGTCTCTTTAAGAAAGACAGTTGTTTCAGACCTTTCTTTACCAGGCTGGAGATGTGCTACTACTATGACAGGTTGTCTGTGACCAAGTAAGTACATTAAGCAAGTTATACAGGATGATTACTACTATTATTAATATTAATTAGTTTTTACAACACACAAAACCAATTAAATGCCAAATGCATCACTAAATAAGTAAGCTGCTCAAGTGTCACTAGCTAATGGATTTTAGCTAGTTAGCTGGCGAGTTTTAAACTAAAGCTCCCACTGCTGCTTTAAATAAACTTGCAGTCTAGTTTGAAGCTGCTGTAAGCGTTGTCACCATTTTAGCTTACTACCTCTCTGTTTTGCAGTTAGTTCTTTCCCTTCCTTCCTTTCTATGTCACCACACATGCATGACTTTTTCTTTGAAGCAGCTCTCTTTACCTCTTTCTTTTCTTCAAGTGTTCCTCGTTGTTTGGCCTATTTGGTAGCATAGGTTGTCACCGGGAGCGCTGTAGCATTCCCTGTTCATTGACGGTGGAGGTACCAGAACAGGAGGATCCTGCTTCCTGCCTGTTCCCAAGCAGACACGACCGCCTTTCTATGGAGTTCTCTATCCTGATTGGATGAAGTGGGCAGGGATACCAGAAAATGTATTTTCTCTTTTACTGCATGAGCAAGGGGGCAGAGACATCAGTTGGTGACCAAGCACTTTATAACAGTGATTACTGTTGGAATACCGAGCTTTTAGCACATATTTTGATAAGAAAATAACACTTAGTTTTAACATTGTTTCCTACTTACTCTTTAGATTAAGTACATGTTTCAAACCTGCTAAATTTAAAGATGATGAGAAAATAGAGTTGACTGATGTAGTTTGACTCAGTCTCCTGACACAACTACCTGAGTACACCTTATGGAATAAGATATGTGCCAAAAACATTCAAATAAGACGTATTCAGTATCAAATAAAAATTAAAGCTGCAAGCAGCGATGAATGGGCCCTCGCAGTCTACGCGTGTCAGTGAGTACTGCCGTCGCAGTGTGCAGCAATTTTGGCCTGCTGCCTGCTGCTTGCTGTGTGCGGTGTGCTGAATGCGTGGGCTTTTGCAAGCGTTGGCTGCTACAGGTGAGATGAAAGAAGATACCCAGAAGTTAGAAGAAGTTCCTGCAGTGTGAATGAAAAACCAGATGATGAGATGACTACACTGTGTGACCCTACAGACTCTTAAGGCAGCACTGCCCTGTGATGAACAAAGCCTGAATGTACAATCAAAAGTGAAGGCAAGTCAAGCTGTTCCTTCTTCATTTAGCAATAAAAGCGCCACCTTTTGGCAGATTTGCACAAACCCTCATCGGGCCATGGAAAACAATTAGCGGAAGTTTTGTGGTAATCTGACTGTATTTGGTCAAGATATGCAAGACTGTTTGTTTGACCACAATGTGGAGGGAAACTGTAGCTTTATATTTTGGGCATTTTTTGGACGATCACAATTCTTTTGATGGCTTTTTGTCGGGAGGATCTACAGATGCTATGTGCAAAGTTTGGTGCAAATCGGTCAAATTGCCCAGAAGGAGTTCGAAGTGTTTAATTTTCCGCGATTTTGTGAATGGAAATTTACCGCAAAAGTGGGCGTGGCCTACATCACACAATTTAGCTCAATTCAGGGAACACGTAAATATAAGGTTTAAAAATGTGCGACATATTATGTGGGAGTTATTTACCACAAACGCTTTTGTCTTGATAATAGCGCCACCTGCTGGTCATTTTTGGTGTGTGAGTTACAGGGGCCAGTCTATACCACCCCTATGAATTTCATTTACATAAGTGTTATGGTGTGGGCACAGTGCCAAATATTAAATTAGAATGCCACCAGAGCGCCACCTAGTGGCCGATTGATAACACCTTCGTCAGCTATCCTCAGTAGGGCACTGGCAACAATTGTACCAAGTTTTGTGTTAATCCAAGCTACCGATGTGGAGATATAAAATACTTCAATGTAAACAGCACCACCTGGTGCTCATCCCCCAAAATTTTGCACAGATCCTCAAGATGGCGCCGTTGTGTGTGGCCAGCCGTCTGCCTCTGCTACATCTTCGGTGTATTGTCCTGTTTTTATCGCTTTTATTTCATAAAGTATCATCACTACTGGTGTATCATCGCCTGAGCCTTTTAAAAATCTGTGATTCTGTGGACAAACTACCGATCCAGGACTTTAATGGTCAGCCGCCACCTGTTTTGGCGTCTATCCCCTCTCACCTATGGCGTCTACCTGCTGGGTTGCTACATAACAACTGCCACAGAAAGCGAGGAAGGAGAGCTGGAGTAATATGCCGGTTGAGAGCTCACCTGGCTTTGTCCTTATTCATGAGTTTGCTGAGTTTTTGGCAGACATTGTTCCAAAATATGACAAGCTCCTGATCTGTGGGGATTTCAATGTGCATGTCTGTTGTCTATCTGACCAAGTTGCTGCTGACTTTAAAAGTCTGTTGGCAACTTTTAATTTACTTCAGTCCGTGGATAAACCAACGCACCTTCTTGGGCACACCTTGGACCTTGTTATATCACTTGGGCTCTCAGTCTCCCTCAAAGAGATTCCTGAGACTGCAATCTCGGATCATTTCCCTATTGTTTTTGAACTGATAGCCCCCAAACAGTCAGCAAACCTCTTGTTCCATCCTGTCAGCGGCGCATCATCACTTCCTCCACGGCCAATGAGTTTATTGCTGCTTTCAAGGACTCACAGTTTTTTACCTTGAATGGCTTGGCTTCCTCTCTCTGTCCTGATAATTTTCTCTCCTCCTTCCACTCCACCTGTGCTGGGATTCTGGACTCTATTGCGCCTTTTAGGCAAAAATCCGCCGAGCCAAGAACAGACCCCTGGTTGAACGACACCACCCATGTCGTCAGGCAACGTTGCAAGCAGGCTGAGCGCAGATGGAAGAAGGACAAACTGCATGTGTCTCTGGAGATGTTGAGGGACTGCCTTGCTGATTATCAGAGGGCTGTACGAGAAGCAGAATCTCAGTACCTCTCTAATATTATTTCTAGCAGCGAAAGTGAGAACTTTCTTCGTTATTTTGTTGATAAGGTGGATTTTGTCAGACAAGACACCAGCAATGGTTTTATTTTGAGTTTTAATAAGGATTTGCTTGTTGCCCCTACTCATTCTGCTGTGTTTGACTAGCTTGATTTGGTTTCTCTCTCCTCTTTCGGAAACATATGTGTTTGTTATATGTACATACATGCATGTTTTTTAAATACTATAGGGCCTAGTCTTCTGGTTTTTATTAGCTCCTGTCTCAGGTTAGGAACTGTCCCAGCTGCTTTTAAAAACCTAATCATGACCCCTCAATGTTGTCAAATTTTAGACCTATTTCTCATTTGCCCTTTCTTTCTAAGGTTTTAGAAAAATATGTTTTTACACAATTACAGTCCTTTCTGGAAAACAACTCTGTTCTTGAGAAGTTTCAGTTTGGGTTTAGATCTCGTCACAGCACTGAGTCTGCACTGCTAAAGTGCAGTGCCCTGTTGTCCTGGTGCTGCTTGACCTCACAGCGGCCTTTGACACGGTGGACCATTTAGTCCTATTATTACGCTTGAGTGATCATGTTGGCATCCATGGCACTGCACTGAAGTGGTTCACATCCTACTTGTCCAGTAGAACCTTTTCTGTTATGGTCAGTGACTCGTCCTCTTCCTGTGCTCCACTCCCCTGTGGGGTCCCACAAGGCTCTATTCTTGGCCCTATCCTCTTCTCATTATATATGTTGCCACTTGGGTCAATTATAGCCAGGCACAACCTTTCGTTTCACTGTTATGCAGATGACCTCCAAATCTATCTGCCAGTGAAGCCTAACAGTAATAGTGCACAACGTGCCTTGACTGATTGTATTGCTGATATTAAGCAGTGGTTGGCCCAGAATTTTCTTAATTTAAATGACGACAAAACTGAATGTATTGTGCTTGGGGATACTGTGACGGCTGGCTCTTGCACCTTATTCTCAAAGGTCAGTCAAACCGTCAAAAATCTGGGAGTGATCTTTGACAGTCATCTGAGGTTTGACAAACAAATCAACAATGTTGTCAGGAGTTGTTTTTTCCAGCTACGTCTCCTGGCCAAAGCCAAAATGTTTTTAAGCCATCAAGACCTTGAGAAAGCCATCCATGCTCTAATCAGTTCAAGATTAGACTACTGCAGTGCACTTTATGTTGGCGTCTCCCAATCCTCTCTTAGTTGTCTTCAACTTGTGCAAAATGCTGCTGCCCACCTTTTAACTAACACTAATAGACGAGAGCACATCACACCCCGTTCTTCGCTCCCTTTATTGGCTTCCCATCCATCACAGAATTGATTTTAAACTTCTTATGTTTGTTTTTAAAGCTCTTAATGGCCTCGCCCCATCCTATTTATCTGAGCTTTTAACTGTTCATGCTCCCGGTAGAGCCTTGAGGTCGTCCAACCAACTTCTGCTGGAAAGTGTTTTCTGTTGCTGCTCCCAGGCTCTGGAACATGCTCCTCACCAAAATGCGTCTTATTTCTGACCTGGGCCTCTTCAAATCTAAATTAAAAACATATTTATTTAGGACGGCTTTTAATACCCAGTAGTGTTGTGACACTTTTCATTTTATTGTTTTTATCATTGGTATTATTTTATTCTACTTTAATGTTTTTATTGTTTTTATTTTACTATGAATTGTAAAGCACTTTGGTTCACCGAAAGGGTTGTTGTAAAGGGCTGTATAAATAAAGCACATTAACATTAACATCCTTAGGAGCTCATGGGGAAGTAGTAACCAGAGTTTCATGTCACTTGGACACACCAATGTGGAGATGTGCAACACCCCCTGTTTCGATCCAAATCTGCAGGAAGTTGTTATTTAATAACGTGAGTATTGTTTGAAATATCAAAGTTCTTTTAACAATTTTTTTGTCAGGAGTGTCCACAGATGCTGTCTGCAAAGTTTGGTGCAAATCGGTGAAATTGCCTGGGAGGAATTCGAAAAAGTAGGTTTGCACATTTCACGAATTAGCGGGAAAAAAAAGGGTTGGTGGAAATGGGCGTGGCCTATATCACAAGATTCAGCACATTTCAGGGAACGCGTGGATATAAGGTTTTGAATGTGCGATAAAGTATATGGGAGTTATAAGCCAAAACGAACTTACCTTGATTATAGCGCCACCTAGTGGTGGAAATTCATGACGACAATAATTATCAAATTTGGGGCATGTTCAGGCAGTGAAATATGTGATCATCTGGGACAAAGAAAACATCATTTGGAAAAGAATCGGGACGTCGCAGGTTTCCTGCTTGGGCCCTACGAAGTAGCAGCTTTAACACTGTAAATGCACAGAACAGTGGTGGTGCAAATTAGCGTCTTGAAATGTGGGGGGGTTCAACATTTATGAACTTTGACCGACAAAGTCACAGCCACAATGTTTGTGGTCACCTCAAACAGTGACGTGAAATGCTGACACTCAGTCGAGTGCATACCTCCGCCAAGGCCCAACGGTTCCTTAATTCAATCAAGCCTTATTCCATATCAAACAAAACATTTTTAAAGCCACTAGATCCGGATTTTTATATGGATCAGCTTCACCTTGTTCTTACTCTTAGATACCAGCCACCTAAATACACCTAATTTATTACATCAATATCCAGTCTTCCACAGATCAAGACATGCATATGAAGGTGTCCACATTTTTGTTATTTTTAATAAACACGAAAGTATGCTACTGCTAAAAAACACTGTTGAATTACATAAAATATGATACTGTTAGTACTTTATTAACAGTATTGTGTTGTATCTGAATAAGTCACTACTACTTTTTATTAAATAGCTGTCTCATAGCAGCTGCAGAAAAATCAAAGCCTCACAGAGGAGCTACAGAAGCTCACCTGGGAATATGGACTACACCATCCTGTGCAGAGCTCACTGAAACTCATGTCATTCTAATAGCTGGTATACATTTAACAACTTTTGCACAGCTGCGGCATCAGAGCTGGAGCCTGCACATCTAACACAGTGTTGAAATTACATGCCCGTCACTCTCTGAGGTATTGCAATGTGTTTGAAGTTGAGCAGCTCCAAATTGTAATTCTGTTCTACCGGAGAAAATCCTTGTCCCTGACACATCTTCAACAGTCTGCTGAAACTTTTTTTTATATAATTCACAGCATGATAAGTGAGCCATGTCCCTGCATTTTTCCCTCTCACCTACAAATACATCCTGTAATTTATCTGCTTTCTACACATATGCCCACCTTTTCAAGCACCACCACTGAGAGTCATTACTCAAGAAATGCACTGCCTCCCCCGCAACTGCCACCCCACTCCACCCACCTCCAGGTTTAGCCCTGGGGCTGGATATCTATAATTCATCTTTTATCTGGCACTTACAGTCCTGCTCACTGTTCCCCACAGCCGTTGCCCACTTCACAGGGTAAAGCCGCCTGCTGCTGCTCGCTTTAATACAAATCTCACAGGGCACCTAGATATTGATTGTAATCCAAGGTAAACAGCCTGGTTTGCATAATCATGTGTTTCACTGGTGAGCATCGCAGCAACTGAGGCTGCAGAAGCTCATGCTTTGGTTCCAGAGGGATATGGCGTGCCAAACTGGCACCAGCACCACTGCTTTATGGGGTCTTAATAGCAACGGGGGGCCTGACCCCGGATCATATCAAAGGAAAAAATGTTGTCAACGGAAAAACTGTGAAAACACACATTTATGTGTGGAAGTAAGAGCTGGAAGAAGAAAAAGCACAAAGCTTGACCTCCCTGTGTGAAGCAGTTTATGACTTTTTCCAGCACAGGATACGTGAAGTGTGCTCAAACATGCAATATATGAGGTTGTGCTGTGCACTGTACATCCATGCTGCACGAGTTATATATACTCCATCGTGATGCAGAGAGATTAAAAAATAAAATAGAAATTCTGCAACACTGACTGAACTTTCATTGAGCTGTGTTTTGAATCTCTGGGATACTTGAAAGCCTAGTAGACTCATGAATGCTCCATCTTGTGGAAAGTAGGGATAGACCAATCATCGGGGCTGATATTCAACATTTTTCTGATTATCATAATGGCCTTTTTTGTGTCTGATTTCTGATCAAAATACATTGATTTAAAAATGTGCCACTTTGCCTCTGATGCAGCTTTCCTTCTCTGTCTGTAGTCACCACTCTGTGGTCTCACTCAATGTCATGCCCACAACACTATCTGATTGGTTACACATCACAAGTAATAGCCTAGCAACAATGAATAACCTCAATCTGCAAAGTATCCACTGTACACCTTGACACCAAGATTTTAATTTTAGCTGAAAATGTGTATTAGTTCCAAATATCAATTTTCAGTCCTTGAACACTAATAATCGATATCTGTTTTTGCCCTGAAAAAAATCATACTAGTTGATCATAGAAAGAGTGTGTATCGCTTGTTAGAGAGCACTGACAAGTTCATTTTTTAACTGTAAAACGTCTTGCTCAGTGTGTTAAGAAAACAAAAGAAAATCAATAAACTAAACATTGTTTATGTTGAAAACAATGACTATTAGCCAATATATCGATATCAGTATCTTCCTCAAAAGTCCAATATCATATGTCTGTAGTTGGTTTATAGTGTTTATATCATATGATATGCATTACCTGCTCACTCCAGACATTTTTACTTCACAAAATTCTCTGCTGACAGACACTACATCATGGTAGTAGACAAGGCTGTCTGTCCTCCATTCCTATTTGCAATGTCACTAGAACATGGCAAATGTTCAACGCACAATTATGACCACTGGCAAGTGGAAAAGTACATTTTACACCATCACTGTGGCTATGAAATGTACCTAAAATATGTCCTGTCTATTGTGTAATTTGACCTGTTTCTTATTAAGTTGTTTAGAATAAGCTGGCAGGGTTTAAAATGAAAACAAAAAAATGCTCAGAAGATCAGTGTCAGCTGGTATTTGAACAAGAAACAAAATAAAGAGCACATCCTGGCTAGTGGCAGAGGGTGCTCCAAAATATTTAACAAGTGCCCCTGCATTTGCATTAAAATACAACATAAATGATCAATGCATGAATAACACAATTAAATAAACATGTTATTAAGCATAATTCATCCAACTTTTAGAATAGGAAACAAATGAATAACACAACCTCCATGGTTAATGGCTAATTAGATACATGACACACTCCAAATGACTCAGAAAGCTATATCACAAAATATCAGTGCAACATACGTCTTTTGAATTAGCTTGAATTGAATTGATAATTCACTTTACTGAGCAGCACAGGACCTAACACAACGTTTACCAAACAATATGTGAGCTAGTCATCGTTGTGTTACATAGCCTACACATTATTAAGGTGAAATTAATCAGATATAATGTTGGCTAGTCAGTTGGACTGATAACGGATGCTGTTGTCATCTGCTATAGCCAGCAGTATAGCAAGAGGCTAACAAACATACGAGTTAGCCTGTGCTAATTACCGTCATTTAATTTCATTACATGCATGATCATACTCATGAAGAGTAGATGACATGGCTCCACACCCAGACTTGGGGAGTAACGGACTACATGTAACGGCGTTACGTAATTAGGATACAAAAAAAAAGTAACTGTATTCCGTTATAGTAATCAGATTACCGCTACATCTGGAAAAAAATGGGATTATTAGTTGGATTACAATTAAAATACATAATAACTCTAACACTTGCCATGCAATGCATGATGCACATGGGGCACAAATGGCGACAGTTCAGGACAAGTCTGTCGCAGCGACGCTCTGCTCAGCCTCTCAAGCGAAGCCATGTAGCTCATTATGGCCTCGAGCGGTAGAGAAACGGGACGGTATGTGTTTAGTGTCTATGGTAGTTTTGAAGTTTGAGCATGACGTTCGAGTGTGAATACCGTAACGTTATTTAGCTAAATAATCACAGGAGCTTTTATTTCTGATATAATTGGACATGTTGTAGTACGAAGCCTCGTTTTGGTTTCGTTTGTTAAAATTAAGAGATTAATACAAACTCAACACTTCCTGTGTCTGTTTCAAATTAAAACCCCTCTAGCATAAATAGCTAAATAAGGCTTTTATTGTGAAACATTTGCACGGACTTGTCGTGGAAAACTCGCTGACTTGTGAGGTTCCCATAGGCACTTGAAATGTAGTTACTGCCACCTTGAGGGGCTTGTACGTTAATAAAATAAATAAATTGCCTGAAACACCTGCAGTGACTGAAATGGGTCACTAACACTTTAGATGACAACAAGGTATTAAAATAGCATGATTATATTAGGAAATTGTATGACTTTAGACTCTAGACTATAGCCTGAATTTGTTATAATAAAAACTGTTTCTTTGTCACATTGTTCTGTTGAATAACAGAATTAAAAGTTATCTTATTGATAATTATTTTTTCTTGTCTTTATTTGTATTTGTATTGAGTTAATCCAAAAGTAATGTAATATTGTACTTATATGTACTTTTATATTGTGGTACTTGGATTACGTAACTGACTACATTTTTTAACAGGTAATTAGTAACTGTATCGGAATACATTTTTAAAGTAACCCTCCCAACCCTGTCCACACCTTTATCTTTCGCTCGTTTCTCCTCTTCTTCACCTGATGACTTTGACTTCTTCTTATCCATTTGTTTGACACTCTGGAATCATCACATTACCTATCTCCCTCACCGTCAACCGAGAGTTCAGACTAAACCAATTCACCTCGTTTTGTAATATATTTAACTATTTAACCAAACCCCCGAAAAATAACATATGTGAAACTATGGGCTTTTATTCACAATATTATTTTGACGGAAATGTCCTTCATGTGGAAGGAATTCGTGATGTGATTGACTTTATCCTACTAATTTAATTAGTTGTGCACTATTAGATGAATCCCCTGCTCCCCCGCCCCAGTGGGTGAACCTACACATTTATGGAGCACAGAATATATTTTTGTTTGCTCAAGTGTAATTTGTGTAATAAAAGGGATCATGTAAGTAATTAAAATGTATCCCGAGGGGACCATTAATGTGTGTGCCTAATTTCTTGGCAATTCATCCACCAGTTGAGACATTTCCTGTTAAACAAAAATGCTGGCCTGATGGACAGACATGGGCTCTTACCTGTAATATTAAGATGATATATTTAAAGCCACGAGATCTGGATTATTAAGAATTCCATTAGAAAGTCTGTCCTAATCTTTGCCTCTCTGTGAAGATGCCAACCGCCACCAAAGAGACCCCTGGCTTTATCCCTAGTAGCAGTACACCCAACTTGCTCATATGTTCCAGTAAACGCAATTGGCAGTGTTCATGAGTGGGAAAGCTGATTCCGGTCCTTGTCCTACTTGATCTACTCCTTATTGGCAAAGCCTTAGTTTGCAAAAGGAAACACAGCTAATTTGGTAGCTAATCTAACAGCATGGTCCATCTTATTCAGAATGTATAGTAATTTTAGTAATCCAATATTACATACAAATACTATTTCAGTATTCTGACTAGATTTGTCACATGATCCCTAAACTGCCTCCTGTCTACACCTGTATGGGGTCAAGGTGTACACCCAGGGTTTACCTTTTAACTGAACTATTACTACTACTACTACTACTATTTAAAAATCACATCACTTTGTGTGTATAAGTATTCACAGCCATCAGTCAGGGCTCATCATGCTGTCTGTTAATCCTGGTGTGTTTGTTGTGGTATGTGTGTCTGAGAAACTGCTGCTCCACTGTCTATGTCACGTCATCACTCGGGAACCACAGCAAACATCAAAGACAAGTCTCCACTGACCGAGAGCTCTGCCCATTGTACAAGTCAGAGCAAATGAGTAGATTTAATATTCAAAATAACATGGCAGAATTGACATATTTTGCATAAAATTACCAAATAAATAGATAGTTAATGGTTCCTTGTATGGTATGTGCTGTGCACCATTGTATGCAATGTCAAAATTTGCATTTGAAAATGTTATTAAAAATATTAAATTATAGTAATAATATAATAATATATATTATAATTATAAAAAGATTGTTGAGGTTTCATGGCAGAAGAAAGCTGTCGTTGCTCCACCTGCCCAGAAGCCATGACCTTGGGTGGGCTAAACTGGTTTCCGTTGGCCTGCTATGTAGCAGAGATTGAGTCTCTCTGAACTTCTGCCAGATCAGTTTGGCACCCTAACCCCTTCAGTGACTCTGTTTTTGTCCTTCTGCTGCCCTGCAAAGGTCAGATGAATTAGCACATACCTTTCAACTCCACGAGAGTACAAGCCATGGCCTCAGTGCTATTTCCAGTGCCATGCATTTCTGCCATTGTCACAAGGACACTTTTGAAAACAAGAGCACATACTGTGACAAGTTGACATTGGAACTCTGCAACACTATTCTGAAGAAATATTCTGAAGATTAGGTATATTCATCCATCATTTAACAGAGGTATGAATTATATTTACTTGATTGACATGTAAAAAGGGTATCAGTTAAGGCAAGGAGAAGAGTTTGATTAAAGACTGAATCATTGACTGTGAAATATTCTTGGTATAGTTTAAGTAATGAACATGGCTAATGTATCCATCCATACATCTGCCCTGATCTCCTCACTTTTACTCTTCACACTATTAGTATGTTTAGTTGAACTAAAAAAAATAAAAAATGAATACATACAGTTTACCCTTGGTCTTTGACTGGTGTACTTAGTTGGTTCACTATTAACTAAATGAAAATAATTAAAAGATAATAATAATACCCCATATTAGTGTTATCCAATGGGCATGGTTTTGTTATAGAAATTACACCAATTCCCACCAGGGAGCAGATGTTACCAGATTCCTGTTGCCTAGTCACATTTATGACCACATTCCTTTGTCTAATCTAAACATACAGAGTGCTGAAGTCACATTGCATGTTGCATGGAGTTTGAACAGTCTGTTCATTTGCCATCACTACAGATTGCTGGGTTGTGTGTGGGGGGCACTATGTTTGTAGCAATTTCCCTCAACTACCGACTCAAAGGAAAAGTACAAATTCAATTTTTAAGGGAACGGGCGTGTCATGGTTCTGTGTCTTGCTGAGCCTTATGTTTGGATTTCCATGCCCTCTTGTGTCTTTTCAGTGTCTCTTCTGTGTTTTTCCCTGTTTTTCCTTCCCACCTTGTTGCATGTTTGTCTCCCTCTGTCTGCCTGTGTTATTTCTCCTCTGTGCTTCCCCCTCGTTATCTCACCTGCCCTCTTCCCTTCTCTCTCTCCTCACCTGCTCCTCGTCCCCTCATCAGTGTCTGTGCATTTAAGTCTTTGTTCCCCATTCACTCCTTGATGCCTGCTAGCCACCAGCCTGTTAGCTTCCACTCAACCCCAGCCCAGCTGCTGGCCCTGGTCCATGCCTCAGCCTCAGACATGCCCCCAGTGGACCCACTATTGGGAACCTGCCTGGCCTACAAGGTACCCCCACCAAGAAAGTGATGATCCCGGCTGCGTCCTGGCTCCCTGAGTTCTGGCTCTGGAGCCCCAACTCTAGGGTCGGTGGCCGACCCGGTGCTTGCTGGGTGGGGTCCACTGCTACCGTGGCTGACACCCAGGCCGACACCTTCCAGTGTCTCTCAGTCGGCGGCCCAGTCGACATCTGCCAGTGGTTCTCAGTCGGCGGCCCAGTCGACATCTGCCAGTGGTTCTCAGTCGACGGCCTGGTCAACATCCGCCAGTGGTTCTCAGTCGGCGATCCAGCCAGTGCCTATTCCTTCTCCTCGGTCAGTGGTCCTGCCGATACCTACCAGTGTCTCTACGGCGGCGGCCCAGCCGGCGGGGGCTCCCAGTCAGCGGCCCGATCGACACCGGTGCCTGCTCCTCGGTCGACGGTCCGGTCGAGTCCTGTCCCAGCCCCTCGGTCGGAGGGCCGGCCGAGTCCTGTCCCAGCCCCTCGGTCGGAGGCCCGGCCGAGTTCGGTCCCCGCCAGCGATCCTCAGTCGGCTCCCAGGCCAACAGCTCCCAGTGATCCTCAGTCGGTGGCCCTGCCAAAGTCCTGGAGGGTTTCCCAGTCGGCGATTCGGCACCCAGAGGGTCACAGCCCTCACCTTCGTCTTCGCCGCCGACTTCCAGAGGGTCCCAGCCCTCGCTTTCATCTTCATTGCCGGCCTCCAGTGGGTCTCAGTCATCGTCACTGCTGGCTTGCAGAAGGAAATGATAGAATGCTCAATACAGCCATAAGAGACTTGAGACCTGACTTGGACTTGTGACCAAAGACTCGGGACTTGACTGGGACTTGAACTCAAAGACTTCACTTGGGCATGCAAAAATACTTGTGCACAAGAGAATAAACCTTTTTTGATTATAATGACTGCAAGATCTTTCCTCTTCCACTGCCATCAGATAAACTTGACATTTTTAGGCATAATACTTATAGGGCCCAAAGAAGAAAGATCTTTTCACACAGAGATTCCGCACTATCTCTGCAACGAAGTCACCAGTGCGTCATTTTATACAGCATGCTGGTGTTGCAGACCCAAAAGAGGTGTGACGGTACACAGCATAACTTTGAAGTCTGTGTGTTTTTAACTTTTTTCCACCTGTTAATCTAAACATGTGTCCGGCAACTGTTTATAATTATATGGATGCTGTTATAATGTGTCGTGATTGAGATCCTTACCCACCATGCATCATGGAAAGTGACAAAGGTACGTTTTTTGCTCTAAATTCCATCACATAATCACCATCAGTAAGTGCATGCTGTCTGGCTCTCACTCGCGAGGAGGGATGCTGTTTTCTGGGGGGGGGTTCACTGAAGACTCGGTCGGGAAAGCTGACTGTTGCTGTTTTTTTTCTATGTAAGTTGCCGTGAGGGCACCTCAGTGGCGTCCAGAAGGAGAACTGGCACTTTTCCAGCTACTAGTCAACATTCCTGAGTGACTGGTCTGACTGGGTCTTGAAACCGGCAGCCCTTTGGTCCCCAAGCCAAGTCCCTATGGACTGAGCTACTGCTACCCCAAGAATAGCAAAATCATCAATTTATTGATTTTTACAGCTTTTGTTGGTCAGTGATGAACACTGCAGGGGGCCATTACTGGCCCTTTCAATTTTGATTTTGTTTAGTCCTAGTTTTTTGATAGTTTTTGTATTTCTCAGCTTTGTTTCCCCCATTTCCTGCCTCCTGAGTTTGAACTGCATTTGGGTCCCCCATTACAACCTCAACCCTAACAGAACGAACTGACCAGTATGGACCCAGCAGACTGCAGCACACAGTTTTTGGACATTGGGAATAAATTGTGGGATGTTTAAGATGGCGAGGTCCACATGGGGGCGAAGCTACAGGCCATAGCAGACTTTGACAACATCTGCCAGTGGTTCTCAGTCGGCTGTCCAGACGGCGCCTATTCCTGTTCCTCAGTCGATGGTCCTGCCGATACCTGGCGGGGGCTCCCAGTTGGCTGCCCGACTGACACCGGTTCCAGCCCCTCTGTCGGAGGCCCAGCCGGGTCCTGTCCCTGCACCTCCATCGTCTCCCAGGCTGACAGCCACCAGCAACCCTACGCCGGCTCCCAGGCCAACCGCTGCCAGCGTATCTCCGTCAGCTCCCAGGCCAACCGCCGCCAGCATCTCTCCGTCGGCTCCCAGGCCGCCCGCCCGCCAGCATCTCTCCGTCGGCTCCCAGGCCAACAGCTCCCAGTGGTCCTCCGTCGGTGGCCCTGCCAAGGTCCAGGAGGGTTTTCCAGTTGGCGGTTCGGCCACCAGATGGTCTCAGCTTTTGTCTTCCCCGCCGGCATCCAGAGGGTCACAGCCTTCGCCTTCACCGTCGGCCTTCAGAGGGCTTCCGCCATCACCCACGACCTCCAGAGGGCTTCCACCTTCGCTGCCGGCTTCCAGAGGGTCTCAGCCTTCATCTTCACTGCCAGCTCCCAGTGGGTCCCAGCCGACGTCCCCGGCCTCCAGAGGGCTTCCGCCTTCACCATCAGCTTCCAGAGGGTCCCGGCCTTCGTCTTTGCTGCCATTTGCCAGAGGGTCCCAGCCTTCGTCTTCACCGCCCACCTGTTCCTCATCCCCTCATCAGTGTGTCTGTGTATTTAAGCCTTTGTTCCCCATGCACTCCTTGTCAGTTCGCTGTGTGTGCGCTTTGTGTGATGTCCCCCTCAAGCTTCTCTGTGTTTCCTCCCCTGTCTCCTGATGGTATGTTTTTGGATTTCGACTTTTGGTTTTTCTATGTTTGATTTGAACTTTGCATTTTGGTTGTACTTTGCTTTAGCCTTAGTTGCTACTTTGTTTAGTCCTCGTCTTTTTTTGGTTTTCTAGTTTTTTGATGGTTTTTGTATTTCTCAGCTTTGTTTTAAATAAACCTTTTGTTTCCCCCATTTTCTGCCTCCTGAGTTTGATCTGCATTTGGGTCCTCCATTACAACCTCCACCCTAACACAACATGTGTTTACTAAAAAGGGGACTCATTGGTGAGTATGTTTATTCAAATAATATTAAACCAGATAACTGTCTAATCAGTTATTTTTTGTTTCAGACCAAGGCCTGCTTCGTAGAAACAATCATTGTTTTCCAATCCTCTGATCTGTTGACTGATCAGTTAGACTGCAAAGCATGTGTTACCACAGCAACCTGAGCACACCTCAGAAAACTGCACGCATGTCAAAATGTTGTGGAGATGCATATGAATTATAGATTAGAAGCTTAAACCTCCAACAGTGATTGATTGTTTTGCCATAATTAGTGGGAACCATGACAACATTCATGCGCATATGCACACACCCATACACGCAGACCCCATCCAGCCCGTGGGCTGAACATGGTACTTTAATAACCTCATTCTGGCCTTTTGATAATTTTGTTAGTAGGTTAATTTGGCCATTCATTAGTTATATCTGTTAAACACAAAAAAAGTTTAACCTAGGCTATAAAACAGAGGTTGAACTGACAACGTATGCAAAATTAAAAGGTGCATTGTACATTCACTGTTG
The DNA here is from genome assembly GCA_039737535.1 of Lagodon rhomboides. Lineage (NCBI taxonomy): Eukaryota > Metazoa > Chordata > Actinopteri > Spariformes > Sparidae > Lagodon > Lagodon rhomboides. The sequence goes on along the minus strand of CM077788.1, from coordinate 446,372 downwards.
TGTATATAATATCACTTTTTCAGATTTGAAAACTAATAAAGTGGAGAAAAAAAATGCATTGTTTTAAAACATTTATGGGTTAGGTAATAGTCTGGTCCCTTAGCATTTCACTCTTTCAAATCTCAGATTTCCTTGAATAGGTCTGCTGTATATTCTATACAAATTGTTATTCTGTGTTATTCTTATCAGTAAATCCAATAACATACAGATACAAAAATAAAATTTAAAAATGTGTTAGTCCATTACTTACCTAGGCTACTTTTTAACTTCCCTTCCCTGTCTGTGGCACTCAGCCTAAAGCCCACGTGTTTCTACAAAGTGTAAACCCACAATGATGTCATCCACTGGTTTGTGGACTATGTTTTTTAAAGCTTTGGAGTTTGGCGTTACGGTGGGCGCCATCTTTTGTTTTGTTGTTTTTTTGGATCGTGAAGTAACCATATTTTGACAAGACGGTGGAGGTGGGGACAATATTGATTGCTCAGCATTGACTGTGAATTTGAGGAAAAATGTGGTAGTGACTTGTCAATCACAAGATAGCCCCGTCCTAAAGCATAACTTGCTTTATTCTCTATTTTACTCTAAACGGGAGCATAATTTACAAAGTGAACATCACACTGTATTGAAGAAGGCTTGAAACTAGCAATTGAATCCATAAACTCATTAGGAAGCTGTTTACTGAGGTAATAAATGATGTGAGAAGTAGGGTCATTTTCTCATAAGCTTACATATACAATTGGACTTCTTTTTGAAACAACCCCGTACCTGTATGTAGAAAAAATGCAGGTTTAAGGCACTTCTGCATTTGCTTTTATTTTTAGACGCAGAATCTCAGTCCATGTTCTATACCGTCAACGGTTCATACTGAAGATGACAATAAAAAAATGAAAAAATGTTAAAATTGAGGTCCACAGTGGTTTTAAACAGACGATTACTGCGGTTGATCCAAACTATTTTCAGCAGTGGATTCACACACATTCAGTGCTCTAGTGAGTATTTGTGGCACCAGCACAGTGTATTTAGGATTGAGTCAAATACAACTACAGTATGTGTTCTTGGTAATGAAGGAACATGTCACCCACTGAAACAGTTAAGACACTGAAGTGTTTGTAATAGTTTTTGGAAAACAATGGAGCTATATGGCACAGAGGAAGAAGATATAGCCAATCAACCTTGGATATAAACGTAGTACTTGTTTGTAGGATCAACTCATTGCTGCTGGTGGTCTTTTCAAGGAATTTGTTAATACAAACAGCACTGTTCACTGACATAACAGATGCTTTGAAAAGGATCCAGTCCATACAAAGGAGAAGTCTACAGGGAGCTGACCCAGAGTATTCTGGAATCCCAGATCACTTCCTCATGTTCCATCCCAGTCATCATTATGGACAGTTTATGCAAGTTGAGTAACAATGCACCTCTCAGATCCAGATGGCCAGGTCAAGAAAGCTGTTCAGGGAGTCTGGATGAGGTTTGTCTTAAAACACTAAAGACTTTGTGATTGTGGTTTAAATGTCTCCTCAGTGTTGAACTGTATAACACTCCTTTGTTTTAGACCACCCCATGTTCATGTATCGTTAATCAATAAAATATAAAAATATTTATTGGGACTTCTAAAACCTCCATTGTGTGATTTGTTAGTGATAAATTCATCTCCGGGACACTGTCTCAGTAAGAACATAATAACATGGCTGACTGGCAGGGTGTCTTCGGATCTGATAACAATCTAAGCTGGCTGGAATTCCTAGGAATTCCAGTTGAGGAGACACAGAGGAGCCATGTCTTACTGAGCAGGTTTCTCTGTCTCCCTGTCAGTGACCGGCTGTGCTGACAGATCGCATCAACGCTCTCAACGCTGCTCTGCCTTCCACATCCTCACCAACACACACTCATGTACATACATATGCTCACACTCAATCATTCAACATCCTCTGACTGCCATTTGGTCTTATCTAACACAGGTAGTCATTAGGAAAATCTTTGTGCAGCGTGTGATATGTATTGCAGGTGAAAGCATATGAGCATCACATATAGAAGTGTTAAGCTCGAACATGTAGCATGGCTGTAATGTGAGCAGTTTGTTTGTGTTGTTTTTGCCTAACCTGACACTCCTGTGTGTTTCCTCACACGTTTGGCTCAGCCCTGTGTGCTGTATCTTCTTTTTCTTATCAGTGAATTCCTATCAGGTCAGCCAAACATGTCAGAGTGCAATGATCTAAGAAATTTCACTGCTACTCTGCTCAGCGGGGCTGGAAGAATGCAGCCCTGCCCTACCACCGTCTTCAGTGACTACAGTATGCCAGTGTGTGTGTCAGATGAACTGTATGTGTGGGTGTATGGTTGTTTCTGAAAGCAAAAGATGTGTGTGTAAACACATGCCTGGTGTAAATATCATTAATCAGTACATAACAATGCTGGTATGTTTGGTGTCCAGGTTTCAAAATTGTCACCCACCACTCGCCAAATGCGTGTGAAAATATGTTTTGGCGAGTAAAATATATAGGTCACATGCCATTGGCAGGCTGCTGAAATATGCAGACTTTGCTATATAACTTTCAACATAAATGCCAAACAGTGAAACAGACACAGTTTACAGCTACAGCAGATCTACTGATTGCATTTCATATTTCAAATTTGTCCCACACTGTCCATCATCATTCAACATTTGAAAATGTAACAAGTTGTCTTGGATATGGATCCAACCATGCTCAGTCAAAAGAAGAAGAAGAAGAGAAAAAAAGAAGATGACGATGAAGACCTTTGACCTTTAACTTTCCTTTAATGGTCACAATTTTCACTTACGTACATAACACTAAAAACCACATCTATAAATCAGTCGACACACGGAGCAAACTTTTGTGCATCATAAATTAAGAGTGAGTGATTTGTCGACCACAGTGCATAAAACGTTCCCCTCCCCCCACACAGACACAAACGCTTCTAAATCAGAGACCATCTTGTAGTATGTGAATTCGACTTTCAGCCGAGTGGCAACCAAACCCCTGAACATGAGCGTGGCATCAGTCGACCCCTGTCCCTTCATCATGTTTCTCCTGCTCAGCCAGATACTCATTTTGGCTTGCCCTATCAGGAAGTTCACCAAGGAAACCCGTCTGCGTTGGACTGCTGTGTACCGAGGCCCAAACACAAACAGGCTGTCCTCCAGAACCTCTCCTAGACCTCCCAACAGCTGCTGCAGCACAGAGAACAGGCCGCTCAGTCTGAGACATCCGAGCCACAAGTGCTGCAGAGACTCCTCACAGCTACAGAAAGGACACTGACTCCCAGCTCGAGGATCTATACGTGCCACATGTCTGTTTGTAGCCACGGCCCCATGCACCACCCTCCACTGCAGATCACCACCCTCCACTGCAGATCACCACCCTCCACTGCAGATCCGCAGTGCGTTTCTCTATGGGGGGTTTGTACAGAGTCCTCCAGCTGCCTTTGGGAGATGAACCTGGTGTTAACACACCCGACCACCTCGACTCCTGTACACCGGTTAGTGACGTTCTGTTGAGAACCTTCACAGAGACTGCATACAAGGCCTTCCTTGATGCCCCTGGGAGGTCTTGTATGACTGGTATTTTAAATGATAGAAGGGCTCCAACTTCCTCCACCTGCTCTTCCACTGCAGCGCAGACAGACAGCGATGGAAACCCCGGCCCAGGGACTGGCTGATCCTCCACGGACTCTTCTGCCAGTGCTCTCCTGAAGGAGCCGGGAAGTGCATTGTTTACCTCTTCCATCAGTCTCTGCAGCAGTCGATGGGATTTGATGCCGGTTTCCTGACTTAAACTGGCAGTTGGTTTCCATTGCCCTCCAGCTCTTAGAGCAGCCATCTTTGTAAGCCCAGCTCTGATGAGGAGTCTCTGTACACTGACAGAACCGAGCGTCCTGCAGCGTATCAGTGGGTTGTAGAACAGGGGCTCCTCCCCTACACTGCCATAGACCTGGGAGCAGTCCCTCCTCGTTCTTAAAACTGTTCTCCAAGCACGAAGCACAGACTGATAAAAAGCTGAGGTTGCTCTGAAATCCATTCCAGCTAGATCCAGAAGAAACAGGTGTTTGTCATATGCCAGCTTCAAAACTTTACGGAGCAACACTGACGCCGTTTCACTCCATAGCTGTGGTTTTTGATATAGCAGTCGTTGCACTGTTTGAAGCCGAAAAGCTGTGACACGACTGCGAAGGTCAACCAGGCCCTGACCACCTTCCACCACAGGTAGAAACAAGACAGCAGCTTTAGTCCAGTGAAAGCCTCCCCAGAAGAAATTCACCAGCCTTTTCTGCACCTCCTTCAAAAGACCGTCCGGAGGTTCCACAACTGTAAACCGGTGCCAGAATATCGAGGCAATCAAGTTATTAACGACCAAGGTCCTCCCCCTATAGGACAGCTGAGGCTGGATCCAGGTCCATCTAGACAGTCGGGCACTGACCTTTTCAACAACTCCCTCCCAGTTCTTATTTATGAAGCCCTCACTGCCCAGGAAAACCCCTAGGAACTTCATTCCTTCTGTGTTCCACTGGAGCCCAGCTGGTAACGTTGGCTTCTCTTTATTATTCCACTCACCGAGCAGCAAACCTTCAGATTTGGACCAATTAACCTTTGCGGAGGAGGCTTGTTCATATAGAGCTAACTTTTCCTCAAGAAACTTTGCATCAGACTGACTTGTTAGAAAGATTGTAACGTCATCAGCATAAGCTGACAGACTAACAGAGATGGCACTACTTTCAGAAAAGGTTAGCCCTGACAGACCCTGCCTGAGCTGGTTTAAGAGAGGTTCAATAGACAGAGAATAGAGCATTCCAGACAAGGGACAGCCTTATCTGATGCCCCTCTTTACAGCCACTGGCCGACTGAGCCCGCCCCCCACCTTTAAAAGAACACTGACTTCAGAGTACAACAACTTAATCCATGAAATGAAAGTCGCCCCAAAACCAAAACCTTCAAGTGTTTTAAGCAAGAAACAGTGGTCCACCCTATCAAAGGCTTTCTCTTGATCAATGGAGAGAAGGCCGACATTCAACTCCTGTAGTTTGGATATGTCCACAATGTCTCTAATTAAGAACAAATTGTCCATAATTGTGCGCCCAGGAACACAATAAGTTTGGCTGTAATGTATGACAGTATCCATGCACTCCTTGAGTCTGTTCGAGAGGCATTTTGCCATTATCTTATAGTCTGTACATAAAAGTGATACTGGTCTCCAATTTTTTAGTAGTCCAAGGTCCCCTTTTTTTGGCAGTAAAGTTAAGACTGCCCGTGTGCAGCTTGATGGCAATATCCCAAATTCCAAGCAGTCCGTGAACACTTCATGCAGATCTTTGCCCAGCATGGTCCAGAACCTCCTGTAGAACTCTGAGGGAAGTCCATCAATCCCAGAGGCCTTACCACAGCTGAGCTGTTGGACTGCTGCAGTCATTTCATCGAAAGAGATGGGAAACTCCAACGAAGCTACCTGTGCCTCACCCAACTGAGGCAGTCCTTCCAGCATCTCCTCCACACACCCTGCATCACAGCTCCCAGCATTAAAGAGGTCAGTGTAGAAGTCTATGGCCAGTTTCCTCATCTTTACTGGATCTGTTGTTATTGTTCCATTTGGAAGCTTTAGATGCGTCATCACATTGTTTTCTCTAACTCTTTTCTCCAGCCCAAAGAAAAAAGAAGTTGGGGCGTCTATATCTTTAATAGTGGAGATTCTGGTTTTAAGCAAAGCAACCTTTGCTTTCTCATGCAGAAACCTACCAAGAGCCTTTCTACGGTTTTCCCAGGTTCTGCTATCACCATCACTGCCTGAGATTATTTCTTCTTCTAGGACCTGAACTTCTTTCTCTAGCTCTTCAAAGCAAACTCTCTGTAAGGCACCAGTGTGTTGCGTATATTGCTGACAGAAAATTTTAATTTGTGTTTTTCCTATCTCCCACCATTGAGCTAAATTCTCGAAATCATCTTTTCTGAGCCTCCACTGACTCCAGAAATCGGAGAAAAATTGACAGAAAATTTTGTCATGAGTCAGCCTAACATTAAAGTGCCAGTATGGACGGCGCTGGAAAGGCACTTGTAGGGAAAAGCCTACCGTGACCAAATGATGGTCTGAGAAACCAACAGGTGATATTGTGGAGTTAAGTAGCCTGTTGTTGTATGTTTGGTTTATGTAGCTCCTGTCTAACCTAGCACCTCTCACATTGCCCCCCACAGCTCTCACCCATGTGTACTGCCTGGCTGTCGGATTAAGTTCTCTCCAGACATCTGTGAGGTCATTTCCTGCAACTACACTGGATAACAGTGAGACTGACGGTGGATGAGGCTCCCCTGAGTTTCTATCAACTGCAGGAAATGTAGTACAGTTCCAGTCCCCTCCCATCACTATCACTGTGCTGCTATTTAACACTTTAAGTTTGTCATTTAGTTTTCTAAACAGACTTAATCGGTCAGCACCAGATGTGTGTGCATACACATTAATAAAGACAAAAGAGATGTCTCTAATTGTTGCCTGGATCATTTGGATTCTGCCCTGCTCTACATTACTCACTGACACATTTGTTAAAAGGAGGCGCTGTGAAAAGAGAATAGCAACCCCTGCACTTAAATTGGTGCCATGGTTCAAGAAGACCTGACCCGCCCAGCCCATTCCCCAGTCTGCTTCGTTGTCAGCTGAGCTATGTGTCTCCTGTAAGAGTAACACATCTATGTTTTTCGTTCTACTCAGCTCGGCTACCATCCCTCATTTTTCTCTATCCCGTCCTCCATTGATGTTTAAACTTCCTATCCGCAGCCTTTCCATTGATAAAACCCAGAAAAGAATGAAGAGGAAGGAGAGACCAGCAAAACCTTTCCAAGAGAAAGACACCTTTTGTGAAGCTCCCATTTTAATATTCATGCACTTAGAAGACACCTTTCTCGCTTTTCTTTTCTAAGTCTAGTCAGAAGTTTCGTCAAGCGAAACCTCTTCTGTTTGCTCAAGTGTTCATAACCAACCATTTTACGAATTTTCTGAACCGAGCTGATAAACAAATCCACATTTGGAAAGAAATCTGTTATATCCACATCCTGTCTGCCATAACTTTCGTCAAGGAAGTCATTAATTTCCTGTAAAGTATATGACCGTGGGTCATCTTGTGATACAGTTTCAGAAACTTGTGACAGGCTGTCGTCATCACACATTTCATCCTCCTCATTTTCAACATTTGTCCTGCAGGACTCAGCAAGTACAGAGTCCTGCTCCCCAGCCTCAGCTGTGTCTCCCTGTCCACTGTGGCTGCACCCAGGCTGCACCTCAGTCTCAGTCACACCACTTTCATTAACACCGTGATAATCTCGCTCCGTCACTTCATTGTCACACGCAGCAGGCTGCGGGTCACCGGGTGCGGTGTCCCCCGCCGCCGGCTGCGTCACTCCAGAGGTGCCGTCGCCGGCCTCGTCCTCAGGTCGCTGCTGCGCGCTGCCGCCCGCTGCCTGCTCTCTGTGCGGGCAGGATGAGCGCTTGTGGCCAACATCACCACACTCGAAACACTTCATGCTGCCAGCACTTGCATACACAGTGTAGAACCTGTTTTCAAACTTCACTTTAAAGGAGACCTCCAGAGTTTGCGATGGATCATTTAAATACATGAAAACCTGTCTGCGCAGGGACTGCACATGCTGCAGTCTGGCGTCTTTACACCTCAGAGGAACTGTCCTGAAACCGCTCGCGAACTTTCCAAACCGCATCAGTTCTTTTCCAAGCAGCTCGTTCGGGATGAACGGAGGCACACCTGACACGGTGACTCGTGTAGACGGCACAAACAGCGGCGACACAGCGATATACTGATCATCCAGCTCTAAGCCTTTTTCAACCAACAGGTGAACCAAACGCTCCTCCTGAACAAAAACCACCACGGCTTTACTCATCCGAGAGCTGTACGTAGTGTTGTTTTTGGCGGCCTGTTTTACTTTTAGTTTTAGTCTAGTCTTTGTGTCAAGCTATCATTTTAGTTTTTATTAGTTTTAGTCACGTTCATACTCCTTTTAGTCGTGTCAAGTTTCAGTCGACTAAAAGTCTGAGCATTTTAGTCTTATTTTAGTCAGAATTGTCCATGACTATTTTAGTCTAGTTTTAGTCGAGGAAAACTGATGACATTTTAGTCTAGTTTTAGTCAAAGATTGTATTTATCCAAACCCATTTTACAATTCAAACAAAGTTATCCTATTATTATATTATTGCTACCTTATAGACTCAAGAATACATCCATTCCAGACACAGAAGACGCTCTGATTTGATCTAACAAACTGTTTACCTTGCCTTGTTTGGTGTAATTTTTCTCAGCACAACCTCACGTATGTGACTGTACAGTTATTTTTTAATTTTGACATACTGTATTAATACAGTGGACCTAAAATCACACAAAAATCATAAAATCCGAGCAGGAAAAAGTTAGATTTTTTACTGTGAAAAACACAAATATGTTTAACGAACCATTTTTATTACTTAGAATGCAAATTTAATTTGTTGTTTGCTTATTTTGTACATACGTTTTTGAAATTTACAAAGTTATATGTAACTATTTACATTTTAATGCAGGCAATGCCTCAGGCTCAGGCCTCCCTCAGGTCCTCACAGCTCAATGAGGAGCTGCACTGCCTGCTCCACGTTCAGCAGTCTACTCATTGTTTTGACACACAAAACAAAAAAACGACTACACTACACACTAAACACACTACACAACACACTATCGATACACTCCAAACACGCTAAATGTCACAAATCTCTCAACTCTCAAAACTCGCTGCCTCTCACGCTGTCTCTGTCTCTGTCTCTGTCAGTGTCGCTGTCCCTCCCCACAACTTCCCCCTGTTCCCCAGCAACCAAATCACGTGATTTGCCATATAATTTTGTGATTGGTTGATGTGGTGGCTTTTTCCACCAATAGGAAAGGGGGTATCACGTGTTTTTTTTTTTTGCTTGCAAGCGCTTCCTGTTTGCGGAAACGTTACTGAGAAAAGTCAGTTTTTACCGTTTCTTCCTGCACCAAACACGCACTAAACGTGACGGCAAAATTCGGTTTTACTCGTCCTATCAACACACTTTAAAAACTGGTATATAGTTTGAAGTCCGCACTTTCGCCACAAGTTGAAACGGAGAATCAGTGAGGCTGCATCTCGCTGCTCCGTCGTCTTAAAGCGGTCACGTGATTTGGACGCGCAGGTGCGTCCGTCGACCCCAGAGGGTTAAGGATTTTTGTTATAACATTTCGTCTCGTCTCGTTTTGGTCAACGAAAATGAAGACACATTTTAGCATAGTTTTTATTTTGTAAACCACATTTAGTCTCGTTTTTATTCGTCTACAATATTGCATGATATATTTAATTATCGTTATCGTCACATGACCAGCATTTTCGTTGCGTCTCGTCTCGTTTTCCTCAGGTGATAAAGGTTCGTTGACGACGATATTTAGTCATAATTTTCGTTGACGAAAACAACACTAGCCGTACGTGATGTTTCCATGTCCGATCTGTTCTCCTACAGCCAGGAACACCTGCTCCACCGTGTACAGAGCGTCAGCCACGACTCTGACCCCATGCCTGATTGACATGGGTGGCGAGCCCTCCTCAGGGAGGGACGCCATGGTTCACGGTACAAAAACGCCACTAGTCTGCTCTGTACAGTGATGACGATGAAGAAGAAGAAGTAGAGGAAGAAGAAGAGGTTAAAACCGAAGAGATTAGAAATTAGGTTAAAGATGTAGCAACACATTGCGGGTGTAAAACCACTCGAAAAGAGATGGCAGGAGGAGAGCCGTGGAGGAATACAACCAGGTTCAATGATATGGGGGGTGAGGAGAGAGTGGTTGGTGTACAATGGCAGTGCTAATACCATGAAGTGCAACATCTGTCAAAAGTTCAGTGGCCAGTCAAAACATATTTTGGCCAGTAAAATTTCAAACCTTACCTGCCATTGGCAGGTAGGTCAAAAATCTAATTTTATACACTGATGGTGTAGCCTTAAAAATAGCTATTAATGTATTGACCTGCCATGTGTTTTTACAGCTCACCAGTCCACTACCAAGTTTTTAACTGTACATCTGCTAGCAAGTTTTCAGAGGTTTTTATGGCTGCTTCTTTAACTGCTTTTTAATTCCTTTTTAAATCCTTTTTAATCACGTCTGTCAGACCAGCCTAGACTCTGTTTCCCCCTACAGGGTCAGCAAGTCATTAAAAACACTGACGCCCTGGCTAAATGAATCCATGCAAGAATTAAAAAGAGATTGTAGGAGAAATGAAAGAAACTGAAGAAAATGTATTTAAATGTATTTTATGAGACCTAGAAAGACGCAATGAAAGATAATCAAAATGCAGTTATAGAAGCTTGGGTATCCTTTTATTCTAATTTAATTTTTCAAACTATTCTAACCCTACAATTTTATTCAAAGTTTTAGACTTTGTCACCGCCCTTTCCCTTGGTCATTTTATTGAAGCCTTATTGATGTGAGATATTTTAAACTTTTGTACAAATAAGTTAATAAAGACAACACATTGCCCCCTCTGGCCATGTTTTACACACTAGTAGGCACAACCCTATTTAATTTTCATTTTTATCAGAAATCATTTGACACATGAAAGCAACTACGTGCAGTCTCGACACTATCCCAACAACAAATGTAATAACAAAAGAGGTTATTGCCACTGTTGGGCCCAGTATTTTATTGATTATTAACAGCACACTCTAATGGTCATTTCCCATCTACTTTTAAAGATGCTGTGGTCTGACCTCTTTTAAAAAAAAACCCAACCTTGATCCCACTGTTCTTAATAGTTTTAGGCCAATTTCTAAACTCCTGTTTGTATTCAAAGTCTTTGAGAAACTGGTTTCAACTCAGCTCTTAACTTTTATGTGTCACAATAACATCTTTGAAAAATTCCAGTCAGGTTTTAGAGCATTACATAGCACAGAAACTGCCCTCCTCAAGGTAACCAATGACCTCTGGCAGCTGACAGAGGAGCGAGTGCAATTATGAATTATGAATCTAGCGCTGCTTTTGATACAGTAGATCATGCTATTTTAATTAACTGTCTTGAAACCTGGGTGGGTGTCAAAGGCTCTGCATTTAGTTGGTTATTCTTCCCTTTAAGAGAAAACCTTGTCACCAATGTCACAATGTTTCTTTTCATTGCTATGCAGACGACACACAGATATACCTTCTGCTGAGACTCGGGGACCCAAAAAAGCTAGCTGCTGTTTTTAACTGTCTCAATCATATTAAATATTGGATGGCACATTTTTTTTATGACTGAATAACTCAAAATCATAATTCATAATTTTCAACTCCCCACACCAAAACATCAGCATCATTGAAAGTACCCCTGGTCCCGTATCCGCATAAGGCCTACTGCTAGAAATCTAGGTGTCATGATTGATTCAAATCTTTCATTCAAATTACACATCAAAAAAGTTGTCCAGTCTTGCTTTATGCATTTAGGAACCATCTCCTAAATCAAAGCAACACTGCCACACTCGGACCTGGAAAAAAACGCAGTCATGCACTCATCGTTTCTCGACTGGATTACTGCAACTACCTCCTGTCCAACATCAACCAAAAGTCTCTCTCCTGCCTCCAACTCGTCCAGAATGCAGCAGGAGTCTTTTGGTTTTAACAGACGACATCACATCATTCCTATCCTAGCTTCTCTTGACTTGCTCCCTGTCCATTTTAGAATTGATTTTAAGATTTTGCTGATTAATCTTAAAGTTTGTCCTTTAAAGGGCCCCCCTGGTTGTTCCAAAGTTGAGGCTCAAGACTAAGGGTGACTGTGCCTTTGCCGTCAGGGCCCTGACCTATGGCCACTTTTTTTTTAAATCAGTTCTTCTTTAAACCCACTTTCATAGACTTGTCTTTGTGTGAAGACACCCTTTTTAACTGAATTTTCATTTTTCCATCTTTAATTTCTTTTACAGCTCTTAGTTTATATATCTGTTTTTAATATATCTGTTTTTTCCTTGCTATGTATGTTTTTTTACTGTCCTTTACTGCTTTTATTTGTTATCTTTAATCTATTTATTGTCTTTTATTCTTTTTACTGCCCGTAATCATTTTATCTGTTGTTAATCTCTTTGATGTGATGTCATCTTCTTATCGTCCTTTATTCGTTTTATTCTTTTATTTATTTCTATTTTTGCATGACTCTTTCTCTGTCTTTTTCTGTAATTTTGCCTGTTTTATCACAGGAAACAAAAAATACAGTGGAGGAAATAGTTATTTGATCCCTCACTGATTGTTAAAAAGGCCAATCTAGCTCATAATCCCTTATTTTTTGGTTAGCAGTTATCTATTTGTTAACTCAGCTGTCAGTCAGTTTTCACAGTCAACCAATCACGTTGCACTCCTAGCTGTCTGTCCCCGCCCACCATTGCTGCCGTTTCTCATCTTAATCAGGAGACAGACGCCATGACAGACATCAGGAGTGCTGGAAGTCTCTCAGAGTGTTGTGCGTGCATGAAAACCGTGAGTAGTCAACTCTGGACCTCTGAGTGCGATGTGACTGCTGCTGTATGTCATGTAAAATGCAGGATTTTCTGTTATTAGTGATAGTCACGTTTTGCTAGCTTAATTGTGAGTTTAGCGCTATTGTAATGTTGATTGCATGCTAATAGCTGCTACTGCTAACATTAGGTTTGAATGGGACTGGTAATTGTTGTGGTCCTATTAAGTGAAGTCTGTTAGTTCATGTGTGACATTTTGGAGCCTGTCACTCATTTTCTTAATATTGTGCGGGAGTTATCTTAATGCATCCACATGCAGTTTATGTTTAATATAATGGAGACCAAGGTTTCTTATTTTGCTATGTTATATCATTGGATTAATGTTGCTCTAATTTAAATATGCATATCGGTGAATTTGTAACAACATTCGTGACAACTTCAGCTGCATCTGTCTTTTACTGGACATCCCGCAGCGTGTTTGAATCCTGTACTAACCAGCATTATTTACAACAGGTGAGGGCTACATCAGCCAACCGTTCAGACGGGTGAGAGCTTCTAAAGGCTAACCGTATTTTTCACTGATTTTGTAAGTTCGCCCATTGACAAAGAAATGAACGGTCTATAATATTAATGGTAGGTTTATTTTAACAGTGAGAGAAAGAATATCAAAAAGAAAATCCAGAAAATCACATTAAATAAAAGATATAAAATATTTTGCAATTCAATGAGTGAAATAAGTATTTGATCCCCTATCACAACATTAGTTAGTACTTGGTGGAGAAGTGCAGAGGTCAGATGTTTCTTGTAGTTGATTACCAGGTTTGCACACACCTCTGGAGGAACTTTGACCACTCCTCTTTGCAGATCCTCTCCAAATCCTTAAGGTTCCGAGGCTGTCGCTTGGCAACTTGAAGCTTCAGCTCCCTCCACAGATTTTCTATAGGATTAAGGTCCGGTGACTGGCTAGGAGGGCTGAACGATATGGACAAAATTTCATATCTCGATATTCATGCCAGATATCTCGATATCGATACGATACGATAAGACTACGGGTTTGGTTAAAACCAAGCATTTGTCAGAAAAATAAAAACATCATAATACAAAAGAATGTGGAAAGTGCAGTTTTATTTATAAGAACTCACTGCCAGTCATCAACATTAACATAAAGTACGAATAAATAAATTACAAATCAAACATTTTACTGCAGCGCTGCTTTAAAAACAAATAAAATGTGTTTGGGATGGTATTTTATAACACTTGTCCAGCGTCCGAACCATTTTTTTAAAGCCCTCTTTCGAGACTGTGTCCACGGGTACCATGTCTTTCGCAGTGTGGTATGTTATAGCGTCTGTAATATATTTATTTCTGGTGGACGTCGACTCATACAGGGCTGTCACTTTTTATTCGAAGTTCGAAAATTCGTTCGAATGTGAGGGGGGTTCGAATATAATGACCTGTTCGAAATCAAAGTAAACAGTGTATAAGTGCAACAGACCGTAGAAGTAGCTCGCCTTGTGATCCAGCAGAGGGCGCTCTAAAACTTGGACTATCAGCTTGACCTATTGCACGCCCTATTGACCCTTGACCTATCAATTCAGCTAGTGTTAGCTTATGTTGTTTGCTACAAAAATGGAGGACACTAGCAAGCAAAGCCGTCCTGAGCGGCGAACGACAACAAATCCATTGACTCACCTGCTAGCTTGCTAGCTTGCCACCCACGTGAGGCAGCGGAGACTGAGGCAACACAGACGAGCGGAGCAACTTCAAGTGTACAACCTTGTCTGAGTGCTGCATGAATGTGATATTAGACGGCCTGTGAAGTTAATAAAATAATGAAAATAATGTCATCTGGTGTTGTCGGGGGTAGGGGCGGTATTTGAATTTATTTGAATAAATTGCGTGTCATTTGAAATTCGTTCGAACTTGATTTTTTGAAAAAGTGACAACCCTAACTCGTACGGTGTAATGTTAACGCTACTGAACGCATCAGCAATCATGGGATGATTTATGTTTTGGCACCAAATCAGATTCTGCACCTCCACTGGCCGCATTATCTTCCGCACTCATGTCACGTTCCTTTCTTTCTTTTTAATTTCCCCGCTGTATATGAAGTGTGTGTGTGTGCGTCGGTCTCCGTCTCCCTGACTCCCGCCCTCATATGTTTGTCATTGGTTGGCTTCAGCTGTCAATCCACAGCAAGCATGAAATAAGGTTTGTGGTTGGCTGGCCTTAGCGGTGCATTCATGGGCAATCGTAAAAATGATGTTTGTTGTGACCGCCAGAGCTGTACATGCAGGGCGAGCGTGGGGGTAAATCTATATTGTTTATATCGTTGCTTTTTCGATATTTATATCTTGAATGTTCATATCTAGATATAGATACGATAACGATATATCGTTCAGCCCTACTGGCTAGGCCACTCCATGACCTTAATGTGCTTCCTTTTGAGCCACTCCTTTGTTGCCTTGGCTGTATGTTTTGGGTCATTGTCGTGCTGGAAGACCCATCCACGACCCATTTTAAATGTCCTGGCTGAGAGAAGGAGGTTGTCACCCAGGATTTTACGGTACACGGCCCCATCCATCTTTCCCTCGATGTGGTGAAGTTGACCGGTCCCCTTAGCAGAGAAACACCCACAAAGCATAATGCTTCCACCTCCATGCTTGAAGGTGGGGATGGTGTTCTTGGGGTCATAGTCAGAATAACTCTTCCTTCAAACACGGCGAGTCGAATTGATACCAAAGAGCTCGATTTTGGTCTCATCTGACCACATCACCTTCTCCCAGTCATCCTCTGAATCATTCAGGTGTTCACTGGCAAACTTCAAACGGGCCTGTACATGTGCCTTCTTGAGCAGGAGGACCTTACGGGCGCTGCAGGATTTTAATCCATTACAGCGTAGTGTGTTACCAATGGTTTTCTTGGTGACTGTGGTCCCAGTTGCCTTGAGGTCATTGACAAGCTCCTCCCATGTAGTTCTGGGCTGATCCCTCACCTTTCTCATGATCATTGATACCCCACGAGGTGAGATCTTGCGTGGAGCCCCAGACTGAGGAAGATTGACAATCATTTTGTGTTTCTTCCATTTTCAAATAATCGCACCAACAGTGGTCTCCTTCTCACCCAGCTTCTTGCCAATGGTCTCGTAGCCCATTCTGGCCTTGTGCAGGTGTACAATCTTGTCCCTGATGTCCTTAGACAGCTCTTTGCCCATGATGGAGAGGTTGGTGTCTGACTGATTGATTCTGTGGACAGGTGTCTTTTATACAGGTAATGAGTTGAGATTAGGAGTACTTTCTTAAAGCGAGAGGACTAATCTGTGGGAGGCACAATTCTTTATGGTTGGTAGGGGATCAAATATTTATTTCACCCAATGAAATGCAAATCACTTTTTATCTTTTATTTAATTGATTTGATTTTCTGGATTTCTTTTTGATATTCTGTCTCTCACTGTTAAAATAAACCTATCATTAAAAGTATAGACCATTAATTTCTTTGTCAGTGGGCAAACTTACAAAATCAGTGAGGAATCAAATAATTATTTCCTCCACCTTACCTGAAGTGTGCAACACAGTGACTGCTCAAAAGGCTAATTGGTGAAGCAGCGAGATTAGTTCTCCAAGCAGTGTTACCAGGTACTATAATTATTAGGGGTGTCACAATCTTGATTGTAAATTGGATATTGATCAAAATTACATCACGATCTTCGAAATCAAAGCCTGAATTGAGGATTCAGCCACACCCCCAGTATCACGGCTGGCAGGTGTGCCAAGACGGAAAAAAAAACACACACCGCATGTTGTAGTGCAGCGAGTTAACGTTACCTGCTCTAACCTGAAGCTGCAGCCAGTGAAAAGACACCATGACAACTGCTGATATAGGAGACACATCAACTGAATTCAGACTCCCTATTTTGAGTTCCCGGTGAGTTATGAAAACTTTCACATTGTGCACAAGAAAACCACAGTTAAATCTTAGAGTAAATAGAACAAAACCACATAAATTGTTCCCTAGACAAACAATGGGGATAGTAACTGGTGATCAGGAATGCACATTCACAGCTCATTCGGTTTTCTGTCTGGCTAAGATGGCGACAAAGCCGCAATGCTGACTGACGATGCTGTCCCAACTCTTTCAATATATCCATGGTCAAGTGGCGTCTACTTGGCTGCAGTCAGTTTGTCTGAGTCTTCACTGGCCTTGCGATTTGATTTGATTGCAATTGAGCTGTCAATGACTCGAATGCAAAATGATTTGGATACATCTCAGTGTATGGCATTCTCATGAGCTATATCACTGCATATGGCTGCATTTTCATCATTTAAATTCCCCTTTTATTCCGAGAGTCCTTCCAATAAATATAGCACAGCAATTAACAAAATAAAAGCTGCATCTTTACAATACATAAACATTACAAAAACAATGCAACATCTGCAATGCCTTTCACAATAATTTTGTTTTCACAGAGCGACTTTAAGATAAGGCATCTAGTGACTCTGCTGCACACAGCTCTCTCAGAGTTGGACGGCAGAGTTGACAGCGCCTCCTCAGATCTCGGCTGATTAGCTGGACTTGCTGTAACAGTTATTACTTATGGCTGCAGACGTTAGCTTCAGGTGAAAATGGCTAACATGATTAGTAATTGTTGTGAGGCAGAAGTCACGCTCAGAGTGGTTCTCGTCCAATTCGTGCTTGCCAGCAAGGTCATAAAATCCGACATGTGCCCCGAGATGGCCAGTTGAAAAAATATTTGCAGATGATCTCTGCCTCCATCTGACAACCCTTCTTCATAAGTAACGTTAGCCTAATGTCTGCCCACAATTCAAAGCATGGGAGCAACATCGCATCATGAACATAAGCTGCAGACTCTCGATTATGCTCCGTCTCTGCATCTATCAGAATCTTCCACATCGCGATGCATCTTGAAATCGAGACCTTTCCACACCTCAATAGACATTCACCATTTTTCAGAATAAAAAGAAGTACGTGTTGGATGTATTTTCTCGATTTCTTGGCCCCGGGTGTTCATAGCATATTGACATTGTTCTGACTGCAGTTCTTGACTCCTGGCCCGCTGGCACTGATTCAAAACATTGTTTAACTGGGTTTCTTTGATGTACTACACTGACTCACAATCTGCACACCATTTTTTCTTTCACTCTGCTCTACTTGTGTTTTTGGAATTTTGCAAGTCAACCAACACATAACCAACAATGATTTTATCATTGTGACATGGAGATGACACTGTGCAGAGGTTTGGCAGAATAATGAGTCACAATTTTTTATTCAGGCTTCCCCCCTGAGACTCATTGAATCAAAGTAAATAGAGGGTTGTGTCAGCAGCACTTCCAGATTGAGTAGTACACTGTAATTCTGGTCAGAGTTGATTTCTCTCTACTCTCACATGACATTTGCCACACACAAAGCCACCCTCATTTGCCAATATGCTCATGCATGCACATACACCATCACCAATACACACACATATGCCGTTTTTCCACCGACAGTACCAGCTCGCCTCGCCTCGACTTAGCTCGCCTTTTTTGCGTTCCCATTACCGAAATCTGGTACCTGGTACCTGCTAAAGTGGTACTTTTTTAGTATCACCGCCGTGTAAGTTCCACCCGAGCTGAGCTGATGCTTCTGTGTGACGTAAGCTGGCAGCCGGCCACTGATTGGACAGAGAGCGACGCCACTTGATGACTCATGACGAGCGCGACGTCCGAGCCTGACACCCGCTACCTTTAAAAACTAGCATCTGCGTTCAGTCAACATAGCGATTACATGGAAGGAACAACGTGCAGGAACACGGCGTGGACCGTGGCAGAGGTGGAGACGCTCCTGAGTGTTGTCGCTGAAGACGCATCCAGAAAGAGCTTGATGATGTGACAAGAAATGAAAAGGTGTACTTGTTTTGCGTAGCCCACAGCTAGCCCTGTTTATTTGTCGCGTGGATAAGTACGTCACTGATGACGACCCGCCCACGTTGATGACGACCTGCCGACGATGAAGAGATACTAATTCTACTGGAAACGCAACGTGTCTGAAACCAAACCAAGTAGAGCCACGCTAAGCCGAGGCGAGGCGAGCTGGTACTGTCGGTGGAAAAACGGCAATACTGTACACACAAACTTTGTGGTTAAGCTACAGTACAGTCTATCTCCAGTCTTGTCTCAAGTCCTTTCCACACATGTAATCAGAGCGTTGTCAACTGAGAGACTGCAGCAGTCATTTTAGCTTCCAAACAGGGAAAAGCCTGGTTATCCATCAGATAAATTGGTATCCATGGTGGCTTGTGAGCACGTTAGCAGGAGTGCAGGAACTTTCCCTGAAGTGAAAGAAGTTTCAGCAGGTGTTTTCAGCTTGAGACTTACTTTTGCAGATTTTCCCCTATAAAAATTACATTACAGTACAAACTATCCAATCAATGTGTTAGCTAGCTACAGTCATTATTTACAGCCATTTCTTCATTTGTAAAAGGTCTGTGTCAAAACTAAGCAGACCTCTTATCTTTTCTCTCCATGTTTTTACACATGTGATAGCACCATCAGATCATTTTCTCAGTCCTACCTGTTGTGCAGCGTAGTGGACGCTGTCTGTTGTGCTCTCTAGGAGCTAATTCACGCTGATCCACTCGATGATAACCTGTGTAGTTTTGTTCATCCATTAACGACTGTTGCATGTGAAGGCCGAGCTTTAATAAACACTGTTGATTATAACTGAGCAGTTCTCTGTGATTATTTTGCACAATCTAATGTTATAATGACAGCTGGTTGAGACGGTCAGTGCTCAGATTGACGCCTTCTATCCCTCTAGTTATTGATATTTCTTTAATATTCACAGATTTTGGTAAACTTCAGGCCCTTGAGACTAAAAGCATATCATTTGATAATTGATCCCTGATTCCAGGGTGGTGCTTCAGTGATTATTAATGAAAAGTAATAACATTTCATTGATTAACATTAATGATTTAATTAATAGTTAATAATCAAATACTATTCCCCATCAATTCAACACAGTACATAGGCATCTTGGACATAACGCCAGATCTGTTACTTCTTTACACTGTTGACAGGGTTAGTTCATTTTTGTAATGTTTTAGACTAAAAGTATTATTCTCACAAAATGCATCATTAAAAGGCTCATTTTTTTATTTCAAAATTCTTGTAAATTTAAATGAAAGTTGTGTGATCTTTAAACTAAACTTGCAGTTAACTAAATTCACTTCTTATTTAGCTCCTTCTGAACCGAGAGTTATGTGTACTAGTGTCACACCGCGGTGAGGTCTTGTTTTATTTTGTGTTCTGGTCTCGTCATTGCTTTTATTTTGAAAAGTAACTCTCCTCTCGTTTCAGGTCACTTGCCCTTCCCTGTGTGTCGCCTGTCTGAGTGTCTCCCCTAATTACCGATTGTGTTCACCTGGTGCTCCCTTCCCCCATGTGTTAAATAGTCTGCATCTCCCTTGTCTTGTGCCAGTGTGTCTATCGTCTCGCCAGCCTTACCACAGATCTCGCCACCGCCACAGTCTTTTGCCTTGCTTTGTCATCAAGTGTGTATTCCTCGTAAGAGTGATTTTCTTTTGTAAATTTTCACAGCTTAGCTGCTTCCTTAGTTTGTTTGCTGATAGATAGCCATTTTGTTTTTCCTCCTTCGGAGTGATTTTGAGTTATTTAGTAATCTTCCCTTAGACAGTTCCTCCAGTTTTGCGGAGTGATTTTTAGTTTAGTCTTTTCCCTGTTAGGTTTGTTTCCTCCCTTTTGGAGCGCCTTTTGTTAATTAGTATTTTATTTTGTCCCTTTTTTCCCCCTTCCTTGTCAGGTTTGATTTTTCCTTTATCCCTTAGGATAGATTTGCTCTGAGATTCAGGATAGTCAGGAGTTTTGTGTTTTTCCCTCTTTTCAGGGAATTTTAGTTTTTGGTCTTCTAGCCTGATAGTTTTCATAGCCCTTTTGTTTCCTCTGTTCGGGGATTACCTCTTGCTGTCAAAGTCTACAAATAAAGTGCCTTCTGACAAACTCTATCTCTGGGTCTGAGTCCTGCTTCGAGCCCGGCCTGACAGTACACACTGGCCAGAATGGACTCAGCAGAGACACAGAGAGTGGCAGCGCTCCTACAGGACCAGGAGTCGCGGATATCTCGGCAGGAACAGTTCCAGTCGGCCATGGCTACTCACCTCGGCGACTTGTCCAGCAGAGTGCCGGAGCTCGTGGATCACCTGACCAAGATGTCTGGCCCATCCACTCCGAAGACCCCAGTAGCCCCTACTCCAGCCCCGACTGCTCCCAGCTTCGGATCGGGAGTCAGACTGGCGTCCCCTGAACAGTTTTCTGGAGATCCGGGTCAGTGTAAACCGTTTTTGATTGACTGCTCTATCCATTTTGAACACGCTCCACAGGCCTTTCCCACTGATCGATCTAAGATTGCCTTTATGATCTCCCACCTGACGGGGAGAGCCAGAGCGTGGACCACAGCCGAGTGGGCTCATGAATCTCCACTCTGCAGCTCACTGGCGGAGTTCACGGCGGCTCTCCAGAGAACATTTGACCCGGTTTCGTCCGACCGTGAGAAGGCCCGGGAGCTGACGAATATCAAACAAGACACCGACACGGTATGTGATTATGCCATTCATTTTCGCACCGTGGCGGCGGAGAGTGGATGGAACTCCACCGCCTTGCTTGACGTTTTTCTGAAAGGGCTAGCGGCTCCCATCCGAGAACTTCTTGTTCCCCTGGATCTTCCCTCCGACCTGGACTCCCTGATCGCCCTCGCCATTAGGACGGACAACAGACTCCGTGAGCTTCACCCGCCGGCACGGAGCAGATCGGCGAGCACGGGGAGATTTTCCACCGCACCGCTCAGCCTCTTTCCAGCCACCCATCATGCCCACAGTCTCACTTCCACTCAGAAGAGGCTATGCAACTTGGACGCGCACGACTGTCACAGGAGGAGCGACAGCGGCGACAGCAGGAAGGTCGCTGCTTTTACTGTGGGGAGACGGGGCACCTTGTGGCGGCCTGTCCAGCCAAACGACCCACAAGGGTGAGTGATTTCAAAACATCCTCGGATCCTCACGAACATCAAGGTAATGCACCACGCTGTCACCACAGACATTAAAGGGCTCATAGACTCTGGAGCCGACGAGAGCTTTATGAACTGGGGACTGGCCGAGAAGCTCGTGTTAAAGACTAAAGAATTAGAAAGAACTATCACAGCTAAGGGGCTAAATGACAATGCCCTTTTCAATATCACTCACGCCACAGAGACAGTAGAACTTCAAATTCAGGACCATCATGAATCCATGAACTTCTTTTTGATCAATTCTCCATCTCATGCGTTAGTCCTGGGACATCCATGGCTGCTTCGCCACAATCCCCACATTGACTGGAGAACAGGGAAAATTTTGGGCTGGGGAAAGGACTGTGTGAGACGCTGTTTTGACCCTCCGACACAGGAGGGGAATGTAACCATGCTTAACGTTGTCTCTGCTGATTCCCATGTAGACCCGGAATATCCCAACATAAGCTCCGTTCCTTCATGCTACCATCACCTGAAAGAGGTGTTCAACAAAGCCAAGGCGATGTCACTTCCTCCGCACTGACCCTACGACTGCGCCATTGAGCTCATCCCTGGATTCACCATTCCTAAGGGACGACTGTATTAGACTACATAGACACTTCTTTGAAGGCGGGGCTTATCTGCCCCTCCTCTTCTCCTGCAGGTGCCGGTTTCTTTTTTGTGGCTAAAAAGGACGGGTCATTAAGACCATGCATTGACTACAGCCCATTGAATGACATTACGATTAAAAACCGTTACCCTCTCCCTCTGATGTCCTCTGTTTTTGATCAGCTACAACAGGCCAAGATATTCTCCAAACTAGATTTGCGCAATGCTTATCATTTAATCAGAATAAGAGAGGGAGATGAATGGAGAACAGGGTTTAATACCCCCAGCGGACACTATGAGTATTTGGTCATGCCTTTCGGACACACCAATGCACCTGCAGTTTTCCAGGCCATGATAAACGACGTCCTGCGGGACTTCTTAGACCAGTTCGTTTATGTCTATTTAGATGACATATTGATCTACTCACCAGACTTGGAATCCCACAAGACTCACGTGACCCAGGTTCTCCAAAGGCTCTTAGAGCATGATCTGTACGTCAAGGCCGAAAAGAGCAAATTTCATGCCAACACCATCTCCTTCCTGGGTTTCATCGTAGCCCCTGGAAGAGTGCAGATGGATCCGGCAAAGATCAGAGCTGTCACTGACTGGCCCACACCTGATAACCGCAAGAAGGTTCAGCAATTCCAAGGATTTGCTAACTTCTACAGGCGGTTCATCAGGGGCTTCAGCGCAATAGCTGCTCCGCTGTGTGATTAACATCCCCTAAGTCAGGTTTTCGGTGGTCACCAGAAGCGGAGTCAGCCTTCCAGGAACTCAAACGCCGCTTCACCACCGCACCGATCCTCACCATGCCGGACCCACAGCAGCAGTTCGTGGTGGAGGTGGACGCCTCCAATGAGGGAATCGGGGCCATCCTCTCCCAGAGATCACAGCAGGACGGTAAGATGCACCCTTGTGCTTATTTGTCTCGCCGACTGTCTAAGGCTGAGTGAAATTATGACGTTGCAAACAGAGAACTGCTCGCAGTCAAGGTGGCACTGGAAGAATGGCGGCATTGGTTAGAGGGCGCCAGCCAGCCGTTCATGGTGTGGACGGACCACAAGAACCTGGAGTACATACGCCAAGCTAAGAGACTTAACTCACGCCAGGCCAGGTGGAGGCTGTTTTTTAACCGCTTCTCTTTTTCTCTCTCTTACAGGCCGGGGTCCCGGAACGTTAAGCCGGACGTCCTGTCTCGACTCTTTGACCCCGAGCCTGTAGCCAAGGAGCCTGAACCCATCCTCCCACTGTCCTGTGTGGTTGGAGCGGTAACTTGGCAAATAGAAAAAGCAGTTAAGCTGGCCAACGGTGTAGCCCCACCACCTAGTGGGTGCCCTGAAAACAAGCTGTTTGTCCCAGCTGATCTGCGCCCACAGGTGATCCACTGGGCTCACACCTCGCCGCTTTTCTGTCATCCGGGAGTCAGGCGGACCATGTTCGCCATCTCCCGGAGGTTCTGGTGGCCGTCAGTGGAGCCGGAGGTTTGGGAGTACGTCGAAGCCTGCTCGGTCTGCGCCCGCAATAAGTCCTCCACTGGATCATGCATGGGCCTGCTGCAACCACTTCCCATCCCCTCCCGCCCATGGTCAGAAATATCCCTGGATTTTGTCACAGGGCTCCCGGTCTCTCAAGGTAACACCACAGTCCTGACTGTGGTGGATCGACTTTCTAAAATGGTTAGGTTTATTGCATTGCCCAAACTCCCATCAGCCAAGGAAACGGCTGAAATCATGTTGACTCACGTTTTCAAGATCCATGGTTTTCCAAGGGACATTGTTTCTGACCGGGGGCCCCAGTTCGTCTCCAGATTTTGGAAGGAGTTCTGTAAGCTCATCGGAGCCAGGGCCAGCCTGACGTCGGGATATCATCCGGAGGCTAACGGCCAGACCGAGCGGCTCAACCAGCAGCTAGAACCCGGCCTCCGGTGTCATGTGTCACAGAACCCTGCTACATGGAGCAAACACCTGGTCTGGGTGGAGTATGCACACAACACACTTCCCACATCTGCCACAAGTTTCACCCCTTTTAAGTGTGTGTTTGGCTACGATCCTCCATTCTTTACAGACAATGAGCCAGAGGTGGCAGTTCCCTCCGCCCACACCTTATTCCACCGCTGCCGCTGCATCTGGGCCGCTGCTCGTCAGGTGCTTATCAGACAGGGGGATCGAGTGAAAAGAGCAGCGGACCGCAAGAGAAGACCCGCGCCAGACTACCAGCCTGGCCAGAGAGTGTGGCTCTCTGCCAAAGACATGAATCTCCGAGTCCCGTCTAAGAAGCTGGCACCGCGGTTCGTGGGCCCGTTCCCCATCTCACAGGTCATCAGTCCTGCTGCTGTGCGTCTCCGCCTGCCCCGATCCCTGCGTGTCCACCCCACCTTCCATGTCAGCCAGATCAAGCCCGTGAAAGACAGCCCCCTGGTCCCTCCAGCTACCCCACCTCCACCCCCTGAAATAGTGGACGGCGGCCCGGTCTACAAGGTCAAGAAGCTGTTGGCTGTACGCAACCGGGGCCGAGGAAAGCAGTTCCTGGTGGACTGGGTGGGTTATGGCCCGGAAGAGAGACTCTGGGTTCCATCCAGACATATAGTGGACCGCACCCTTATCGATGACTTTTACCGGGACCATCCTGAGCAACCTGGACCGTCAGGATGCCGGTCCTAGAGGGGGGGGCTCTGTCACACCGCGGTGAGGTCTTGTTTTATTTTGTGTTCTGGTCTCGTCATTGCTTTTATTTTGAAAAGTAACTCTCCTCTCGTTTCAGGTCACTTGCCCTTCCCTGTGTGTCGCCTGTCTGAGTGTCTCCCCTAATTACCGATTGTGTTCACCTGGTGCTCCCTTCCCCCATGTGTTAAATAGTCTGCATCTCCCTTGTCTTGTGCCAGTGTGTCGTTTATCGTCTCGCCAGCCTTACCACAGATCTCGCCACCGCCACAGTCTTTTGCCTTGCTTTGTCATCAAGTGTGTATTCCTCGTAAGAGTGATTTTCTTTTGTAAATTTTCACAGCTTAGCTGCTTCCTTAGTTTGTTTGCTGATAGATAGCCATTTTGTTTTTCCTCCTTCGGAGTGATTTTGAGTTATTTAGTAATCTTCCCTTAGACAGTTCCTCCAGTTTTGCGGAGTGATTTTTAGTTTAGTCTTTTCCCTGTTAGGTTTGTTTCCTCCCTTTTGGAGCGCCTTTTGTTAATTAGTATTTTATTTTGTCCCTTTTTTCCCCCTTCCTTGTCAGGTTTGATTTTTCCTTTATCCCTTAGGATAGATTTGCTCTGAGATTCAGGATAGTCAGGAGTTTTTGTTTTTCCCTCTTTTCAGGGAATTTTAGTTTTAGGTCTTCTAGCCTGATAGTTTTCATAGCCCTTTTGTTTCCTCTGTTCGGGGATTACCTCTTGCTGTCAAAGTCTACAAATTAAGTGCCTTCTGACAAACTCTATCTCTGCGTCCTGCTTCGAGCCCGGCCTGACAACTAGAGTGTACGTGTAAACCGGCGTGGGCTACAAGGCAAGTATGATTTTGCATATATATATATATATATATATATATATATATATATATATATATATATATATATATATATATATATATATATATATATATATATATATATATATATATATATATATATGTATATGTATATATATGTATATATATGTATATATATATATATATATATATATATATATATATATATATATATATATATATATATATGTATATATATATATATGTATATATATATATATGTGTATATATATATATGTGTATATATGTATATATGTATATATATATGTATATATATATGTATATATGTATATATATATGTATATATATATGTATATATATATATGTATATATATATGTATATATATATATGTATATATATATGTATGTATATATATATATATATGTGTATATATATGTATATATGTATATATATATGTGTCTTACCTTCCCTCTTTTCATATCTGTTTTCTTCTACAGCATTTTCAGTAGTGTTGCCCTTCCATATAGTTGGGAACTTCCCAGAGAAAGAATAGTCGAAATTGAAGGAATGGAGGCTGCCATGTTCTGATTTTTTGTTGCTATTATGGATTTCAGAAACAGATTTCCAAGAATGCGACCAAGATCTTTTTGCTAGATGTGCCAAGTCATTTTCTCATCTTGAAAAAGCGCCTCCAAAGACACAGAAAACTGTGTAGTACTCCCCATGACTGTTAAACTGAACTTTATCTGTAAAAGTGTCCCTTTTTAAATGCAGTCTGTAGGCCATATTATATAATAAAAACAAGGCCAAGCAATTCTAGCCAGGACAATTCTAACAGGCGGGACATGTGGGATGCCTGTGTACTGCATGGTGGCTGCGTTTTGAGCTGCTGAGGCTCACTTGTGTGTTTGTGTTCACACTATCTGTTTACATAATGTTTGACACTGATAATTTACAATAAATATGATGATGTGACTCTCCTTTATCCTGCTGAAAGAGAGAGAAAGCCGGAGGGGGAACGAGTGGGACCGAGAAGTTAAAGAGTTTTGAGAACCAAGTGCGTCACAGTAGAAATAGGCAAGGCTCCCAATCTCCAGATCACACGACGCAGCAGCCACACTTGAGTGAGAAGCACGTCTTATGCATCCAGTGAAAATGGTTGAACCTGTTTACATGGAGGCAGCGGTGCCAGATTCATTTTAGAGAGGGGGGGGGCAGAAAGACAGAGAGTCTCTCTCTCTCTCTCTCTCTCTCTCTCTCTCTCTCTCTCTCTCTCTCTCTCTCTCTCTCTCGCTCTCTCCGTCGGTTGTTGTGACGCCCTAAACCTGAATGACTGTCAGGTGCACATACTCATTTTTGTCACACTGTAATGTCAGTGCGTAATTTTTAATGACAATCATCAGATCAAATGGAAAAGTAGGCCATCCTTTGCAATAAGAGTTTGTCTTTTGAAAACGGAAATAACAATTTATGTACGAACTGCAATAAGCATGAATGTGAATGTGAGGGGTGGATAGGTATTAAGAGCAATTAGGCCTACATTAATACACGTAGGCCTACCTATAAAATAATGATAATCAGGATTGTTTTCACTGTGTGAATCTGATTTGTCAGATTTTACCTTTATAGTCGGCCAATCGTCCAATCATGTTTTTTCCCTCATTGATTTATTATCACATTTGCTTTTATTCTGAAAAGAGCTAAAACAGCCCAAAAAATGTAATTCTTAGTTTATCTCAGTCATTGGGCTTGTGCTACATCACTGTCTCTCTCTTTGAGCCCGTGAGCATGATAGAAAACCCTCCGCATCAGTGCTCAGCCCTGCAGACAGTGTTGCCTCAGTTATCTTGAAAAAAGTAATCTGATTACTGTTTACTTGTTTTTGAAAGTAACTTAGATTACACGTTACTTTATTAGTTACACTCAGCAGCTGCCGACAACACCCCGTCAACTCAACATACAAATGACCACAGGTTTTGCCAATACTCACTTTATTGGAAGTGCATTTTTAACAGTAACGCAGCACGGCAGTGATACTAGCAGGAGTTATGGCCTGAAACGAGGGCGAGTCAGCCGTGTTTAAGGACAGCATTTCCTCTACAACATACCGCCTGACCAACTGATTCAACTCTCCCCAGCTTACTTGTTTTGCACCGAAGTCCAGTTTTGTTGTTTGGGCGGTGGGGGACGTCCTGCACAAGTCGAGGCCGTGGCTTTCTGATTTTCTCATCTTTAGCTGACACAAACTCAAAATAATGACTGTATTTCCAGCTAGAAAACGCGCATCTCTCTCCTCCCTCCATGTTGTTTGTGTTTGTGTCACTGTGTGCTGTTACACGTGAATTGTCCTCATGCTGAAAACGTGACTTGTCGCACGTGTGACATCACTCCCCGAGATGGAAAAAATAAAATATATATTTTTTAAGGAAAATGACAAAAATAATAGTAATGCACAGTGACTTGAATAAGTCATTTTTAATCTGATTACTGTTCTCGTAATATTAATGCGTTAGATTACTCGTTACTGAAAAAAGTGGTCAGAAGTGGTTACTAGGTAACGCGTTACTGGCATCACTGCCCGCAGATAGTCTTTTTTATAACGGGGGTCCGGGGTTTTCTTCCCCGGGAAATTTTGAAAAATGGGCTGTAAAAGATGCAATTTCAACGTGGTTTGAGAAGGACATGAAGGCCAAACCGGGCGAGGTTGGGCAGGGCCGTAAAGTGGGGGGGCCAATGGCCCCCTGGCCCCCCCCGTTCCGGCACCGTTGCATGGAGGCCTAAATGGAAAGCGAGAGGTAATGCCATGCAGCAGCGCATCCAGTGTGTCCAGTCTGTGACATGCTCTGACAATGCCAATGAACTGATCCTTAGCAGGTACAATGTTTGGCATTTTCACTGCTAGAAGAGAAGTCAATCAATCACCACAGTCAGTTGGATTCAGCCTGTGAGGATTATGAATGTACAACATTTCATCCAATACTTGTAGACACTTCAGTCTGGACCAAAGTGGTGGACTGAGTGACTGATTGGAGGCATGTTTTGCCCTAAAATACAAATAAATAGATACAAAAAACAACCTAATCCCTTGTACAGACAGTTTTTATGAGCAGCAAGTATTCATGCGGGTATTTTCACTCATCACATTAACATTCCTGTGTAAGACTTGTATCAAGAAGTGGAAATTGTCTGACAGAGAAGCGAGAAGAGAGAGCTCTACATGCACATGTTGGAACAAATAGGGAAATGAAAACAAAAAGACTAAGAAAAGTAGCATTCATGTCAGATAAGATTTATATCAGAGGAGGAAGAGCAGACGAGGTCCAAGGTACACTGATAGTACAAATACATTTCAATAATAGGATGACTTTGCTTATCAGTGACACTTATGTGTTGAGTTGAGTGTCTATAATGCCCTCCACAACTGCTCACAGCTGCAGGTGCCAGGCTTTTATTAGACACACCCACAATGGATATCAGACCGCTGGCCTGTCAGTCAATCAGTCCTCAATCAACTCAAACAATCAATCAATAAACATAAACATTAAGTTTGCCCATCATAAACACAAAATAACAAATGAACATTTAATAATTGTGAGCACCAATTCAACACCTACAACCATCATCCCATTTAGGTTAAAACATGCAAAAAGTAGAAGGAAAGAAAAAAGTCCACTCTCTGTGTCTGGTGAAATGTTGAGTTGGTTTATGTACCCCAAAAAGGGGTTCCAGGTCTCTTTTAATGATTTAATGGAGCCCATCAAGGAGAATCTAAGTGTCCCCAGTTTAATATGATGTGGGACCTCCTTAACCCATTAATCATGGGAAGGGGGGAAACCTGTTTCCAATTCAGTAGGATCAGTCATGTGGTGGATAAAGTTGAAAAGGCCAGGGCCCGTTGTGTTGCAGCTGAAAGGCCGGTATCAGGCAGAGCACCAAATGGCAGATAAAGAGTTTGGGGTGACAACTTCACCATAAACCCGGTTTATGGTTTCAAATATATTTGACCAGAAGTTACCTAACTTAGTGCAACCCAGAACATGTGGATGTGATTGGCAGGGGAATGTTTGCACCGGTTGCAGGTGTCTCCAACAGGAGGATACATTTTAGCTAGCCTGGTGTCAGTATAATGAATCCTGTATAAAATTTTACATTGGATTAGCCCATGGCAGGCACAGCAGGAGTGGACCAGGTTTAGAATGTGGTTCCACTGTTCACTACATAAGTCTGTTGTTCCAGGTTTTTAACTTTTTTTATTTGAGTGAGGGGATTTGGACTGGCCGAGCCCATGGACTCCATGGTATTGTGAGGGCAATCGGGAAGTGAGGGAACTGTTTTTTTGGACAAAAAAAATGCAAGGGGTGAGAGTTATTGAGAGTTATGAGAGGATGTTTGGAGTTTGGAATGCTCAGTCTGTACTTCAGGGTTTAGAAAGATGGTTATTGGGCATTGGAACAAGGGTGGATGGCCTGTGCAGGCCATAATGTTTCCTAAATTGGGTACATGTTATCATCCAAATTATCCATGCAGTGAAGTTGTTACCATGGCCAAATCTCTCCATAGCTTTGAAGAGGTACCTCCATTCCACCTTGTCAAAGGCTTTTTCTGTGTCAAGTGATACCACCAACTCTGGAGTAGTTGAACAAGTTGTATTCATTAATTAAGGATCTTTCTGGTGTTGAAATGACTGTCTTCCTATCATGAAGCCTGATTGATCTCTCTCTCTTGAATGATGACAGGCATCACTCGCTGGAGATGGAGGGCAAGACAAATGGTCACTGGACTAAATGGATTTACATTACTGTAGTGCTATTCCAGTCTACTGACCACTCAAAGTGTTTTGCAAGACCTTTAGATAAGATCTTAAAGTCAACATTTAGAAGTGGTCTGTAGTTACTGTCTTACAAAGTAGGGGGTTCCTATCTCTTTTAGGAATGAGAGTGACCTTTGACAGGGTGTCGGGGAGGTGATGAACTGACATTGCCTCATTATATACACACCACAACACACAAGCAAGTATGGTAGAAGTTGGTAGTAGGTAGGTAGGTAGGTACGCTTTTTTAAAGCCTCCCAGAATGTTCCTCTTGATAAGGCATGGGTGTCATTTTAGAAAGAAAGAATAATTCACTTTATGAATGTATTAATTGTTTCTACGAAGCCAGTAGATGGAATTAAATTTCCAGTGTTTTTACTTCTAAAAGTGTTGTCTGGTAAAACTGATGTCTAGAGAAATAAAAATCTCTATACTGTCACATTCACAAGCGTTTTTCAGAAAGTAGCCTATTATCTAAAAGGAAAAAGCTATGGGAGTGTATATGTGTATATATGATTTACACTGGAAAAGAAAGAAAATGCAATCCCTTGTTGGAATTTATTCCGGGCATTTAGTAAGTAAGTAAGTAAAATTTTAGCAGCTTTTAGATAGAAATGATGGTGTGGTAAATCGACTTCACTTTCCATGGTTGGTCCAAAAGATTTCAAAGATCAAAAAAAGTCACCAGGAGTCTTCAAGGCTGAGTGCAGTAGAACTTTATTTGCTGGCAAACAAAGCACGAGCTCAGACACAGACAACATCCGTGAAAAAAACAAACTGACCTCAGGTTCAAAGCACTGAGCATCCTCTTTTAAACACAAAAAACTGGGAGCGTCTTCTCAGGCTTCATGGCCTCAACCAATCCCTATTCTTCTTTATTTCTGCTGACACTGCTATATTTCTATGGAAAATCCCCATTCTTCCTTCTGCGCCTGCCTGTAGCTTCCACGTACGTGACTTCAGTATCTTCGACTTTGTGCAGAACTGTATGTACACAAGCAGCTCTTCACCTCGCTTTGTTTTTTTTTAAACAGGTGCTTTTTCCTCTGTCTATATCACTGGCTCTTCAAAACTCTGGCCTTCAGGCTTTTTGACAACCCAGTCCCCTTCTTGATATATCCAATTATATCTGATCACTCTTGGCACTATATTTTTAAAGAACAATAAAAGTGTTGTATATTTGGTTCATACTTCACATCATCACACTACAGCAGCTTTAATTACTATTATTATTATTATTAGTTTATTTAAAAGGGGACAGTGCAATTTCATAAAACACATGATTACACATGGTTAAAAAAGCCAGAGTTAGCCAGAAGGCTAATTTTCATCTGTAGTCCCCTGGCCATGATGTAAAAAAAGCAGAGAATTACAAAAACAAAAACAAACAAACAAACAAACAAACAAACAAACAAAAAAAAAAAACGTACAACATACAAAATACATATACAAACACTTACTATACAAAAATAAATACATATCATGACATCAAACAACACAACAGGCTTATCTTTTAGTGTTGGCAGCTGTAGGTGTTGATAAGCCACAGTTTCAATTTTTTTGTGAAGGCCTTGTATGTTGTAAGCAGTTTAACCTCCTCAGGTACTGAGTTCCACACACTTGCACTCCTTACTGACCAGGCCGACTTACTGAAAGTGCTCCTGCGCAGAGGAATATAACAGTCACCTCTAACAGAGCCTCGAGTGACATGCTCAAGGCTGTTTCTTTGGCTGATGAACTCTTGCAGGGGATCTGGAGCCAATTTATGCAGTACTTTATAGGTCAGTTTTAAGTCTGCAAATGTTTGAAGACTGTCCCAATTTAAAATACTGTATTTTTTTTTAAAATTGCACAGTGATGGTAATGCCTAGGTTTTTTATCCATAACTTTAATAGCTTGTTTATACAAGATTTCCAATGTTTTTTGTTTTTTTTAACTCTGACCAGCCTGGGACCAGCTGATCAGGCAATAGTTAAAATGGCTAAAAATCATCGAATGCAAATACATTTTTGCGGCTTCAGTTGACATTTCATTTCGAATTGCACGAAAATTTGCAAGATTAAACTTGATTTTTTTACACATTTGCCAATATGGGCTTTAAAAGAAAGCTCTGAATCTATTATTATCCCAAGATATTTATATTGGCTGACAATTTGTAGTCTTTCTCCATTAACATGTATGTCGGGGTCAGATGATACTCTATTTGTTTTAGTGAAATACATGCCTACAGTTTTAGAAATATTTAGCTGCAGACAGCACTCCTGCAACCAAGTTGTAACACAGGATATTGTTTTAATGAGTTTAGCGGCAACAGTCTCTTTGGTGTGACCATGAACAAAGAAAACCGTATCGTCTGCATACAGTAAGCATTCAGCCTCCGGACAAACGGTGGGCAAATCATTAATATAAAGACTAAATAGAAGGGGGCCTAATATTGACCCATGAGGGACACCGGAGGTTAGCCTAAGAGAGTCAGATCTGCAATTATTAACTGATACAGATTGTGTTCGATCATGCAGATATGATTCAATCCAGCTCACAACGTTTTGAGAGAAGTTGAATTTTAAGAGCTTAGTAAGAAGAACAGAATGATTTACTGTATCAAATGCTTTCCTGAGGTCCAGAAACACCGCCCCTACAACTCCACCCTTATCGAGAAAGGATTTTATTTTCTCAATAAAGAAGCATGTAGCCATTTCAGTGGAATGCTTGGATCTAAAACCAAACTGCTTGGCATGGAGAGAGGGGGAGCTGCTGTTTAAGTAATGGACAATCTGCTGTGCCACCCATTTTTCTGCGATTTTGGAAACAGCCGGAAGAATACTTATTGGGAGATAGTTATGCAAGGAAGTTGAGTCACCAGATTTAAAAACAGGGGTAACAATAGCAGATTTCCAGGCCTTTGGGAAATGACCCAATGAGATTGAAAGATTAATAATTGAGGCAATAGGAGTGGTGAGAGCTGAACCTAAATCTTTAAGCATGTTCGTGTCCATTCCAAAAACATCCTTTGCTTTGGATGGTTTAAGTGATCGAATTAAATCGATAACTTTAGTCTCAGTAATATTTGTAATGGTAAAGGACTGTGTTGCAGGCAATGCAGGGTATTCTCTCCTTTGTTTTACTGTAAACTTATCTGAAATTTCTGACACAGACTCAATGAAGTAGTTGTTGAAAGCATCAGCCATCACTTGAGGTTCTGTCAAGATAGTTCCATGTAAGTGAATTTGCATTAGTTTTGTTTTGGGGTTTTTTTGGGAATCACCCAATAGTTTTTTAATATAATTCCCGGTTATTTTAGAGTTCCCCCTTGCACTATTCAGGGCAGTAATGAAAAAATCAGCTTTAGATTTTCTTATTTCTGTCACTACCCTATTTCTCAATGAAATAAATTGGTGTCTGTTATGTCCTGATTTGATTGACAGTTTCAAAGAGTGATCTCGTTCTTTCATGAGTTCCAGAATAGATTTATTTAGCCAAGGAAGGCCATTCTTTCTGGCTTTTAGTTTAGTTATCCGTGTAAATTGTATAATAATTTGTTGTATTTTGTTGGTCATATTAGAACAGTCCATATCTAAATTTTTACCAGTGAGCAATTCATCCCAGTTTACTTCTTTGATTGAATCTTGGAAATTTTGTTGTCCCTGTTTTGGTATCCTATAGAGTTCAGTAGCAGCCAGAGGTTTGAAGCGCTTTTTATTTAATTTTCTTGCGACTATTACTAGATTGTGATCAGACATCCCTGTGAGCATATTGTATGACTTCAAGATCCTTTCTGGCACATTAGTAAAAGTTAAATCAATCTGGGTGCTGGTGGAGTTTGTAATTCTTGTAGGGCCATTAATTACCTGAGTCATATCCATATCATCCATGACCTTTTTCAAATTTTTCCTAGCTTTGTTAACTTCCCAATTAACATTTAAGTCACCCATTATTATCACCTCTTTTGCAAGACTGAGTTGTTTCAATAAAATTTCCAGCTTTTAAAAAAAATCCACATTTGAAGAAGGAGGCCTATAAATAACTACAAGAATAAAAGACATTTGCTGTGACGTTGTTTGCCAACCGCCAAATAAAAGGAATCAAGAAGAAGAAGAAGACATTTGCTGTGACAAGGAAACAGTTAGTCCAGAAAATTCTAATCCAATCTCATCTGTGATGAGATTGGATGTATCTCATTACAATTAAAGTATCCTTTGCATAAATCATAACACCTCCTCCCCTAGAACCTTGTCTATCTTTTCTGAAAATTTTATAACCAGGTACAGATAGTATTGCTGAAGGCGAAGATTCACTAAGCCATGTCTCAGATAGGCAAAGGAAGTCAATATTAGAGTCAGTGAGAAGGTGATGGACCTGATCACTTTTTGTTAGAGTACTTTGTATATTTAAGTGTGCACAAAGAATGCCTTTTGGTTTATGTGTTGAATCCCATATTAATTTAGAGTTGTTAACAGTTTGAAACACCCTGAACTTCCGGTGTTTTAGTATTGCGGGATTTGGTAGCCTACTGTTTCTTTTATCAGCAATGTTTGCATATGGCTTTACACTGCTAGCTTCCACATCAGCCAAAAGACCTCCACCTACCATTGACCCAGTTAACAAGGGTGGCGGCCCAGCTAGCAGCAGTGTGGATCCAGGTAGCAAAGGTGGAGGCCCAGCTGGCAGAGGTGAAGGCCCAGCTAGCAGAGATGAAAGTCCAGCTGGCCGAGGTGGAGGCCCAGATAGCAGAGGTGAAAGCCTAGTTAGCAATGGTGAGGGCCCAGCTAGCAGTGATGGAGGTCCAGGTGGCAATGGTGAAGGCCCAGGTAGCAGTGGTGAAGGCCCAGCTAGCAGAGGTGGAAACCCAGCTGGCAGAGGTGGAGACCCAGCTGGCAGAGGTGGAGGCCTAGCCGGAAGGAATGGAGGCCTAGCTAGCAGTAGTGAGGGCCCAGCTAGCAGTATTGAAGACCCAGCTAGCATAGGTGAAGGCCCAGCTGGCAGAGATAGAGGCCCAGGTAATAGTGGTGAAGGTCCAGCTAGCATAAGTGAAGGCCCAGCCGGCAGAGGTGGAGGCCCAGCTAGCAGAGGTGAAGGCCCAGCTAGCAGAGGTGGAGGCCTAGCTAGCAGTGGTAAGGGCCCAGCTAGCAGAGGTAGTGGCCCAGCTAGCAGAGGTGGAGGCCTAGCCAGCAGTGGTGAGGGCCCATCCAGCAGTGGTGAAGGTCCAGATAGCAATGGCAAAAATTCAGGCAGCAAAAGTGAAGGCCCAGCTAGCAGAGGTGGAAGCCCAGCTAGCAGTGATGTTGGCCCAGGTAGCAGTGGTGTTCGCCCAGCTAGCAGAGGTGGCGGCCCAACCGTCTGAGGTAGAGGCCCGGCTATCAAAGGTGGAGTCCCAGCTAGCAGTGGTGGCCCAGGTAACAATGGTGGAGGCCCAGCTAGCAGAGGTGGAAACCCAGCTAGCAGTGGTGTTGGCCCAGTTAGCAGAGGCACGGGCCTAGCCAGCATCAACATCAGTTGAGCTAGCAAAGTTGTTAGCCCGGCAGCCCGAGGTGAATGCCCCATTAACAATGATGTTGGCCCAGCTAGTGAAGGTGAAGGCCCAGCTGGCACGGGCCCAGGGTTTAGTTCAACATCACCAGCCAAAAGAAGTATCAGCAAGAGATTAAAGATACCCGAGAGTGGTCTGCCTGTAACAGCCTTTTCCTGCTCACCTGGGGGTGGCCTAGCACGGCCATAGTCCAGTACCCGTGTGAATAACATGTGCTGACTCCATCTGGCTGGATACAAGGTTAGAGTGTCCCTTTTTCTTGGACAAGTTGAACTTAACAGAAGATAAAAGGTTCTCCAAACAACAGAAGAATACGTTGATAGCACAATCCAAGGTCCAATTTGCTTTTTGGATGACTTTTTAAGCAAACACTCAGGACTTGCCCAACTGTGTGTCTGCACCCTGGCAGCCATCTTGATAAAAAAAAGGTAATCAGTACTGGTAGTATGTTTCAGCAACTCCTTCATACTTGATTACCCTTCATGTCTTACTTTTATCATTACAACAATTATTATCAGTTATCATCAGTCACTATTTACTTACTATAGTTATTTTATACCACAGTGGTCTAGGTGAGGATCTGTCAAGTTTGGTGTATAAAAAACATATTTAAGTCCCCCCTATGATAATATGTTGATTCTCAAAGTCGGGACAATATATAAAAAGTCTGGTTATCAACTGTTTCAGAATCAGAATCACAATCAGAATTCCTTTATTGTCTTGCAAATGGGGAAATTTCTTCACCACAGCAGCCACAGGACAGTAATATTACAAAAAACAATAATGATAGTAAAAAATAAACAATATAATAAAAGGTAAGAAATAGAATAGACTTGTATATACATATAAACATAATATTGTACAATATAACCGTGTATTGTTATTATTATTATTATTATTATTTGGGCCATAAACACTTGCTAAGATAACAGGTATGTCTTGTGGTCTGCCTGAAACAATGATAAAGGACCCTTTATGGTCTGCTAGGGTTTTAAATGGTTTCAAACAGAATATTGTAGTGGATTAGGATGGCGGTGCCTCTAGTCCTGTCATTACATTTGGAATGAAATAAATGACTGATCCAGCTTATTTTAATGACCAGGCTTTCCTGGATGGGGACTATATCCCCGTTTAACAGGTAGCATGTGGGCCATAATCTTGACATTCCATGAGCTAAATCTAACATCATTATTTATGTTCTCTGTATCTCGCTATGACAGGATTGGTCAAAGTAGTTTGGTGTCTAAGTAAAATGAGGAGGACAAAAGCACAAGTGGGGTGGAGGCACCCCTATGTATTCCTCCATTTGGGCACTGTCCACAGCTCCAGTATAGATTCACTCACAGTAAAACTAATGTTTCATGAGGGATACCAGAATGCTGGTATAACAACAATATTGCTTACCCGTCCCATCTGTTCATTTTTAAGTCCCTGTTCTCCTGATGGCTAGTGGCACACATCCACTAAGGGACAAAGGTTGGCTTGTCATACCTAATTCCCTGATCTCCAGGCTGTTACACAATGGAGCATTGGTCAGATACTGTTTGACAACAGATGACTTCTCATGTCAGATCCAGCTCAGCCTAGTCCCCTGTAGATTCCAGTCCACGGAGGCATGTGTCCCACATGGTGGGGAGCTGCCATTTTCTTCCTTTTTTGGTTGTAATGAAGAGCATGGCTGGATAATGAAACACCGGTTTGAAGCCTAGGTCGGACAGCTCCTTCATGACATCCTGGTACGCAGAGCACTGTTCCAGTATTTTGGGGCTGTATTCTTCAAAGATGTGGGTTGGGTGTCCTTGATTTTAAGTGTACCCCTCAGTTTGTGAGCTTCATGCACCTCCACCTCTCAATAAGGTGATAAGAAGATTAGTCATGGAGAATGAGGACTGATGAGGGGGACGAGCCTATGGCGGCACGGAGGGACTCAGTCACCGTGAGGAGGGCCGTCTCAGTGGAGTGAGCAGTCCTGAAGCCTGACTGATTAGGGTCAAGGAGGTCGTTTTGTGAAAGACAGGAGGACAAGCGGAGATGTCTGCCAAACATTCCGATTTGCACTTTCCAATGTGGGCATTGGAGGAGGATGGGGAAAGGAGAGGAACAGTTGGGTGTCGTCTCCATAACAGTGATCCCTGCGATGTGATTGCAGAGCCTAGTGATCTAGTGTATAGTGAAAACAGAAGCGGTCCTAATACTGAGCCTTGAGGGACACCAGTTTCCAGAAAGCACGGTTTGGACAAGAAGCCATTCCATGTGACCTGAAAGGTGCGATTTGTCAGGTATGATGTGAACCAGGTTAGAGCAGAGTCAGCAATGCCAAGTTCAGTCGGAGTGGAGAGGAAGATTTGGTGGTTGACTGTGTCAAACGCAGAGGATAGGTCGAGGAGATTGAGGACTAACGAGCGGGACGAGGCTCTGGTGGCACCGAGTGAGGAGGGTCGTCTTAGTGGAGTGAGCAGATTAGGGTCAAGGAGGTGGTTTTGTGAAGTTAGTTGTAGACGGCGCTTTCAAGGGTTTTAGAGAGGAATGAAAGAAGAGATACAGGTCTGTAGTTTTGGATGTCAGCTGAGTCTAGGGTGGGTTTCTTTAGGAGTGGCTTTATTGTCTTGAAAGGAGCTGGAATAAGGCCTGAAGTGCGGGAGGAGTTGATCAGGGTGGTGAGGAATGGCAAGATGTCGTGAGAGATGTTTTGGAGAAGGGGGGAGGGAATCGGGTCAAGGGAACAGGTGGTGGCCCGGTTAGATGTAACTACTGTGTGAACATCTTCAGAGGAGAGAGGGCTGAAGCAGGTGAGGCCATTGGAGGTGAGGGTTGGGGTAGGTGCTTTCTGTATGGGCATAGGAGTAAATGAGGAGCAGATGCCTTTTATTTTCTTGGTAAAGTAAGTTGCAATGTCATCAGCAGTGAGGGAGGAAGGAGGGGAGTGAGGTGAGAAGAGAAAAAGGAGAATAGCTTCCTGGGGTTGGAGGCAGAGGAGTTGATCTTTGACAGGTAGAAGGCAGATTTGGGTGCTGATACAGTTGAGGTGAAGTCAGAGAAGAGGTGGTGGTAGTGAGCAAGGTCATCAGGATGACGTGATTGGTAGTTAGGTGTCAGGTAGTTTTAGAGTGTTTGTTCAATTATAATAAGTTGCACTGTCTAAGCTAAGCTAACTTGGACTAAGCTAAGTAGCAAGAGTTGAAGTCGTGGGAGTGTGAAAATGAGAGGCTACTCCATGCTGGCTACAACCGACTAGCTACTTTATTTTGCAGGGTTCTTACGTGCTAAACCGAATACATTCAGATAATTTGATTGATTGAACCTAGAGTATATAGCAGTTCTAGTACATAAGTATGTAATTAACACCACAGGCAGGACTGTACCTTCATTTGAGGATGACAGGTCCTCATTCTTTTGAGTGGTTTAGTAATTTGTTACTATGAGTAACTTAAGATTTTGGCAAAATTCAGCCCTGAAAACAGTCTGCCATGCTACAATAATGATTAGGGATAACATAATTTTAGGTTTTGAAATTAAGCATCAACTCAACAAATCAGGTTAAAATTAAAGTGGATTGTGTGCTACCTACTACATATGTAATCAGATTCATATCAAGGGAGCAATTAGGCCATGGCATCTGTTGCACCCCCTCAGCATCAAGAAATTCTCTCACTGCAGCTGCCCTATGTGCTCTTGCGTTGTCGTCTTGCAGCCTAAAGTTGTTTCCATAGACCCTTCTTGTGTGTGGGAGGCAATGGTTCTCCAGGATGTCCCGGTACACGACAGCGTTGACGTTTCCATCCAGCACCACCAATGGCGTTTTTCCTCCATAATGAATACCAGCCCATACCATCACTGAGCCACCACCTCCTTGAGTGGTTTCCTGGATGCGGTCATCACAGAGGTTCTCACCATGTAATCGCTGCACCCTTCCATCTATATGGTCAAGGATATTGCGGCTCTCATCCATAAAGACAACATGTCGCCAGTGCCCAAGCTAGTGCCTAATCTTATGTGCTTCCTAATCCTGCGAAGTCGAGCAACTCTGTGTTGAACAGTTAGGTGTGGACACTTGGCCATTCGTCTTCAATTTACAGTTTGGCAGGAAACGCTGATTCCATGGTGTCTTCTCCACAAACGACAAAGGCGGCTCGCTGGCATTTTCAAATTTCTGCGGCACAGATTAAGTTGCCAATCATCTTGTCTGGCGGTTAGTCTTGGTTGTCCTGGAGATTTTCGTGGCCTCAAATGACCCTCCTCCCGATGATGTTTGAGGATTTTACAGACCACACTGGACAAGGCATAGCCTAGGGAACTTCTGTGTCAAATTTGGTTGAAAATTATACAGCCAATTCTGAAAATGTGGACTTACTGCATACAGACTTTAAGCAGGAAAAGGACAACATAGCGCCAAACAATTGTTAAGCATGAATTTGTTTCACCTGGGTAACTGGGACTCAGTATGTAATCATTGCATCTGGTCAAAGGTGATTACTGATGTGTATAAATATGAATAAAAATAGGAATGTGTCTGAAAACAAAATTATTCCAACTTTATGGGCAACAGTGTATATCACCATTATCAAATCCACCGTTGAACTGTTCAAATATACGACAATGTACAAA
Organism: Lagodon rhomboides; assembly: GCA_039737535.1. Taxonomy (NCBI): domain Eukaryota; kingdom Metazoa; phylum Chordata; class Actinopteri; order Spariformes; family Sparidae; genus Lagodon; species Lagodon rhomboides. Next base: position 405,828 of record CM077788.1, on the reverse strand, counting down.
ATAAGCACACATTCAAATCACACACAAACTGACTACAAATATGCACAACAAAACACAACAAAACATAAATAAACATACCTCGCTAGCGGCACACAACCAAGAGGGAATGAGTCCACTTAAACAAAAATAAATCTTCAAAATGGGCAATGTTATATCCTTTTAAACCTTTGAGCAGAGTATAAAGTTTCTCTTCTGCAAATGTCTTCATGTCCCCTGCACAACATAGCACTGAACATGGTTCCTAGGCAGTGTAATTACAAAACAAACCAATATTCATGACTGTTACAACCCTGGCAAAAAAGCATGTAAAATATTTATGTGAACAAAACACAAATATTGACAATGATATTTATGGCAGTTAGAATGTTATTACCAGCAGATTTCACACTGAATGATATGACTGTATCGATCACAACATTAATGTCTCCTCCACACATCCATGTGCCATCTACTGTTGAATGAACTGTCATCTGTTGGGTGGCTGTGGCTCAGGGTTAGAGCCAGTGTCTTGTTATCAGAAGGTCGCTGGTTTGATTCCCCTGGTCTGCTTGTTGAGGTGTCCTTGGGCAAGATACTGAACCCCAAACTGCTCCTGATGTGGCACCTTGCATGGCAGCCACTGCCATCAGTGTATGTATGAATTACTGTAAGTCGCTTTGGACAAAAGCGTCTGATAAATGTTGAACTGTTAAATGAGATCTTTGAGTTTCAGCATTGGGGATCCCAGCCAACGTCCTCTAGTGTTTCTCTGTAGACAGCCCAGCCGACATCCTCTAGTGCAGAAATACTCATTGCGCGGCTCGCGAGCCACATGCGGCTCGTCAAGCTTTAATTGGCAGCTCGCATGGTAGCTTATGGTAACACAGCCAATACATTTTTTCAAATGCATTACATAAATATACTGTGAATACTGCACTACAAAAACGCAAACAACGGCATTATACATCTACTTTCACCTTTATTAATGGTGTTTCCTAAAGGGGGCACTGTCAAACCTGGCAACACAGCCCGCCTACGGCATTGTTTACACTTGACTGCAGTGCACACTTGCAGCCAGGTTATGTTAGCTCTGCTAGCCAGCGTGAGATGCAGGCACAAAATGGATCGATTTATAATTTTTTAAAAAAGGGCAAAATCCAGACGGACAGACACACAGCATTGTAACGAATAGTGAGGAAAAAGAGTCTGAGGAAGCAGCAAACGAAAATCAACATGAAGACGCCGGAGAGGGGACGAGCAGGCAAACGTCAGGTGTTCCCAGTAAAAAACGCAAGGTACGAGGCATACAAGATGAGCACAGGAAATTTCAAGAGAAGTGGATAGACAAATTCTTATTTGTTCTTCATGGCATGAACCCACTGTGCTTAATGTGCAAAAAAACCTGCGCCGGTTTCAAACGAAGCAACTTGGAGCGCCATTTCAAAACGGTGCATCCAAAATTCAATGAAAGTTATCCGCCTGGCAGTGAACTCCGAAAGAAGAAAATAGCACAGCTCACTGCTTCACTTTGTGAGCAGCAAAATCTTATCCACAGGACAACCTCCACTGCAGAGCGTTTAACAGAGGCATCTTTTGAGATAGCGTGGATTTTGGCGCAGGCCAAAAAAACGTTCTCAGACTCAGAAATAGTAAAAGACTGCTTTTTGGCTTCAGCAGAAATACTGTTCACAGACTTTGACAACAAGGACGCGATCCTTAAGCAAATAAAAGGATTACAGTTGTCTGATTCAACAATAATGAGGCGGATGGAAGACATCGGAAAGGACGTACATGACCAGTTGTTGGCTGATCTGCACGCAGCACCTTGTTTCAGCATCGCAGTGGATGAAAGCACAGACGTCACCGATGTTGCTCAGCTGTGCCTTTGGGTGAGGTTTCGTAAAGAAAACTCCTTTTGAGAGGAAATGTTGTGTTTACTACCACTCCATGGCCAAACAAGAGGTGAGGATATTCTTAATGCACTTTTGGTATTTTTTGAGGAAAATCATCTCAGCTGGTCCAAACTTGCAAGTGTGTGTATTGATGGTGCCCCAAGCATGCGAGGCAAAGAGAAGGGTCTTGTTGGCCTCATGAAAAAAAGAGATGAAATTCCCAATTTCATCAGCTTCCACTGCATCATTCATCAGGAGGCACTGGTGTCAAAGCTCAGAAACAATGAATTCCAAAATGTGATGCAGGGTTGTGCATGTGGTCAATTACATTGTTTCAAGAGCACTAAACCACAGACAGTTCAGACAGTTAATTCAAGACTGTGACACAGAGTACAGTGATTTAGTGTTGCACAGTGAAGTAAGATGGTTGTCCCGTGGAAAGGTGCTGGAGTGGTTCCTCAGCCTCCTTCCTGAAATCAACACTTTCTTGGACAGCAAGAGGAAACACCAGCCAGAGTTGAAAGACCCACACTGGATCATACAGCTGGCCCTCCTTACTGACATTACCTGTCACCTGCACGCTCTCAACTTGCAGCTCCAAGGGAGAGACAGGCTTCCAAGTGACATGCTGAAGGCAGTCCGAGCATTCCAAAACAAAATAGCTGCTCTGTGGATACCTGACAGAGAACTCATCCACTTCCCAAAACTAAGAGCGACAACCACAAGTGACCCATCTTTGCAGCAGCACTTCAGCTTCAGAGGATTTGTTGAAGTTTTGGAGGAGCTGAGAGGTGAGTTTGAATCCAGATTCAGTGATGTGACTGAACATAAGGAGATTTTCAATTTTATTGAAAACCCCTTCCATGTGGATGTATCCTCTCTCACTCCAACCATCACACAGCTCTGCCCTGGTAATCGTGCCACTCTGGAGAGTGAAATAATTGAGCTACAAACAAATGACATTCTCCAAGTTGAACTCAGAGCAGGTGTTGGCCACTTCTGGAGTTTGGTTTCTGAAGCAGACTTTCCCACTTTGAAACCACTTGCACAGAAAGTGATGTCTTTCTTCATGAGCACATACACCTGTGAGTCAACATTTTCAACCATGAACACTATCAAGAGGAAACAGAGAAACCGGCTGACCCATGCTCATCTTGAATGCCTCACTGTGATTGCAACAACAAACTACAAATACAACATGAAGAAAGTCAAGGACATGCATGCCAGCTTCCGCTCATCCCAGTATTAAGGTAAATATGGTTGCAAATGTGCTAATTGCAAATGTATTGGCTGTGTTGTTTTTTTGTGGGATGTCCAATTTATATGCAGAAATGCACATTTGCAAAGGTGACTTGGTATGTTGTTGTAAAAGTGGCTCTCCCTTGATTTTGCTCTGCCATTGTGGCTCTTGTGAAAAAAATAGTGAGGATCACTGCTCTAGTGTTTCTCTGTAGATGGCCCAGCCAACATCCTCCAGTGTTTTTCTGTCTCCGTCAAGCCATGCTCGTCTTCCAGAGGCCTTCCGCCTATACCGCTGGCCACCTGCTTGGCCCCCAGAGGGCTTCTGCCTTTGCCGTCGGCCTTCTGCCCGACCACCTTCTGCCCTTAGTTACGACCTGCTGTTTGCCCCTCGGCCCATGGGTTAACATTTGACTTAAAGTATGAAGAATTAAGGTAAAATAACTATTACAATCAGAGATGGACAGAGCAGTGTCGGGGGTACCATCAATTTACTTTAATGAGAAGCAGAAAAACAGGCTGCTCAGCTTGGGAGGCGACCAAGAGTGAAAAGTGTCAGGTCCTGTTGTTTGGCTGGACTTCCTGTTTTATTTTGTTGTTTTCTTCACTTCCTGTTTTGTGTTTTACTTTGGGTGTCTTGACTCCCTGTGTGTGTGTGATTGTCCATTGTTTTCACCTGTGCCTCGTTTTCTCCTCCCCTCTGGTGTATATTTGCCTGTTCTCCCCAGTGTGTCTTTGTCAGATTGTCTGCATCTTTTTGAGTAGCTTTCCGGCAGTTTTTCCTCATGTTTAGATAGTTCTTGGTTTTTGACTTTTGACTGTTTTTGGAGTACCCCTTTGCCTTGCGTCTTTGTACTTTTGCTCTAGCTGACTGCCTTTTGTGTACCGACTTTGGACTGAATAAACCGTTTCTCCTCATCTTTTTGTCTCTGGTCTGCTCTGTGGGTCCCAGTTGTCTGTCTGAACCTGACAAAAAGAGCACGGAGGAGGTGGAGGATTTGTCACTGGCTATGTACATTATTTTATAAAGTTAACCTTAAACAGTGTTTACCGGCAGCATTGGCTGCAGCGGTCTGTGTGACCAGGGGCAAGAGGGGTCTGTTATTATGGATCCCACTCATCTTCTCGCAAGACCATCCTTACTCGGCCTCTGATTGGTTGGATCAGGGGTGCCACCAGGGATTTTGGGCCCCATGAAAAGTAATCTAATTGGGCCTTTGTATAGGCCGGTGAAAAATTTGATGCTGTTTTATATAAAACTATGCATTTTAATGACATTTTTTACTATCATTCCCATATTTATGAAAAGAACAACATGACAGTTACTTGGTTACTTCTCACTGTCTCCCTTGTAGTCCCGCACGCAGGTCTAATTTATCTAACTTAAGGCTGTCACGGGCTCAATTTTTAAGATTTAAGATTTAAAGATTTTTTAAGCCATAAGCATCATAGAAATCTTGAAATTGAAATGAATCCGCTGATACCAAACATGTCATGCTAGCTTACTGGGAAAGGAACTAAATTTGACCTGTTTTTACCGCAAGGTCCACGACCTCTATGCAGAGGGGATGTCAACTGACTGAATATGAACAGCTTGCTAAACGTTTGATTGCATTGATTATTTAACTAAAACGACAGTGAAATGTAAAAATCCAGAGTTGTGGAGAGAAAAGTGAGCTAGCTTATAGACCACGGACAAAGTTAATATTCCGTAACTTTCCACCACATGAACCACTAACAAACCAACCTTGCTTTGTGAAAAACTGGGTGACATACTGTCGACCCTTGGCTTCTTTCTCCTCTCTTAGTTTCTTTTCTTTTCGTTTTTGGCTCCCTGACTTTTGAGGCATTCTGCCTCCTCTGCCTCCTTACCGGCCGCTGTGGCGCTGTCTGTGACCAATCAGTGAGCTGCGGCTGATCCAGTCGGACTGAACCATTTTACATAAATAGGGGGGGGCGTTAATGTTTCCAAAACAAATAAAGTTATTGTTACCAGTACATTGTAAATAATAAAATATATTAGTGATTATAAGTTAGTTAATAACTTAGTGTCGTATTATTTTTTGTCAGTATTATAATTTTATTAGGGGCCTCTCTGGGCCCCTCTTAATCATGGGCCCCGAGAATCCTTCTCCTTTTCCCCCCCTTTTTGGTGCCCCAGGGTTGGATTGTTGGTTGCATTATATGCTTGACCCAAACTGTTAACTCTCACAGTATCCCTGGTAATGTCTGTTTTTGGCAGTTTGTAAGCCTCTCTCCTGGTCTTCTGCTGCTCACCTCCGGAGCCACTCTTCACGGTCAGTGTCTCCGGGCTGTGAGTGATGAATTTACATACCAAAACTGTAAATTGAATTCAGGTGTGGTGCTTGAACTGTCTACTTAGCATTGGAGAGTCAGAAGAGACACAGTGCATGCATGGGGAAGCTGAGTATGTGCGTTTAGCTCCCAACTGTGTGAAGTTTGCATGCTCTCCATGTCTGCATGATAGATATCGGAATTTTTTTCTGTTGCTAAAATTAGGTTTACACTCCACACTACCTTCTTATCTTTTGACAGGGGCATTCCACTTGTTCCTGTGAACAGCAGCAGAAAAAGAACAAGTTCCCCTCTCATTGCTGTTATACATTGACTCTGAACAGTGTCCTGAGTCTATCAGCCCTCTTTGATACAGAGGTCATATTACTGAAGGGGCTGGACCCATGCTGATTGAATGTAATCAATCACATCTGTAACCTAAGCGCTGCACGTGTAATTTATTGCCTTATGCTGTTTTTTTTTCCTTTTAAATTTGATCGGCAGGCAAAGCGGCTGGGAAAAACTGATACATGTATTTCCATTCTGAAAGAGGGATCCATCTTATGTTGGTCTTGCTAAGGTTTTGTAAAAATATTCTTATCCAAATCTAGGGTTTATGGATAGAGGAACTATCCTCCACAGTTCAATAAAATTGACTCAAATTGAATCAAAATGCCACCACCAGGACTGTATACTCCCTGTTATTCTTGGTTCTGAACATTTTATTCATTCTCAATAGATGCCATATCAAGTAACATTTGTGTTCCAAACAACTGTTTAGTTGACAATTAGACAACTTTAGCAGCAAATGCGCACCAGATTGTGAATGCAAACAACATGCTGTCATCCTCATTCCTGTTAGTCTGGTTGTGCTGTTGGATTGCAACATTGTTGCAGGAGGCCAAGTTTATGGGTTGAAGTGTTGTGATGTGGGCTGGTTGATACAGTGAACTGGATGCTCTGAAATCCAAAGACAAACGCACCTGCACAAATCCTGCTCCTGTAGAAGAGGGCTTCCCTTATGTTTAAATGACAGTTGTTTGTCAGTAAGACCCCAGGCAGATTTTGAAGCAAATTTGACAAAGATCATTCACACTGTCCCCAAAAGCCTTTTTTTCGTAAGCTTACTTTGTGGGACAAGTGGCTGTAAAATAGTGGGCATATTTTTTGACTCATTTCAGTATCAGAATTTGATCCATTAATTTCGATAACATTTGGAATGACAGAGGGCTAAAGTGGAAGTTAATTGACTCAAAACTCAAAACTGACATAAACTCACTTTCTGATGAACACCTGAAGTGAACGGTGAAGTTTGAAGCTATGCAAAACCCCCAGGGCATTTTATACCCAGACATTGAACTTTTTTGGCTTCACGCACCACTGAGCAGCACTCATAGGAAAGAACACAAGGCACTGCCTTCAACACTGTATCCTGTTCTCAATACTCAACCATGGTTGTAATTGGCGAGAGAGTGAGCTAACGCTGAAGAATGGCAGACACGGTCATTAAATAAAGTGACATAACATTTTTGCATATCCAGTGGCAGCAACCCCAGTTCAAATAATCTGCCAAAACATATGATTAAACTATTAATGGTTAATTATTGTATTAATTGAGAATCACTGAAGTGATTCCAGTTCATCCTGTAGAGAACATGAATGTGTGTATCAAATACATCCAATAGCTGTCAAGACATTTCACTCAAAGCCACAAATGTCAACCTTCTGGTGGCTGTAAAGGAAAGTCAGGGGATAATGTAGTGTAATAATTTTTGTTGTTGTAGTAGCAATACACTTACATTTACATTTACATTTAGGGCATTTAGCAGATGCTTTTGTCCAAAGCAACTTACAATAAGTACATTTGTCACAAGAAAGAAACCACGACATATCACTGTCGAAAAAATAGAAACAATTGTCAAGCCCTCATCTGAGGATCGTAGCTGTAGAACATACAAGTGCATATAGTTTTCTTTTGTTTGTTGTTTCACTGACAACAGTGGTCGTTGTCAGTGTCTCCCATAAGTTAATGAGAGTCTGGCGGCCTACCATCGTCTAATTTGCTGCTATATAGTCTCATTTTGACCCCAAAATGTTGTTCACCTCTCATAATAGCGCTGAAGAACATCCCATCATTATGCAGCCTTGCTTCAGTCCGTTAGCCCCGCCTCGTTTCTGTACGCCTACGCGCGCTCTCTCTTACTGATAGTTTTTCTAAATTCTTTTAATAGTAGAAAGCATTATATTTGAGAAAAACAAGCCATAAATGTTTCAAGAATCTAAAAGCATTAATTAACCACCAGCTTTTACACAATCTAGAATTCTAATATAAAGCTGCTTAAGATGGATCAGTTTTAACTGTCAGTGGCCGTGTTTCCCAGATTGGCTCTTAGAGCTTAAGAAGCTCCTAAGTGCTAAGAGCTTCTTAGGAACGCTCTTAAGAGTGCTGTGAAAGAAGGACGTGTTTCCCAGAGTCGTTCTTAGCTTAAGAAGATCTTTCACTAAGAAGGAAGTGTAAGATCGCCCTGACCCACTCTTAACAGCCTTCTTAGCGACCAAACGCTCAGTGCAGCCGCATCAGGGAAAGTTATATCGGACACTCAAAGGAATACTAAAACCATGCGTAATGATGAATGTGTCTCATAGCTGCAGAACACTGACGCAAGAAAAATGATAGCATAAGAAGAAAAATAACGATATGAAAATAAAGAATTGCCCATGTGTTCCTGTAGCTACATGAATAAAATAAATCATCATTACTATCACTCGTTACGTTTTCACACACATTCGGCATCTGCATCTGAGTTTACAGTAGCTATAAAACCATCAACCACCCTGTGGTGTTTCACAGATATGAGGGAAACTGACAGGTGTAACTGAACTCAGCTGGAACCTCATCAAGAGAGTCTCCACCTGCTAGTCTATATAAAGGCGTTGCCCAAGTCCACGCGTGTGAGACACCATGGCTGCAATGCAGCATATTCTCACTGCTAACCAACAGCGTCGCCGTGCGCGAAGCCAGACGGTTTATATAAATGCTTCTGTGCGTCAGCACTTCTCCCCACCCGACGTGCTGTCGGACCGGGCTGTCCAGTCCAAGTACCGGCTTCCCCGTGAGGAGATCCAACGCCTCGTCACGCTCGTGTCACCACACGTCCAGAGGGCAACCCGCTACAATTTTGCCCTCAGCCCGGAGGAGCAGCTCCTGGCCGCGCTGCGTTTTTACGCAGTGGGGAGCTTCCTGGAGGTGGTGGGGGACGGCACCCGCCTCAGCAAGGCATCGGTTTCACAGAGTGGGTGACTTAAGCGCTGATTCGGCACCACGGCAGTGGCCAGCTCCCACTAAGAGCTTCTTAAGAAGCTTCTTTGGCGGGATCTTAAGAAGGCAGTTAAGAACGCGTCTGGGAAACACTCCTATCTTAGCACTCCTTCTTAGCTGAACCCTTCTTCAGAGCCTTCTTAAGTCCTTAAGAACGATCGAATCTGGGATTCTGGGATACTGGGCCAGTATCTTTTGTTGTTTTTATGTTTATTATAATTTTGTGTATCTATTTTGAAATTTAATTCAGCAGTGTGGAGATGCCTCGTAAAGAGAGGGGATTGAAACAATAAGAAATTAAGCTGGAGCCAACAAATTCAATTTTCTCAATTTTCTTTTGATCGACTGATAAATTCATTGATTCATCTCCAGATCCATGTGCCCCTTTTAACTTTGAGCACCTGATCCCTGCACGACCGTGCAACTTACCAACTGGCATTGCCATCCACCCTGCTAGCAGCATTAAACATTTGGTTGCTACATCTCAAAGAAACAATATGGATTCATCGTCATCTGCTAGAATCTCCTAGTCTCAAATCCACAGATATTCCACATACTACCATATGTGTCAAAGAATAAAAATAAGTTTAGCTTTTTTCATTTGAAACTTACTGAAATGACTGTTGACTAATTGCTTCCACTGCATGATATTAAAATCCAAGATAGTAGAAAGAACTTGGACTGGACTTGAGACAATGAAGAGACTCAAGTTCTACCAGCTTGAATATTTGTACAGTGGCTTTATTTTTGGCTCTAGTTTTGTGTAGTGTGGATTGCCTATCAGAGAGGAAAGAAGAGAAATGGGCAAACAGTCCAAAGCACTCAAGTGTTGTGCAGTTTTACTTTAGTCATCACTTGAGTGTATATGTAGCTTTCAGCTGGGGTTTGATGTAGATTTCTTGCCTGTGCGCTTTCAGACTGCAGTTATTCTCTGAACATATATTTATGATGTAAAACAACCATTTACCCATGCTTCCGGTATGTACTGATTTAGGAATGTCTGAGATCCAAAAGCAGCATGTTAAGCCTGGAGAGCATAAGTAATTCAAAACACAATTAACAAAACACCTTTGTGTTTTACCTGATGATGGACATCAAACATGTCACAGAGTACTGTTCTTCTTCATAGTGCTGCTGAGTTTCTACTTTATTATGACCAGTGAGAGAACAGAGAGACTGCACATTCATAAATTATTGTCAGACATTAGCCTGTTCACTGAGGACCTCTATGGATATTAAGACTGAGGGAGAAAGTAAGACTCCAGAACAGGATGATACAACTGAAAGCAGCATCAGTGTTCTATGTGGTGACGAAGTTGGGTTTTGATCAAACCCCTGAATTTGCTACACTTTAAAGAAAATAATGTGATTGAACATAATAAATAGAAATGGTGGCCAACACTACGAAAAGATGACCCATGTTTTGATAAAGTTATACTTTTGCCAGCTTGGGGGTAGCACAAAAAAGTCCTGAACACAGCACTTACATACAGTAAGATTAACATTACCAATCTCCATTAAAGTTGATGAACTTATTTACACATCCAGCAATTGCAGAGTGACAGGATGATGGAGTCTCTGTTTTGGTCCCTCACAGCTCCTAAATACTCCTCTATGTGGACCAGCTCATCTGCAGCTCTGTCTGTTGTTTGGTGCTTTTTAAACAGCTGCCTACTGCGTCCACATATGAGACTATGAGAGCAGTGAGAGTGAACCAAAACAATAAAATCCAGATGATTTAATTGAATGGACGTTTCCGGTGTCATGGAGGTGGCATCAATAATGTTGGTGTCAACCCTCCATAAACTTACAAACGATCCCTGCTAAACAAAACTTGATGGCTCATTTACACAGAGAACTTGGCGAGGAGAATGCAGCCCTGGCAAAAAGGCACTTCAAGGAGGCTGATGAGAAAAGTTTGTGCTATCAGACTTGAGAATCGAATCATCACCATGAACACTATTTTGTGTGAAAAACTGTGAAAAACCTCCAGGAGCATGTCACTAAAGTTGAAAAGCCTCAAGTTCACAAAGCCAAGCTCGCGGACATGCAGGACAGGCCACGCAGGGACACCTTGCTCATATTCAACGCCAAAAGCCTGAATGAGTTTGCTTACCTGTTGGAGAATATTCCCGTCATGGTTTTTCCATCTTTGCGTCTGCTCTGACGGAGCTGATCAGATGCCACTGTCACAGATCTCATGGCTGCTCATTATAAAATGCTTCTGCTACTCTGACAGAGAGCGTTTACTAACCGAAGCGAGGACGTGTTTCTCAATTTCCATCTTCAGTTACTAGCTATACTTAAAATGGTTATAAACAAGATTACTGTTTTGTCATGGGGCCTTAATTTCCACACAAGCTTACAAGCACCTTAGAGCTGCTTTGAAGAATATTCATTTCCCTTTTATTCAGGAGTCACACGATCTGAACGTTGATGTACAGAGAGAGATATAATTATTTATTTCAGAATAAACATCCTCATGTGATTACCCCCCTCCTGTCATACTTCAAAATCAAAGGTGTCTTTACTGCTGCAAAAAGCAGTAGGCTACAAGTGATATTAATTTAGGTACAGGGGTAAGTGATGATGGTCAGGTTACTTTTTGTAAAATAGCCTTTAATGGATTTCAAATTGCTTTAATATGTGCGTATGCCCCAATTTCTTGACCAGCATTTCTGTGACTCACTGGCTTCTATACTGTAAGACTTGCCAGAATATCACCTTTGGTACCACTCTACTTCAGAATGATCCTTTTAAACAAGAGCTTGGGTTGAATTAATTTATCAGTATAAACAGTAGGTCAGTCAGCAACGCTCTATGAGATGCAGTCAGAGGTTGCATTAGAAATAAATCAGTCTCCTTTGCATCAAATTGTAACTAAGAAAACATGGCATTGACTTTCTGGACACTGAAATTGCAGCGGTAGAACAAAGCATGCTGAACAACACTTTAAACATTCTCAGCTCACCAGATGAAGTCAATGGCTTATTAAGACAGAAAACAGAATTCATTATTCATCGCACCAGGCAAAACCACTACAGTGCATGCCCCAGCTGCCATCTTGGTCATCAATCATTTAGCAATCAAGACCAAAGAGTGCGTAACTGAGGCCTCATTATAGGAGTTTGCAGGGAGGCTGGGGGAGCCCATATCACAACTTTTATCCACACAAAACCACTGGGACGTTCATTCACAGGATTTGCCAGTGCCCAGGGGTTAACAGGTTTGGGGAACATATCAAGTATCTTGGCCAACATTATCGAGGGAGCCGGCCCTCACTCACAGTGTCTGCTCTCACTTAATGACATGCCGTCCTTGGAGCTAACCATTAATGAAAAGGGCCTTTTGTTTAGTTGTCTGTGCCTCCATGCTCACTTACTTTGAGGATTATACATACATATTACATGTACTCTCCTTTGTCTTTTTACGCACTGTGGCCCTCATTTATCACACAAACGTAGAAACCAGCACAGATCCGAGCACAGAAATCATCTTACGACAGGGTTCACGTGTGATTCATGAAACATTCGTATCTCGCCGATCACAGCGTAAGAATGATCGGGTGTTGATAAATGTGGCGGCTGAAAACAATCATTATTTAAATACCACGCCCTTAAATATTCTCAGTTTAGAGGCCTCGCCCCTAGAGTTTACGACATGGAGATGCGTAATACGTCCAAGAAGAGGAACTTCTCCGACCTTGAAATCGAGACCATAACATCGCACGTACAATTAAACAAATGAGTTTTATTTGGCAGCCTGAAAAGTGGCTTCAGAGGAAGTCGGAAGAATTCTGTATGGAAAGAAATCACTGCTGCGGTCAACAGGGTTGCTGTCATCAATCCAACTCACTCCAGCTGAGGTTTGAATATTTAATTTATACATCCACGACATGTATATTCATGTATATGTATATGTATATGTATATATATAATCGATTATATAGCAATTTATATTTAGGTCAAGAAAAAATGGTCAGACCTCAAACTCGCCACCAAAAAGCGTGTTGCGGCCCTCAGGCGCAGTACCACGCTGACTGGAGGAGGCCAGCTGGACCCCAGCCTTGCATTGACCCAGGCAGAGGAGCGGGTGTGCGCGCTGATCGGGTCGGCTTTAATTTCGGCCATAAGTGGCGGAGGAGACCCAGACGCACCACCTGAGTCTGAGCTGGATAATGGTAAACACTTAATAGCCTACTAATATTTTTTGTACAGGGTTCAGGTGCTGGAAATCCCTGAATGCTTGAAGCATTTTGGCTGTTCAGCCTATATTTAAATAAATAAGGGTTACTATTACGGTTGCAGTCAGAGTTTATTTCTTTATTTAAATGATGTTTCAGATCATTGGGAGCCAGGCACGAGTGGCGTTGTTCAGGCTGCGGCTGAAGAAACCGGTCTGGAGTCAGTCCCACAGAGCCAGTCAAATGTGAGCTGTGCGTGCGGGCGCATGTCCACCACCGCCCGTGCAGGCACACCGCCACGACCCTGGATCCTGACAGCAGAGGTCTTGGAAAAACAAACCGAAATGTGTCGGTCAATGGCGGAGATAAATCTCTCACTTACAGTAATAAACAACACTTTAAAAGAGAAACGAAAACCTGAAACGTGCATCACATGAATAAAATGTTTGACTAAACGTTGTGCGTTGTCTGTTTCCCTGTATTGAATAGTTGCTAAACATAAGTATTTAACACTTTACATTTTAGAAGTGATGAATGAGCTCCTGTCTGCTTCGTGCAGCCTCCAGTTGGGGCTCTGCTGGCCAGGCTCTCTGGGCAGAGGTTCATCTGGCTGCACCGGGACATCACATGGCTCCCTGTATTGTGCAGTATTGTGCAGAACCCCACAGGCTAAAATGATGTTGCAGACTTTCTCTGGCGTGTACAATAGGGTTCCCCCCGCGGATCCTAGACAGAGCCATCTGCCCTTAAGCAACCCGATGCAGCGCTCCAACGTGGCCCGTGTGCGTAAATGTGCATGGTTGAATCTGCGCTCCTGCTCTGTTGCAGGGTTTGCCAGAGGAGTTACCAGGTATTCCTGGAGAGGATAACCTTTGTCACCTAGCACATGAATCACACCAAAATGTTAGTAATTTGATTATGTTTAGAATATTAATTTAACGCAGTAGTTAGGCTACTCACCGAGGAGATGACTCCGCCCTCCTGTAGCCGTGTCCCTACACTGCTGTTTTGCCAAATGAAGGAGTCATGCGTTCCCCGGCCACCGGGCTACCACGTTTAGGAGAGAGAGCCTGGCATCACAAATGACCTGAACGTTCATGGAGTGATAGTTTTTATGATTGATGAATGTGTAATCATTCATGGATGGTGGCTTCAGACGCACATGGGTGCAATCAATCGCACCGATCACATTAGGAAACCCAGCAATCTCATAAAATTCCCTCTTAATCACAGTTTGCTGAGCATCATTGTAAGGAAATTGAATGTATTGATGAGAAAGGGACTTGATAGCCGCCAACACTGCTGCCATCGTTCTGCTAATGGTTGGCTGTGACATACCGGACCTATCCCCGATCTCCTGCTGAAAGGTCCCGGTGGCCAAAAACCCCCATGTGGAGAGCACCTGTACTGGCACAGGTATGGCATTCGAGCGTCGGGTTTCTCTCCTTAACTGAGGCTTCAAATTGTGGCATAACTCCAAAAGGAGATGCTTTGGGGGACGAAAGCGACTTAACAGCCACTCATCACTCTCCATAAAGAGATCCCTGCGGTCCTGAAAAACCCTCTCACGTCTTACGGGCGCATACAGGTCTTCTAACAGAGCCAGATCTGCCATTGTCGAGACGTGATGACTGTCAAAGCTCTTGTTTAAATAGGTAACTGAGTATGCATCTAACCATTGCTTTCTATTTAGTTTAATTGCTTGAAATTATGTCACCTGCCTCAAAATCTTTCTCAAAATGAAAGAGAAATTAACATTACAGCAATAAACCCTGTTAATTGCAGACTATTTGAAACTAGGCTACCTTTAATGTCAGGGATATATGGTCTAATAACAACTGTCGGACTCCGCCAGATTTTCTATGCTGCACCGCAAATCAACACTGACTTGAAAACTTGCGTACACGAGTTGAGACTTGACGTGAGATTTGATTGTAGCCTCCGCTCACGTCCAAATTGATAAATGCCGAACTTTGTGTGGAAATGACCGTACGCCCAGTTTTCTGTCGTACGCTCGTTTGATAAATGAGGGCCTGTATGTGTACTCTTGACTATTTCTTCTAATACTTTGTGTTGACATTGTTTGTTGTGTCTGTTTGCAATCATAATGTTGCCTCCCCCTCCTTGAAAAATACCATAAAAAGAATAAATAAAAAAAATCCTTGGACCAGATAGCTAAACAATGACAGTGTTGGGGCTTGGAGTTTAGGAATGAAATGTTTAGTGAAGGTCATAACACACCTTCATCCAGTGAAAAAGAACAAATCAGTGAAATCAGTCTCTCTTGTGTTCTGTGGAAAGCTGACAGTTGACATGCAGAACAAATTAATGGGCTTGCAGTTTTAATTCACACAAAGTTTAACATCATTTTTTTAATGGGACATGATAACTTCACACACACACACACACACACACACACACACACACACACACACACACACACTGTAGAACTGACCTTATGTTGGAGCCCAGTATCTGAACATGATGCTGCAGCGGCAGTCCACAGTGAATTGAGAGAGGACATAAACAACATCAAGTGAAACAAAATGCCGGGCTAAATCTAGGACAAGCCGTCCCCACAGGAGCCTACTGTGAATGATATCATTCAACAAAGTACAGCGAACACTCAACTGTACAACTCTTATTCCTCCAGTATGTTCAATATACTGTACTGATAGAGACTGTCAAGCAACAGTGTTGTAGCAAAACTGCAGATTTGCTAAGTAAAGTCATGGGCAGTGTAATAGAACCAATTTTACAACAGTTGTGTCTGGGAGAATATGTAAAATCTACATTTATACTGTCTAGTAAATAGCTTTATCAGGAACTAATTTCAAATGCATCCAAAACCAGCCATGTAAGAAATGAGAGCATTGTGATGCCTCATGGCAGTGTTTCACAGACATCACTTTCCTCTGCTGGAACCTGAAACCAACTCCTCTGGTCGAAAAGGCACATGGGAAGGTAGGTTTTCTTTCTTACTTTATCGGTGGGAATATGTTGTGCTTTCTCTCTTGTGACAAATGTACTTATTGTAAGCCGCTTTGGACAAAAGCGTCCACTAAATGCCTTAAATGTAAATGTAAGGTAGAGTATTGGAAAGACTATACTATGAAGGCGTAAAATAAAAACAAAGGGAAACAGCGGCGCAAAGATGTAAGAAAGTCGCTGCATGGTTTCTTATTTCTGACCAGATTGCTGTGAAGATTTCGTAGTCACAGAGGATGATGCTAGTCATTTTGGTGACCCCCAGCCTTAATCACAAGCTTTCATCATGACAAAACACCTTTACATGATAAGAACTAGTAGGTAGAGCTTCCTGAAACACAAGCATACACTCCAAACAAGATGAACCCCTTCTTTTCATGTTATTGTTGTTTAAAGTGATTGTAAGACTGTCTGTTACAGAAATGTTGGTTGCTGCCCTTCCCAGATTTCATCACTACATGCTGTTGAATCTGGTTAAAGCTGGGGTTGTTAAGTTATTTTAGAAGCATTTATTGTTTCGTTGAAAATCTCTTGCAATTCTGACATTAATCAGTCAGTAAATAATCAAACCCACTGACAGAAAATAGGTGCCTGTGTGACTGTAGCAGGCCTCTAATATTTGATTCAGCCTAAATGAAGTGACTGGATGGACAACCTGTCTGGCTACCTATATACCTGCTTGCCTGCACACACTGGGCCTCATTCATGAAACGTTAGTAAATTTGTGGGTAGATTTGCACATAAAAGCCTACGCTACTAAAAACCTACTCTGGATTCATGAACGCCGCGGGAAACTCAGATCTGATCGTAAACACGTGTGTATGATCATGAATGCCAATCCATCGTAAGGTGACAGCGCTCTCCCGGTAATCAGACATTAGCATAAAACCCCACCCATGAATAGCCAATGACCACCATATAAGGAGGTGTAGAGGCATCCTGTTGACCTGTCAGTCATGGCGCAAAGAAAGAAGGAAAGAGAAAGAAAAAAGAGAAGTGGGAGAAGTGCAGTAACCCCTATCCCCTATGGATATAGAAGGTTAGTCCATTTATCACACACACATGGAATCATGCAGGCTATATTCTTACCAATGAGCCAGCCGTCTCTCACAGCTCCATCCTCCAAACGCATGCCAACTGCGCAATTACGCAGGATAAATGCATCATGCGTCCCACCAGGCCACCGTGCCACAACGTTTAACAACACACACTTTGCGTCACAGATCAGTTGCACATTCACGGAATGAAAGGTTTTCCGGTTTATGTCAGCAAATGCATCACCGGATAGAGCCTTGATGGGTACGTGTGTGCAGTCTATGGCACCGATGACACCTGGCATGTTTGCGATCGCACTGAATCCCTGCATTACTTCTACCTGCCGTTGTGCGCCATAGAGACATTTAATATACTCTGGCATTAGTTTAATAATACCGTTAAGAACTGCAGGCAGGATGCGGCTCATAGACGGACCTGTCACCTATCTCCCATAGAAAAGAACGCGTAATCTATTGAGTGGATTTACATAGATAATTCACAATTATGAGCTTAATCTGAATCTTAATCCTGCCAATTGCCAACTAATTTAACTAAATGTATTATATTTTTAATCGTTTGTCATGTTTATATCACGTGTTTCAAAGGCATCTGCGTATTGTGTACATAACAGAGCGCAATATGAATTAAAATTGTAATTTCCAATAGTGACGAGCATTATTTATATGCGTTCTTAAATGTACACAAGCACTACGTGTGGTCAGCAGCATGTGGAGATTTTGTTAGTAGCTACGAAAAGATCGGAGCTACTAAAATATTGATGAATGCGGAGATGCACGTAAATTTCCGTCTGCGAACGGTTTACACACAAATTCGTTCTGCTCACGTTTCATGTATGAGGCCCACTCTGTCCATGTACTCATGGCGCATGACTATATTGCTTAGGATCTTAGTGAGCTAGTCACCCAACAATGGCAGAGAAAGTGTAGTCAAAATTCCCAAATTGTAACATGTAAGCTTAACAGCAGGAACTATAATAGTATATAATAGTTAATATTTTCATTGATTACGATAATTTGAGGTGTTTTCTTACATGTGAATGAGACATGAGATAGTGGGATACAGTTAGCAAGACAATGATGAGTCGTGATCTCAGTACACATCTGCTGAGCCAAAGAACAAGTGAGCTCTTTCAGCCTAGATACTTTTCAGATGGCCATTTTGCTTGTGTTTATTCATGGATTTATGAACACACATATCCCAGCTGGCCAGCAGGAGCTACAGGGTAGTTGGTGTCGGTGTAGTCAGGCAGAGTGTGTGCATGTGTGTTAGAGGAGTAGCTCCTGGAGGGAGGCCTGGATGGATGGATGGATGGATGGATGGATGGATGGATGGATGGATGGATGGATGGATGGATAGATAGATAGATAGATAGATAGATAGATAGATAGATAGATAGATAGATAGATAGATAGATAGATAGATAGATTTATTTATCCCCGAGGGCAGCAGGTAGGAATGATTTCCTGTCGTTCCTTTGGGCAGCAGGTTGAATGAGTATGTTGCTGAAGCTGCTCTTAAGCTTGTCTAGAGTATTGTGGAGGGGCAGTTTCTCCAGCATCCTGTCCTCCACCACCTCCTCCAGGGTGACAAGCTCAGAGCCAACAACAGACCCTGCCTTTTTAACAAGTTTATTTAGTCTGTTTGTGTCCTTGGCCTTGATGCCCCACCCCAAGGCACCACAGCAAAGAGGATGGTGCTCGTAACAACAAACTGAACATCTGGAGCATCCGGTTGCAGACATTGTAGAACCTGAGCCTCCTCAGGAAGTAGAGCCGGCTCGGGACCTTCTTGTAGACTGCCTCCATGTTTGTCGTCCACTCCAGTTTATTGTCCAGCCCTACACCAAGGTATTTGTATGTATCCACCATGTTGACATCTGTCTCACCAATGCAGACTGGAGAGGGCGGGGGCTTGTTCCTCCTGAAGTCCACCACCATCTCTTTCGGCTTCGCCACGTTCAGCTGCAGGTGCTTCTCTCCACACCACTAAACAAAATTTCCGATCAGGTCAATGTACTCATCCATCATTCAACCCCAACATGGGGCTGATATGCAAACTGTAGAGGGTCTTGTGATGGGCACACTAGGGGTCTGAGGTGTGCTAGAACCAGCCTCTCCATGACCTTCATGATGTGAGAGGTCAGAGCAATTGGCCTGTAGTCATCCAGTGCCACAGGATGTCCTTTTTTGGGCACTGGAACAGGGCAGAATGTTTTCCAGAGATGTTTTTTGCATCTGTCAGGAGTAGTAGTAGACGTGGCAGAAGGACCCGGATACATGGACGACAGACCGAGATTGCAGGGAATCATAAATATTTAATTCTTCAGGTGCATGAAAAAAACCTAAACGACAAGAACATGACAAGACTAGACAAGGCAAGGCAAGACTTAACACTACATACATCTACAAATAAACAAACAATAAGCCGACAAGGTGTGAACAAAACCCAGGACTTAAATGACAAGACACAAACGAGGGAACAAGACATAGGTGAGACACAAGAGGACAGGTGCAGTCAATAGAACAAGAGGGAAACAGAACAGTGACAGGAAGTAGACAAGACATGGCACACAAGGACTACAAAATAAAACAGGAAGTGACCTAACAAAACCAAAACAAGAAACAGAAACGTGACAGCATCCTGAAGTGGTTGCTCAGAGGAGCAGCTGGGGGGCAGCTGGGGGTGGGGGAGCTGGAGTCAAACCTGTTGAAAAACAGGTTGAAATCATTTGCTCGTTGTTCATTTCCCTCAGCTGTTCCTCCACCTTTCCTCTGGAAGCCGGCGATCTCTCTCATCCCACTCAATACGTCCCTGGTGTTGCTGTTCTCCAGTTTAGATTCCAATTTCCCTCTGTAGTTGTCCTTACTCTCCCTGACGCTGTGTTTTAGTTCTCTCTGAACACGTTTGAGCTCTGACCTAAAGGCCCTCTTTTTCTCGTTGAGTAGGGCCTTTAGGTCGCTGGTAACCCAGGGTTTGTTGGTTGGGCAGCAGCGGACCTCTTTAGTGGGGATGGTGTTGTTCATGCAGAATCCAATGTAATCAGAGATGCAGTCAGTAAGGCCATCAATGTCCTCGCCATGTGGTTTGTACAGGGCATCCCAGTCAGTGGCTTCCAGGGCACCCTGCAGTGATTCCTCACTGTCACTGGTTGCTGCTGAACCACAGGCTTGTATGATGGGGAGAGCAGGACGAGGTTGTGGTCTGACCCGCCCAGGGGAGGGAGGGCAGTGGAGCTGTATGCATCTTTAACATTTGCATACAGCAGACCTAGTGTTTTATTGTCCCTTGTTGTACATTTGACAAACTGAGGGTTTTTTTGATTTTTGAACCCCACTTTTAATGATTCCTGCAGCTTCACACAGTTTTCTGAAGAGATGTATTCGTAGTATTAACTTCATATAACTTTCTGAGAGCTTGCCTCTTTTGTGGAGCACATTTATTCATAAAAGTGGACGTGCAACAGCAAATAAGCTCTAGGTTTCTTCAGATTTCAGAGTATTTGAAGCATTGGGAGTAAGAACAGGCTGCATTTTCCTAGTAGCAGCTAGCATTGAGCCACCAGCTTCAAGCAGGATGAGGAGTGGGGCCTCAGAGGTCTGGTCAGCTCATTTCTTTCCAACTCCACACCAACAGATATGAAAACTTGTAGGCTAGTCTTCAGATCCAACTGATGCGGACCATTACTTGAGGACATATGATTTCACACAGCTCCCAAAAAAAACTGAATTTATTGCTGTTACGTTAATGAGCTCAGTACCTCTTTAGAATACATTGTCAAAAGTGCTAAATATATGAAAACATAATATGTTTCCTCTGTCAATACAAAATCAGTCCATCACAGAGCACGACAAGTGAAATAACTAAACAGAGAGTGTGTGTGTCATGTGCTCAGAGGAACCGGTTTGAAAGTTGGTCTGAGTTGATAGAGGATATAGTCTTTTTGGCTCCGTCTCTCGACTTTGACAGGATGATGGATTGCTGTGTTGTAACATGGAGAGTGGAGCCCCGGGGGTAAGCACCACAACAGAGCTGGATAAATCACTGGCAGGGAAGGATCACAGTTACCTCAGACACTGATCTGCTGCTATACAGACTGAAAAACGTGCTCACTTCCAGCATTCCTTCACTGTACTGTTGTTCTCCTCTCTGGGTAAGCTGTCGAGTCCCACATGATAAAACCATATGAAGGTGGACACAGATATATAATTGCCCATATCAACACACCCAGAGTGTAATTAGAGTGCAATTACAGTAGCGGAAGTCACTTCTCATCAGCCTACATCTATAAGCGCTTAACACAACATCCTGCCTGTGGTCTTATCTCCGGAGCCATGAGAGTGGTGAGAGACATTCACGCCTTTACACACCCGGACACACGGAAGCCCTTTCCTCCCATGTGCTGAAACATCCGGCATTGTCTGTGTGATAGGGATACTTGTCATTGCAGCAAGCCCGGAGAGGTGGGATGAAAGATAACCACATATCCAGAAGTCCCTGGGTAACTGCCAGAGGCTGGATCAGTTAAAGGAGAGGCGTGAGAAAAGGAGCGAGAGAGAGAAGTGCTGGCCAGTGAGAGGTTTGGGAAGACAAGGGGAGGCCAGTTACATTGCTGCAGCGAGCAGTAGTGTTGCAACAGCTGCGAACAGACAGGCCGCCTTCTCTAATGCAACTGGAAGGATTTAACCCTTACAGCCAACGGATGGTTACTGCCCACCTGTTCATGCTCTTATACAAACATTCCTTTTGATCAGGGCCTCTCAAAGAAGACAGCCAGGCTCCTGGAAGGAGGGGGGGCAGTGGTTTTATATGAGTTCCTGAAGTTTCAAAGATTCCAGGAGTCCCAGAAGGGGATGCAAGGGTAACAGAAGGCATTCCAGAGAACTTAGACAAGGGTTTGATTGAGTTCCAGGTGTTAAAATATTTGTTGGTGATTGAAAGTTAGTTTGGGTGGTTTAAACCACCCACTGCTCCACCCATGGGAAAATACTACTATGTAGAGCGTCCATGAATTAAAAAAATAAAATAACAAAAAAATAACACTGAAGCTCCAGCGAAGCTTTAGTTGAAACAGGAAAACTCTTTTGAATGCTTGATTTCTCATACCATACTGTTATTCACTCATCTCACTAGAGGTGTGGAGAATTCTAAGATGCATCATGATGCGGACGTGGAGGATTCTGCACTGATGCAGACACAGAGCATAATCGAGAGTTTGCAGCTTATGTTGACTGTTGATTGTTGGGACTCAGCTAGACAATGAAGTCAGACTCATGGGGGCGTTCTAAGGTCAAATAGCATGCTACTTTTGACATAGGGTGAGCAGAAGTCCCTGCTGGAGCTCTTCCTGGAAAATGTCCCCGCTTTTAACGGTGCCTTAAAAACTACATGAAATAATACTTTGTGTGGTGGAAAAGATCGGGTAGCAGAGCCTATGGTAAATATCTCAATCAAGTTGTGCTTGTTTTGGCCAACAGAGGGGGCTGCTCTTTACAGCAGCATTAGATCATCAGTCTTATTCATTCTTCTACTTAACACTTGCTCGCACTATTTTGTGAAAAGACTTTCATGGAAAACTCAGCAGAAATGCACCCACAGCATCACCACAGACATCTTTTTCTTAAGTCCGTAGTAGAGGAGTAAAAAGGAGAAAAAAGCCTGCAAAATCATTACTCCAAGCAATGTTTTACATTGTTGTTAAAATACAAAACTGAGGCATGCATGGTGAACTGTTGGCTAAAGTATTTATCTAAATAGTGTACTTCATATAGTAGATTGGAGAGGAAGGAGATGGTGAGGGAAAACTGAAAAGCAAAAACAATGACTGTTCAGATTGGACAGGTTTGTCTGGTCTGTAGTGTTTCTGTTGGTGGGATTTCATTTTCATTTTCCATTTATTATACAGGAAAGTTTAAAAGTACCATTAAGTTACAGTTAAGCGGGCCTGACTCAGTTTAAAAACTGGTTTCCAGCAGGTTCTTGTTCTGCAGAACATGGAACATAAACCACAGTCATGTCACATCAAGACATAAACCTATAACGTAGTTACACTAAGCCTCAGAGTGTTTGTTTTGGTTCCATGTCTCATCACTAACTCTCCTGTCATTTCAGATCCGGTCTGTCTTCCCTGCCATGCAATCAACTCATTTCTCTCACCTGGTTTTCCCCACCCATCTCCTCCTCACCTGCAGTCCATTTGCTCATTAGTCCCTCAGTATATATACACTAGTCCATTTTCACTTGTTCCCTGCCAAATTGTCTTGTGTTGTTCTATGCCAAGCTCTCCAGCATTTCTAGTTCTGCCATCTTGTTCTGACCCAGTTTTTGCCTTTCTTGGACTATGGATACCTGCCTGCCCCTCGTCGGATTTGTTTGCCTGATTGTGATCTTCTGGTTTTTTGGACTAAGTAAACTGATCTTCCCCTGCAAATCGCCTGCCCCTTTGTCGTGCTTTTGGGTTCTCCTTTGCCAGCACCAGTAACCCTGACATAAACTCATTTACACATTAACAGGTTTGTCTGTATCTGTCCAGCCCATTAGCATGGGCCCATTAGCATGGGCTAGACAGATACAAACAATACAGATACTTAACTTTCAAGAATACTTGAACAATCAATGAGTGCAAGAATAAATAAAGTCCACATTTGTAAGAACATTTATTCCAGTACTGTACTTAAGTATACATTTGAGTCACTTGGGCTTCACTTGAGTATTTCCAATTTGTGAAACTTTCCACATCTACTTCATTACATCTGAGAGGCAGGGGCGTAGGAATGAGTTTAACATTTGGGGGGGACATATCAGTAACCCTAATCCTCACATAATGAGATGAGACTGCAGTTACTACAAGCACCCTAACCCTAACCCTTTAAGGTTAGGTGAATAAGGTATAGAAAAATACTAATGGGAATGTCAAGAACAAGCGAAAAACACACAGACAGACTAACTCCTTTCTAGATGTGGGAGATGTGAAACGTTACTCGTTTTCAAGTTACATGGGTTAAGTTAAAAGAAAAATCATGTTCTTTTACAATCATCTTAAATACTGTTTTAAGTGTCAAATCGCTTTCGTCCGTTACGTTACTGGAAAGTCCGCCATATTTTCGCCAGCCAACTTTGGCTAGCAACGTTAAAAGTAACAAAGTTTACCTAGCAAGGTTTACCTACCTTAACATCAACAAGTCTAACATTAGACAGAAAATATAACTATCCTCCTGGACAAAAGTATTAGCAATGTGGTGAAATTTTATGATACTTTGAAGTATGTGTTCGAAGGCTAGGTCCATAAAGGAGAAGGACCACATGACAAGGCTAGGTCCATAAACCAGAAGGACCACATGACAAGGTTAGGTCTATAAAGGAGAGGGGCTTCAGGACAAAGGTTAGGTCCTTTATAGAGATGAGCCCCTTTGGACTTGTTTTTCAGAGTTTCACAAACTTTAACTATATGCTACATTCTGGTTTAGATGAGATGAGGTAATCGTAGGTGGGCTTTGTGCCTTGGGAATTGATAAGGCATTGGCTATAAAAAGTGTGGTCTGTGTGAAGATCGGGAGAGATCCACATTGGCATCGGATCCTCTCACAGGCATTTTTTGGTGTTTGTTCAGATGCTGTACTTCTTGTAATAAGCGGAGACTCCTTCATCTTCTTCACACCATCGCTACAGAATAAACGACAGCAACTCACATTTCCTTTCTTTCTTTTCTTCCCCATGAGAAAGAAATCACTTAAACTGAGCAGCTGCTGTCTTTTCATCTTAAAACCCTCTGAGGTCCAGGGTATAATTGGCTGTTTTTGACTACTTTTGATTTTACCATTATATTTCACCTTAAAAACTGTTTACCTTGCCTTGTTTGGTGTCATTTTTTTCAGCACAACCTCACGTGTGACTGTACAGGTATTTTATCATTTTAACAGACTGAATTAACACACTGGACCTAAAATCACACACACAAAAAAAATAAAATCAGAGTAGGAAAAAGTTAGATTTTTTACTGTGAAAACCACACATGTTTAACGAACCATTTTTATTACTTAGAATGCAAATATAAATTGTTGTTTGCTAAATTTCTACATAAGTTTTTGAAATTTACAAAGTTATATGTAACTATTTACATTTAAATGCAGGCAATGCCTCAGGCTCAGGCCTCACTCAGGTCCTCACAGCTCAATTTTCCTCGGACTGCATCTTCCAAAGTAGTCTTGCTGTGGTTTCCTTCTAGGTAGAGAGCAGCCGCGTTAGCCTGCTAACGCTGCTATTGGTGCTCCCCGCCGACTGTGCGATGTCTCTCTACAATACTCTGTTGCTGAACTTCTAAAACTCAACACTCTCTCGCTTCCGAACTGCCTTGGGATCATCAGATCTCTCTGCCTTCTCCGTCGCCCTCGTTACATCCATAGGGCTGTTCGACACAAGTTTGTTTACATGGACACTACTCCAGCTGTGCCCGCAGTTTGGTGTCATGCCTCACTGCGGCAACGTCATCAAAACAAACCACGCCCATGGACTGTCAATCTGTTGCTGCCTCCACTAACAGGGATGCCACATTCATGCTACTGAACACTCGCTCACTCAATAACAAAGCCCTTCTCATTTATGACATTATTCTTGATAAAAAGCTTGATTTCCTATGTCTGACAGAGACACAGCAGAGCCAGCAGGACTTTGTAACCCTCAACCAAGCTAGTCCCCCTGACTATGTGTACATTCAAAAACCCCGTAGTCTGGGCCGTGGTGGTGGACTAGCTGTTATTCACAGATCCAATATTCAGGTCAAAGAATTTCCAGTTAGCTCCACTTCCTTTGAGTGTCTCCATTTTGCACTGGCAGGCACTGCACAGCTCCAGGCTCTCCTCATTTACCGGCCCCCTAAAGCCTCCACCCACTTCCTGTCTGAGCTTTCTGGGCTGCTTGCCACCATCTGCCCTATGTACCCATCCACCATTTTATTGGGTGACTTCAACATCCACATGGATTCAGCCACCTGCTCCTTTGCCTCTGATTTCATGACACTTCTGGACTGTTTTAGTATTACACAGCAAGTGATTGGTCCAACTCATACCAAAGGGCACACCCTCGACCTTGTGTGCTCCACTGGAACCACCCCCGGCCACCTCCAGTGGCCTGGCAGTATCTGACCATCTTGCCATCTCTTTCTCTGTTTCTATGCCCCTACCCTGTCTCTCCAGCAAATGTACCATCACATTCCGGAAAACCAAACAGGTGCACACATCCGTGCTGTCTACCACCCTAGCGACCCACCTGGCCACACCCCCTCCTAACACCTCTGTGGACGGGCTGGTGGAACACTACAACACTGCTCTTTCCCTCAGTCTGGACTCTGTTGCCCCTCCCATAACCCGGCAGGTCTCCTTCTCTCGCCCCGCTCCCTGGTTTACTCCTGAGCTTCGCCTCATGAAGGCAGCTGGCCGCCAGCTTGAGTGGCGCTTTAGAACATCTGGCCTCACTGTAAGCCATGAGGCTTACAAAGACCATGTCAGGGAATACAAGGAGGCCCTCTCTAAGGCAAAGACAATCTACTACTCCAAGCTTATCAATAACCAACAAAAGCACCCCAAAAAACTTTTCACAACCATCAACCATCTCCTGCGCCCCCCCGACGCTCCCCAACCCTCCGACACAGTGGACCTGTGCTCCTGGTTCCTGGACTTCTTCCACAACAAAGTGGAAACCATTCACAACCACCTCCTCCAACACTCTACGTCACTCTCTCACACTGCCTATCATCTTGGTGCCAACACCCTGCAGTGCTGTCTCTCCTCTTTTGCCACACTGGAGGTGCACCAGGTGCACGACTTAGTGTCCAGAGCTAAGTCCTCTTCCTGCAAGCTGGACCCCATGCCTACCTCCCTGGTGAAAACCTGCCTACCTGTTATCTGCCCCTTCATTGCTGACATCATCAACTGTTCGCTGGATTCTGGTGTGGTGCCCACAGGCTTCAAAACTGCAGCAGTCATTCCCACCCTGACAAAGCCCGGTCTGGACCCTGACGACCCCAACAACTATTGCCCGATCTCCAACCTTCCTTTCCTAAGTAAAATCCTGGAAAGAGCAGTGGCTTCCCAGCTCCAACACCACATGGTGTCACGGGGGGGTGGCAGGACCCAAATGCAACACACAACGCACAAGTGGCAGAAGCAGGGATCTTTATTGTTCACCAACCAATAAATTACAGGACTGGAGCTTGGCAATGGCGGGATTCGAACCTGGGTCTCCTGAGTGGCAGGTGAGGGAGTTGTCAGTGAGCCAAGGGGGACAGGCAAGCAAGCAGGGGAGATTAGCACGATGAGAGCTATAGGGCAGGCAGCGACGCAGGGGAATCCGCCGGAAGCAACGGGGGGGTAGATGGGGGGACAGGCCGAGAATCAAAGAACCAGCAGGACAGGAGGAACAGGAGCAACCCCCCCGTCAAGGGACGGCTCCCGACGTCCCAAAAACACACCAAGCCGGGCGGGAGGAGGGGGCCAGGAGGAGGGACTAAAACTCACCACTGTCAGTGCTGTCCATCTCCTCAGCTGGATGGTCGGAGTGGTCCGAGTAGGTGGAGCTCTCTTCAGGGTGAGCAGGCAGGGAGGAGGTACGAACCGTCGGACGGGGACCCCTCAATGGTGCAGATGTGTTAGAGGGCTGGTCTGGGTGACGGCGATGGAAGTCCGTAATAAGGTCTGGATCGAGAATGTGGCGAGCGGGAACCCAGGATCTCTCCTCCGGACCGTAGCCCTCCCAGTCGACCAGGTATTGGAGTCCCCTCCCCCGACGACGGGACCGGATCAAGCGTCGCACAGAGAAGGCTGGACCCCCACCAATGAGACGAGGGGGAGGAGGAGGCAGAACAGCTGGCGACAATGGACACTCATGGACCGGCTTCACCTTTGACACGTGGAACGTGGGGTGGATGCGCATGGAGCGTGGCAGCCTCAGTCTCACCGCTGTTGGGCTGATGATCCTCTGGATGGGGAATGGACCAACGAACCTGGGTGCCAGCTTCTTGGATTCCACCCGAAGAGGCAAGTCTCTGGTGGAGAGCCACACTTTCTGGCCCACCTGGTAGACTGGGGCTGGAGAACGTCGCCGGTTGGCCGAAGCAGCGTAGCGACTGACCGAGCGTTGGAGGGTGGTGCGCGCCTGGGCCCAAGTTTTGCGACAGCGACGGGCGAAGGCTTGGGCTGACGGGCAGGAGACCTCTTTTTCCAAGGCCGGGAAAAGCGGGGGTTGATAGCCATAGACACACTGGAAATGGGAGAGCCCGGTGGCGGAGCTGGTTAGGGAGTTATGGGCGTACTCCACCCACAGGAGCTGCTGAGACCAGGAGGCGGGATTCTGGGACACCATGCAACGGAGGGCTGTTTCCATCTCCTGATTCATCCGCTCCGTCTGTCCATTGGACTGGGGGTGGAACCCCGAGGAGAGACTGGCAGTGGCCCCCACTTGGCTGCAGAACTCCTTCCAAAAAACAGAGGAAAACGAGGGGCCCGGTCGGACACCACATCCACAGGGAGGCCGTGAAGACGGAATACATGGACCAGAACCAGTTGAGCAGTCTCTTTGGCTGATGGCAACTTGGAGAGGGGCACGAAGTGGGCCATCTTACTGAAATGGTCAACCACTGTGAGGATGACCGTGTTACCGTCAGAAGGTGGAAGGCCTGTGACAAAGTCCAAGGAGATGTGGGACCAGGGTCGATGTGGGACAGGCAGAGGTTGAAGAAGTCCTGCAGGGGCCTGATGGGAAGTCTTGTGCTGATTGCAGATGGGGCACGCCTTGACAAAGTTGCGGGTGTCCTCCTCCAGGGTGGGCCACCAGAAGCGTCTGAGGAGAACGTCTCGCGTACGCTGGGAGCCTGGATGGCAGGTGAGCTTGGAGGCATGAGCCCATCGCAGAACCTCTGACCTCAGGTTGTCCAGGACGTACAGACGGTTGGATGGACAGGCACTAGGCCCAGGCTGACCCTCAGTGGTGACCCTCACCCTCTCCTCAATGTCCCAGGTGAGGGTGGCAATGACACAGGGAGGTGGAAGGATGGAAGCAGGACCCTCAGCAGATTCTTCCCCCTTCTGGAACTGCCGGGACAGGGCGTCAGGCTTGGCGTTGCGGGACCCTGGACGGTAGGAGAGAGTGAAGCAGAAGCGGGTGAAGAAAAGTGACCAGCGGGCCTGGCGAGAGTTCAACCTTTTGGCAGTGCGGATGTATTCAAGGTTCTTGTGGTCTGTCCAAACCAAGAAGGGTTCCTTGGCACCCTCTAACCAATGCCGCCACTCTTCTAGGGCCATCTTTACCGCCAGCAACTCCCTGTTCCCAATGTCGTAATTTCTTTCAGCGGGGGACAAACGCAGAGAGAAGAAGGCGCAGGGGTGGAGCTTCTGGTCGACGTCGGATCTTTGGGACAGGACTGCTCCCACCCCCACGTCTGAGGCATCCACTTCCACCACAAACTGGCGATCTGGATCCGGCATTTGGAGGATGGTTGCTGAGGTGAACCTGGACTTGAGGGTCTGGAACGCTTCATCGGCAGCAGGGGACCA
This sequence comes from Lagodon rhomboides, assembly GCA_039737535.1. Lineage (NCBI taxonomy): Eukaryota > Metazoa > Chordata > Actinopteri > Spariformes > Sparidae > Lagodon > Lagodon rhomboides. The sequence goes on along the minus strand of CM077788.1, from coordinate 376,335 downwards.
CTGGAAAGACACCTTGGAGCTGGTTAGAGCGGTAAGTGGAGCGGCTACTGAGCTGTAGTTGCGGATAAAGCGACGATAGAAATTAGCAAACCCCAAGAAACGCTGCAGTTGTTTGCGAGACTCAGGAACAGGCCAGGAGGTGACTGCAGAAACCTTAGCCGGGTCCATCTGGATGTTACCCTTAGCCACAACATACCCCAGGAATGAAACAGAAGAAGCATGGAACTCACATTTTTCGGCCTTGACAAACAGGGAGTTCTCGAGAAGGCGCTGGAGCACGGCCTGGACGTGGTGGACATGTTCTTCCTGGGTTGTGGAGAAGATGAGGATGTCATCCAGGTAGACAAAGACGAAGCGGTTGAGCATATCTCTGAGCACGTCGTTCACCAGGTTTTGGAAGAAAGCAGGGGCATTGGTGAGGCCGAAGGGCATTACAAGGTATTCGTAATGCCCCACAGGAGTGTTGAATGCCGTCTTCCATTCATCCCCCTCTCTGATGCGGACCAGGTGGTAAGCGTTGCGAAGGTCAAGCTTAGTGAAGATGGTGGCCCCCTGTAGCAATTCAAAAGCAGATGAGGTGAGGGGCAGGGGATAGTGGTTTTTGACAGTGACGTCGTTCAGGCCTCGATAGTCAATGCAAGGTCTCAATGTCTTGTCTTTCTTCTCAACAAAGAAGAAGCCTGCTCCCGCTGGCGAAGAGGAAGGGCGTATGAGGGAGTCAGGGAGTCATTTATGTAGGTCTCCATGGCCTTTCTTTCAGGGGCTGACAGGGAGTACAGGCGGCCCTTAGGAGGAAAGGTGCCGGGCAGGGGGTCAATGGCACAGTCGTAGGGTCGATGTGGTGGCAGAGAAGTGGCCTTGGCCTTGCTGAAGACCTCACGGAAGTCATGGTATTCAGGGGGCACCCCGGAGATGTCGGGCGAGGAGGAGAAGGTGGGAGAATGAAGCAGTGAGGAGGCATGTTTGAGGCAGGTGAGGTGGCAGGATGTTCCCCACCCATGGATGGCACCGGTCTCCCAGTCAATGTGTGGGTTATGCCGACGGAGCCATGGAAAACCTAGGATAAGCGGCAAGTCAGGATGATCCAGAATGTGGAACTGGATGGTCTCGTGGTGATTCCCGGACAGGAGCATTGGAACCTGGGTGGTTTGGTGCGTGATAGTGCCCAGTCTGTGGCCATCAAGGCCCCGAACAGGAACTGGATGAGGCAGAGGAATCCGTCCGAGCCCCAACTGCTGGGCCAACTCCTCACTGATGATACAAGCGTCGGCGCCAGAGTCTATCAGGGTAGCCAGGGTGTGGGAACTGTCAGGAAGGAGGAGCCGGGCATGGAAAAGGGGTCTTTGGGTTTGGGAAGATAGTGTGGCTAGACTCACCCGTATCTCCCCAACTAGGGGTGAGTCTTGGCTTTTACTGGACAGGTTGACACGAAGTACAGTACATACAGAGGTTGGAGCGGCGTCGACGTTCCCGTTCCTCAGGGGTGAGGGCAGTGCGGCCCAACTGCATGGGCTCAGGCTCTACCATCTGCTGACTTGGGGAGGAAGAAGAGCTGGTGGGGGGCCCTCTGAACTGGGCTGATGCCTGGCGGTGGAAAGCCCCTTGGCGTCTCTCTCGTCGGCGAACCTGGATGCGGAGGTCGATCCGGATGGCTAGCTCTATTATTCCATCAAGTGTGGAGGGAACCTCGTGGGAAACCAGCTCGTCCTTGATGTACTCAGCCAGGCCGTGGAGACAGGCGTCTACTTGGGCAGCAGAGTTCCAACTGCTCAGACTGGCTCTAGTGCCGAAGTCGATGGAGTAGTCGGCCACTGTCCTGTCCCCTTGTCGCAAGCCAATCAGTCCCTGCGTTGTCCGTGAGCTGGAACTCCCCATACCAAAAACCTTGCGTAACTCCTGGGAAAATGACTGAAAGGAGGAACAGGCTGGGGACTGTCTCTCCCATTCAGCAGTGCCCCACAGTCGAGCACGGCCTGTCAGGTGGTTGATCATAAAGGCTACCTTCGCCTGCTCCGAGGCAAAGGTACATGGCTGAAGGGAGAATAACAGGGAACAGTTTGTCAGAAACGGGCCACAGGTCTCTGGATCTCCATCGTAGCGCTCTGGGGTTCCCAGGTGGGGCTCAGGGGCGTCGGTGGATGGCAAAAGAACAGGAGCTGGTGTAGGTGCAGGAGAAGCTGGTGTGGGTGTCGTGATCTGGGCGAGAATGGGAGTTAGCTGCTGCAGTTGGTTGGCTAACGCTGTGAGAGCATCTGCGTTGGCTGCGGCTGCCTGCCTAGCCTCTGCAGCTGCTGCTGACATTATCTGTTCATGTTGCACGAGGACCTCCTCTATTCTCTCAAGGCGACTCAGGGGAGAGGGATTGTGTGCTGGGTCCATGACTGGCCAGATTGTACTGTCACGGGGGGGTGGCAGGACCCAAATGCAACACACAACGCACAAGTGGCAGAAGCAGGGATCTTTATTGTTCACCAACCAATAAATTACAGGACTGGAGCTTAGCAATGGCGGGATTCGAACCTGGGTCTCCTGAGTGGCAGGTGAGGGAGTTGTCAGTGAGCCAAGGGGGACAGGCAAGCAAGCAGGGGAGATTAGCAGGATGAGAGCTATAGGGCAGGCAGCGACGCAGGGGAATCCGCTGGAAGCAACGGGGGGGGGGGGACAGGCCGAGAATCAAAGAACCAGCAGTACAAACAGAGACCAGAAACTCACGGGCAAACTCGAGGTCAGGGACAGAAGGCTGAAGTGTTCTCCGGGGCAGGGATGAGAAGACAAGGTCAGGGGCAAGCTGGGTCGGTATTCGGAAGTCAGTCCACAGATGAAATGCTGGAAGGTCAGACATGAAGCGAAGACAATCTGGCAGTGAGTGTGGGGGAGAGTGGAGCTTATAACCAGGCCTGATTGCTGATGAACTGCAGCTGAGTGTGGGAGTGGCTAGCAGGTAGGATGTGCAAGGGGGTGGAGGGTGGAAAACTACTGGAGGAGGATGAATCATGACACATGGCCCACCATGAGCTCTTTGAACCCCTTCAGTCTGGCTTCAGAATTCACCATAGTACCTCCAACCTACTCAAATTGAACAGTAACAAAACTGAGCTCATGGTCGTGGCCCCAAAGCCGCTGCTCAGGAAGGTTGGGGATCTTCTTCTGGAAGTGGATGGCTGCTCCATCACCCCATCCCCCGTAGTTCGCAACCTGGGTGTCATCCTCGACCCCACCCTGTCACCCTGCCACTGTCTCTGTCGCTGTCAGTATCTCTGTCACTCTTTCGCCGCCATCCCTCCCACAACTTCCCCCTGTTCCCCAGCAACCACATCACGTGCTTTGCCATATAATTTTGTGATTGGTTGATGTGGTGCCTTTTTCCACCAATAGGAAAGGGGGTGTCACGTGTTTTTGTCCTTGCAAGTGCCTACTGTTTGCAGACACTTTTGTGAGAAAAGCCCGTTTTTACAGTTTCTTCCTGCACCAAACACACACCAAACGTGATGGTAATATTTGCGAAAGAGCGTTGCATACATTATTTATCACAAGTCCGGTTTTACTCGGCCTATCAACACAATTTAAAAACTGGTATGTAGTTTGACGGCTGCAGTTTCACACAAGTCACACAACTCACTGAAGCTGCGTCTTGCTGTTAGGTCATCTTAGGTCGGTCACGTGATTTGGACGACCCCAGAGGGTTTATTGGAGGGGACACGTCCCCCACCACCACCACCACCACCACCACCACCACCCCCCCCGAACTGGATGATGAAGAAAATTCTCCTCTTTAAAAGATGTCTCTGATCACCTGCATCATCAAAAAGCTGCAAACAGGCTGTTTTTCTGACTTTATACATGCTTCTCACAGGACAGTGATAGCTATATAAAATGAAAACATCTACAGCCGTGAAATGACGCATACACATTAATGCAGCAGTAACATTAATTCACAAACATCAGATATAAAAACATAGACAAGGAACATTTTACTGCAACATCACTACTTTCACTCTGCAGACTTTAAGTAAAACCTGCACCATAGTTCTGTCAGACTGTGGCAGAAAGGAGGACTCAGACGCAGATAGGCAGCGGTTAAGGCAGGCTTTATTTCTCTGAACAGCTTTCTCAGAGACAGAAGTGATAAATGAACAGGCTGTGAAACTCTCTATGGTCCGAAGACACACTAAGAAAATAAAACGAACACAGAACAAAAAGCGCTCCCGAAGGAGGAAAAATAACTACACTGATCTAGTAGGAATACTTTATGAAATTTAAGAAAGAAAACAAAATCACTCCGAAGAGGAAAAGCACACGGGCTATGAAATTATCTACACTGTTCTTAAGGTATAAAATTACAACAGAAAGCGCTCCAAAAGGGAGGAAAACAATGCTACAAAAATATCTAATCTTAGAAAACAAAAGAGCTAACCAGAAAAACTATGAACAAAAAATCACTCTGAAACAGAGGAAAAACCAATTCAGAACAAACAAAACTTGACGACTTAACTTGGGCTTGATATGACTGTGGACAAGGCTGGACGTATTTGACAGGACGACGAAATACTCTGGCAACGAAGACAGGGGAAGACAAAGACTATATACACACGGGGGAGGAGAACACAGGTGGAAACAATCAGGAATCAGGGAAGATGCCAGACCGTGAAACAGGAGGAAGGGCAAGTGACCTGAAACGAGAAGGAAGTTACTTTTCAAAATAAAACCGGAAATTCACAAGACAAAAAACCCAAGACAAGACATCCCTCACCGCGGTGTGACAAGTTTAATTACAGCAGTGAACATGGTCAAAATATGTGAAACAGAAATGTCCCTGTTTTTCATTTCATATAATAATATTGAATATTTCAATGATACACTGAACTGGAAATGTTTTTATTTCAGAAAACTGGTCACCTGATGTTGGAACTGATTGTGTCTCACCGCTCATCCAGACTCGTTGAAGTACAGTTCGTTGTTGCACCACGATAATCTCCATTTTGTTTCAACTGCTTTCCAGTGAGGTCACGTGATGTGGTGCATTGTTCCTTCTGGTACTATAACCTTATATGTAGTGTGTTATTTTAAAATGTCTAGAATCTCGGGTGCCCCAGAACCTCAGTTGGTAGAGCACACTTCTCATGTACAGAGGCTTCGTCCTTGCTACAACGACCCCTGGTTTGAGTCCAACCTGCGGCTATTTGTTACATGACGGTCCTGTAGTAGCCATGAAGCCAGAGCGCTGAAGACATATACATCTTCACTGCTGCACAGAGCAGTGTGCTCTATTTATTCAGAATGTTTGACGACTGAATTATCCAAATTGCACCAAATTCAACAATGCTCTTTCTTGGGTCGTCAGCAACAAACCTGTCAAGTGTGAAATAGATTGGATGAATGGTTCTTGATATATGCAAAGAACATACAGAGGTTCCTCGATTTAGAGTTAGGTTAGGTTTAATAAATCAGAGGACTAATACACTGTGGTCAGGTTAGGGGAAATAGATGAGCTGAAATATTTATATCCATATAACGGTCACAGGAGTGACTGTGGAGCTGGTGTAGTGTTGTAGAAAGTCAGCTTGCAGCACAGTGAAGCGCTGGTGTCTGATCTCACTTCCAACCACAATCCCTATTATTCCTCCCTTCCCCATGTCCACAGTGTAGAGAGCAGTCTAAATGCTGGACTGTAACCTGATTCTGGGCAGCTGCACTCTATAAAGTGAAGGCCTTTGAACAGATCACTGCTTCAGTCTAAGAGGGACTAAAGAACACTGATACTTCCTGCTTCAGAGTGTCATATGACATGTCCGTTACCAAAACTTTAACCTCATTTTATCCAAATACTTTACAGAACTATAAACAAGAACTGGCAGCTTGTGCTAATGTAAAGCACCTGTTGTATCTAATATTTAAACTCACACATGCTTTTCAGACTGGAAATTAGATTCTGTGAAGATTTATATAAATGTCTCTGTGGATCGACATAACCTACATCTTTCAATCTCCACGTGTTGCTAGGCTTTGAATATCAAACCAGCTGATGGATTCTTTCAGGGAGCAGAAGTCGATAAAGAAAATATGCATTAAAAGTGAGCTGAGCAATTCTTGAGAAAAAGTTGATTTTTTCATTCCCAGGTCCAAGGAAGTACAAGCCACAACAACATTAGTGCACGCTTGCTTGTGTGCAACTTGCAGAAGTATTTTCAGCTGTCAGTATGCCAGTGTTGCAGCTGTATTGCTCCTATACACAGCTGGAAACAGAGCTGTAGATGCTGCTGCTGCTAGCTTTCATGAGCTCCACTGCAAACACAACATCCACATCCAAGTTCTTGTGTTCACTCCCAATTCTGCTTAGCTCGGTGCATCCTTGAGGGGACTGACGAGGACTGGACATTGATGCCAAACATTAAACCCGTTGCAAAACATATCAAGACAATTTGGGGCAAATCATGTGATGAAAACAGAAATATCTTGTATTGCTATGACGAAAAAGACCAGGGTCCAGTTGGGTCTTATGTTAAATGTAATTCAAGGCCAGCAGGAAAGGAAATAGCCACTGCACCTGATTTATCACTGCAGACTGATGACTGTGGAAGAGGACACAGTGTCTGAAAGGTAACATCTGAGAAAAGCAGATGTAAAATCTGTGGCAATGTTTAACAGACAGAGGGAGAGAGACTCCAGCAAGGTGGAAACAGAGTGACACAGAGAGAGAAACACTAAAGTATAAAGATACATTGTAATGCTTTCAGTTTGGCATCACAACAAAAGACAAATGAGCAGCAATGCTAAATCTGTTCTTTATTACACCGCCTTTATGTCCCCTTCTGCCTGCTTATCCTGACTTTAAATGGCTCACTTTGGAAGGCAGGATGGATTTGGGAGATCATTTCATCATGTGAGCTCACAAATTTGTCTAAATAGGCTTCAAACTAAGTGCTCCTATCTGAACCACAGCGGTTTGGACCAATCAGCTGCCACTGAGGAACTGCTGGCAGTTACGTATGTGATTTGAATGTGACCAATGAGAGCGACTGTTAACATGGCTGCTGCTGTAGCTCAGTTATATCAGACCTGACTTCACTGGGAACGCTCTTCTAATACATCATATAGTTTGTTGATCTGATTGGTTGAAGTCAGTCTGTCATAGATGGTGATAGACACAATCACCTGCCACCTGCTGTTCTCAAAACAGTTTCTGACCGACTTCCCACATGGTTCTGTGTAACAAATGATCTGGCACATCAGGTTATTGGCTCACAGCGGCTCCAAATCAGTGTGATTATTGAATTGAGAGAGTTTGGATGGATTTCTAAGTTATTACTGATCTTTTGTTGAGCTGACATACTGTACAACCTTTTTTTCTTGCAGGATGAATGCACACAGTTTTAGATTTCTTTATTCTCTACAACCAGTATTTAGAAGAAATCACTTGGTGGTTGGAATTCGCACGCTGATTCGTTAGCAAGTAAAGAGTGATTGTTTTGAATTAATGTAACTTGAGTACGTTAACATAGATAAATGACATAACTGATGTCATGTATGTTACATGAGAGACGTCACATTACGTGGAATGAGTTGCGTCCCATTATTTTAACCCAAAGTATGATCTTTTCCTGTTTGTAACCAAGCAGTTTTTTTGCTTAACCCTAACCAAGTGTTTTATTCTGTCTCCACCTAACCAAACCACGACTGTTTGACAAAGTCAGTACATCCAAAAGTCATGTGTTATACTATGGCATGTTTTTGTCACCATTTATGTTGAAATTCTAACCAAATGTTGTAACGTATTTTTGCTAACTCGATCCTGAAGCCCTTCACGTGCAAAATTGACGCTCAAGTTTCTGAAGCTGAGGGGCAGTGACCAAGCCGCCCAATTTGACGAGCTGGGAGTGAGAACGTGTAATCCTACTACATACCTCACTAAATTAAAACATGTTTAGGCTTTAGTAAATATCGGCAATGATGTTTCATCCCTAACAGAGACCTCTGTGCAGTGACTGTATTCATCAGTAACTTCAGGTGAAAGTATAGGTAGGTTTGATTGATGATATGCACCATAGTAGATTGTTTTGTCATGAACTCTACTGAAGCACTTGGACGTATATAGTGTTCTGTACTATGATGATGGAGCTGTGAACTGAGCAGAGAAAGGCAGAAGAGTGGTGGGTGTGGAGGAGGTGTCTGAAGATAGTATGAGCAGAGGAGGGAGCAGGGCTGTGGGAGGGCAGCTGGAATAAAGGAGAGGTGAAGGAGAGGCTGGGACGGAACATATCAGATGACAGGACTTCCTCCTGCAGGAGATGACCTGTCGAGGAAACCACTCATTTGTGCTCAGACACAGGGCCTTCACTCTGCTCTGATAAGAGCCTGCTGATGTCAGCGACTGACTCCAACACCTGTTCGTTCACGCTGCACAGTGGAAGACAGACAAGCACAGACTAGCGCTGACTGCTGTCAGGCCTCATGTACTCATATAAGGGTACAGTGCGTAGGTGGTCACACTCTGTTAACTATACTGTTAACTATCTGGAATACTGCTGATGTTGTGTTGCACAGCCACTAATGATAATGTAAATACAAAGCCATGCACACATGTACTGTCAGTACCTCTCCTGGAAAACATCTGGTGCATTGACTGAAGTCAGACATATCACCAAATGAGAGCAGCTTCTGTGTTGGTCTAAAGCCAGCAGAGGTTTTGAAGGAGTTGTGAAGAGAAGGTGTTCAAAGACAGTGACATGAATGATGACTTCTTCACATAGTTAACCAAGTGTGCATATCCCCTATTGCTGAATATCAAAATCTTATTTCCTCTGCTCTGGGCCAGCTGTTGAGCGGAGGCAGGAGATGAAACTTTATCATGTGTGATTTTTGCAGACTATCTGGAGTTAGTGGCCACTATGACTGGTGCAGGGCAATGGTTTTAGTTATGGGTTTCTGTTTTGTTTGATGGAAATGCACATGTACAAACAGGCTGGTGTGATCCACATTCCTGTCAATGGTTTCACAGAATGCCACTGATCTACAGATGGTAGAAATGTGTCAGCAAAGGTTGGGAAGAAGAATACTGGATCAAACTTTTATGAAAATCATCTTTACAAATGTTTGAGGAGGAATGAAATGCGTTCAACACACAGTCTGTTGGTGGGGAATACTGAATACTGTAAACTGAAACTCCATTAAATAACAAGTCAACTCGACAGGGCAGCTGTAAAGACTAATATCTCACATTCCGACCAGGGAGGAAGAACAAACAAACGGCTGAAAATGGCAGGAATATTGAAAAAGGTGGAGCGTGCCAGTTTTCCTCACATTTAGTGTTGGCCATGTGTCTCCAGCCGTTTCTATAGAAACTAAGTTATTCATTCATCGATGATCATTCATTTGTTTTGTTTCTCACAGGTATAATTACATAATAAAACCTACCTGTGCCACTTTTTAAGATGTTTTATCTTAACTCACTTCATAAGTATGGTATGAGACATAAGTCATCTTCCCTATTTGTTACATCATTATGATGCTGATTTACGACCTCTGGAAACCTTAAGGGGAAATTCAATATGACCACAGGGATTTGATAATCTGATTTGTCATTTTGTTTCATTTTATAGTAGACATGTGTGTATTTTCTTTATTTTTTATGTAAATTATTCTTATTTTACCTGAAAATTATTACATTAAATTCAACTGTATAACAGACTCTGATGGCAGCTACAATGAGTAACACCTTGCTGATGGTGAATTCAATTAACAACCATTGCTGATGAAATGATGAATGTGACCCAGGCACAAATGATCATGGACGAGATTATGTATGAAAGTTCATTCACATTAAGATTAGTCTATTTGGGATAATGTAAGTACACAACTCAACAGATTCTATAACAAAGGGCTGCTTGTTTTAATGCAGAATTCTTTCATTTCATATCTTTAACCTAACTTTTTTAAATCAAAGAAATATGTTCAGTCAAAGTTATTTCTTCAGTCAACTTGAAGAAAGATAACCTGTAGAGCAGCAGACATCCCATCCACACTTGGAAACATTTTGTGGAGTCTGTGTTGTTTAACAGTGAACATCAGCTGACTTTTATTCCTGAAAGAAATGTTGTGTTTTGGAATGAAACCCACCCTAACCCTAACCCTCACCGATACCACGTTATTGCATTAGGCCGTACATTGCATGAAACTGAAGACCGCGATCAGAGGGCGGCTTGTCAATACTTGTTGTCATTACGGACAGGCGGACTGCGGTCCGAGTCTGGACCCAGACGCCGTCTTATACGGAGTATAAGTACTTAAAATTTTGACGGGGTGCTTCTATTTTGACCGGCACCGCTGGTTTAGCAGATCAGGAAATCCACTGACCAATTACACGCGAGTTAAGTCATCCCACGTGACACTACTCAGCCAATCAAATCTGTGCATTCCAGGGGATAAACACTGCGACTTTGAATACAGACAGACGAAAGAGGTGAGAAGCAAGTGACAGACGGAAAGACGAGTGAGCGATACAGGGAGAGAAAAATAACTCCGCATGTCGTCTCTAAGAGCTGATGAATGTTCCCCCAGAGTCGCTTGGATTTTGGGTCAATACAAGAAGCCATTTACTGACGGAGGGGCTGTCCAGGAGTGCTTGAGAGCAGTAGCTGAAACCTTACTTGAGGGGAAACAGAAACAGAAATGTTATTTTGCAAAATTAAGTTCTTTATTTTAAGATGCACAATTTTTAAAAGGCTATTTTATTTATTTTCACTATTTTATTTTCAATGCAGCCCTTCTTTTCCTTAAAGAGAGAAGATAATAATACATATCTACAGTATTATATATCTGTAGAATTAAATGTTAAGTGACAATAAATATTGTCGAAATGTTCTTTCTTTATTTGATTTGACAGTCAGTTCTTGATTACATGCAGAAGTTGATACAACTACTAGACTACTTCAATATATATCACACTGATTCAAATGTGGAGACTGTGCAATAGTTTAACTGAGGTATTAAGTTGACTGTTAACTGTGTCAAGTTTTGTTGTTTAATTTGTCAAATTTCATTGAAATCAAGTCTTTTGAGGGCGAGTCTCAAGTCAGGTCTCTGTCTCCGAGTGTGCGACTTAAGTGCTACTCGATTCCAACTTGCAAACTCAGTTCCCCGTCTCTGATTTAAAGCTGTTTAGCTACATTGCATGGTTTGAACTAAAAACTCAAAAGTTCTGACTCAAACTATTATTTAAGTTTCTCGAGAGAAATGTGTAAAGATTGAGTAAAAACAAAAGAACTGAAACTAAAAAATAATAGTATCAGCCGAGCGCAAAATACACCGGAGTGTGGAGTCTGAGGGACAAAGGAGGGGCTCAGGCCTCCTCTGGGGTATATGTGTGAACGTGTCCAGGGCCGTAGCCACAGTTTAGAAAATTAGTGAGGTCCAGAATTCTCTATTTACTGCATTTCTGGACGAGCAAAATTCAAACCAAAATGACACCTACAAACACAACCCAAGCTGTACACTACACACAAACTCATTATCTCTAAACACATACACACAGAGGGGCCTGGTGGCAAAAAGACTTTTATTAAAACTGCACAATTTGTCACAATTTACTCTCGCTGTTCTTCTGTGTGTGTGTGTGTGTGTGTGTGTGTGTGTGTGATGTTTAGTTGAAGAACACCCTAACTACAGGCCGTTCACTAGCCTTTAATTTCATAGGATCGAAAGGATGTGACTCCTGTTTGTCCGTGCTCCTCCTCTCTGTTCTCCTCCTCTCTGTGCTCCTCCTCTCTGTTCTCCTCCTCTCTGTTCTCCTCCTCTCTGTGCTCCTCCTCTCTGTGCTCCTCCTCTCTGTTCTCCTCCTCTCTGTGCTCCTCTCTGTGCTCCTCCTCTCTGTTCTCCTCCTCTCTGTGCTCCTCCTCTCTGTTCTCCTCCTCTCTGTGCTCCTCTCTGTGCTCCTCCTCTCTGTGCTCCTCCTCTCTGTGCTCCTCCTCTCTGTTCTCCTCCTCTCTGTTCTCCTCTGTGTCTCCTCCTCTCTGTGCTCCTCTCTGTTCTCCTCCTCTCTGTGCTCCTCCTCTCTGTTCTCCTCCTCTCTGTGCTCCTCCTCTCTGTGCTCCTCCTCTCTGTTCTCCTCCTCTCTGTGCTCCTCCTCTCTGTGCTCCTCCTCTCTGTTCTCCTCCTCTCTGTGCTCCTCCTCTCTGTTCTCCTCCTCTCTGTGCTCCTCCTCTCTGTTCTCCTCCTCTCTGTGCTCCTCCTCTCTGTTCTCCTCCTCTCTGTTCTCCTCCTCTCTGTTCTCCTCCTCTCTGTGCTCCTCTCTGTGCTCCTCCTCTCTGTGCTCCTCCTCTCTGTGCTCCTCTCTGTTCTCCTCCTCTCTGTTCTCCTCCTCTCTGTGCTCCTCCTCTCTGTTCTCCTCCTCTCTGTGCTCCTCTCTGTTCTCCTCCTCTCTGTGCTCCTCCTCTCTGTGCTCCACCTCTCTGTTCTCCTCCTCTCTGTTCTCCTCTGGTCTCCTCCTCTCTGTGCTCCTCTCTGTTCTCCTCCTCTCTGTGCTCCTCCTCTCTGTTCTCCTCCTCTCTGTGCTCCTCCTCTCTGTGCTCCTCCTCTCTGTGCTCCTCTCTGTCCTCATGGTCACATTGGTTTCACTGGTTTCTTCTGGTTCAGGTTTAGTTTAGTTTAGTTTTTCGTATCGTATTGTGCCGTAATCTTTTTGGCATTCTTCTTCTTTGACTTGTCTGTATCTCACTGGTATGTCTGACTTGTGAAGTTGATTAGACCTTATTGATTACATCACATTATGTTGCTTTAAGATAATTTACTAAGGGTTTGAACGAATGCATGTAATTATTATGAAAATATAGCAAGAGTAATACAATGATAACATAAAACTAAATAGAAGAAAAAAAAACACATCCAGGGTCCACTATATAGGCTATAGGTGTCTAACATTTTAAATAATCTAAGTACTTAGAGGGTTTTTAGTTTTTTATTTTCCATGCTTTTATTTTTCTAAATACCCACAGACAGTGTTGCCAACTCTTTTTCCAGTGAAAGTAGCTAGCACTAGCTCCAAAAGTCGCTATAAGTGGCCAGATGCCGTCATGTGCTCATTTGCATACTGATTATGTCATCACACATTAATTTGCATAAAGCTTAGTGGTCCTCCTACCTGCCCCACACACCTACTGACGGCCTGCGCATGCCGCAAGAGGAGAGGGAGAGACCCCGGCGCTGTTGGCAACATTTTTTTGGAAATAATTACCGAGGTAATGGACCTCGGTGACCTCATAGCTGGCTACGGCCATGAACGTGTCTGACGCTCACTATCCTCTGCAGGTCCCTGGTTTATAGGGAGTACGCAATGTAGTGTACAGTCACCCTGCTACGTCTGCACAGCTGTATCTTCAATGATCCACAGCGGATGGAAGCTTGAGAAGAAGATTGCATGTCTTCCTAACAGGCTTTCAGTGCTGTTGCTGTCAGATGATGTGATGCACTGTCTGGTACTCAGACAGTGACAGAATGACTTCTGAAGTCCTTAAACCTTCGCTCCCCTGCAGGGTTAGTGACTCACCTCCATTAACCTCTGACAGAGACAAACACAGCTCTGTGGAGAAGGAGAATGGTAAACTCAAGGTAACATGACCTGTTACACAAATGTCAAGACAAAACAACTATTTTACTTGAGGTCTCTTTAAGATTCCAGTTATTCCTTCATCCGAAACATCCCAAATTGTTTTTGTGACGGCGTTAATGTGTTTCCATATGCATGTATGCTTTTTTTGTGTGTTTGTCACTCGTCATTGTCCTGAATTGTTTTATTACTTCAAACATTTTTTCCCCCTGACAGTTTAAACATACAGGCCTAATGAGGTATTTTCCACTTTTAACCTCCCATGCCTGAGCAGTAATGAGCACAGCATTACCGTGCCCTTTAAGCCATGATGTCATGCCCTTTAACTGTCATTTCTGTGTGGGGAGATCATGAGGATCAAAGAAGGTAAATAAAACATCCTTGATGTAACACTGGATTATTAATCTCATGAAAAAAACCCTGCTAACCTGTTTAGCTATGAAAATGTGCCAGATTGGAAAGTAAACATTGATAATGTTGATTCTGACCTAACAACCTGCCAGTAAATACACACACTTTGTGGCTGCGCGCACACACACTCACACACATGCACACATAAAATATCAGTTAGCTTTGGGGAATTTGTGAGGGATTATCAACATCAAAGTCAATAGAAATGTCAGCCCGGCTATCTTTGGAAATGCCAGCAACCCTTTGCATATCCGTACCACACAACCAATAGCACACACACACTGACACACACACCTGCCCCTAGCAGAGGAGGTGATTAAAGCTGCTCTGGCGAGTGTGGCTTTTGATCTCCAAACATACTGGAAAGCACTTAAAGGCAAAGCCCAGTTAAGTAGCAGAAACAGATGACATCACACCCAATCAGGGTCCCCCACATCACCTCAGGGCCCCTCCCAGAAGCGCTATCAACTAGATTAACAGGATTAAGCAAATACACCCAGCTCAGGTCGGCACTTGGGCTGAATGTATTAGTAATATTCAGGCATTTTCAGGTCATCTGAATGAGGTGCATGGACTGTTAGGGAGCACAGTCAGGAGTCTGAGGTTGGGTTCCAGCAAGCGTTTCTACTGAATGTCTGTGTAGGTCTAATGCCAAAAAGCAACTAAATATGTTTTTGGTATCAGTGTAATACTAATTAGTGGCAGTTCCTGAAGGTATTGGATTGAGTGACAGTGGTTGATCTCAAATAGTGTCACTCAACAAAATTCTAAATGCTACACTTCTGTTTTTGCTCTAATTTTTCACTAGTTGAAGTAAGATATTTCAGATTTCTTTTTCCCTGTGCACTCAAAAGACTAATTTCTCTCAAATTTTGAGGACAGATTTGTTAATATCAATGTTAATGAGCACTTCTTTGCCAAAATTATGCATAACAGGTGTGGCAAATCAAGATGCTAATTAAACAGCATGATTAGTGCACAGGTGTGCTTTGGACCGGTCACAATAAAAGGCCACTGGAACATGTACTAACGAGGATTTTAACAAATTTGTTGGCCAAAAATTGAAAGCAATTATTCTTGTGTGCCTATAAAAATGTAACCTGACTCTCGCCAGATGCATTTCGTTCTGCCTAGCTCCACTCACATACATCTGGGATTGTTCCCGTTGGGAGGGATTTCGGCACCAGATTTTATGGTAGAGCCAATCAGGACCGCCGGGCGGGAGTTTAATAGATGTGATGTAGCGGAGAAGCGACTGTTTTGATTCAGACAACAATGGCGGCTCGCATCGAGGAAGCAAGCGTCAACATTGATGCTGCTATTTCATCCGTGTTGTCCAATCTACCCAATAGGCTTTTGTTGGTGGAAACAATGTTTTTGCCCTTCTCCCGACCGGATTTGGCAAGAGCTTGATCTACCAAATGGCTCCGACAGACAAGTGGTTTATCCAATCATATGCAAGGATTTTTGATAAGGCCCAGCCTTCTGAAACACATCTCCAATGGAGCGATCCCAGATGGATGAGTGGCGAGAGTCAGGTTAATAAAAATGCTTCAAGCACTAAAAAATGGGAGCAGAATGAAAAGAGTTGCAATTACATTTATTTTGAGTGTGTTTATGGTGTTGGATGATGACTTGTACTGACCTTTTCTGCAGTTCATCTGTGAGTTCAAATATTCCCTCTGACCCACAGTTTGGACCAGGCACAGTATATTGAAAACTAATGGACAGATTTCCTTGAAATTTGCTGTGAACATTCATGCTCAGTAGTTAACACGTTCATTTGTTGGTGACCCCTTGATATTTACTTCAGCACATCAATTAGTTTCCACTTAATCACTCACCATAAACAACATATTCTATTTGGCAATTTACATTAAAAATACATTTAACCCTAACCCAGGAAAAGTGCACCAAAAAATGACTATTAAAGGATAAGTTTGCCCAAAATTCAAAAATTCAGTCATTATCTACTCGCCCCAATGCTGATGGGAATTTGTGTCCTCATCTACTTGTTTAGCAGAATGCTGCAACACTGTTCATGTGTGAAGCTCCAGAAATGTTTTGTTTTTGCTTTCCATCGGCATTAGGGCAAGTAGACAATGACTTAATGGTCACTATTTAACACTTTTTTTGTTCAGTGTCTCCTTGACCTTTCCTCTAGCACATCAAATCGTTTTTACTTTATGTTATAAAAGCCATATTTTACCGGGCTTTTTGCATTCAATCAAAATGTACTAAACACATTCACTGTCCCCATACATACTGTTACAAGTTCAGTGCTGAACTTTGACCTGTTTTGCTTTGACTCATTTGAGCAGTGATGTCCTTTAGAGTCTGTGTTGTGTTTGAAGTCAGATGGGAATAAAACCCTATCAGGCTTTTAGGTAGAAAACAACCCAGGCTGAAATGGATCCGACCTCTCAGTGTCTCCCCCGCTCTTCACTAAACACTTAGAAGGAAGCTTTGTTGACCTCTGACCCCAAGTCTCTCATCTCCATCCACAGACTGGTAACAGGAGACTGCAGAGCTTCTCAGTCTGTCCGGGGACCAGCACCACCCGGGGCTACCAGCCACAACACAACTCATCTCCCACAACCCCTTGCAGCTGCCCTCTCAGCCCCCTACCTGCTCCACCCTGAGCAGAAGAGAAACAGACAGAATGGATGTCTTTGTTTAAAGCTCAACACCAAACACAGAACACCACCCCTGTATGCATGTGTCCATGTATGAGTTGTTTGTTTGAGCTTCAGAAGTACTGTGCATATTGACATGTACATGCAGTGACAGTAACTTGTTGAATCTGCCTCTCTGGTTTTATGCATTTACTTTGGTGTGGGTCCGGCTGGCTGACCGGTCAGTTCAGTGTCATGTGGCTGTGAGAAAGGAAGTGTTGTAGCGTCTCCACCCAGCTGTCTGTTGTCATAAAGAGTAGTCCAGGCACCCTCACATTGCATCTGTTTGAACTCTCATTTTGTGTTTTTAATGTTAGCTCATCTCCTTCTAGGAAGAACTCTCAGCATTAGTTGTTAATGTGCTGTGAATTATTTCTTACCAGTCCTTTGTATTGTTAAAAACAATACAAAGTTGAATTGCCTTTACTTGGAGGATTCTGACTGGAGGTTTAGCGTGGGTGGGGTAAAGGGAATAATATGATGTGGTTTGGACTATAGACAACTATCTATGTAATGTTGTACTCATAATCCTTTCATAACAGCAGTTACTGGTTAGTCACACAACAAAGCGACCGGTAACTGTCCATCAAGAGACTCTGTAAATCACCTCGACACTGTAACTGTAACTGACGCTGGTCACGGCCTCAGTCCAGAGCTGCTGATAAGGAGGCTGCTGGTTAGCAGCGGTCAGCAGCAGAGTTGAGGCAGAGCAGCCAGAAGACAACAGAAAATACTTTCTCAATAAAATGTGATCAAGTTTCACTCAAATCAGTGAATACAGATATAAAAGGGGGCGACTGAATGCATTATTTCAACTGAGCTGGATTTACTGTTGTCACACACCAACCAGATCTGGAACTGTGTGCCTGCTGTGAGAGTTTTTGGAGAACATAATTGATTCCGGGAAGCTGGGAAACCCAAATCCAGCCAGCATGGTTTACAGTTCAAGCAGATTTGCCATGACACTGCATGCAGCAGTGGCCCAGCTCCTTGGTTAATTAAAATGGACTATGAAACATTTCTTTACAGCAGTGGTCGGGGCAGGTTCAAATACAGTCGAAGTCATTAAAATCTCAGCTTTCCCATGTGTTGCTATAAGGGCAGAGCAAGGAGTCTCAGCAGAATTCAGAATAACAGAAAAATAAGGCAATCATGTGAAACAGGATTAGAAGCCCAGTAGAGATTGCAGTTTTCATTAAATGTGATTGTTTTTGGCTCAATCATATTTAATGAAACATGAAGATCACAATTTTGGTAATTCTGGTAAAAACAAAAACAAAACATTTGATGTTGGAAGGGTCGTCAGAATCTATTAAAGAGCACGCGTTGAACATGTATGTTCTTCTCTAGAATCAGGTAACTTTCAATATCAATTTTCTGCTGTTGTGTAAAAAAAGTGTTACAGACCTGGGACCTGTATTTTCCAACAGCGCTGTTGCACTCAGAAACTATGGGGAGCCCCAAATCGCACAAAATGCCAATTTCTACATAATGTTGCTTTAAATAGATGTGGATTTGAACATTACTCAACCACTGCACAGCTCAACAAAACCTGTAACAAAGTACTAGTGTTTCTTAAGGTGTTGAAATGTTACAAAATATATCTTTATTCTAAGGTGTAAATGCACGGAGGTCTAATTGTGATCAAAATGCAATCAAGTTGGCCAAACCACATCTAGAGGTGATTGTGATCAGACCTCGTACTGTTCAGTACATTCTCACTCCCAGTGTGTCAAATAAAGCAGCTTGGTCAGTTGCCCATTACTTTAAACTATGATGCTGTGGGTTACCCTCAGCGTGATTTCTGTAGGCACCCCTCTAGTAGTATAAAGAGCAAGGAGAGTCCACTTCAGGAGATGGTCGGGGGGGGGTTGTTAGGTCAGACACATCACTTCCATCCAGGACACCTGAGTTGAAGTCCTGTGTAAAACCAAATGTCTACCTATTTTTAAGTTATGTAACCGAACTGAAAGCTAATCCAGTAGTTTTGATGCCTATACCTAACCAAATTTAGACTGTTTCACTTCCAAAATACATGACAAGTGAACTGTTTGTCAGCATGCATTTTGAAAGTCTAACTGGGTGATGCATATTCATTTTTGATTAAAAAAGCTGACATCAGAGGGGTGAAGTAGAGCTTTGTAATTTGATGCTCAGGGCCACTGACCAAATTGCCGTATTTCTGGAATTGGGAGAGAGAACATGTTTTGCTGTTACTGTTACTGTCCGTAAATGCAGCACCGGCTATTAGTTGTAGCAGTGGCTAGCAAGTCCTCCAATGCAATATGTGATTTAAAAATGAATGATGTTCATCCATGGCATTGCACTGCCAACTATTAACCATGTTGAGATCCAATCACACTGTGGGTGTGATAATGACAAGATTTTGATATACTAGATGTGAATGCAAAGCCTTCTGGATGAAATGGAATTATCCAGATAACAGACTTGGACAGATTAAGGCATGATAGCAGGTTTAAATAAGGCTTAATCCTCCACTTTATCAGAGAAATTACAAAGCACCAAATCTGAAAATAAGTGTTTTCTTTGGATGGTGGTGCCAGAGGAAAGGCCAGAGGGTTACCAGAATTGTCAGATATTATGAACAAATTCAAAAGAATATTAAAGAATAATTTTTATAATTAATATAAATGATAATTAACATGAACATTATGCCAACATATTTTGTGGAACTTGAGCCAGTGATCTGGCTGGAAGAAATCACCTTAAAACCTTAGCGCCTGGCCAGAACAGTGGAATCTTTTAAAACTACTTACCCAGTGGGTGTTTCCAAAAGTAACCAATGCGCATTTTTGAGGTATTTTTGTGCATGGTGTGCAGGTCGTCTACTCAGGAAGAAGGCCACAGTGTAGAGCTATAGAGCTTTAACTGGCTGGAAAGACCTGGAAAGGTTCCCTGACCCTAAGGGCAGAAAAATATCAAATGAGCAGGCTCATTTTACAGCTGGATAATGAAAGGAAATAGTGCTGGCACAGTTTGATTTAGACTTCCTTCTCTTTATAAATGGTCTAATCCACATATATGAGTAATTGGATGGTTGAGTGAGTGCACAGACTTGGGCTGTGGTATTGTGCCAGTGGCCCAGGTCTCAGGTTTCAGCAAGAGGGAAATAGATGAATGAGTTTCCTGTCATTGTGAGTGTCCAGAGCCTCGGGGAGCTGTGCTCCAAACAAACACAACACTCATCCATTCATGATAAGTTGAACAAGAACAAAGACTGAATAGGACACCTCCACACCCAATAGAAAGTGTCCATTTACCAACAGAAGGGAACAAAACAATCAAACAATCACAATCTAAGGGGTTAAAAGCCATAGCTCTCCACTCCCTAAACTATTGCTTTCTCTGTACATTTCCAAATACAGATTCTTTAAATTCACACTGTATGAGACTGAATCCTGCACAATCTCTGATTGTTCCAACACAAAATATTGGTTGGTAACATGGAAAGGCCTAGGACAGTTTTTGAAAGTATCCAGCCAGTAAACCCCGCCCCCTGCACTCAGGCCTCTCTCCAAAGCCACTCCCCCCAAACCATGAACACGCACTGTCAGACAACTGGTGAATACCGCCGACGGAGTCCAAGTCGTCACGAGCAGTGAGAAGCAGAGTGTACCTGTGCATCATTTACGTCACAATATCTAACTGTAGTACACGCCAGAGCGAAGCACATCATCACGTCAGAGAGGACGACAGCAGTGTCTGAGGAAGTGGAGGCAGAGGCCGTGGACGTGGGAGGGCGACAGGTCAGGGAGCAGATGTTCATACGTCAAGTAGAAGATCTCCAAGCTCAAAGGATTGCACAGGAGCAGGTTTTCTAAAGTAGAACATTACTGGTGCTTTCTTCTAATAAACACCACCTAAAAACTAAACTACTTGTGTTTGTGCAGTTTATTAACCAGGCATGTAACTTGGACTAACTTTTGAATTTGAATTTGTGTTTTGGTGCGTGACACAGTAAGTAAAGAATGATAAAGGGCTGGTACATCAAGTCAAAAGCATGAATAGATAAAATGAAATAAATGTAATATAACACCTGTACAGTTTTTCCCAGGAATGTCTAAAGTATTGACCATTGAGAGTGTATGATATGTTCACAGTATGCTGAGGACAGTCGAGCCCTGTTCCATTAAAATATCTAATCATGTTGCTCATCTGTTGCTCTACAGGCCAGAATTCAAGGACTACGTTTGGAGCAATCACATCAAGTGCTGAACCTTACCTCCTTATTTTGCATTATCTCTAACTTGTTTGAATAAAGTCTTGAAAATGTTAAGTGCTTTTTCTTTACACTTCGAGCACAAACACCCGACCCCTTACAGTTCTTTCACTGTATATGATGCACTAATAACTGAATTAGGTAAGACTCTTGGTTATTGAAATTTTTGGAACACATGACAATAAATAACACTACAAAAATAGTATACCTTATTTCATTTAGACAATACACAGTACAATTAGCGCAAACAACTATATACAGGAAGGATGTCCAGAGGTTTCTTGACTGATTATAAACACAGATCAGTGTTGGCCAACAGGTTAGGCTGCTGGTGTTGGTGCTGTCTCAATCCTCAGCTGTTTTGGCAGTGATTGTTCTGTAGAAGGAATAGCATAATAGCTTATCTGACAGTAAATACAGATTTTCAAGGACCTTGAAATTATTTTCAATTTATGATAACACCACAACTTTGGATGCATTTTATACAGTGACAAATATTCCTGAAAACAACCAGAAATATCCTCCTCCAACACCCCCATTGCAACGTGCATCTTGAAATGTTTGGCATATATCTCCGCTTGGACAGCTGCACATCACCTCAAACTCAACCTTAGTAAAACTGAACTCCTCTTCATCCTGGGGAAAGACTGCCCTCGCATGGACCTGTCAGTCACTGTTGAGGATGTCACGGTATCGCCTTCGTCGACGGTGAAGAACCTGGGTGTAATCCTCGACGGACTGTCCTGCTCTCCCGACATCTTTCCCCACAAAGGACGCAATGCAACTCCTGGTCCAAACGCTGGTCATCTCCCGCCTGGACTACTGTAACTTGCTCTCAGCTGGACTCCCAGCCTCTGCGACTAAACCGTTGCAGTGTATCCAGAACTCTGCAGCGCGCCTCGTTTTCAATCTACCCAAATTCTCCCATGTTACCCCCTCCTCCGTGACCTCCACTGGTTTCCTGTTGACGATGGTGCTGGTCTTCAAGGCCGTCATGGAACTGCGTCCATCTACCTCCAAACACTGGTCAGACCACACGCCCCAGTGCGAGAACTTCACTCTACACCATCAGCTGGCTGGCTGGTACCACCATCGCTGAGAGCAAACAAAGCTCGCTCAGTGAAGTCGCGACTCTTCTCTGTTTTGGCACCTGAGTGGTGGAACGAACTTCTGACCAATGTCAGGACAGCAGAGTCCCTCGCTATCTACCGCAAAAGACTCGAGACTAATTTGTTCAGACTTCACCTCAACCCTGCATAGCATGACTCCCTCCCAACCCCCCATTCCCCCCCCAAAAGAAAAAACACAATAAAAACAAAAACGTATATTCACTTGTATGTTCTTATCCTCAGCACTTTAATCATAGCACTTATGCACTTATCTTTGATAAATAGCAGCTACGGTCCTCAGAGGCTTGACAATTGTTTCTATTTTTTCTTTTTTACTCTATCAACGGTGATATGTCATGGTTTTTTTCTTGTGACAAATGTACTTATTGTAAGTCGTTTTAGCGTCTGCTAAATGCCTAAATGTAAATGGGGTAGGTGTGTGATGGGAAGCTTATGTGATAAGTAGCAAGAGATTATTTGAAGGGGTTGGTAGGTGCATTGTGTGTTTCTACTGTGGTCAGCTGACAGTCAGATCATTAATTGATCATTTGTTAAAAAATGTCTTACTAATATGCAATAGTCTCAAGCAGCAGGCTAACGTGACTGTTAGGACCAGTACTTGAAGCATTTTCCTGGTGCAGCTAATGAAATGATGCCATTCCTTTTTGCATTGTGTCCCTGCTAAGGAGCACATTCATGCACATAAAGCAAACCGACTTGATATGAAAGAAGGACACATGTATATATGAAATATATCCCATCACAGACACATAACATGAATACCAGTGGTCTGATCTATGTTGTGATCAGCATCAAGTTACACTCACCTGTCAGAGAAACACCAGGGCATGGTTCTGTTGTGAACTGACGCTTCAAAGGCTGGAAGTTGATGCGTCCCTCTCCTAAATATAGGACACAGAAATAGGCAACATCAGCACATTTGTAAAATGTCCAGTTAAAGGCTATAATCATCACCTAAATACCATCTAACAACATCTGCTTACAAATACAGTACAAGCTATATTCACAGATATATCCAATCTCCCCATGACCTCTGAACAGTGAGCCCATACGTTTCATATGGCAGTAGTCTATCATAGCCAGCTAGCTAGCGTTAGCTACAAGCTGACAAGGCTAATGATGGGCAAATGCATAACAGCAACATAAGGAGCTAACGTTAGCTACACTGACTACATAATGCAGAGTACTAATACATTCCCCCAACCAGAACAAACCAGCTCATTACCTGTCCAACAGAGACACAGCTACCATGGCATCCGTTTTCAGGCCTTCGACTCCATCAGTTGTCTCCATCGTTGAACAGCCACTCCGATGTTGACTCTTGTTTCACCTCTTGAGCTATCCAAATTCTTTTGTTTGTAGCGCTCTTCTGTTCAGTCTTTCTTCTCTTGCTCTGTTTGGCAGTACAAGCTGCTGTAGGTGCAGCTGCTAATGAAAAGTGTTTCTGTACTTTCTCTGCCATTCTTGTCCATTATTGTGACACTGAGCTCACTCCGCCACAGCTCCAGCAGTGAGGTGTTAGACTCCGGTAGTGTGTGATGGGCGGAATCAGTGCAGGGTGGGCAGGTAAAGACAGGTTGACAGACAGGTAGGCTGTCCATACAATATCTTCGGGCATTAAAAATGAATAGATTAAGTTATTACAGCCCTGGTACTGCCACAGACTGTGGATTTTATCCTCTTTTTTTAAAAAGCATTTCATATTTTGATTTCTGTCTGGATGTTCAGAGATTTGATCAAATATAATAAAAAGAATGCTTCTGAACAGAATTACCAATCCCAGCTTTGACAGGCATCAGTGTTGGCCATAGTTTGATGTGTGCACTTTTATAAACTTTTGACATAAAAATAGAGGGTAACTTCATAAAAACCATCATTATTGAATGGCAAATGTATAGTTAATAAAACTTTAGTTGATAGTATTTCACTGCTTTACCACTGTTCATAGCAATTGTAATGCTATAAACATCTTCCATAATAACCACTAACAATGTTTTAAGATGATTTACACAGTATTTATTAACCATTTACAAAGTATAATAAACATCAGTCTGCATCTTTACAATAAACAATGGCTTAATAGATGGTTTATAATAGTCCCACCACAAATTAAGAGCAGGACAGACAGTGGTCTCGGTAGGGACCACCAGAAGCACTGCATTAGGTGGCTGCGCATCTGACAAGAGTACTCAAGTCACAAGGACAGCCATTTTGGTGCCCTCGGCAAGATTAGGATTTGGAGCCCCTAATTTACATGCTTCAGAGAGTGGTGTAGATGGCAGAGTAGAAAGTCCCTTCTCCAGCAGCTGCTAGAGGCTTCTGAAAAATGTCCTGAGTGTATCTGGACAGTTATTGAGTAGATCAACCTGATTATTACTGTACAAGCAAAATCATGTAGCTGCAGCAGACAGAGAAGGACAAACAACTGCTGCAGCCTGCACACGACTACTGGCACCAGTGAGTTAAAAGTGACATCTTTAAATAGCTTCTTTTGTCCAACCAACTGTTTACTGACTATCAAAGAAAAGTAGCAAATCCTTCTATCTAAGCTGACAAGTGATCATTTTGATTTTTGAATGATGAATGAAAGGAGTAATTATCAAAATGGTTGCCGATTAATTTTCTTTCTGCAGATGTGAACAGCTCGTGTGATTAGGCCTCAACTGATCATCAGTCAATGACTTAAAACAAATATAAATACAAATGAAACAAAACAAAAGAAAAAAATGAAACAACTCTGCAACCAGCGGCAAGTTAAAGAAACAATCATCAAAGTCTGAATTTCATGAAAGGTACTGATTACCTCATCAGCTTTTGGATCAATGGCATGCAGAAGTCCAAAGAGGTTTCCAAAGGCAGGACAGAGGCCTGGTAGTTCATGCAGCACGATGGCCCCCTCCAACACAACAGCCATATCTATCACATCTAGTGATTTGGTGGCGGTGCCTAAATAATCTGCTTGGATGGTGACATGTTTTGCTATCACCCACCAACCTTTTTGTAACAGGTTTTTGTGACGACCTGCCGGCCGTGATCCCTTTTGGTGTGCCTGCTGTGTGCTTGGTGTGTTTTTGTTTTGCCGTCTGTCTCTGTGTTTTGCTGTCTCCCTCATGCTCTGGAAACCACTGGTGAGCGTGGTCACTGGAGCTCGTGCCTACACACCTGCAGCTCATCACGCCACTCCAGCACCTATATAAGCTAGGCCGACCTTCCAGTCCCGGCCGGATCGTTGAATCAGCTAGTATGAGAACACACCAGCCAACCTGAACTTGCACTCTTGTGAAAATACCTGTTGCTAACTCGTTTTTTCCCTGTCTCACCTCAGACCATCTTGCCCTGAGCCTGGACCCAGTTCTGCCTGCCAGCACCGCAAGACCTAGAGCACTGGAGCCCGGACCCCATTCCCACTCTCAGACTCATCTGAATCTCCAGCCACTAAAACCACGTCCTGTTTGTGCTATTCAAATAAATTCACCTTAATTGAAACTTAAACTTTGGCCTGCATCTGAGTTCTGGTCACTGGTCCTGACAGTTTTGGGAAATATGTTCTGCCAAAGAAAACCAGCAAGCAATTACCAGTTGTTTTGGGTTTACTGGCATAACACACCAATCCTCGCACCAAAATTATCAGACTGATCTTTCATTCTAAGATGAGAGACCATAGTCTTAATGTTAGTCATATTAGGCAATATTACTTACATTTTGTAAGTCCATTGCATTACCGTTGCTTACCCAACACTTGAGGAAAAACACTGCATCATCCCAGACAAAAACGTGCAGGCCTCTTAGTGCTGCTGCTTTTTGGTCAAGAGTAAGCAGGGAGAAAACACACAAAAGCATACCTATCAGTATACTTCTGGATAGTTTATACATTTTGCAAAATCAGAAATCTTTATGAGGTATGAGGTATGAGGTATGAGGATCACTATCTCACCTTACAGTTCATCAAGCTTATCCAGGTCCAAGGTCTTCCATCTTCTGGCCAAAAGCTCTTTTCCCGGCCTGGTCCACTCATTGTAGGTGAGGTAGAATTTGTCAAAGAATGCACTGAGTCCAAGTCCCCAGGAGGTTTCACTTGGTGATCCGATGAAATTCTTCAGATATTTGAACAACGCAATCATCAAAACAGTCTAACATAATTGTGACCAAAATGTCAGGCTCAGTTAATTCATGTAAACTCACAGTTACTTCATATATTGACTGAC
The DNA here is from genome assembly GCA_039737535.1 of Lagodon rhomboides. Taxonomy (NCBI): domain Eukaryota; kingdom Metazoa; phylum Chordata; class Actinopteri; order Spariformes; family Sparidae; genus Lagodon; species Lagodon rhomboides. The sequence continues at coordinate 350,077 of CM077788.1, read as the reverse complement.
ATGTGACCTAGTTAACTGGACTCCAGTTATGCAAAAATGTATTTTAGACCCATGCATTTGCTCATCCTCTCTAACAGTAAGACAGTACCTGTCTCATCCCTGGTTTCACATTGGACACGACCAGCGTCAGCAACTCCTGTTTGAAAGTCCTCTGCTTGTTTAACCAAACCGTCCACCCCAACCTCCTCCTTTTGCAGACTTTGTCACTCTTTATAATACTTCACCTGACTTCCTTCCTTACTGCCACAATAATAACAATGCCCAAGAGGTTGCCGCCTAACAGAAAATGCAGATATGGATTGTAAATATGCTGCTTTCACCATATATGGTTGTTTTCCATGCACTGATCCACTTTACCAACAGTTGAACTGGTATTGTTTCCCTTGCACTCTCTAATGTAGATTCAGGTCTCGGACCCAAATTTCAGCTAGCCAGTGAATCCATTTCCTACTATGGTTTTGGCTCATTTACTTATTTCTCTTGAGTGCCTTCGAGTGTCTGAAAGGGCTCAGATTGAACTGAGAAAACTGGTAAATAAAGTGTGCTGCAGGGCTGCAGATCTGGTGTGAAGCTGGCCTAGCTCAGTCTGTGTTTTTCTCTCTCCTCTCTACGGGCTGCAGCAGGGTTTCTCCTCACCAGAGGTAATGATGGCCTCATTTTTGGCCGAGATATGGAAGGAGCAGGAATTTCTATGGCTCTCCTCTGAGGGGTGGTTATATTACTGGGACGCCACTAATACAGGCTGGTGCCGGTCTAGGATTCCACGTCTTGCTCTGTTCCTCACTTTTCTTCCCTTCTGAAGTCTCTTTTTCCATGTCTCCCTTATTTCTCTCCCTTATGTCTCTCAGTGAAGGGCTGTGTTCAGGGCTCATCAGAAAACACATCCATCTCCAATAGAGAAGACACAACAAAATAAATAGGTCTTTGTCTGTTTGCTGAAAGTCACCGACTGCTACTTGTGCTATGATTGCCCCCCCCCCCACAGCTGTTCTGTGTAAATCAACAGTCACACTGCAGATTGTTCACTCAGAAGCCTGTGATGAGGCTGCCAGCCACTCTCTGGCAGAGCTTCCTGCTCGGGCCTCACACAGTGTTAATACCCACACAATCCAGGTCCCTCCATCCAAGTTCTTCCAGCTCAGCCAAAAATGATATGTGAGATAAAACCTTTTGAAGGAGGCAAGCTTCGCCCTCGTCTCATCTCAGGCTGGTGCACAAGATGGTGTGGAATTGCATGATGTTGGTGCATCACAAATGAACTCTCCGTGTCAATCAACATTAGGTCTATTAGAAAAACTGACTGAACAAAACAAACACTCTGATGATGATTTACCAGTTTGGTTTTGTTTTTCTGGAGCTTTCAACTCAATGAAATGTCCTGGTCAACATATAAAACGAATATATTACAAGCAAACTCGAAACAAATGCTGAACTGTGATTGCTTATGTAGTAGGGCTGCAATGAATTAACGTTTACTATCAATTAGGGGTGTAATGGTTCATGTACTACATTGATGAATCGATTTATATTCCTACAATCCAACTACATCGATCTGTGCTCGGCAAGTTGGCCTTCCGGGCGACATATATTGATAAAAAATCGTTTGAAATGGTAAAGAATCAATTGTATCAATACTAGGAAATTGCACATTGGATTTAGGCACGGCAAACTTTATGGATGTGTGGTTTTTTTAGCACTTTTAACAATAAAGACACATTAAACGTTACTCGATTCAGTCTGCCTGTCTGTGACATCATCGGCACGCACCGGCAGCAGCGCGAATCTCAGAAAGACAACAAAACGCGGCATGGCTGATGTCAGAGGAGACAGCAAGCAAGAAATTTTCAAGCTACCATTTCGGTCCAGTGTGTGGAAACACTTTGGCTTTTGCAAAGATGGAGATGTTCTAAATAAGTTGCTCGCTGTTTCTAGAATATGTAAAAGCCAACATGGCAAAAAAAACACGGCAACATGACTAATCTTTCCAACCATCTACTAATGCGCCATGGGATTTCACACAACGCCGACCGTCCAGGCACCTCTTGCAGCGTTATCGCTGCAGCAGCAGCGCAAGGTAACGTCAGCTCTAACCACAGCAGAAAGCAGGTAAACCTACTGTTAATTCAACCTGAAGAAATGTTGGTTGCACTTACTGTCCTCTTTTTATATTGAAAATGAGAGCAGAAAAGGTTAACCTCCTGGTTGCAGTTCATTCAAATAAAAGGTTAATACTTTTGCCATTCATTTTTGTTTACTTGTTTTTATCCATAATTAATTTAAACCTGATTCCCTTACAAGAAACAACAGGGATCTAGGAAACTTCACCTGCACTGTCTAGTATCCAGGTATTTATTTCACAGTCACACTGGTTGAATTTTTAGCTAAAAAGTTACTGAATCGATTTCAAGTCACTGAATTGTATCGGATCGTATCGTTCTAAATGAACCAAGATCGTCCTTGAATCGTATCGGCAACCACGAATCGTGATACGAATTGAATCGTTGTTAAAATTAATCGTTACACCCCTACTATCAATCAATCAGCTGGTCATTTGAATTAATTCATTGTTTACAGCTTAAAAGGTCCACAATAACTTCAAAATTGAATTGAATTGTGTTTCTTTTGTCTGACTTACAGTTCTGTTAGATAAAGATAAAAACAGACAAAAGCAGCAATCCTCGTATTTTAGATGCTGTAACAGAGAATGTTGGTTATTGTTGCTTTATTAATTATGACTTAACCCCATAAATTCAAAATCTGAATAGTTGCTAATTTGTTTTCTTTTGGTTTACCAATACATAGACTTAAAATATTAAAAGCAGATTTGTTTTCAAATATGACTCTAGGTTTAGCTCTTGTCTGTTTTAGAATAATAAGTAAGAAGAATCAGCTGACATCATCATGTTATGAGTGCCTTTCTATCAATGGGTTGTAATGTCCTCTCCAGGGGATATAAACACAATTTACAGTTGCATAAAATGAATTACACTGCTTTGGAAACTCACCTAACTTCTTTTAGATAACAATTCCTAGACTCAATGAGAAAATATACTGTAACCAACAGTTAAATCCAATCCCATGTGTTATCATTATCATTATCAAGTCCATGATGTCATGATGTCAGAAAAACATGCTACAACATGCATGACCTTAGAAACATGAACAAAACTACAATATTCCCATAATGCTTAGTACTGTGCAGCAGTGTAAAGTAAGTGCACATTTACTTCAGTTCTGTATTAATGATTTTGAGGCACTTTCCTTGAGTATGTCCATTTTCTGCTCCTTTCCTCTCCAGTACATGTCAGAGGCATATAGGCTATTGTTCTTTTATCACACTGGTACTACATTTTTGAGAACTAACTTCTACACCAAAAACTGCGATTAATTTAAGGCAAATGTAATCCAACTAACATCTGATTATCGTAAAGTTAGCTAATGAAATGTTGTTGACTAACTAATTGCAAGTTTTATCTTATTAGCAATTTTCTTTTGACAAACGATTATTGAGTAGATTGATGAGAGGTCAGTTAATGTGTTGAAATGATTGTCTTTTAAAAATGCAGTCATTTCATCATTTTACCAGACAGCGTGCTTTGGAACTATTGGCTGCCCCATGACACGCGTCACAACGCTCATATTCAAAGGGGCTGGTTTTACCTTGCCACTAATTGTCTGTACAGGTGCACCTGGACAGCATCGCTCCCTTTTGCTGTGTCGTGCCCAGCTGTCTCACGTTTACTGGACCACAATAAGCCGATAGCTGGGAATAATCAGGATATGAAAATAATCTGATTTGCCAGGTTGACATGATTCAGTAAATTAGTTGGATTTCTTGTGCATGACATAAAACTGTTTTGTTTTTTTGTTTTTCAAAACATCCTGTCAACATGACGTCACTTATCATCCCCACCGCTCAGGGCTGTCTTTATGTGGGATTTGTCTTTATGTGGGATTTGTTTGGTTTGCAAAACAATATAATGCTCTCCTTCTTCGTGTTATGCATATGAGCAGAAAACACATCTGCCTCCATTCGCGTTTTAACAACATCAGGTTTCTTTTACATGTGCGCAGATGTAAAAGAACAAAAAAACAAAGTATGTTTATCAGATTTCAGATCATCTGATAACAGCTTTTATCCGATAAAGCATATTGCATTATGCTGTTTACATGACCACTTGAATAATCTGGTAACTCCATTAATCAGATAATTATTGGATTATTAGTGTGCATGTAAACGTGCTCCACGAATTTAATGCCTGATGAAATGGTTTCACATCTAGAGGTCAAAATACACATTAAATAACCAATATTAAAGCAATGAGTCTTGATCAATTGGTGTTTTATTTAAAAATGTTATAGCAAACAACTGGCTGCTTACATCTCCAGCAGAAAGAGTACAATATGGTGTCCCAGTGGAGTCCAGTATCAATAGCTACCTCACAAATGTAAGTCTTATATAATTATATAATCTATAAATCTATAAAATATAATTCTTTATTTCATCTCCAGTTTGGTCCAAAAGCTCCTCATCTCTGTCTATTTTATTTGTTTCACTTTTTCTCATTACTCATTTAATTGACTTTCTATTCCATTTCCCACTGGGCAGGTACTATAAACTTCTAAGCTGACAGTGTGTGCCTGCGGTCTTCTGTTTAGGTGTTGGTGAGAGCTAGAGGGACTAAAGCCTAACTAATCCATAGATCTGAAAAATACTGGATACTGCACAAAGCTTCAGACAGGACATTTGCTTCAGAGTGGGATTAGCAACACTACAGACCTACTACATTCCAGAGAGGTATTTGCTTCAATGAAATTATCAAAGATAATTCACAGATAACGTACCTATAACAAAGTATTCATCCCCTTGGATGTTTTTCCCTTTTATTGCTTTTATAAATTGAGTTCAAAATTGGTAATATTTGACAAAAAAATATAAAAGAAAACAAAAATGTAATGTCAAAGCTTCTACAAAATAATGCCAATTAATTAAAAACATATAATGTCAAATAAGTGACTGCATAAGTATTCACCCCCTTCCACTCAGTATTTAGTAGATGGACCTTTGGCCTCAATCACAGCACTGAGTCTGTGTGGATAGGTCTCAATCAGGCTTGCACATCTGGACACTGCAATTTTACTCCATTCTTCTTTGCTCTGCTGTCAGGTTGCACTGGGATTAGGCATGAACATCCCTTTTCAAGTCCAGCCACAAATTGTGTATTGCATTGAGGTCTCCACTCACATTCACTTTGTTGTCCTTTAAACCATTTCTGTGTAATTTTCCCTGAATGCTTCCGGTCATTGTCTTGCTGTAAAATAAATCTTCTCCCAAGTCCTTGTTCTCTTGCAGACTGACTCAGGTTGTCCTCTAGGATTTCCCTATATTTTGCTGTATTCATTTTACCCTCTACCTTTACAAGCCTTCCTCCAGCCTGCTGCTGAGAAGCATCCCCACAGCATGATGCTACCACCACCAAGCTTCATGGTGCAGATGGTGTGTTTGTGGTGTTGTGCAGTGTTTGGTGTCAGACAACCATAGCCTCTAGTCTGATGCACAAAAGCTCCATTGTAGTCTCATCACACCGAAGAACCTTCTTCCAGTTGACCTTGGAGTCTCCTACATGCCTTTGGTCAAACTCTGGTGGAGACGCATCCGTCCCAGTGTGAATCTCTCCGATGCGGCGAGGGGTGAAATTTCGCTCCGGCGCTGATCCGCCTCTGGAGGTAGTGTCAGGGCCGCATTATTGGCGAGCCGAACCAGTGTGAACGGATCAGCCGGCGGCGCGTATCGAGGGCGTGTCGATCGGACGGTCGGTGAACTACACAGGTCCTTCACTCAACTTAATACAGAGAAATGTCCCACAAAGCAACGTTACAGGACCAAACAACAGTAACGTAGTAACTGTAACTGTCTCTGGCAACTTATATGAGGAAAATAATACCGCAGATATGAGCGGAGAAGCCTCTGTCCTCCTGTCTGTCCTCCCGTCTGTCTGACCGACACGTTTCTGCCCAAAAAACAGCATCTGTCGGTGGCAAAAAACTTAAACTCACCAGTGTTTGTGATGAAAATAAATAAATCACCGCGACCGTCAGCCCTCCAGACCGAGACTCAGTGAACTTTTCCCCGGAAGACAGCCTCCGTCCCCGCGAGTCAGACAGCGTCCAGTTTACTGATGGTGATGTAGGCTAATTATGTAATTTAGAGCGAAAAACGTAACTTCGTCTCTTTCCAGGATGTTTGGTGGGTCAGGATCTCAATCACAACACATTATAACAGCATCCACATGATTATAAACTATCCGCGGGTTTAGATTGACAGGGGGACACCGGGGAAACACCTTGAAAACACACCTACGTCATCATCATGACGTGTACCGTCACGCCTCTTTAGGAGCCGCAGCGCCGGATTTCTGTGTGAATTCACGTCGGTTCGTCTTTAATGCGGAGCTGCTTCGCTCTGTGTGAATCGCTATCGGCGGAGAATTGTCGAACCGCCGCTGCGGAGATAATGCGTCTTCTCCTGTGTGAAAGGGGTTAGGGATTAATCAGTGGTTGGACCTGTCATCGACATCTTTATATTACAATCACTTGAGACACATTCACTGCTCTCAGCTGATCTCCATTTCACTAACTGTGAGACTACTAGCACCAATTGGCTGGACCGCTGTTGAATTAAGTCAGTCGTTTCAAAGGGGGTGAATAATTATGCAGTCACTTATTTTACATTATATATTTTCATTTTTTTTACATTACTTTGAGGAAATCTGTTTTAACTTTGACAATACATTTTTTCTGTCTGTAAATCTTTTGTCAAAAAAGCCCAATTATATTGACCATGATTCCATTTATAAAAGCAATAAAAGGGGAAAGCATCCAAGAGGGTGAATACTTTTTATAGGATGAGAATGAGAATATTCACAAGCACTTTTTATAGGCACTGTAAGTGGTAAGGTTGAGTGTAACATACCTGAGATCCTTGTTTATCAATTCTGCTGCCTTAAATGACATAAACCAGTCTGTGTGTCTGTATTTGGGTTGTCAGTCAGTCATCTGTTGTCCCCCTGGCAAACCCTCTGTGCTGTGTTGAAGCTCCAGAGACCTCCTTTGCAAAAACTTTGACACATTGTAAAAATTCTAGAAAACAAATCTGTGTGCGAAAGGTTGTTTGTTTGAAATCACTGGACAGCTTAGAAAACTGGGGGTCAAGTTGAATTTTCATACAGAGAAGGTCTAGATCATACCCTAGGAATAATACTATCATTTCCATTCTGTACATCACTGCTGCCAGTGCATGCCTTACACCTCTGGTGTGGAACTGGTTGTTACTGTCCAGCTTCAGGAGTTGAGATGTGTTGGTCAGCTGTATGAACATGACGCAGGGTATTTTTTTAAATAATTAAACTTTTCAGAATTATCTTTAAAAATGCATTACATTAAAAAATACGATTATCTAACAATAGACCGATAATAAATAGAGCACTATATGAATTTGACAATAAATGTCACTGTATATTCTTACTGTACAGCATCATATTATTCTGTTTTGTGGTTCTAATTATGAACAGTAGCTCACATTGTAAAGGATTAAACACAAAGCTTGATATTGACGAGAAGCAACTTGTGTGAAATCACAATTATGATCCCACACTCCATTTTGGGTATGGAGCATTGTTATGGAATGAGTCATTTAGCAAGGTCTAACCCCGCCAACATGGTTCTCATTACCCTCACCATAGCTTTGAGTGTGCTGGCATAAACCCCCCTGCTCCTCCCCTTTGGCAACACACACACACACACACACACACACACACACACACACACACACACACACACACACACACACACACACACACACATAACAGAGTGCTGCAGTGGGGATATTTATACCCAGGTCTGTGTTTCCCATTAGGACAGCTCTGCCTGTGCGGCTCCAGAACACAGACCCAGTGGAAAAAATGGAGCTCTGGGTTCAGTCACCTCACAGAAGGTTCCCCACAGTTGGGGACTTGTTATGAAGCACTGATGAGGGAAATCCTCAGCAACATTTATGCAATACGGGATCTTGTGTGGTGTAAAGGATAAAGACTGTTGGCACTTCATTTTAACACACTGTAGAACTTAGCTCTGTGTAGTAGTGGTACCAACAAGCACCAACTATAGCATGGTGACACTATCATCCAGTATTTCATTAACCCTTCTATTATGTTGAGAAAAAAAACACACATTATGTTTTGGGTCAAATTGACTTACACTTTAAAAACACTCACAATAGTCAACAAATACATTACATCAAATTATGGCTCTTTTCTCATTACAGAATCCAGAAATAAGAAATATAATGAAACTTAATACACTGTCTATACTATATTTAACAAGTATCAAACAAAGAGTTTTGCACAAACTATGACATTGTGATAGCACTCCTCAATGAATGAAAGGGATTTTCACTTTCCCTGAACAGTCCTTTATACTCATGTATTCTGCAAAGCTAAGTCGATTTACACACACTTGACAAGATGATAAAATCATAACTTATCTCCTCACCTTTCATTGGTCTCCACATGATGTAGTGTTGCACACCTCCCAAATCAAATAATGTGGACCTGAGCTTAGGCAAGCTGATTTTACTGTAAGGAGGCAAGTTAGAAAATGGTTAAATTACGCTTTATGTGGATTTCTTTAATTGTCTCCCCCACCTTAATGGCTGATTTCTCATTTTAAAAAAATGCAAATAAATAAATAAATACATTAAATAAAACTTTTTGTCCAACTGAGGGGTTGATTTCCAATATACAAAAATAAAGTGGTATGGCTCAAACCAAATAAAAAATCCAGTACTATTTCCATACAACTAGAGGTCAAATACAGCATGAACATGGCAGTGGCCCATTTTAGGTAGGAAAATACATTCACACCCCCATCCTGTAAAATCACTAATGTTACACAGTACTAGCGCTTTCAGTTGGAACTGAGACGCTACTTCAGTTTTCAGAGTAAAGAAAAAGTGTTCATGTAGCTAACTGCTTTAGAGAAACACAAATACAGAGTGGCAAATGGTTTGTATGTGCCCCCTCTCTCTCCTACTCATTTCTACTGTCAAGTCCTTCCTTCAGAATTCATTATAAAAAGAAAAGCTACATTCTGTGACCAATCACATGTTACCTACCTAACCCTCAGAGGGCAGGTTCTGTTATTGATAAAACAGCTAATATTTCTGAGCAACAATGTTCAGTGCATTGTTTCGTGCATCGAGCGATCATAGTCTTAAATGTCCAACATAGTTGTTATTTTTTTGTTTTAGTTTTTTGCAGAACAGCATTCTGGAAAATCATGTGTGTAACCCTAAAACCCTAAAATTATTAAATGCATTTACAATATATATTATTAAATAAAGAATATGTTGCGCAGAGAACCATGAGCCATAGATGACTTCTAACACTGGAGGGTGTTTTAACTGTTAATATAAATATAAAAAAAATTAAAGTGTTTACAGGGTTTTAACCCTCACACAATCCCTAGTTACAGGGAACCCATAAAGTCTTTATGAAACTACTAAGATATGAACACCAGTTGATCTGAACCAGTAAACCATTTGGCTCTTCCGTTCATCACAGTGACAGTTCTCCTCTTCCCTTGTAGCTCTTCAAGGCATGAAACTGTAGCTTTCCCACTCAGGCCTTTCTTCTCCCTGTAGCTCTTATCTGTGGCTCTTTAAGAGACAGTCAAGGTTGAAAACAGACAGATTCCATTAGGGAATTTCATGCTCGCATAGTTTCATTCACCTCAGACTCAGACACAGAGAGCACAGGCACACAAAAATCGAATTTGATAGATTTCCTCTTTTCAACTTTCTTCCTTTCAATTCCTCTGGGGAGCAGTTAAGGTGCTGTGACACTCTGCACTGAACAACTACAGGTAGAATGAAACCAGACTCTTTGACTTTATCTCTGAACTTAGCTTGCTGATCTGTTTCTCTGTGTGTTTTTAATGTATTGTGTACATTTATAAAAACTTTCATTTTGCAGAATCAACAGAGAAGAAATTCAAGTAGAAAAAATGGAAATCTTTAACCTTTTCTATACCACAATGTTCCCACTGCTCTTTGTGGCTAAGGAATGTCAAAAAGACATATGATTTGACTCAGCTGGAAAGGTTTCATGAACCAAATACAATTGAACATAACCTCAGTGAGCTATTGGCAGGCAATGGGGTAAACTGAATCAGGCACGTGCATATATATATATATATATATATATATGTATATATATATATATGATATAAAAAACAAAAATAGACAGCTTATCAAAACCCGACTACCTCACTCCTCTGGGCTTTGGAGCATTTGTGCTGGTTTGGGATTTTTTAGGACAACCGAACTTGCTGGAACGGTTCAGCTGGGTGTGTTCATCATGCGTATCAGTGTGCAATTTTGGTGGCATTCTGGTGTTAAATGTCACTATCATTTCCACCAAAAGCGGGTCTTGTGGAAAAAAAAAATAGTGCTTTGTTGCACTGCATATTATTCAAATGTTTCGCCAAGGCACACACCTCTCCAAAGCCACGTGGACGCCTCACAGACAAGGCTGTGATAAATATAAATATGCTGTGTTGGAGCAGAACGTTTCTTGTAATTTTTAGTTAGATCTGATAGTCGTGTACAAGAAGAAAACAAAACAATTACTTGTTTTATTTGTTTTTGTACTAAATTGTCTCCATTTCTTTAATAAATATTTGTTTTAGTCAGAATTTTTAAATTAAACCATTATGTAGCTACCCAGCTTCAACTCCTCTTCCTTAATTGTTGCTTCAAGCATTTAAATGTAGTTATGACTAAGTGAACGCAATTTGTAAGAACTGAATTAACTAAATAATTTTTTTGAATTAAAGTAAAATAATTTCATATACAGGCAAATTACAAAACGATGGACAAGGCTTACCATGCTTTAAGTTTGTTGTCACTTCACTGTTATTGTATGAACGACTGTCCTCTAAAATTTGCATCTGCATCAGTATGCACAAAAGATCCGTTGTCTGTGATGGCCACATGTTAGATAAACAGATGGATATGGTTATACGGTAATATAATGTTAATACTGGTATTTGGTTTCAGGTTTTCCAATTGTGTTTAAGAAGCCTAAAGATAAACCTGTCAGTCACGCATACTGAGAAGAGGGATATATTGATACGTTGGCCTCAGAGTGAAAGGAGTTGTGCTCTGTGCACAAATCTGTTTGCAAATAATGCACTAATGGGGATTAGTGCATTATTTGCAAACAGATTTGTGCATAATCTACATGAGAAGGTCTACTTTCTTCTACTCAAGCTCAACAATTTTCTCTATCTGCCTTCATAGCTCAAATAGTTGAATTGTTCTCCCCTAAAATCTGTATCATATTGCCAAAACAAACAAACAAACAAACAAACAAACAAACAAACAAACAAACAGTCACTCTTGTACATATTGGAAATCTGTTTGGATCCCATTAAATTGCATCCCTCCTAATTTTTCCATTACAGAAGAAACCACTGAACTGGTCTTAACAGAACTTTGAATGTAAATAATGAAAAGAGATTGGACTTTGAATGGCGCGTTATGTCTAGCAGGTAACTAGAAATGTCTGTCTGGTAACATGAGTGTAGGAACAGAGATTTTGCCCCCCAATGTGTCTGTGCACGTCCCTGTCACACTCAGGTCCACTAAACAAAAGATCTTCTCAATCGGTTTCATAAAATTCCACATACAGGACTGGATTCAAGCATATGAGACAGTACTGTTCATTAGTGTCGTATCAGCAATGACGCTCCTTGGCTAATGACAGGGGTCATCAACGGAACACACATGTAACCTTGACCTGCCATTGTCTCCAAATCTCCAAACCAACCAAACAAAAAGCATTAAAAAGACTAAAATGGTTTGGAATTCAAACTGATTTGGTAAATGTCTAAATATCCAAAATGCATACACTGACTTTCACATCTGAACTGACCCTCACAGAATCACAACTGCTCAGAGCACAATAATAATGCCTGTCTTCTCTTTGACAAAAAGAAAACAAACATTTACACAGTGACAAGTAAAACTACTCACTAAAACCACTGGCTGCCTGAAAAGTAGAAAATGAGTTGAAAGACTGATGGAATGTTTAAGAAAATGGATAGCAGACAAGGCCAATGTAATTAACGGCCTGAGATATGCAAACCACCTGTTCTTTAATCTGATGCTCTACACTTTTAGAAGGGCTCTTTTACATGAACACTTGTAAAAAGTGACTTTAAATGAAGGGGAACCTCACTCAAAGATGCAGTGAGTAGAATTTAAGTGGATGTAAGGTGATCTAAAGCAGGAATGGAATGTCATTTTCATAATTTTAATGGCACGTAGTAGAGTACATACCTTGCGAAGGCCCAACAGCACACTTTAATTGGATGGAGTTTAATCCATCCAATCCTTTTTCTTACCCTATAGTAGCTGTAAAAAAGACTGCCCTCTGTGAAAACATATTTAAATCCACCAGATCCGGACCCAAACCCTAACCCTAACCCTTTTCTTTAGGATCTGCATCAAATTGCAATCGCTCATAGATACTAGCCACCTGAATATGCTTGATTTTTATTTTCTTCATCAAGATCCATGCATTATTCCCTGAGAAATGTCAAAAAACATCCATCTCACAACGTTTAAGGAAGTGAGAAAAACATTCCTGGATCCGTCCCTTCATCCAGCTCAAAAAGTCAATGGGCTGAGACCTATCCTCCATCCAATTTACGTAGAAAACCATTCATGTTTAATCTTGCTGACGAACCAAGCCACAAGCAGACATAACCACCTTTCCGAATGTAATTATATTTTCATTAGTGTAAAATCACCTGAAACTAAGAATTAGTCTCTAATTAGACTCTTCCACAGAGTCCACCATGTAACAGCAGCATGTTTCTACAGTCGCCCAGAACAGACAAACCAGACGTTGACGCTAGACAGAGATTTTCGCCTTTTTTCAAATTTTTAGCACCCACTGAGGGGGGGAAGGGGTGTTTTATATTTGGTTATAAAATATCACTGCTACATGCCACTTAATCCTTCCCACTGGTCATTTAAGGTGATACTGATCTCATGTCTGTGTGTTATGAACAGAGTTGGACATAGTTAGCCTAGCTGGCTCTGTCCAAAGTTAAAATAAGGCTGTTCACACCTCTGTAGCTTGACATTTAACACTGTTTCTCATTTGCTTAATCAGCACACAAACAGATGTAATGCAGCAATTTCTGGTTTTAAGAGGAGTGACCTGATGGAATTCTTTCTTGACAGACAACAGCTTGGTGCAGTGACTTTCTGAGCTTTATAGAGGCCGGTTCTGTTATCACAGCAGGGCTGCACCTATTGATTGCACTTGGTAGAAGGAGCTTTATAAACTTCACTCCATTGACTTATATTAGTTCACAGGCCGGAGCTGCCACATCCAATATAGCGGTGAAGTCGACGTATCGCAGCAACGGGCCAACCTGCTCAGTGAGGCGTCTGTGTTCTATGGTCATACCATTTCATATTATATTTCATTAACTGTTGTTGTGATCCACTTGATTGCAATTGTTGCAAGAAGTGTGTGTGATGGTCATGGACTTGGACCATGTTATGAAGTGAAGTCACTAATAACAGTAATATCCCAGACTCCCATTCAAATCACGTAACTCTACAAGTTATTGCATGAAACTTAGCTAACCTTGTGAAACGGCTACTGCAAATTCTAGATTATTGGTGCCTTCTTGTAACCTTAAATACAGTACATTGCTGCATTTCTTTCCTTGTGAAACATGTCAATTTGTCGACTCATCGCTGTAAAAGCCTGTTGTTGTGTGTGACTCTTGTCTGCCTCTGCGTTTGAAATGCATCTTCCCTCCCAGCACCTGTTTGAACACACTGTTTCAACAGATTTCACCATTTACACCAATTTTTTTGTACAACAGCTTTTTAGTTTGTCCCAGTGATGAAGGTGTATATTTGTATACAGACAGAGTGGGAAAGTGAGATCCAATCACAAAGGGGTCCCTCAAGACTCATTTTAAGAAGCATTTAATGTTAGGTGTGAATTGACCCATTCAGATATTATTTATTTATCATTGCCCCCAATGTTAGTTATTCAATAACCCCACACAAAGCTCAGTTTATAACTTGAACCCTGTTAATAATCAATGGTAAATGTATTTCTGCATCAGTGAGTGGAAGGGAAAAAAGGTGAACTGAAATGATCAAACCGTAACAACAGACTAAAAAGTTTGGAGGATTCTTTTTCCTAATACATTACCGTTAAAATAAATAGAAGATATAAAATGATCAAAGAACAAATGGTGGTGCTTAAATTTCTTTTAACATGGGGGCAATGAAGAAACATGAGCATCAGTTACTACTAACAGAAACACACTGGACGTGTTGATGCTGATATCTCATGCTCTGGTGTGTGCAGAGAGGAAACATGACTTTATACATGTGCCTAGTGTGTCTGCGTTGCTGGCAGTGGTGAGCAGATTGCCATCTGTGCTTTCCACTTAAAACACACTGACCTGTCTGTGGTCTGGGCAGAGTGGACAGGCGGGTGTCTGCAGGGAGGCCTGTCCTTCATACACACCGAGCTTGAACAACTTGGTTTCGGCAAGGTGCCGTTTGCCACCAGGCTTCTCATGGAGGGGCAGCCTGCCCTTCTGATATCCAGCCTATCCTGGCTCTCTCTTGCCCATAGACACTCTGGCAGGATAGAGCAGCTCCAGAGGACAAGTATAACCCATCAGGTTACGGTGGAGGGCATGCATCTGCACGCACAGAAGCATAAATCAGTAGGCTACAGTAAAGCTTGATTTACGTCCTTGCGATTCGTCAAAGACGTAATGCAAATCAATTATGTGTGTTAATTATTGAGTTTTAGAGAAACTGATATAGGTGTATTTATTCATTTTAGACAGAACCAAGCTAGCCAGGCCAAGCTAGGCTAACAAAGTCCTGCAGACGAGAGCAACTGTCCCCTTGTGTACCGTCTTAAAACACATTGGCAGTTGAACAGGTAACCAAATCAATATCTGATCCAGGTCACATTTCTCTCACAGAAATATCAAATACACTGCACTCAGTGACTGAGAGCAGTATCTTGGTTCTGTAGTGTACAGTGGCTTCAGACATTACAGCAGTAATTAATTAATTAATTGAAATTTCCATGAACTGCGGATTTGACTCACTTGTTTCATGTAGGGGCGGCACGGTGTGCAGTGGTTAGCACTGTTGCTTCACAGCAAGAGGGTTCTGGGTTCGAACCCAGAACCCTCTGTGTATGTTAGCCCTGTGATAGGCTGGCGACCTGTCCAGGGTGTACCCCGCCTCTCGCCCAAAGTCAGCTGAGATAGGCTCCAGCTCAGCCGCGACCCCAGTGCAGGACAAGCGGTAGAAGATGAGTGAGTGAGTGTTTCATGTAGAGTGAAGAACAAAGCAACTACGAGAGTGAGTAGATTGAGCAGATGTGGTGAGTGGAGATACGGGTGGAGCTGTTAAAGATAATCATTCACACAAGGCACACATTAAGAAAGCAGAGGCCCCTGGGCACAAAAAGTCTTGAAGGCCCCTCCAACCCACCACACACTGTGTGTGCACACATATGCATACATGCACATGCACACACACACACACACACACACACACACACACACACACACACACACACACCAATAATGTAAGTTTATGGTTTTTTGCATGGACTACTATCTGTTGGACACACCTGTAACCAACAAGGGCAATTACAACTGTAGATCCCTTCTATTATACAGGATTCACACCACATGACTGCAGCCAGACTTCCATGATTCACATTATTTTATCATTCACACACACACACACACACACACACACACACACACTCAAAGATGTAATACTAATAGGACAATTGCACACCATCAAATGACGTCCATATGACGTGCTCGCTTTGCCAGTGACAGGCTCAGAAGATTTTGACAAAACGATCGAAACAATCCCTACAGAGACAAACCTTTTTATAATAAGATCCTTTTTGTTTAACAAACAGCCTTGCTAGACTCTATTTGCAGAAATAATAATATTATATATAATATTATGAAAGACACTTCATTCAAACCAGACTAAATAAACTGAATAAAACTCACAGAAACATTATATTATTGTATTTCCACTAAGTCTGGTTTGGTCATACTAAACCTTTAATTCATGATCTGGCAGCTGTTTCTGGCTAACAAACATATCAATAGTCCTGGTGTGTTTGTAGTATGTAGGTGAAAAGTGAAAGATACATTGTGGGGCTGTCAGATTGGTACCCTACACACCAGCGGGTCTCCACATTAGCAGAAACATGCTAATGTAGTCTTGGTGCTACGCAATTCCCACAGTCACCAGACTCATCGTCATCATCATAATATTGTCACAGCCAGCAAACCCATTATAACATACACATGCTCAATTAATTTATTTGATTTGATATGAAACCAAAAGCAGAGACAGGAAGAGGCCACAGTTGGTGGGGTTTTGGAGGCCCCCTAGAGGTCAGAGGCCCGTCTGCACCAGCCAAATCGGCCTGGTGGTTAATCCCAGTTTATTACACAAACCCCCCCCCACCCCCACCTCAATCCCAAAACACAATGCCCAATGCCCCTTGGATTGACACTGTTTGGAGCTGCTCCCTCTCTGTCTCTCAAGAGAAAAGCTTAACAGTGCCATCTTTGATAACACCGTCACACACTATCACAAACCTTCATTATGATTTACGCTTAAGAATTGACAACAGCTCCTCTGGGATGCAGGCCTTCTTTCTGCTCTCACCGTATTGTAACCTCCACTCTGGCATTAGCTCAGAAACAAGGCCATGTATAGGTTGAGGGATTCAGCAGACCTTATCTAAATTGTAATGCAAATGATATGTGAACACATGCATGTAACCAGCTGAAGGAAGGAAAAGAGATTAAAAGGGAACATTTGAAAGGCAGTGATCTGACTTGCACAGCATAGGCAGTGACATTCGTGGGTGTATGAGTGAGAGACGGCTTAAGAAGTATATAAAACAACACATCAGTCATCTACAGGTGGAGCTCACAGTGTCAGGCAGCATGGTGCCAGCTCATTTGGCGAGATGCTGCTGCTGCTGCAGCAGTAGAGAAGAGCTGCAGAAACATACTGCTGACCCAGAGGCAGTTTGAAATTCAACAATGAGGAGTAAAATAGAAATCTTTCCAAAAAAAAGAAAAAGAACATTGGAGGTCCATTTTCCTGAGGCCTGCGCTTCTAATTTATATCGTATTCCACTTACTGCCAAGATAACCCACACTGTATTCAAAAATTCTGTTTCATATACAGGTTGCGAGTACACGTAGTGAAAAAACATACTGTCAGACTATTTGCAGTAATATGAACTCTCAGGATACCAGTGTTTTTGTATAAACTGTATCCCATATGCTACTTCTGTGTGTGTAATTCTGTGTATCTTGAATACTTGAATGACTGAATAGGTAGATTTCCTGTGACTCCCAGAACAACATATATCACCGTTCCAAAAACAACATGACCGTTACAGGGTACCAGCAACAGTCGCACCGGACCTTCGTCATGCAGTTTCAGTTTGGTAAGGTTCAGGCGCTGAAAGCACTTGGTGCAGTGAGCAGCGCACCACACAGCGCCTCTCCTGCCAGCTCCTACCAGCAGACAGCGCTGTCAGAGCAGGGCTGGCGTCACACATTTTGGGGCCCCAGGCAATTTAGGGCTTTTAGCCCCAAAATTGTAGATTCTCTCACCAGCTCACCGCCATAAATGTTGTCAGTTGGATAGGCAGCTAATATAAAATGTATGTTTATAGTTACCTTTTTCTATAATTCCTCCATGTGCATCTTTGTAAGCTTCTGTTTTATCCTGTTTTTGTAATGTACTCTACTTGACAACATCAGTCTCCAGCTGACTGGCTCATCAACTTTCTGGGGGCAGCCGAAGATGTGCCAGTGTTTTGTTTTCACATTTGGGATTTAATTTGTTTAATTTTCAAAACATTTTCATCAAATATAAAACCATCAATACAACCAGAAATCATAGATTTTATTGGGGAGCCACTAAATTTCCACTCAAATGACCACCTGTGGGTCACAGGGACTCTGCATTGAAAACCTAGCAACATCACCAGTTTGGTTTAGGAAAACAACTAAACCGAATATTAAAATAACTCCATTCATTTACATCAAGTATGTGGCATAACTTAGTAAATAACTCATCATTAACTTCTCTCACTGGACATGAACAGATGCCTCTTGAGTGAAAGTCCTGCGCTGGCTTTACCCAGCTACAATCCCTGACCTACATCATGAACGGCCTTTTGTCTCCTTATACCACGCCTCCTGTCGTCCTGACTACAGAGCTTACTTTATGCAATAATCCAAAATCCATCATCCCTTCAGCATTTTATAGGGAAGCAATTGAAATGCAGATTGTATCATTATTCTATAGCCAAACTATGCAATCAAGATTTACTTAAAGCAAAAAACTTTTAAAAACAGTTTAAGTAAGTAGCTTCTTAACTAATCAAGCATGTTTCAACTGGCTGTTGATCTACTGTATGAAAATGGCCGTAGCTTTGAGTATTAGGCAAGGTTTAGCTCTCAGATTCAGGTTTGGTTAGTTTAGACTTGATTGGGGGCCAGTGTAGAACTAGTGTAGTAGTATGTAATAGAGTGGCAATGTTGCTCCCTGACGACCACAAGCCGACTGCTCATGTTCTGTTGGTACCTTTAAGCCCCTTGCTTGTCAGCAGCAGCTGTTTTTGCTGCTGGCCTTGTTAGATCCACCTATTGTCTGTAGTCAGCTTTAATGAGCACCTTAGGGTGCACTTTATGAAGAATGCTAAAACTAATTGGCTGTAGCACTGCCCATCTTAAATAGCCACTTATGATGTTCAAGAGACAGTTTTTATCTTCCCTAAGCTAAATTGGAAAGCATTGCTACTCCCAGCGAGATGTGTTCTACTGTTGCCATGTGTTGCTGTTTTGACCTGAGGTGCCTCGGCTACCAGACACGCTAAGCAACAGTAAAAAAAAAAATCAAACCTTGTCATTTCTCAGAAATCCCTGTGTAGGCCTGTCTCTATGATTGGTATGTCTGTCATTGCCTTGTACGGCCATGAATGATGGAGGGTAAGAACATAATCTGCACTAGAAATGCAATGTGTAGGTAAAAAATAAAAAACCTTGCTCTGTCTTATAGCATCTTTAGCCTGATCATAAATACTCCCTATGACACACTTTACTGAACATACAAGTGTTTATGCATTTTGTAGCCCATCTACTACAAATGACAAACAGTTACTGCTGGCTGCTTTCCAAGGCGTAGCATAGTGTTTTTCCTTCCCTCTAGGCAGTTAGTGGATTTGGGAGCCTATGTTCCCACATTTTAAAGATTTTTTTCAAAATTAGGTCCTATGTTCCCACAGCCTAACCCTAACCAATGTATCTCTAACCCTAACCAACCCTCTGGTGCAAAAAGTAACAGCTGCCAACAACACAGGAAAAATTGGACTCTTTCGGTCTAAAATAGCAGATAGACATGATGCCAGTCAGCCTTCACTTCCCTGGAGAGCTGTGACAACATAGGGCTGTGACAGCATAGGGCTGTGACAACATAGGGCTGTGACAACATAGGGCTGTGACAACATAGGGCTGTGGGAACATAGGGCTGTGACAGCATAGGGCTGTGGGAACATAGGGCTGTGGGAACATAGGGCTGTGACAACATAGGGCTGTGACAGCATAGGGCTGTGGGAACATAGGGCTGTGACAACATAGGGCTGTGACAGCATAGGGCTGTGACAGCATAGGGCTGTGGGAACATAGGGCTGTGGGAACATAGGGCTGTGGGAACATAGGGCTGTGGGAACATAGGGCTGTGACAACATAGGGCTGTGACAGCATAGGGCTGTGGGAACATAGGGCTGTGACAACATAGGGCTGTGACAGCATAGGGCTGTGACAGCATAGGGCTGTGGGAACATAGGGCTGTGACAACATAGGGCTGTGGGAACATAGGGCTGTGACAACATAGGGCTGTGACAGCATAGGGCTGTGACAGCATAGGGCTGTGGGATCATAGGGCTGTGACAGCATAGGGCTGTGACAGCATAGGGCTGTGACAACATAGGGCTGTGACAGCATAGGGCTGTGACAGCATAGGGCTGTGACAGCATAGGGCTGTGACAACATAGGGCTGTGACAGCATAGGGCTGTGACAGCATAGGGCTGTGGGAACATAGGGCTGTGACAGCATAGGGCTGTGACAGCATAGGGCTGTGGGAACATAGGGCTGTGACAGCATAGGGCTGTGACAGCATAGGGCTGTGACAGCATAGGGCTGTGACAACATAGGGCTGTGACAACATAGGGCTGTGACAGCATAGGGCTGTGACAACATAGGGCTGTGACAGCATAGGGCTGTGGGAACATAGGGCTGTGACAACATAGGGCTGTGACAACATAGGGCTGTGGGATCATAGGGCTGTGACAGCATAGGGCTGTGGGAACATAGGGCTGTGACAACATAGGGCTGTGACAGCATAGGGCTGTGGGAACATAGGGCTGTGACAACATAGGGCTGTGACAGCATAGGGCTGTGACAGCATAGGGCTGTGGGAACATAGGGCTGTGACAACATAGGGCTTTGGGAACATAGGGCTGTGGGAACATTGGGCTGTGACAACATAGGGCTGTGGGAACATTGTGGATTCAGTTAATTTAAATGTGATATGGAAATCAACTTGCAAAGTAAGGTAATCTGTTACAGTGCACATAATGCCTGATTTTATTGTCGTGACTTGTGTTATTGTAGCACATTGGTGCAAAAAGTAACAGCTGCCAACAACACAGGAAAAATTGGACTCTTTCGGTCTAAAATAGCAGATAGACATGATGCCAGTCAGCCTTCACTTTCCTGGGAGATTTAGTGGCCGTAGCAGACAAAATAGCATTGTGAAACCAAATTTTATAGAGTGCTGCAGGAATGAGTCCTAAAACCTGGAACAAGTTAGCATTTTTTCCTTCCGGTTCTTTTGTCTCAAAGTCAATAGGTTTCTTGAAAGGATTTTTGGTTAAATGCCTGAAATAAGGTCTGTGGTTAACACGAGCTTAAGAGATCTTCACATTTAGTTCAACAATATAAAAAAATATCACAAAATACCACTCAAGTTAAAAAGCCTTTACGTTTCTTAAACAGTCATTTTGATACAGTAAATCCACTACCAGTGACTTGACTTTTTTTTTTCAATTGGAATTTTGAAAATCAATCTCTGTGGCAAACACAAGTTTATGATACTTACTCTTCACAGATGAACACCATTTTTGTTGAAAACCTAGCAATATCACTGAGGTCAGAAATCATAGCTGGGTAAAGCCAACACAGGACTTTCACCTGAGAGTCCTGTGTTCATGTCCAGTGAGAGGTCAAAAGTAAATGGTGAGTTATTTTAACGTACAAACGTAATGAAGTTATGCCACATACTTAATGTAAATTATGTTACGTATGTAATGGAGTTATTTTAACTCAAACCACAATGTTTTTCTTCACCTAACTGGTGATGTTGATATCGTGTGCCCAGGACACACAGATGGTCATTTGAGTGGGTCCCAGGGAAATTTAGTGGGCCCCCGATTCAATGAGACTCCCTCTTCCCAGCTCCCAAGCACCAACTAACATAACCAAGAAAGTATCACGGCCATTTTAAAGGTTTATTTAAAAACACAGAAGAATCTACAGGAACTTCGAGGAGCTGGCCTTAGAACAGAAAACATCATGATAGCTGAGATATGCACACAGTGCACAGATGGTGATGAGCAGATTTTCTTGACACCGTTTTTTCATTCATAATTATTTCAATTGGATATGTTGTTCACAGTTCTCAGCATTATCAGGGATAAAATATGTGGATGCATGAAATGTGATTTCACAGCGTCCTTTCGTAATTATAATGTGTCAGAGATGCAGGATGTCTTTCTATTTGCTACAGGAGAAAGGAGAAAGGAGAAGGAGGAGAAAAAGTTCTGAACAAATAACAATTGAAATTATTCAAACCCAAACCAACCAGCTATTTACTTGATACTCTACGCAAGAAAATGGCCAAAACCCCAGATTTTGTGGCACATGTTGGTTTCAGGTTACGTAGCAGGACTCTTGTCGGGGTTGCCTCCTAATTCCCAACTGCGGGAGACAATATTTCCCCCATATTCTCTCTCTGACTACATCTTCTGTACTATATGTGTATCCTAAAGATGCCTTTGGCTATGCACCAAGTCTATTATGTACTATTATCTTGGTACATAATAAGATAGTCATTTATGTGGATCATGACTTGCTGTCTGTTTTGTTGTGCGGGAGAAATGCTGCTAATGTCTTGTGGGACAGTGCTGCAAGTTATTTACACATGAAGTACATATCTTGTTCTTTTAGATTAACGGTGTACTCCTGGGATTAACTACTGCATTTTTAATAAAGTTTGGGAAGTTTTTTAAAAAAGAACAGTCAAAATCAAAGCATTAAAGCAACAGAGGCGGAGATGTTAGAGCTTTAGATCCCTAGTTGGGTTGAGCTTAAAAAAATACTGTACCCTGCACTTCCCATAATGCAACTGCAGAGCATGAATGTATTATAGGCTGCCATCAATGCAAGCATGTGAAGGCATGAGACTGCAAAGCTAAATACGCTGCTGATAGACATGCCAATTGACTACACTAATAAAGTGCATGTTGATGACTTTCACATATGTCTGTATCTTGATATAGCTGAATATTATTTCTGGCCTACATGATTCCAGTAACGTCTCAATGAAGTAACTGTTTTTTTTTTTTTTATCTTCACAATAAGTTCTTTCTTTCTTTGTTCAGTTGCCAACTGATAAAAGTACAATGTCACGGTGTATTGCAGTGAATTGTGCTGACTTAGATCAGTGAAATCTTGGAAAGAAAATGTACCCTAACTCTCTAAAGGTCTGTAGAAAGTCTGCTTGATGGCCCTTGTGGACTGGATTACTTGTGAGTTCGGAGCCATAGAGCTGGATCTCAGCCATGCTTCCCATTTTACCCATCAGCCACTTGCAATATTGCAGCGAACCGTGGGGCCCAAAACGCATTTTACACATAGACAGCCGTTTTAAAAGAGACGTCTGTAAAACTGTTGACAGGACTTCTCCAGCTCCAAACAAGGTCGATCAGGACTTTGTTTTATGATTTTTGATTCGAGGTTTTATATTTGTAACTATCCTCGAGCCCAGAAAAGTGATTTGAAAATCAGTGGCATCATCACAAAGTAAAGTGTATGGGCAGAGGGGGAACTCTATTGTACATATTCAGTGGGAAGCATAACCAGGAAGTAAACCAGGAAGCTAGAAAGCTTTTTCTCTGTGTGTGCCAGGCGAGCAACTCTTATTGGACTGAAAAAGTGTCCTCTTTGCATCCAGTCTCTAGTGGTTTGTTGCAGCTGAAATAGATGCAATTAAAGTTAGGAGACTAAATCAAAAAGTAAAGTTGGCTAAACAGCTGAACAATGATCTTAAACTCACTGTAAGTACTGTACTGTACTGATATATGAAATATGTACTGATAAAAAGAAATACATGTAGAAACATGAAAATAATCTGCTTGGATGACATCATTTCACCAATTTTCTTGATACAAGTTCAGTGACCTGCATGGTGCCTTGGCTTAATGTACTGACATTTGTTTTTTAGACAATTCCTGTTTTCCTTTTTCATTCTGATTGTATTGTATTTTATATTAATCTCATAATATAAAACATAATAATGTAAGAAAGTGCACTGTTACCTCTGCTCACTGTCAGAAAGCTTCCTTGCTTCCAAAATAGTCTTGAAGACTGAAACTGAGACCAAATGGTGAACTCGCATGGACGCTTTTACAGCATAAAACAGGAAAAACACACACCTTCAATGTGAGCTACTGTTGGTGCAAAGTTTGTCTCTCTGCAACAAGAGCCAGAACACTATTGCTGCTTGATTAGATTTTTATCTGCCCCAAAAGCATGACATATGTAAATGAATATACTTTATGTTCATATCCAGATCATACAGCAGGACCAAATGTGAGCGATAAAAGCTACCGAGCAGAGCAGGCCCGTGAGCCCCCGACCCCCCCACAGCTTCAGTTTGAACGGACACCACTGCAGAACAATTGAAACTGCTCAACACTTCCAGTGTTTTCTATCTTCTGTCTCACTCCCTTTCTCCCACCACTGATGTGAAAGTCCATGTGGGAGATGGAGCTGACAAGAAGCCCTTTGCAGATGCCATACCATAAAACTCATGATAAGCTTGTAAAAAAAAACGAAGGCACTGACTGACTCGCCATGAGAAACACACCGACTATTCACTATCACTGTGTCAAAAATATGTTCCAGTTCCCAACAAAGAAGGCCAGTCTTCACAGTTGTCATATGCATACGGCAATCCATGACAGAACTGAAAGAGCTGTGTGGCGGCTGATTTAAAAGCTGTGGAAGTGATAAAAGGGAATGCAGCATGGCGTGAGGAGCAGCCTGGGACAGTGACTGCTGCAGCTGACCCATGAGTACGGCCGCTGCACCACGCTCAAAAGCTTTAATAAGAGCTTGAATTATTATTGCAACTGCATACAAGGTCTTATACGGATTAGGCTACATTCCAGAGATGCAGGCGATGAGTCAGAAAACGGTTTGATTAGGAGCCCACTGAAATGTAAAACAGAAACAGCTTGAGTTCCTTCGTTTTATGCTGTTTCCTTGTGGTATGTTTCATATTCCTTTTAGCTTGTTTGCTTAATTATTCAGGGTCAGATGAGAGGATTAAATTATCAATTTCATCTGTGTGTGTTTAATACAGATACTGTTGCTCTGGGTTTAGCTAAGCTTAGCTCTAACACTGGGAGCACTTCACTACACTCTTGTATTGTATTTATGTACTGTCTCAAAGCATCTCTATACGCCTGGTTTTTCACCAAGTTCCATGAATCATTCCCTGAGAAAAGAATGAAAATGTTGAAAAATGCCCTATCCCACAATGTTCAAGAAAACGAGAAAGGATTCCTGTATCTCCACCAAAGGTTGATGGGGTCTACACACACCCATATATAGTCACATGTAATATATGTAATATATATATAGTTAAAAAAATATACAGTGTATACATACATATATATATATATATATATATATATACATATACATATGTATATATATATATGTATATATATATATATATATATATATATATATATATATATATATATATATATATATATATATACATATATATATATATATACATACATATATATACATATATATATACGTATATATATATATATATACATATACATACATATATATACATATATATACGTATATATATATATATATATATATATATATATACATATATATATCATATATACATATATATATATATATATACATATATATACATATATATACATATATATATATATATATATATATATATATATATATATATATATATATATATATATATATATATATATATAGTATGTATATATGTACACACACAAAGTTTCCAGTTTCTAGTTTCCTACAGCAGGTACAGCAGTGGATGCTGATGTGTCTTATATATAATAATATCTAATATAATATGGAATAAATCCCAGAACAACAGATGAAAGAAATGCTGAATGGGGATTGCACAGAGTTACAGAAAGTACTGGACCCGACGTGACGTCATGGCTGTGGGTCTCATGTTCTCATTTGATTTGTAAGAATGAAGGATTGGTTTATAGTTGTCATGCGTGTTTTAAAACATGTACATTGAAAGAAGTGGTTGCTCTTATTTTTCCTTCCTCACACAGTTTCACGTATGAACTAAGGTAGACTGGAAAAACTCTGTCCCTTAATTGCAAATGAGCATGATCATTTTCAGGAAGAAAAGACATTTTACAAAGGTTTGACAGTTGCAATGGTGAGATTGTTTTTATTCTCATAAAGCAATCAATGTAGTGTGTATATATACGATTCTTTTCTATAAATATAAAGGTTCTCTTCATAGCAAAATGCAAAAGGAAATTACTTCAAAGCGGTGACTATTGTAGAGCCGTCAACACAATAAAACAATTCTTACGAACCGGAAGCACCATGTGGAGGAGCATTTGACAAGAACACAAGTCATGATGTGTGCTAGTGTGTGTGAGAGGCGAGCTGCAGCGACAGCAGCCGCTCTGCAGCTCAACACAACGCTTCCTTTCTCCTGCAGTGGAATACATGCGAGCTGCTGGCTGCTCTTCGGCTGGTCCCACACTGCAGACATGCAGCTATGTTCACCAGGATCCAGTTACTCTGCAGAACACCCTGAGTCTCCTCTGCACAGTAACTGACACATTCACCATCTGCATCAGGACAGTGTGTCGGTAAAAATGAATCAAAAACCTCTTTTGTTTTGTTCTGACCAGGCACGACAATCAGCCTCTCACAATGACTGAACCATGGAACAGTGCCATGTTGAAGCTTGGACACCCTTTAAGCTTTTGAACAATGTGTTGTTCTACTGAAGAATTCTGCCCATTCTAAAGAAGTCACAAACATTTCCAAAATAAAATATCCCTCGTTCCATCAGGGTTTTCACATAGATAACCAGAATAAAACAAACACATATGCAATTACATTTACTGTTCATTGAGAAGATGACCTCAGCTCAAAACAAATGTTTTAATCATATGGTAAATAATTTAACAGCTATTCCAGTATCAGTCAGGATTTTTGTGGAAATGGTCATTTTTGTATAATATTTTTACTGCAAAAAAAGATGATGCGTTTTTTTTCTACGGTTTGTTACGTCTGGAGAATATGATTTCAATTTGATTTGTAGGACGAGGCTTCTCTGCACTACCGCATTATAAATGCTTCAATTATAATGGTACCTTTACCTTTGCAGTTCCCGTGATTTTGCACTTGGCCATCTTGCGAATTGAATAATATTTCTATCAATCATCTCATAGTACCTCTGACATTCTCTCAGATAAATAAGGGGAGTTTGATCATTTATTTTTTTCTTTGAAACCTGAAATATCTCGACCCTAAAGCTGTTGATTAG
This sequence comes from Lagodon rhomboides, assembly GCA_039737535.1. Lineage (NCBI taxonomy): Eukaryota > Metazoa > Chordata > Actinopteri > Spariformes > Sparidae > Lagodon > Lagodon rhomboides. The sequence goes on along the minus strand of CM077788.1, from coordinate 322,943 downwards.
CCTCACATTCCTAAATATGCTCCTGTTTTCTGAAACTGAACCCATGCATCATCGTAAATTCATCAGAATTCTACTCAGGTTAGATCTTAGCTTTTGCTGCCAACATACGTCACAATGAATCCTGCTGAAAGCTGCAGTTTCATTGTTAACATGAGATGTGATGTGTTACAGGACATATTTCTCATGGTCACATTTGGTCTCTAGTGTAGGTATGCAACCATTAGTTTGAATTATTATTTCATCTGCAGATTATTATTATTATTTATTTTTATTTATTTCCTTTTAAAACGACCATTCAAATTTTTCAAGGTCATGTTTTGAAATGTTTTTTTTTAACCTGACAATCAAAAACCAGAAGATATTAGTTCACTATCATAAATGACCCAAAACATCCAACCGTGGCATTTGTACGGTTGGAACCTGCCCGTTGTTGTTGTGAGACAGATTACTGAATGTTTCATCTGTTCTCAGTTCAGCTGCTCTGCTCTGATCACAAAGGATACACCTACTTTCACACACATTTAGCAGAAATGAAATCCATGAAAAGAAATCTGACTTTCTCCTCAGAAAAATAGCAAAATAAACTGTGAAGGCTCAAAGGGTGTCCACAGCACTGGAGACAGAACACACACACACACACACACACACTCACAGGTCTTCTGCTTGATTTGTGTTTTCCAGCTTTGTAGTTGAACAGCTTTGATTGCAATCCAGGCAGATCTGATTGGTTTTAAGTTCACCACACACACACACACACACACACACAGCCCATACTATACTATTGCCGTTTTCAAAATGAACACTACGAGCATTTTTGCATGTTCAAACTCTTGTAGCACATGACTTGCATTACAGCTGGCCATTTTTAAACTCCCTAGCAATATATGGAATCTGTTTTTCTTTCTGCTAGGCAGCCCCTGGTGTCAGTTCAGTTAGCTGCAGAGGAAATCCACTTGCAGTCTTGGAACTTGTCAGTTAAAATATCAGGGAAGAGCTTATCTGCTTTCATTTCATTAAAGTTTGGAAATCAATGCCTCATATTGCTAGGACTGCACTTACACCTGCATCATGTACACTATCATCACTTCACAGTCAGTATGGTCACTGTGCATCATTGGCTAACTCGAGCACTGTTTAAGGGTCTGTACGTTCACTTAGGAGCTGTAGTTCAATAAAAGCTGAACTGTTTCCAGCCTGAGAGAAGGTCAAACTGTAGAATTTTCCAAATTGAAACACGCAAAAACACCGGTATGGTCCTTTACACTCACATGTATGTGTGCCTTATTTGGAGGGGAATGTTGGAGCTGTCGGGCCTGAGCTGCAGGCCACAGCCATCTGTCACAGCGACTCTCATTCACAACCTGCGCGCCGTTTCTCATCCCACACTGCTGACATTTCCCTTCAGAACCGGGCAACTGCTGCTCCAGAGAACAGACACAGACTACAGCTGGTTAATCAGGATAAGTGGGAGCCACGAGGAAGCACTTGGGTTTCACGGGACTCTGCTTAGAATAGACCCACTGCTCCCCAGCAGTCCACTGATCAAAGACACACACACTCAATGTGAAATACTCCCAGTGGTGTCCACATGAAACCGGGTCATGAGACCTCGGATCCTCGACGGTCAGCTGGCTCTTTGTGATAATTACGTACAATTCCATTAAGTCCAAAGTATGAAAAAAAGTGTGTTTTTTTTAAAAAAGAGATTTTTTAAAAAATCTTTAAATACAAATATATACTTACAAAAATCTCACAAATGTATATGTACATCAAAAAACATACCAAGTGTCTGCTGTAAGTCCAGAGGGGGAAAAGGAAATAATAAAGAGGATTATCATTCAGTTTGTCACTCGGCAGTCTGCTCCAGGGCCCAGCTGGACCACATCACACTGTGGTCTCACCCTGTTTACTGTTGGCCAGTCTTGTGTAAAACCTCCTCCAGGAGTTGAGGGTCTTTCCAGACCAGATCCAGAAGCCAGAAGTGATGCCCACAATGAGAGTCATTAGATACTTTATCATGAAGACTGTGAAGTCGGGACTCATGTTGGGGTGGTTCTGGGCCGGACACGGCACAGCGTATGTCTTACACGTCTGGCTGATCCACGTCCTCTCCCACTGCTCCCTGAAGGCCTGCTCATAGAAGTAGCAGGCGATGACGATGGTGGCCGGCACTGTGTAGAGCACGCTGAAGATCCCTATCCTCACCATCAGCTTCTCCAGCTTCTCCGTCTTCGTGCCGTCGTGCTTCATGATGGTCCGAATGCGAAACAGGGACACGAAGCCCGCCAAGAGGAAGGAGGTTCCGATGAATAGATAAACAAACAGCGGAGCCAGGACGAAGCCCCGCAGGGCGTCCACACTGTTGATGCCCACAAAGCACACCCCGCTCAACACGTCTCCGTCCACCTGCCCTACAGCTAGGATGGTGATGGTCTTAATGGCGGGGACGGCCCAGGCTGCCAGGTGGAAGTACTGAGAGTTTGCCTCGATGGCCTCGTGGCCCCACTTCATCCCTGCAGCCAGGAACCAGGTGAGAGCCAGAATGACCCACCAGATTGAGCTGGCCATGCTGAAGAAGTACAACATCATGAAGAGGATGGTGCAGCCCTCCTTTTTAGTGCCCTGCACCACTGTCCTTATGTCATTGTCAAACCGGTCGTTACAAACTACCTTGTCCTCCAGTAAAAATCCAGCAATGTAGGCGATGGACACCATGGTGTAGCAGCCGGACAGGAAGACTATGGGCCGCTCTGGGTAGCTGAAGCGTTTCATGTCCACCAGGTAGGTCAGCACGGTGAATAAGGTGGAAGCGCAACACAGCACTGACCAGATGCCGATCCATATCCTCGCGAATTTGAGCTCCTCCTCGCTGAAGTACATCATCCCGTGAGATCTCTTTGGCTCACATGGAGCGCCGCAGTTCTCCTGCCCGAGGAATCGGTAGTTCAGGTAGGGAGGGACCCTGAGCGAGGCCGGGCACCTGAACTGACCATTCATGGGGTCAGAGAGTGTGCGCTCGGTGGGGTACGGGCCGGGGCCGTCGGGCTCGGTGCGGTCCGACATGTTTTGCCCGACGCACAGCTCTCCCGCACCGTGGACCGGGAAGGACTCGCACGCGAGGCTGTCGGGCCACTGGAAGCCGAACTTGTTCATGAGCGCCTCGCAGCCCTGCCGAGCGCGCTCGCACAGAGAGCGGCACGGAGGCAGCGCCTGCTCGAGCACCGTGCACACAGGCGCGTACATGGAGCACAGGAAGAACTTTAAATCCGGGGAGCACTGAACTTTAACCAGCGGGTAGAACTGGTGGACCTCCAGCCCCGCGTCCTCCTGGTTGGTGTGACCGAGCAGGTTTGGCATGATAGTCTCGTTGTACGCGATGTCCGTGCACAGCGGAATGGAAATGGGCTGGCAGAAGCCGTGCTCCGGTATAGACATTCCTCGGTCGCCGCCACCGTACTGCCCATGGACCCGAAACCCCCCCACGTTCAGGCAGAGAAGAAGAAAGAGTGAGGTGAGCAGAGCCCGGAGGAGCCTGCGCTCCGCCATGGTGCCGGAGCCCCGCGGCCGCACTCTGTCTGCTGCCTCACCAACTTACGCTGCGCGGCAGGCGGCAGGCGGCAGGCTCGCGTCAACCTTACTTCCTTGAATCCTCTTTGTTGGCGTGTCTCTGCTGCTCACAGTCACCGTCCCCGTCCTCCGGCGTCTCAGCGCGCCAGGCTGATGAGACAGTGTGAAGTAAAGCCCAGGTTCTACACACGAACCGAGCCGCTCACGTTGAAATCCACCAAAATCCAGCGTCCTCCTCCGGAGCAGGGACAGCTCGCTCTCCAGTCCGCCAGGCGCTGCGTCGGTCTGCCGTTCAAACCTGTTCTGCTCTCCCACTCACGTCCCGGTCCCGTCAGCCGCACCAGCACCCAGCCAAGCTTCCGGTTAAAACTTTCAACATAAAAGTCATCATGCAGCGTCACACTTCATTATTTTGTAAAACATACATTGAAATCTCAAATACTGGTGGGTTATATGGATTCTATGTTCTGTTATATGTTCTGTGTCTCTGTTGGATATAATTGTGTTGGACTCTGACAGCTGTCTGTGAGCTGCCTCCCTCTCTGTGCACACTCTGAAAGACTGTTGCGATTTTTAACTGATGAAAATGAAGAATGGAAATGTGTTAAAATAAAACAAAGTAATACAATTTAAATGACATGAGGATAAATAGGACACACTATTTGAGTTCAGCATAAAGATCTTAGATAGGATTAAATGTTGCACCATATAAACAGGCCTCCACTAAAACACCTTGATCTACACTGTGAGAACCAACAGACAAACACACATCTACCAACATCTACCGACCAAATACACATCCAGCACTTTTCACCTTTATTACGCTGCTAACAGTGGACTTTAGTCCAGTGAGCTAAACTCCACCTGCACTGACATACTTCCTGTTTCCCTCTGTCTCACTCTGACTGACTTTACACATCTCTGTCTGTCTGTCTCTCTCTCTCTGTGTGTGTGTGTGTGTCTCAGTAGGACCTGACGGATGGAGGATTGGGGAGGACATGCATGTGTCCTGATGTCCCCTTGCCGTGCTAATAGGATGTAGAGCTATGCCAAGCATCTTAAAGGAACACTTCTACATTTAATGTGCTTTTCTTCCGTTCTGAGCATTCACTGGTGATCATTTATTTCTTTATTCATTCATTGGCAACCGCTGATGGTCGCAGTAGCCGCTTTATCCCTTTTTTTTCAAGGGGTTGCGGGGAGGTTTCTGGAGCCAATCCCAGGTATCTAAGGGCGAAGGCAGGGTATACCCCAGACGAGTCGCCAGCTCATCGCAGGGCCCTTACTGATGGCAGAGGCCGCCGCATTAGGTGCCAAGTGTACATCAGGAGCGATTTTTGGGGTTCAGTATCTTGCTCAAGGATACTTCGCCAAGTAGCTCAGCTCCGCCCCGGGGAGCCGGGATTCAAACTAGCGACCTCCCGAACACTGGTTGAACTGCTCTACCCATTGAGCTACAGCCGCATTTATTTCTTTATGATATGAAAATCATAGTGGACTTAATGCAAGTTTATCACAGTTTGATTAGAAAAGTTTGAATTAAAGCAAAAGTGATCACTGGATTACATAAATGAAGTAATGAAGAAATGAATTGTGGGACCCTTATTTGACCTGACCTTAAAGGTCCAGTGCGTAGGGTTCACTGTGGTGTCAGACTGCAGCCAGCTCAGCAGCCCTGCTCTCACCCTCCTCATGTTCGCCCTCCCAGTATCAGGTAGAACCTACAATTGCCACAAAAAAACATATGGAAACATATGTAGAAACATGACGATGCAGCATGGTGGATTCTATGACGAGGACCTGCTACCCATAGACATATATACATAGACGCCTCATTGAGCGCTGGACCATACGTTGACGTCGCCGCCATATTGGATGTGGCAGCTCCGCCTCGTGAACTAATACAATGGAGTGAACTTTATAAAGCTCCTTCTACCAAGTGCTATAAGTTAATGCCTCATTTACACATTCACACACGTGCCGATATATTTGGGAAACAGAAAAACAATGTTTGTAACGTTCTCTGATGATTCTGAATGATAACTCCTCCTGATATGTTCAGTATACAGGTCAGCACCAAACCACAGGATGTGTTATTCTAATGTTTAATGAATGTTTACAGCTGCCAATATAATGCTGTTACTGTGGCGATGCATGACAGTTACATATTGAATCTGTGTCTATAATAACCAGATCCTGACATGTAAATGTGACGTCTGTCTACCATACTGTCAACATGTTTCTTTTAATTTAACAACTGACAGCATAATATATGAATCAGAATCAGAAATACTTTATTGATCCCTGAGGGGAAATTGCATTAATGCAATAATGATTGTTATTATTGGAAATCACTGTATTTATAAAAATGATTGAAAATCAGTTACATGTAAACGTTGGTACTTTTTATTCCCACAGATGTCACATTTACATGTCAGGACGTGGTTATTATAGACACAGATTCAATACCTAACTGTCATGTATCATCACAGTAACAGTGTTACATACATTGGCAGCTGTAAACACTCATAAAAACATTAGAATAATACATATGTGGGTTTGGTGCCGACCTGTATACTGAGCATATGAGGAGTAGTTGATGTTTAGAATCATCAGAGAACGTTACAGACGTTGCTTTGGGCGTTGAGGCATTAACTTATAGCACTTTGTAGAAGGCGCTTTATAAAGTTCACTCCATTGACTTGTATTAGTTCACGGCGCGGAGATGCCACATCCAAGCTGGCGGTGACGGCGACGTGTCGCAGCAACGGGCCAACCTGCTCAGTGAGGCGTCTGTGGATATATGTCTATGCTGCTACCTCTATAGATATAACAGGCTCATTCTAAATTAACATGAATTTCAGGTTATTATACACTAATGAAAACATAGTAATGAATATTATATTCAATTTCTGGCCCTAAATACCCTTGAATCCTACACACTGGGCCCTCACCCTAACCCTACCATTCAAGGACATTCCCCCATATTAATGGATGGTGGGCTATAAAAAATCCTAGTGTATTTCTTCAATTCTTCTCTGACATAAATCCTCCCTCCAATAATCAACTACACACAGTGGGCCTCATTCATGAAACGTTAGTAAATTTGTGCGTAGATTTGCACATAAAAGCCTACGCTACTAAAAACCTACTCCAGATTCATGAACGCCGCGGGAAACTCAGATCTGATCGTAAACACGTGTGTATGATCATGAATGCCAATCCATCGTAAGGTGACAGCGCGCTCCCGGTAATCAGCTATTAGCATAAAACCTCGCCCATGAATAGCCAATGACCACCATATAAGGAGGTGTAGAGTCATCCTGTCGACCTGTCAGTCATGGCGCAAAGAAAGAAAGAAAGAAAGAAAGAAAGAAAGAAAGAAAGAAAGAGAAAGAAAAAAGAATTATTCCGAAATGGAGATTTAAATCACTTTGGGGGAAGTGCAGTAACCCCTATCCCCTATGGATATAGAAGGGTAAGTCCATATATAACACACACATGTAATCATGCAGGCTATATTCTTACCAATGAGCCAGCCGTCTCTCACAGCTCCATCCTCCAAACGCATGCCAACTGCGCAATTACGCAGGATAAATGCATCATGCGTCCCACCAGGCCACCGTGCCACAACGTTTAACAACACACACTTTGCGTCACAGATCAGTTGCACATTCACGGAATGAAAGGTTTTCCGGTTTATGTCAGCAAATGCATCACTGGATAGAGCCTTGATGGGTACGTGTGTGCAATCTGTGGCACTGATGACACCTGGCATGTTTGTGATCGCACTGAATCCCTGCTGTCTGACAGATTACAATATCACCGTCTTTATCCCCAGGACTCGATCCCCTGCCTATATGGTCTCCCTAAGATCCATAAAGAAGGGGCCCCACTCAGACCCATTGTCAGCAGCATAAACTCTGTCACCTACAACATTGCCAAGTATGTAGCCACTATCTTGGCACCTTTGGTGGGCAACAACCCACACCACATCCAAAACTCCATAGACTTTGTGAACAAAGTCCGTAATTTAAAAATGGATCCAGATGAAACCATGGTATCCTATGACGTGACTTCCTTGTTCACTTGCATACCAACAATGGAGGCTTTGGCAACAGTAAGAGAGCGGCTTACACAGGACCACTCACTCCAGAACAGAACTAAACTCAAACCAGAACACATTTGCCAACTCCTGGATTTATGTCTAAACACCACATATTTCCAGTTTAATGGCAAATTTTACAGACAGAAACATGGCTGTGCCATGGGCTCACCGGTATCTCCCATTGTGGCAAATTCATACATGGAAACGGTAGAAAGCAAGGCCCTGAATTCCTTTGAGGGAACAACACCGAGCCACTGGTTCAGATATGTGGATGACACCTGGGTCAAAATCAAAACCCAGGAGGTGCAGGCCTTTACTGAACACATTAACTCTGTGGACAGAAACATCAAGTTCACCAGAGAGGATGTTAAGGATAAGAGTCTGCCCTTCTTAGATTGTGATGTCCATATGGAAAAGGACAGGAGCCTCCACATTGGGGTATACAGGAAACCCACGCACACAGACCAATACCTACTTTTTGACTCACACCACCCACTGGAACACAAACTGGGCGTTATCAGAACCCTGCAACACAGAGCTGATAACGTACCCACCAGCTCGCAGGCACAAGGGGAAGAACATCAACACCTGAGGGGTGCCCTCAAAACTTGTGGTTATCCCAACTGGACCTTTGTGAAAACTGCAGCAGGTTCCAGAAAGAACACCAAAGTGGTGGAGGAACAAAAGCAGGACAAACGAAATAACATAGTCATCCCGTATGTGTCTGGGGTATCAGAGAAACTCAGGAGGATTTTCAGCAAACATTGCATCCCTGTGTATTTCAAACCCAGTAACACACTCAGACAGAGACTGGTACATCCCAAAGACCGAACGCCACACACCCACAAAAGCAATTTGGTGTATGCAGTACAATGTAATGAGGAATGCAAAGATCTTTACATTGGTGAGACAAAACAACCGCTACACAAACGCATGGCCCAACACAGGAGAGCTAACTCCTCAGGCCTAGACTCTGCTGTCTATTTACACCTCAAGGAAAAAGCTCACTCCTTTGAGGACAATAATGTTCACATCTTGGACAGAGAGGATAGATGGTTTGAAAGAGGAGTAAAGGAAGCCATCTATGCAAAAATTGAAAAACCATCTCTAAACAGAGGAGGGGGTCTGCGACACCACCTATCTCCAATTTACAATGCTGCCCTTTCATGTCTTCCCAGGAGATTCAACAACTTAGCCTCTAAGAACAACGGCTGTGCACAAAGGGCCTCATGTGACTCCAACGACTGTCGTTACAACACAATAGAGCACTAACGAAGTCGAAACCAACTTTCCACCATCCCCAACGACCGTACTAACGACTGTCGTTGGCAATAATGGAGCACATACGACCCATAGACATCAGTGGCCTTGTGACCGCCTCCTGAGAGGTTAAATAGCTGGACCTCCACACCGGCTAGTTGGACTAGTTCCAGCCTAATCAAGGGAGCAGGAACTGATGAAGCCTCTTGGATGAGAGGTGAAACGTCTTCAAAGACAAAAACCAAATTCAGTTGCGTTCGATTCAATTTCCTTGAGATAACTATGACCTGGATGAATGAGAATATTCACAGGCTTAATCCCTGCATTGTGCGCCATAGGGAAATGTGATATACTCTGGCATTAGTTTAATAATACCATTAAGAACTGTAGGCAGGATGCGGCTCATAGACGGACCTGTCACCTATCTCCCATAGAAAAGAACGCGTAATCTATTGAGTCGATTTACATAGATAATTCACAATTATGATCTTAATCTGAATCTTAATCCTGCCAATTGCCAACTAATTTAACTAAATGTATTATATTTTTCATTGTTTGTCATGTTTATATCACGTGTTTCAAAGGCATCTGCGTATTGTGTACATAACAGAGTGCAATATGAATTAAAATTGTAATTTCCAATAGTGACAAGCATTATTTATATGCGTTCTTAAATGTACACAAGCACTACGTGTGGTCAGCAGCATGTGGAGATTTTGTTAGTAGCTACGAAAAGATCGGAGCTACTAAAATATTGATGAATGCGGAGATGCACGTAAATTTCCGTCTGCGAACGGTTTACACACAAATTCGTTCTGCTCACGTTTCATGAATGAGGCCCATAGAGTATAATGCTGGGTAGATCACCTATAGGAACTTAAAGAAGCCCATAAAGCTAAAGACAAACCGTAATGTAAGCTGAGAGCACTTGCAGTTTGAGTAGGACTTAATTGTTCAGAACTAAATGAGAAATGAACGATGTCCAAGGTCAATGTACATCTAATGCAAGAAGTGTCAGTATAAGCATCTATCACTGGTTCCAGTAGTTAACAAAGCCCCAGTACAGAAGCTCGGCTCGGCTATGGTCACAAAAAATATATTTTATCTGTTATTTTAAGATCATAGCTTATAAAGTTGGTTTGTTCTCTGAGGATAACAAACGTTTTTTTTCTTTTAATAATCAAATAATAATCTGAAAACAATAAAAGTTTGTTTTCTTGAGAAAACTTGACATTTATCTTATTATCTGAAGAAAAGTCGCTTAGATTCTAAGATAACCTGTCCACAAGAAAGGACTGTTATCCCGAGATAACAAGATATCTAACCTGTTCTAGCTCACCATTAACCAGTTATTAATATGTTGCTTAGAGGGCTTTGAGAAGTTTTTGCAACATTTGGGACTGATGACAGATGATTGTCCTGACAACGTTGCCTGCCTTATTCAAATGAAACAGTTTTTAGAAGTTATTTAACTGTCCTTTTTAGCTACTTTAATACATATTTCAACATCAGTGAAACAAATGAATTCATGAATGGGAAAGCGGGGGGGCAACTGACTTGTAACTGTCTCTCAGCTCATTGTTTTGGCATCATGGCCCACACTTTTGTGTTTGCTTCACTCTCAGTCCTGACATCCTGACATCAGCATTGTTGAGAAAGTCAAATATTTGTCAGGGCCAGATAACAGAACTAAAAGAAAGTGAATATTGTAATTGAATAAAGGAGAAGTTGACCCAGAAATGAAATCTCAGTAATTATATATTCACCCTCATTTCAATGGAAAATCAGGTGAAGTCGTCCGTAAAGTCCACGTAGCCCACAAAACATTTCTGGAGCTTTGCAGCAGAATGACTCTGCAGCATTCTCCTAAACAACTGCAGTAGATGGGAACTGGTTTTAAAATGTAAAAAAAATAATTCCTCTCCCAGTTTGTTCTGCTTAAGCCAAGTCGTCAGAAGCCCTGAGATCCCAAATTCATTTGAAAAGACAACATTTACACCAATGGTGTACGGTCGAGCTGGTTCCCACTTCAGACTCTGTGCATGCTAACGTTTTTAGTGTAGCAACTTCTAAAGGGAGTAATCTAATGTCTCTTCAAATCAATTTGGGTTCGTGGGGCTTTAGGACACTTGGATTATGACGGGCGAGCTGCATGGAACCATTTTCTGTTTTGTTTTTTCTGTAGTTTTCTTATGTTTTTTCCCGATCTACTGCAGTTGTTTAGGAGCATGAAGCAATGCTGTTTTGCTGTGAAGCTCCAGAAATGTTTCGTGAACTATGACGCCTCACCTGTCAGTCCATCAGTATGATGGTGAGTAGATAATGACTGAATTTTCTTTTTGAGTGAACTTATCCTTTAAAATGTGACTATACTGTGTGTCAACATTGTGTACAGCTTGTAGTTGCTGTTCTTAACTGGCTGAAATATCAGTTAATGCCTTTATTGTCTTATAACTAATTGCAACTTATTTTGAAAATCAGAAGATAAAGTGTCTTTAAACTGGAATGGAGTATGTGTGGTACATTGCTGACTAGTGCGCTGACAGAATGCAGTTTCTAAGAATGTTTTGTGTCATTTCCAAGTACCAGTTGAGACATAACTTCCTGTAATCAGCCCTCGCATGAAAAATCTGTTTATTACTAAGAAGGGAGACATCAGCCCAAGGTGGAAAAATGCATATGATCCCTAATGTAGACAAGATGAGAGCGAGGCTTTCCAACTGGCACTGTAATGTCTGTCTGTAAGCAGGAGGACAGAAGGAGTGTAAAATGCACACTGACATAGGAATGTTAGATTTTCTTCCTTGGGCTGTGCAGAGGAAAGAAGAATAAAAACTGCAACTAAACTAGTGTAACCAGAACGTGTTGGTTGACTTCTGTCTGGAGGCTCTAGTTGAGCCTCGGTGATATGTGACCTGTGATATACAGTTTAGGGGGGAAAATGAGACTGAACACACTGTGTAATGCTTTTCTGTCAGGCATTCCTTAAACGTCTATATCACTGTAACATGTTGTGCTATAAATGATGTATTCTGTACATTATATAAGTAGAGCTGATGTCATCTGACACGACCTTTGAGTGAAGTAACAAGTAAGTTGTTAACATACACAAAACTATTTTGTCATACCTAATGAATAAAATGTTATTGGAACTGTTGTTACATCTTATGATAATCTGTTTGAACGTTTTACCTGTAACACCTGTGCTTTTCAGCCCTCCCTCTACTGCTTTTGCTTCAGCCATGTCTGGATTATGTGAGTAAGACCAGTCGTCTGCATAAAATGTTGGCAGTTTATATTTCTGCCACAGATTTCTTCAAATTTGTACGTATCTTATGTAACATATTTGCATTTCTGATTTCTGGTGTCATTTCATGTCACAGTACATGTATATGAGCTGATTTTCATGTCAGGAGGTGAGGGTGGTGGTGGTGGCATTACAGCTGGGCAAGACAGCTGCCAAACCAGAGACCACTGCTCAAAAATGGGTTTCAACATTTGGGGACTTGAAACCACTCTGTAGCTCTACAAGGGACCACTGTTCCAGACTACGTTTCAACATTTGTAAGCTGTAAACCACAGTACTTTTTGTACAAGTCAACACTGTTTGTGATGGTGTTTCAACATTTTGAAGTGAGAAACCAACTAGTTGACAATATGTTAATAATCAGCTTAAAAGCCACGACCATACTGACTTCATAAGTACTGTAACTTATGCATATCAAACATATGCAGTCAATCCACAGCTGCAACACCATGTAAACCATAGGCTATCATCCAGTGAACAATAACAGATTTCTTGCTCATGTTGAAGGTGGATGCTTAGCCTTGGGTTACAGTGTACTGTGCATTTTAGGTCTTGGGCTAAAGGTTTGTCAGAAACTTGCACCAGAGCGAGCAGAAGATTTATTTTTAGCTAATTGCTAAGTGTTCTTGTTTGTTAGTTAACATTCCTTAACGCAAGCGATTCTTAAGATTTTTAACTATGCTTTTAAAAAATGATCGGGACAAAATTTGCTATTTCAAAACGTGGTGGGGACATGTCCACAGCGTCCCCAGTGTAAACAAAAACTTCTGATCCAAGGGGTTTTTATGGCTTAACCTAACCAATCATAAGCAGCAGCATTGTCGTAACATAAAATTGAAAACTGAAGCTAAAAAAAAGTCAAGTTTGAAACCTGCTGGTTTGCAAAAACGTACACATTGATTCAGGCAGTTGGTTTACTGAGCTGGTAACACTGACGCCCTGTTCACATCTTATGAGATGGATGGTAGATTTCCATGCTGCAACTTAACCAGACAACATGACACAGAGTTACACACATGTGTGGGTTTAATTACAGTTCTTTGAGATAACACTTTATGTATGGTCGTCTGGGATCAGGTATGCCCTGCATCCTTTCTTCTGGTTGGAGGCTGGAGACCCTTAGAGTATGTTGTAGTCTCTTAGGAGCTGGGTCAGCCATAAAGCTTGGTTGTACTTAAATCTGTCAGCCTAGGCAATAGATCATTTTAGTGATAACTGTGCCCTGACACTATTCTCATGTACAGTAAATACAGTGAAATTAGTACTTGAAAGTTTGTGAACCCTCCAGACACGGTCACTTTTTTTCTTTTGTAAAAAAAACATTAAAATAACCTTAAACATACATTCAAATCCCAATTTGTAAAGCACACCTTTAAAATAATGGACACACACACACAAAAAAAGATACATCTTCATTATTTAATTCAACAAAAATGGTTTATTTCACAAAAACTGAAAATATAACATGCAAAAGTATGTGAACTCTTTTAGTTAGTAGCTTGTGGCTGCTCCTTTTGAAGCCATTACTTCAACCAAACGTCTTCTGTAACCACTAACCAGTCTCTCGCATCTGCTGATGGGGATTGCCACTCCTCCTTGCAGAACTCAGCCAGTTGAGAGAGGTTGGAGGGACATCTGGCACGTACCAACTTCTTCAGGTCTCGCCACAACATTTCAGTTGGATTAAGGTCCGGACTTTGACTGGGCCAATCCAGAGTGCGAATCCTCTTTCTCTGAAGCCATTCCTTTGTAGTTTTGCTGGAATGCTTTTGGTCATTGTCATTGTCAATTGGTCATCAATTTTTGTCCCAGCTTCGACTCCCTGACCGATGGCAGGATATTCTGGTCAAGAATTTGTTGATAGGCCTGAGAATTCATGGTTCCCTGGATATTATGGAGTCGTCCAGGTCCAGAAGCAGAAAAGCAGCCTCAGACCTTCACATTTCCACCACCATGCTTCACTGTTGGGAGGAGGTTCTTTTCTTGATATGCAGTGTTGGCTTTTCTCCAAATATGGTGGTTTTGATTGTGACCAAATAATTATATTTTGGACTCATCTTTCCAGAGAATGGACTTCCAGATTTGGTTGGTCCTGGTTTGTCCAAGTGCTCTCTGGCAAAGTTGAAACGTGCAGCTTTGTTCTTTTTTGAGAGCAGAGGCTTCCTTCTAGAAACCCTTCCATGAATGTCATGGCTATTTAATTTATGTCGGATTTGTCCCAGATGCTACCAGAGAGGTCTGCAACTCTCTAGAGGTGATGTGTGGGTTGGCCTTTACCTGGTTCATTATTTTTCTGGTGCTTCTGGGTGATACTTTTGATGGGTGTCCACTTCTACGCAGAGTTGCTGTCATGTTGAAGGCTCTCCATTTGTAAATGATTTGTCTTACAGTGGATGGATGGAGCTGGAATCTTTTGGAGATGGTCTTACAGCCCTCCCCAGACTGATGAGCTGTCACTACCCTCTTCCCAATGTCCTCAGATATCTCCTTTCCTCTCAGCACCGTTGATCTGTATGGAACTACATTTGGTTTCCTCTCTTTTAATTGGTGCAGGCCAAACCCTTTCCCAAGGACGTCTCATTTCATTTGCCTGCTTAAATGATTAATTAAGCACCCAAATGCGTTTCACCTGCGTCTGTTACCTACTTGACTTTCCCAATGCAGCTGGGGGTTCACTTACTTTTACACATAGACTAATTCCATTCCAAGTACATGCAATTGATAAACATAAATCTGACATTTCATATATAAAAACTGGTGATGATAAAATAAGAAAATCATGGTAAAACAACAGAAACATCTAAACTGCTCAAGGGGTTCACATACGTTTAAACAGCACTGTATATGGACAGAACTACAGAAAGCACAGTCAAAGTTAGAGTTCCACAAACACATCTGAAGCATTTATAAATTTTATTTCCAGTAAAACAACATTAAACAACATTTACAGAAGGACATTACATCTTCCATAATAACATTACATACAAGTCGTAACAAATAATGCAACAGCTATTCTACTGTATACTATATTGTTTCACACTTCTGTTTTCCAAACCACTTGTGAAAATGATGTATTATCAGTGCAGCATACAAAATTAAAAAAAACACGAGAGAAGCTTTGTTGAAAAAAGTCGCAAACACAGATTCATTGTTCAGCACAGCGAGGATGCACAATGGATCCAACCTATATGTTTTTCCTACCAATACCACTTCTTACCACATGATAAAGAATGCCAAAAATAGATGCCTTATATTTATATTCACCATATATGTATATTCATATATGATTTCTCATTGATAGCATTAAGGGGACATTTGCAACCCTGTTTACAAACATAGTGGAAGCCTCACTGTTTCACTTGTTACAAGGTGTCACCACCTGATCCATTTCCACCGTTAACATTTCTACTGATATTATTTCACACCTTTCCTGTCACAGTGCTAAATGTGCAATTCCACCCAATCTTTCCATCTCTGGACTTTATTTGAAATATATGTAGAACATTCAAGTTTGAACAGAGTGCCTTAAGAGGCTCTGCCCACACAGGACACAAAAATATAAGTTTTTTTACAAGACTGCAGGCTGCCAAAGCTCCACAGAAGTAAGGGTGTTGAGGGGGAAACGAAGCGATGTGTGCCACACCAAAAGTGAGCACAAGAAGAAACATCCCAAAAATAATTATTCAGCTGCTAATACTGCCTGCAATCCCTTAAAGCCACATGAGGCTGGGCAATCTTAGCACAGCTCGATGGTATTAACCCTCTTCTGTCACGCTGCTTTACTGGCATTACCCACCCCCTCTCCTCCCCTTTTTTCCGCCGCACAATCACAGCCTGGGGATGACACTGAAGAGCCGTAAGATAGCTTCAAGTACAGCATTTTTACGAGCTCTTCTCAATCTTTTTCAAATGAGGGACGATATTTACATTTGTAAGGAGGGCTGCTGGTTTGCTTCCTGTCAGGCAAAGCATCTATATATATATATATATATATATATATATATATATATATATATATATAGGCTGGAATGTGGGGCAAACTGACTGAAACTTTTCTTTAAAGTGCATTTTCAAAACACTATTGGGGAGAGTGTAGCCCATAATTATTTATTTTGTCACTACTGTCTATGATCCAAGAAGCTGGACTGGAACATTTCTACGTATAACATGTTTCTAAACATGTCTAAGCACTTGAAGACTCCAGTTCCTTCGTGTCATTGCTTTTCCTCCTTTAAAGGAGAGGTTCCGATATTTTCAAGTCTATCTTATAGGTGTAGCATGTAAGAAGTGGTCAGAATTCAAAGGTAGCTCCAAAACTATAGGGGGCAGCATAACTGATATCTGCTGCTTGTTATACTCATTACTGTAGCTATCTTTGGCTGTAGCATCTAGCTGCCATTAACAAGTAGCACAGTTAGCCTGGAAGCTAAGTGGCCCTATTAGCTGGCGGGAGAACAGGGAAGACTATCACCTCTTCAGTTACATAACGTCAACACTGCTGTTTCTTCTCATTCTGTTTATAATGGTAGGCCCTTGTCGAGTGAATACACTATAAAAGATCAGGGACAAATGCAACAGTCCTTGTTGTGAGCTTAAGTATTCCAAAATTCAGTTGAAACTAATATTAAAATTCCACACAAAATGTAAAAAATGTCCAGATCATCAGCACAAGAATTAATTAGCTGTTAAGCAAATATTAGGAGTTACACGTACAAAGATAACCAGTTGGTGTTACTGAGTCTCCTGTCTGGCGCCATTAATGTCCACCTCGAACAAACAAAAAACATTTTGCACAGAATTTGTTGATTTTTTTGATGCCAGATGACAGATTTATTTAAACATTGTACTTGACTTGGCAAACCAACTTCCCTTTACTGAGTACTGGCCAGTCAGTGAATTAGTAACAAGTATATTTAAAGCCCAATTAAGTGGTTTTTGGCCAGTAGAGGACAGAGAAGACAAAACATCTCACGGCTTGAGCGTTGATCAACATTTTAAGGCTAACAATTTAGCAAACAAGTACCTGCTGCATGTCATTTAAGCTCTGCTTTGGTCACACAGCTCTAAAGTAAAATAGCAGTCATAAAACCGATGCATGACTGCCATGATGAAGATAACTGCTTGATTCGGCTAACTCAGACTGCCGAAGCCTCATAATAACTACAACTGAACTTTGGAATGCATTTAGGCACGGGCCAATTTCTTACATTGCAGTCACTATATGGCAGTATCAGTTCATGGCTATAATGGAGAGGAGGGATGATTACATTGAGTGAGCGTGTTATTAAGATAGACATTAAAAAATCCAAACCTGTCCCTGAATGTATCAGACTGCAGAGCAAAGCTGGGAGGGAGCTTAGAGGGGCTGTGGGTTCATACTGTTCTGTAGGACTAGTAGGGTGCAGGAAGTTGTTCGCAGGCAAGACACATATTATAAGTGTGTGTGTGTGTGTGTGTGTGTGTGTGTGTGTTTAACAGGTAGTGAAGTGACATTATCATTCGCCACTCTAATTCTGACTCATCTCTTCAGCTAATCAACAGTGCAGGGCCAATATTATTGTTATGTCGATTTCAAAACTGACTGAGGTTGAAGAGGAAGCCATTGTATTGATAGTACTTCACAAATATCACCATACGTCTAAGCTTTAATATGCAGTTATTTTCACACGAAACATCAAAAGAAAGACCAAAAATCCATATAACCGTCTTTGTAGATGTTACTGACCTCAGCATGGTGTTAGAAAAAGTTCCCAAACATTTGGAACATTTAGGCTACTGAGGAGCACACATATGGGGAAGTCTTTGCATGACAGCACATGTTGGTGGTGAAGGGACTGATCACCACCTACAGTACAAATAGTAGACACAAACTACAAAGCACCCATCCCTGCACTTGCTTAATTTGTCACATAAGGAAAGTCGCCGGACAATCTAACATTTGACTCTTGAACTGAACAAAAAGTTAGCTATTGACCAGATCATCTGTTTCTGATCAGATATTGCAGATCTTGTGACGTATCAGATAAAGTGAAAGGGAGGATTGTCGTTGGCCAGATAAACCAATAGGCCACACAGCCTATTGCCTTTGTGTTTTGCCTTTTGTACATTAGCTCATATGCATGGATGGAAGCACCAATGCTTTAGCTATTGCCCATGTTTTATACACTCACACACACAAGAACACACATACCTCTCTATCAGACACACACCTACAGCTGTATCACATCTGTATCCTTCCCTGTTGTTCTATGTGTGCACTGTCGACATCTCAAGCAGAGGTCATTTATGTCAGAGAGGCTTTTCAGATGCAACACAAAACTTATATCGAGCACGTCTGGTTCCATCATGGAGGTCCTTTTGAAAAATTAGAGGAGAATTATTATTATTATTATTGTTTTGTTTTCTACAACTAGGCCCTTAGTTATGCAGTTTTGACCATCATTCTAACAGATTATGAAAACATCTTTCTTACAAACTTTTATTAAATGATAGAAATATTGAAAAGTCCACTTTAATCATCCATTAAGCCTACACTGAATTGCAAATATTTTAACCCACGGTAAAGCACTGAAAATGAAGACATTTGGGAGCAATATGAGCCAACGATTGTAATACAATAACTGGATATCAGACTCCAAGATGGCTCCTAGCTCATATTTTATCTCTTTAGGTTTGTGTACCCCACTGTGCATGCATAGAAATAGCCTTCTACCCTCTGGGAACGTTTGACCAATGACCAAAGTCAGAATACAAAGAATAATTATTGACCTCGTTTGCAGTCTGAAGATGCCTCTTTTATAATCATGTTCAATGGGGAAAATGCCCTTTGGATCACAGGGGATATGTTTTATTGCAGTACCTACATTGGCCACTGGGTGAAAATGGCAGCAGAACTAAAGCTACGTTTACTTTTCTGCAAGTATGCATGTTAAAGTTTCTACGAAACTATAAAAAGCAGGGTGTAATACAGTAGGTAACTATAGTTTACAAAAGCTTGTAAATTAACCTTCAAAAACACATTGTGTATTTTGAATTAAAATGGAGAAGAAAACATCATACAAGTTTTACATGCCAGAATAAAATATTCAGCCATATAAATGTCTCCAAACGATACCTATGCACATTGGCGTAGGAGTGGCCTGGATTGCAGCCCTAACTCGCCACACTGGATCGAGCTTAATATGTCAACATATTGCTCAGCAATGCTATTTGTGAGTGAAATACTCTGATAACTGATGAGAATGATGGTAAAAACTACAAAAATAAGGATGCATCTCCTTTCAAACTGTTCAACATTAACTCAGCCAGCATTTTAGCTACCAAAGAACAGAGGACCTCCAATACGGCTGACCGAGGATGCGTTACACCAACTGAAAGCCCTACATTATTATTCTTATCATCTGCGGTTCCACAAATAAGAGTTGCGTTGGGTTAGAAAGAAATAGAAAACTAACTCTTTAGGATTTTTCTTACCTTTGAACTGACTGCAATGTTTTTGTTCTATAGGTGTTTGCTGTTTGCTTGTATGCATATCTCCTGTATGTGATTGTTGAGTTATGTGTGTTGGCATGAGCAGTATAGTGGTGAGAAGATGAAGCTATAATAAAATTGTCCATTAAATAGTTTCTAGATGAGTATATCATACATACAAATATACATTCTTAAATAGGAGGCTAGTTACAAACACAAAACACAATATGTACCAATAGTAAAGTTATTGTTTATACTGTGACAATGATATATGAGTTATTGGAACCTTATAAAAAGTAAACAAAATTTGCAAATGATAGCCTGAAATCTTAGGTACCGTTCATAATGCACACATGCATTCATATCTACTCTTGATGCTCGCACTCGTTGTCATGCACACGCCACGCACACGTCCACCCACACTCACACGTATTGTGAAGGTAATAAATAAAGAGAACTGGGGCTCTTTCATTCGTCTGGATCCTCCGTCTTCACATCTCTGTCTTCATCGTTTTTTTCTCTTTACAATGCCACCTGAAACGCAGACAAAGAAACATAATGCACATGTGTTAGTGACTCACTCCATACTTGAGCAATTACATGTTACATTTTTCCTGTTTTATTCCAGGTTGAAATCAACAGCTAACTGACATGGTGATGAGCGTATTTCTCTGAAGTTCACTGCAGGGTAACACCATCATAAAAAGTGTGTTCACTGGTACTGGGGAGTACTACTGCATACAGACGAAGCTGCATATAATCTGTTGGATTTCCTCCATGTCACTGACGTCACTTGATGTCAGTTGCATTGTGGGTAGTGTGGTTGCCGGGTTTTGAAAAAGGAGAAGAATGCATGTGATAAAAATTCAATATTTATGGTGATTTATTTGACATTATACAATGGCAGGGTTCCATAACAAAATGAAAGTTTGTTAAGTCCTTCATGCTATACAAACATAGAGCACATATACAGTTATTTAAATAAATATACATAAACATGTCAGGCACTTTTTGAATTTGCCTCGGGGTGAATGTTAACAGCAGCAACAACATGGTGATAATAACATGGTCAGCAGATTTATATGAAAAGTTCAACATCTGGGAAGCACTGTCTATCCACTTTGACAGCATGTGAGCAACAAGCATCAATGATGCGAACACAGTCCTCCTCTGTAGTCCTGCGCTTGGTCGCCCTCAAACAGCTTGATCTGGGATGCTGGTGGTGGACACAACTCCGTAGGCACAACAGTATCTGCTTTCCCGTTGCTCCCACCTCATCTGATTCACCTCTCTGGGACGGAATATTAGCCAGGAGCAGCCTTAAATCCAAGCTGGATTAGCATGGCTCTTACCCCAGCTCTCCTCCTCCTTGGGGTGGTCCAGCTAGTCAGGTTGGATGGTCGAAAGAGGTTGTGGGCAGTGTGTGTCTCAAAGTCTGCTGCTCTTAATCTAAAACCCATGTTTTCTTCTATAATGCTGACGAATGTCTTTCAGCAACAAGCCAAGAACTTCGTAGCTGATAAACCAAAATTTAGAACAATCTAAAGTTAGGAGTTACCGACTGCTGCCCTGATGAGACACTGAGCTGGACTCTCTGGAGGCCTGTGACAGAGAAGAAGATACTGTCCGAGTTGGTTAGCATGTCTCCCACACCCCTTCACAACTTGCTGACAGAGGTGAGCAGTGTCTTCAGTCAAAGACTTTTAACTAAATCATCCCTGCCAGTGGCCATCAAACTGTTTTAACTCACCCTTTGGTGACTGATGAGGTCTTCCTGGACTTGCTGACTGGACTTGCTGACTGGACTTTCTTTCCATAACTTTCATAACGGTGCAATACACCTCTTTAACTTATAACATACATGAATTTTGCACACCTCACTGCAATATACATGCACATACCATCATCTATGACTCGAGATTGTCTTCAGGTGACTTGATAATCTCAGACTCGTCTTGGTCTTGGCCAGTGGTCTCTCTCATCAGTCCAGTTAAAGGAGGAGTTCAACATTTTGAATTCGCTTATTGCTTTTGTTTTTTCCAGATGTTGGATGAAAATATTGATATGTACCTCAAGAGCTTAGAGTCAGGACATGATCAGCCTAGCTTAGCCTGGCTGTCTCCAAAGTTTAACCTTACAGCGATCAACAATCATTTAAGTTCAATGTCAGACTAACACTTTACAGGATGATATCTTCATGGTATGATACACAGTACCATTACAGCAACAATTTCGAACATATCTTAAGGGCCAGCCAGGGGAAAGGGAAGAACACTGGGAGATGAAAACAGAATTGAGGATTGAAAGGGATGAAGAGGAGGAGGAACTGGAAGTTGACCAAGAGGGAGTAGAGGATGAAGAGGAGGAGAAACAGGGAGAAAAAGATGAAAGGGAAGGACTAGAGGATGCTGAACAAGAGGGAGTAGAGGAAAGAGAGGTGGGAGAGTACAAGAGAAAGAGGAGGAGAGGATGAAGAGGAAGCTGGAGCAGAGGAACAAGAGGAGGAGTAAGAAGAGAAAGAGGAGGAGGAGTGAAGGATGAAGAAGAGGAGGATGCTGTGGACTAATAAATAATTCATTGCCTCTCTTAGGTCCCTTTCTACCCTGACTTTTCTCTTAACCGCCTCATATCCCCCCTCTCCCTCTACTTCTCCCTGTCTCTCTCCATCGTCCGCCCAGCCTTTGGTAGTCAGTTCCCAGTGGAAGCAGGCCTGCATATGCCAGGAATCTCTAATGTTGGATGAGCGCCTCGTTTATCTGCTGCTCCTGTAGCTTTCTGATTCCAAAAATACATACATTATGTGTCCGTGTACATTCATTTACATGTGTTTTTGGACTGAAAGTATATCCATATAAACGGTCAGTCCAATATAAACTTACTATGACTCTGACATTTTTCAATCTGCAGTCATCTGGAGGCAGGCAGTTTACCTGCAACTGGGCTCGCCGCAAAAGTCAGCAGTAGCACCCTACTGAGTCCGTTGGTTACATTTTAGTAAAACCCCAGTTTATTGAGGAATATGAAACATGCATAGTGTATGTAGCGTCTCTTCAAAACAGGACCAATGAAAGAGGAACATCGAGGTCTTTATTCTATCAATGTATATTGTTCTTGAATGGTGTATATCACCAAACAGACATCACCACGCCATTGTCAGGGACTCAGCCTGAGGACATGGGGTGCTGCTCTTCCAGGTGAGTTAACAGGACACCCCACCAAACAAATTTGTAATAAAAGACATGAACACACAGTAAAGCTTAAGGCCCGTCTGTGTGTGTCTGTAGAACGAGTTTTTGCGATAAGTCCTGCACCGTTGGTGCTAGTTGGCATATGTCAGTGACTTTTTGGCCGATTGAACATGTAGAATTGGCTTTAATTGGCTGTTCTGTTAAGTGACGGCCTAATCGCTAGTGCCATTTGCAACTTTTTATCAGACATTTATTTCCTTCATTACAGGTGCATTTCCTTTCACGCAGGTGCAGAACGTACAAGCCAGTTGGCCATTGGCTGCAGTCTTTGCAGTGTGTTCAAGGGCAGTTTTTTGACACAGGCAATGATAGGACATGGCTATTTTCAAATGTATTGAAGAACAAATGTCCCTCTGTGAAGTAATATTGACAAATGGTAAAACCTTTTACAGAATATATTGCTGCTTATAGTAGGGTTTTTGCTTTGTCTTTCTTTCTAAATGCAGATGAACAGGACTAACTACAGCTTAACAGCTTGTCCTGTGAAAACAGTTAAAAGCCAAAGCTCAGCTGTCAAGCTCACTGAAGTCCTATACCTCTGAGGCACAGTTTGTAGGTAAGAATGAACATGAAAGTGTCATCGCTTCTCACTTAACTGTCGTACACTCCATAAGCCCATAAGACAAACACTGTTTTAAATGGATTCGATGTACACATGTAGGTTTCTGCTCTCTTGGGATCAAAGAGCACCAAGTAGGTGTGTGCACGTGTGTGTGTGTGTGTGTGTGTGTGTGTGTGTGTGTGTGTGTGTGAGTCAGGGGGTTCCACTTGGGAAGCAGATGGAGCTGGTGGGTGGGTTTTGTGGGGAGGATTTAGCAGGCGTGGCCAGCTGCTGGCTGTCCTTTTATAGAGACAGTCTTACCCTCCCCCCAAAATGAAATCCTCAAATGTTCTATGTTGGAAAACACAGATCCACAACAACAGAAAAGACGCTGCTCAGAAAGGGGGAAACAGAACTGAAGAGAACAAAGGTAGCAAGTTACTGATTTGCATTTTTGAAACCTGTAAGAGATATCAATTGTTTTGGATCAAACCATTAATAGCAGTTATCTAAAACACTAAAATCCTTTAAAATTGTCTCACAGTATCCCAAAAACCTACATTTTCTGCACAAAATTCTGATTCAAATTCTGTCTTGATTTTTTTCACAAAAACATTTTTTGGGCTCCAGTTTTGAAAGACCCCAACGGTTTAATTCTGCAGCCACTTCTTTTAAACCACTTCCTGGATAGCAATGGCCTTAGTTTGGATGTTCCATAAATAAATCTAATTGTTTATGCAGATAACAGTGATACTCTCTACCTCCTTAATCTTTACCAAGATTTGTATCCATCCATCTATGGCTCCAGTGGAGGCAGTGTCAGTCAATCACTTCACCACTTTGATCCAGACTAAAATATCTCACCACCTAATGGAGGGATTGCCAAGACATTGTATAGACATTCATGGTCCCCAGAAGATGAATCCAAGTGACTATCAATCATCTGACTTTTTGTCTGTGATTTTGGTGCTAGATAGCAAATGCTAGCAATGTGACTTAATGCTTAACTACAGGTGGTGAACATAGCAAACAATACAATGTATGAATATCTGCATGTTAGCATTGTTAGCATAGATCAAAGTTCCACTGTGCACCAAACACAGCCTCACAAATCCGCTGTAGATGCTTTGTCTTGCCAATCTGCCATGTGTCTGACTAAAACCAGAAAAGCCTTCAGAATCAGACTGTCGTCTCTCTTCCCACCAAAAATGATTGACATAATTCTTAACTATGCATGTCCTGAGACAGGCAGAGGGATGCATTTTTTATTAGATCATACCAACTATAGGGCATGAACTGTTTCTTATGACCCACTCTGGTAAAAGAAAATGCTGAGATTTTCTTAATTGAACCCACGCTTCAGCTGCCAAATGTCCCCTGTTCTCTGCTGTTTGGTTTAACCACAGAGGACAGTTTTGGACTGAACTGTTTTGAGAAGTGTCTCCAGTCTGACCTGTGGACATGGCAGGTCATTTGTGTGCTGAAATTTGACAGATAGGTACTTTTGAATCCAAACACTAATGTTTTAAACCCCAAATAACAGACCAGAGTGGAAATCTGCTACTTGAACTGGTTCAACCTCAAACCCACGAACTCAGCAATCTCTACCACCTCATTTCCCCTTTGCCTGCTTCCATGTTCTATTATAAATCATCTCCTCATCACAACGGGCACTCCTCTCCCAAACACACAGCTTTCGCCCCTGATGTCTGATCCTGTGTAATGAACTGAGTCAGACTGCCCTTAAATGTCATTCAGCGAACACCCCGAGCTGGGAAGGTGCTGATGGTTTAATAAGCTGCTTTTTCAGGGCTCCGTTTGTAAGCATATATGTTATTTGCATGTGTGTGTGTGTGTGTGTGCGCTTATGAGGCAGTTTGCAAAGGACTTTTCCTGGTATTTGCGTGAGTAGATGTGAGTGAAATTGGATTTTGATTTACATATACATATTCCCACTGGAACTTGGCTTGGACTTCAAATTTCCAGAGATTTTTTGTGTTGTGCTGCCACATTTACAACAAACAAACAAACAAACACACCATTGTTTCTACAGTGTATCGATAATGAACAGAAGCAGGGAGGAGAGCCAGTAAGCGCACAGTGTTTCCACATGCAGTGACACACAAACACATCCAGCATTTGTATAGTAGGAAAACTGTTAATGCAGAATCTACTTAGGTTTGTTTAACAAGGAAATGGATCTGTTTGCTCTGGTTTCTAAGGTAATCCAGTTCGGGTTCACTTTTAAAACTATGATAGTGAGATACAGACAGGTCTTGGTGTAAACATCTGCAGCCTGCTTCAGTACTAAGCCTGGCCATTGTAGCAGTTATGAGGAAATCCATACTGCCCATCTGTGAGGCAAAACAGCAGCCACAAAGAATTAGCGAGCACAAAGGTGAAAGGAGAGGAAGATGGAGAAATGAACTATAAAGGAAAGGACAGATTGCAAGTATTATATTATATATATATATATATATATATATATATATATATATATATTCCATACCCATACCCATACCTCCCCAGTGGGCAGGTCAGATTGATCACTCGATGTTTATATTATAAAGAGTACGGTCGAGACTCTATAAATAGTGCACAGAGATAACTTTATGATTTGGCACTATATAAATAAAACTGAGTCGAATTAAAGATGATCAGATCACTTTTGTAAGGAGGGGAGACTTGTGCTGAAGATTCAGACAAGTTTTTAGATTTGACTACATGTCAGAAGCAGTGCCAGGATTGTGTCGATGGATGTTCTCATTTTTGTGAATATACATGATAGTTGTGAAGATATATTTGCACTAAATTGGAAATTATGACTTTTCAGGAAAATACACTGAATAACAAGGTTGTAGAGAACAGTGCACTATAGCAGTCTGACACAGACAGGCTATAATCAAATATCTCCAGTATAATGGGTTGAGAACTAAAGTGGGCTGGTCTGAGCCATGAAGTTCCTGGGCTGAAAATGAGTCCCACTCCAGCCCTACTGGCCCAGCTCCAACGGCTGACAGGCACAAGCAGCTAGTGAACATACTGGAGCATTTAGCAGCTAAAGATGCACACATTTTACTCAGGAGTTGGAAAAGACCATAGCCAGAGCTAAAAGGAGATTAAATGTTAGACATGCATTATTCAAGTGGACACAAACACTATGGTGCACACTTTCTGTTGGGTGTGTTCACATGCAACTGTTTGCTATAAATTTCCCTCCAAGTGGAAAAAAGTCATTCCTGCCACTTGAAACCATTTTTTAATGGCTGGAACAACCTTCTGGTTTGGCCGGCCAATCGCAGGGATTAAACAAAGACATCTGTCTAATCAATAATTTCGTGATGTGGAAGGCTATCTGAAATACACAAAAGGTGAAGACCAGACACACCACTTAACAAAAGGACACTGATGCCATTGATTGAGCTTGTTTCAATGTGAGACATCAAAACATGAACAGGAGGATTTGTGACTAACTGATGAGTCGGGGAGCAGCTGACGCACCTCAGGGGCCTCCCCCTACATGAGGAGGAGATTCCACAGAGGCTCTGCCCATTGATGTGCACTCTGCTGCTTTAGCTGGGAAAGTTGTTTTAGTTTGATGCTCATGGCTTATAGCCCTAACACGCCATGTCTGAGCAGCACCACAGAAGCTGTGGACACATCACCTCTGAACATGACAGGCTAAAATGAGCTTCATTCAATGAGCTTTTGCAGCTTTTACTGTTTCTGGATTTAAAGATACCACCAAAGATAGATAACATTTTACCATTTTCATGCCACAACCATGCCTTTAAAGGGGACAGGAATGTAAATCAAAGTCCTTTCTCTACATCTTAAAAGTAAGCAAACTATGGCTCCTCAGTAATGTGGCTGTGAAATAACAGTTGTCCAGATACAGTTGGTAGGAAAAGGGAAAAGAGCACTCAGCTCCACGGCTTGTAGCCGTGCCACCTCTCTCTGCTTTAATACAAACACTTTCTCCTTTGTAATTCTTGCTTCAGTTGTGTGGGCCAGACTCAGTGAATATCAGACACAATCCCAACCCGCACACACATGCATGTACACACACACACACACACACACACACACACACACACACACACACACACACACACACACCATTATGTACCACAGACAGCCTACACTGTGCTGCACATTCATGTGTTTCCTATTACCGCAGCATAGTCTTTCTATTCACTTTCACCGGAATCAACACTTGAAACTCATCTCCCAACAAATTCTGCACACACAAAAAGAAATCCATGCACATTCACAATCATACACTCAAGATACAAACATTAACTCATCAGGATTTGTAACTTTATAACACAAACAGAATCCAGGTCACATCATGACCTACACATCATTCCACAGAGACCTGGCTCTTCTTGTGCAGATGAAAATTATTATACATCCATTCCTGCATGCACTGAGGTTGTTGGTTTGAAAGGCAATGACGATTACCGTTCCCTCGATCAACACTGATGTGGAGTGATACAATGACCCACAGCATGGCAAGTTACATTCTCACTAAAGGTGGAGTTAGAGCTACTTCATCGCCATTCCTCAGCTCAGCTTGTGTTCTGCTGTGTGGACATGTGGTGAAGAGTAAAGTGTGTACACTGAGGGTCAGAGAATGCCCTGGGTGGAAACGCCTTCATCCAGGAACTCGCTAACACACCCACTCGCCGGGTTACGCCAGATTCCCATTCCATAAATCCTTGTTTGGGGGTATGTTTTTCTTGTCTGGGGCCTGGCTGACTTCCCCCTCACTGGGGTTTATGTAAGGTGATGGAAACACTGAGAGGAGGGTGGAGGACACAGTTGGGAGGATAACAGCGATAGAATGTCGCTGGTAAGGAGAGCAAAGAAGAAAAAGCTGGGTAAGTGCATTTTGTCAAATGAAGAGTTGGTATGGGAGAGAGATTTAGAAAGAGGATAAAAAAAAATGCAGAGCAGATACCAGACAAGTAAAGTTAGCAGCAATGAGAGGCTACTGCTTGGCATCTACAGTACTGTTTCACTGTTAATGTGACTCACCCTCCAAATCAGCTGGCCTCCTCATGGGCCCCTCCACAGAGCCCACCATCACCCTCCAACTTTTTTTTCATTCATTCCGTAAGTTAATGCCGCCTCAACCCCTTCTTTAACCCCCCACAACCATTCGACCTTCTGCCACCTGAAAGTCTTTTTTTATTAAATAACCTAAATATGTCTTCGATCCATACTCTCTATGCTTCTAAATAAAGGTAGGTGTTTACATGCAAGCATTTTGCATACCTGTGATTTATCTTTAGAATATGTTTTCAAAAATACACTATATTACCAAAAGGGTTTAATATGATGTCGGTCCACCCTTTGCAGCTATAACAGCTTCAACTCTTCTGGGAAGGCTGTCCACAAGGTTTAGGAGTGTGTTTATGGGAATTTCTGACCATTCTTCCAGAAGCGCATTTGTGAGGTCACACACTGATGTTGGACGGGAAGGCCTGGCTCTCAGTGTCCGCTCTAATTCACCCCAAAGGTGTTCTATTGGGTTGAGGTCAGGACTCTGTGCAGGCCAGTCAAGTTCACCCTCACCGAACTCTCTCATCCATGTCTTCATGGACCTTGCTTTGTGCACTGGTGCACAGTCATGTTGGAACAGGAAGGGGCCATCCCCAAACTGTTCCCACAAAGTTGGGAGCATGGAATTGTCCAACATCTCTTGGTATGCTGAAGCACTCAGAGTTCCTTTCACTGGAACTAAGGGGCCCAGCCCAGCTCCTGAAAAACAACCCCACACCATAATCCCCCCTCCACCAAACTTTACACATGGCACAATGCAGTCAGACTGTTCTGTTGTACTGTTCTCTTGGCAACTGCCAAACCCAGACTTGTCCATCAGATTGCCAGATGGAGAAGCGCAATTCGCCACTCCAGAGAACACGTCTCCACTGCTCCAGAGTCCAGTGGCACCGTGCTTTACACGCTTTGCATTGCACTTGCTGATGTATGGCTTGGATGCAGCTGCTCGGCCATGGAAACCCATTCCATGAAGCTCTCTACGCACTGAAGGCCACATGAAGTTTGGAGGTCTGTAGCGATTGACTCTGCAGAAAGTTGGCAACCTCTGCGTACTATGCGCCTCAGCATCCGCTGACCCCGGGGCCCACCACTTCGTGGCTGAGTTGCCGTTGTTCCCAATCACTTCCACTTTGTTATATTACCACTGACAGTTGGCAGTGGAATTTTTAGGAGCGAGGGAAATTTCACAACTGGACTTGTTGCACAGGTGGCATCCTATCACAGTACCACGCTGGAATAACTGAGCTCCTGAGAGCGACCCATTCTTTCACAAATGTTTGTAGAAACAGTCTGCATGCCTAGGTGCTTGCTCTTATACACCTGTGGCCATGGAAGTGATTGGAACACGTGATTTCAATTATTTGGATGGGCGAGTGAATACTTTTGGCAATATAGTGTTAGTGTTATAGTGTAGTGTTTTTACGAGACTATGAGTCTAAATACATGCTAGCTGCTCTGTGTGGCTATGTAGACACAGGTATAGGCCTACATAATGTCTAACAGAGTCACTGTGTACAACTATAACTTGTAAGCATGTTAACATTTGCAAAATCAAAACAAAATCACAGCTGAGGCTGATGGGGATGTCACTGGTTCTTCAAAATTGAAATTTGGATTGGATGATGGTGCTAGATGAAACATCAGGATCACAATAGTCTGAATGTCTGTACCAAATTTCACATAAGTCAGCCTCTGGTATGGTGACATTTTAGTCCAACCTAAAAAGGTCATCATGCTCATGGCACTAAGGTAACAAGCAGAGGTCATTGGGATCCCTCATCCAGAAACCATGAATGTCTGACCCAAAATGATGTGCCAATGTATCAAGTAGATCTTGAAATATTTTACTGGATCAGTAAAAACTATGATGTTGCCACCCTTAGAGCTATACTGCTAAGTATAGCTGAGTGACTCAAACATTTGTCAGATGTTCCCTTTCAAAAATGTGTACACTTCATTCATACTTCTATCTTAGACCTCAATGTATGCATTGTATGCATGCCTATATTATGAGAAACAAGCAGGCTTGTACATATGAGTAATTTGTATTAGTAGGTTGCTCATGCAGGACACATTAGACATCAAAACAAGACAACTGGTATTAGATGTATGCGTAGCATCAGTGGTGTATAGGAAAGAATCAAATGAAACATATTTTTCACATGAATCTCTGTAGGAAGCCAATTGTAATGTAAGGGATGTTATGGAAGTATGTTAACATTAACATTAATCAATGTTCTTCCCCACTGTTTGCACAGTCTTGCGGGCTTGAAACAAAGACATGTCTTACACTGTCTCTACTTAGATTTTTCCAAACCAAGTCTCTGATATACGGTAGTTTCAGTTTTTGTTAATTAATTACATGAATATGTGTTTAGTTATAAGATGCACTTGATTGCATACCTTTGGAAGCCAAATAGGGGAGAAAAAAGCAGTTTGGAAACTTGGCTTGCTTACAAGCTAGGGTGTTTTATTTGAGGGCAGTTAGCTTTGTTGAGCCAGCTGAACTTTTGCCAAACTCATGGTGAAAGGCTCTATTAAATTCATCATCATTCCCAGGACAGCTTCAGTAGCTGTTTTGGGTTGTTTGCAAGTATAAAATGTGTGTGTGTCTCTACACATCAGGCAAAATGTGGCAAGAAAACAGAAGCAAGACAAAGTCCAAAGCCTTGCTAGCAGCCCATTGAGGCGGCAATGTTCATCATACTGCATATGACTTAAGTCAACAACAAACTGACCTTACCAATAAAACACACCTCATCTTATCCTCAGTTAATTTTGTGTTGTAAATTATCCTCTTTTGTTAAATACATTTCTTATTATTGGGTCTCCCTTGTTTTGTCGTGGCTTTAGAGCTGGGTCGTGACAAAAACCTGTCCTGAAGGTGGTACAATGAAAGGGTTGATTAAAATTGAATAGGTGTATCCTCTCAGGAGTAGAAAGGGGCTTAATAAAGTACCTGGAATCTGCCAGTTAGGTTAGGATGTCCAGTATTTTGTGTCTAACCCTCAGATTATGGTTTGAGGTTGGCACTAGAAGAAAACTTGCATTGTAATCTGACCTTGGCAATTGTGGTCTGATGGTGGCAATACAGAGAGGATGCATGGTGAGCAAAAACAATAGGATTCATCCTCAGAGGATGATGAACACCCACAGCTACTTTCGTAAATGTCAGGACATTAAAACTTGAGATACCACAACACAGACCAAAGCCAATGGATCGTCCAATATGTTGTTGGTTCACCCTGTAGACTCATGAATGCTCTCAGTTATTTTGTCTGATATCTATCATTAGATCTAGACACACCGTAAGTGGGCGATGAACATTGAGAGCTAATTTTAACTTGATATACCCAGTTATACAAGAAAGCTCATGATTGTTAATGATGGTTCATC
Source organism: Lagodon rhomboides (assembly GCA_039737535.1). NCBI lineage: Eukaryota > Metazoa > Chordata > Actinopteri > Spariformes > Sparidae > Lagodon > Lagodon rhomboides. The sequence goes on along the minus strand of CM077788.1, from coordinate 290,979 downwards.
CTCTGAGGCTCATCATTGTGTTCAGTATATCTCATGGCACATGGGCAGCTGTACCTCTGCAAACATTCAGTATACTGACAGCACCCGCTGAAACTACACTGTCATTGGACTGTATGACAATACAATTGATGGTTTATTCATCAGCAGAGCAGAGGGGAACACACTGTTGGGCTAAAACCCTGTGATAACATCCCATCTCCATATCCATCGTTGTTCTCTGATGGACGAGTGGCCCAAAGATGCTTTTGTTGGCATACATTTATCTATTCCAACCTCTATATCCATATGGCTTATACTGCAGCTCTCTTCCCCCTCCCATTAACCTGTATCAGTCAGTCACCAGTCTATATACATGGTATCAGGAGGTTCCCAATGTCAAAATCAAGGCCTTTAAGAATCTTCTCAAGCTGCAAGAAAGTGGAATCGTGGCTTTGACCACTAAAGTAAAGGAACAGAGTGGGTGAAAGCACCCTCTTTATTATCATGCGATTTATCTAAACTTGAATAAGTTAACTTGCTCTATGCACTAACTTTAAGACTGATGGACAGACTGGCCACCGAACATTGTCTATCCTTAGACTCCAATCAATTGGAAGGAATAACCTTGTGAATATAACTATTAACCACTTAAGGATTTAAAAATACATGCATATCTTCTGCCTACTCTCCATAACTATTCTAGGGAAAAATTCAGTGTCTTTCTCTATGACCAGTTAAAATATTAAAGCTTGAACATTGCGAAACACCGCGCAGTTTGATCTCTTTGACAGGCTATTTATACAGCGAGGCTTAAACCCTCACCCAACTGAGGCTCACGATGAAGACATCAACACACCGCAGCGAGCCTAATCTCTCTCAAGATAAATCTGTCATGAAAACGATAGTAGAATAAAGAGATTTGTATTACTTTAAAAGCCTGTTTTCCATTCTGTTTTATCTTTTTTAGGGTAACCAACCATTCCCTGCATTGAGAGATTCATTTCTAATATAATCAGTGACAACTGGTCTTAAAACAGCACCATAGGAGTCACAGTAAGGCACACTATGTCACATACAGGGCAGGTTCATGAAGTTTTGAGGATAGTTATATAGGATTTGATTCAAGAGCAGTGATCCCTAACATTCTTTGTCTGTGCTGGTGATACAGCGTCATTTGCCTAATGCCGCCAATGATGTTGCTCTCCACAGTATCCAGTGGGGCGTGTTTGTCCGGTGTTATAAGTTCAATTAATTGTTTCGTTAACTTCATATTTAACATAATGATTTTTAGGGCTTTTGTAAAGCTATGAAACTTGTTAGATTTCTTTACTGAACAGGTACTACATTGGGTTGAGCGTAGTGGCCCGTATTAGGTTGGGTTATTGTTTTAGAGACCATCAAAACTTGTGATTCTGCTGCTGAAGAAATTCATTAATTCTGACAAGGAGAAAAACAAATAACATCATAAAATATTTATATCAAACTGAAGACTTTACAAATTCAAATTAAGACATGTTAATATTTTATGGGGCTTGATAAATTTGAATTTAAGTTATTTAGGGATTTTGAGGATTCAGAGAGGCAATTCATAAGACGGAGAAAACTATCTTTAAAAAAAGGTGTGAAATGAGAAAGTAATGACCTCCGCTTGGTATCACAATCAGGTCAGCACATCTATTTGTACTCAACTCAACTCAACTCAAACTTTATTTATAAAGCACATTTAAAACAACCGGGGTTGACCAAAGTGCTTTGATATTACTCAACAAATATCAAATCTCTTCATTCCTTGAGTGCAGATGCATACTGTCAAGGGACAATTCACACCGCTTGGTTAAAAAGCTTGTGAGGATTTCTAAAAGAAACCAGTGTTTTCTGTTGTTTCATGACGGGATGCCCACCTCAGTCTGTGGTGTTAAATCAGATGGCAGAAGTCCCTATTCACCATTCGAAAAGGGAAACTGTTTGACGGCGGACATAGAAATCGCTGTAATGATAAAGCACACCACACCAAAAGGTGCAAATGGCACATTTGATGAGGCTGAGACAAAAATGGGCAAAATAATGGATATTAGTGCAACTGGACATGTGCCAATGGTGCAGGACACACTGGCCCCATCATTGATGGACATCTGGCCATTGGCCTGGTGTGTCAGCGTCCTTATCCCTGTTTTTCATTGGGCCTGTGTCTATGATGTCACATGTGCAATGCTATTTTGCTCCGTCCTCCACGCTACTGCATATCCCACTGAGAGCGTTGCAGAAGCGGAGCGAGCTGCCGGCTGATACAGTAGACCTCCTGAGAGTTTGCTTAGATCGTCACATGGGTGAGTAGGTTGCATACTTAAATGTAAATGTACTTCAGCATTCGACATAGTGAAGTGAAATATGATCCCAAAACGGTACAAATTGAAAATTGACCGGATGCACTATGCTGTTCCTGTGTGTGACTTTCCGCCTGGCACAATCTGCTCTGTTCAGCTTGACGCGACTGCGGTCCGTCTCCGTAAAAAATAGACTTGCCGCATATTCTCCACAGAGCAGAGTGGAGAGCCACTTCTTGGACGCTGCTGAAACGTGCCGTGGCGCAGCTGGTGGAAACATTAGCATTGACTACAACGGCCATGGCGATTGTATCGGGCCATAGCGGTCCTGGTGGAACATAGGGGTAAGAAATTGAGTAGTGTTAAACAATGTCCTACCTCTGCATTGGGTTGTCAAGACAAAGTAAACATTTCACTTTAAGTGTTTGAACTAACAACATATGCTGTCATTTTTCTGATGAAGAAAGTTTTGATTCTTTTCCAGTTGAAAAACACGACATTTCACAAGAGGTGAACATAAATACTGGGCGGTTGCATTCTGGGCTTTGAAATGACAGTGTGGAGAGCAGACTCCCACTGCAGCCAACTGTTGGGGTTGTACAGTCAACTGAAAAGCCAAGAGGCCAGTAGGTTAATTTTAGAGCTCTGTGGTGTCAGTAGGAGTCTGCAGCTACCCCTCTGTTTATGCTTCTTGCAAGCCTGCTTGGGCCCTGTATACACACTCTGCATACATTTCATACATTGCTTTCTTCTCAGTTTCAAAAATATGTAATAGGTGGTTGGTCTTGAGAGCTAAGCTGCAAGATCATATAGTTGTGGTGGCATTCTGGCAGCTGTAATATCACTTTCCTGTGAATTACAGTTTGTGTTGAAAAGACTGGGTGTTGTCCACACTGGAACATGGACACTATATCCTATTCCATTTGTTTGGAAAGCCACCCTGACATTTTGAATTGTTAGGCTGGAGACAGCATCGACAAGCCATTGTTCCTGCTTGAATGCATAGAGAAGATGTACCTGAAACACGTAACACTAATTGTTCTGTTTTCAGAGAGAATGTTTATATTTGAAAACATAACCATGGGACATTTTATAGCAGTTCTTGACTGAAACAACACAACTTTCCAATGCAAAACATTTTGTGCTCTTAATTCAATCAATCTTGAACCTGGTAAACGTTATGCAACGATAAGTTAGCTATATTTCCATTATTACCATTCAAGGACCTGTGAGCTTGTACCCCCAATACTAAATAGGCCATCTAAACATGTTAGTCTTTCTCCATCACAGTGAAGGGGCTGCTTCTGCTGGCTGTGAAAGCTGCTTTATTGAGGCCTAAACGGCTGCATTTAGTGAGGAAATCAGCTTGAACATACCATTCTATTTCTGTACGTTCTCCTCTCTCTTCCTAATGGGATTATAGGCAAATAGAGACAGAGAGGGCATGGCAAATAGAGAAAATTTGGGCATTTAGGATGTGGGAGAGACTGTCAGTAACATCTACATAACTGTATGTGCATGTGTCTTTCATTGTCTGTGTCTGTTATAGCAAGTTTGTTTGTGGATATGCGCAATAGTGTTTGGTCCTATGTAGACAGTATGTGAACAGCTTGTGACACCAAAAGTTAGGGAGATTGCCCTGAAATGCATGCGACACATCCATGCACCTCAAGGGAATCCTTTTAATTTAGAATACTCCATGATGTTTTATCTAGTGCCGCATTGTAGTTTGTAGATTTTTCCAGTTTTCTAGTATCATTAGACATTGTCCAGATGGGAACAGTTCTGTGCAACGCAATTTATGCCAATGTCCAATGCCAATACTGAAAGCAGTGGACCCTTTATGTGACAAAAACGTAAGGTTGTAGAAAATGGGGTGGTGAATGGGTGTGTAGTAGGGATGGAGAGAGTACATAAATATTAGACTTATATACTGACTTATTAAATGTACTTTCATAGTGGTAAAAAGTGGGTCAATTAAAATGTAATATGAGCAAATGTTACTGCATTACATTTTTAAAATGAGGGTGGGTGGGGTTGTGCAAGGAAAATGAATGGTGATGATAATGGATTATGGTTTATGATGATAGAAAATACTTTGTATAATTAAAGAATGGGGCATTATTGTTCCACCAAGCCCTCATTTCCATACTATTAATACATTCAATTTCATATATTCTGTTGTTATTGTTGTCACAGTTTGGTTAAATTTAGGCACCAAAAACTTCTTGTTAGGTTTAAGAAAACAAAACAAGAACACATTTAGAGCTAAAATAACTACGTTCCATCCATAAATAACTTGTCATCGTCATTTATTTACGTCAGCTTTTGTGGCTCTACTGCACTAGAGGGTTGCGTCAAACAGAGTAACTACAGCGTCAAACTTAGAAATGTAGGGCCACTGACCAGGCTGCTGTTTTTGAATGATGTGAATCATATGATTTGGCCTTCACAGTCACCAGATCTCAACCCGTCTGAACACTAGCAGTATGTAAGATTTTGAAGTGCCATCATCAAAACAATAAATAGTGTGATATCTTTTAGATGGATGCTGTTCATCCCTCCACTAGAGCTCCAAAGACTTGTAAAAATGACACAGAGCACCGAACCTGTTGGAGAGTCAAAGTTGAACAAAAAAAGACCAAGATTCCAGTTGTCCCCAATATGTACATAACATATTCAATCTGATGATATAGGCTGTAGAACTATCTGGTTCTGTGGCTGTACACTGGTACACAGAGCTGGTCTCTTCCAAGTTCACAGTCCTGAGACCTTGTGCTTTGGAGCAGACTTAATGATAGTAATTAATGTATGGTCTGGCCATTCAACACCTTTCACCTTCTCTCACTGAAAAAAAAATAAAATACAGTCTACTTCCTCTCATAAACAGAACGCCAGTAAAGGGGCAAAGGGCTGAAGTACACTCCACTGAATCTAATCATGCAATCGTTAATATCCTTATATTGTCTTCCCTATAGAAGACGGACAGCAACAGAGTTCATGGATTTACATCAGATTCATGCTCTGTCCTCATTAGATTTTCTCAAGGAGAGAAGAGAGTGAGATGGGATAGGGATGGTCATTATAACACGCTATGTAATTAGGCAGTCAAACCCCCTCCTCCCCACCAGCTGTACATTCCATAATCCATATTCAAATGCAGCGCTGACACAGAAACAGCAGTGTGAAGACCAAAGAGCACCACTGACACTGCTCAGCACTCGGTGCCGCCTTTTGTGATGTGTTGTCGGGTTTTTGGAAGGATCTGGAAGGGTAGGGACTGTAATTTGAAGGACCACTAGTTTGGATAATGAGCTCTGTCTTGTCTTCTCTCTCGCAGATAGAAATGCAGACAAACACAAAAACAACCAAATGAGAGACTGCAAAGCTGGTCTTGATGCAAATAGTTGCTCCTTCTACTTTACTTCCTCTAACTGTACAAGAAACACCATGTAATGAATAAATAGGAAAATATTTAGGCATGTGATCCTTTATTAAATCCTTCATCTTTTGTCCTCACACAGCTTCTGCAAGGGAGCAGTTCAGCCTGCTGCTGTTTGGCCTGCGGTTTACAATTCTGTGTGATGAAGATTTAGTTCAGCATCGCCCCCTCTGGAGAACTCTATTGTCAAGTGTATTAATTAGCCTATTTTGTGTAAGTATAACGATCTGCATAGTTTAGTTAATTTACGAGGCATGCATAAGAATGATGGAGGAGGATTGCAGAGGAGGATATCTGCTTGGGAAATTTGTTTCATATTTACATAATTATTTAGAAGCTCCTGCTGATGCTGGAACTGAATTTTTTGGGCTTTAATTTATTCCAAAAAGCTTGTGTTTGCTCAGGGATTGTGCACAGGGACTCAGCTGGTTAATCAAGAATATGTATAATTCATTTTCCAAGCATGGGGTCTGGCACTGAGGCTGTCAAGATGAGCTTTTCTAAATGTAATATTTTCACTTTCTCCCTGTGAAGTTGAAGCCATATACTCTGAAGACTTAGACTATATCAATAGTGCCCGGCCTAAACATCATGTAATAGGAGCATTTTCTGAGGGTGACAATGTGGGTCTAGTGCTGCCTCCTCCATCCCCCCTCCTGCTCCTACCTCCTGCTTCCATCTATACACCCCTGCTGAGACCCCCACAACTCAGTCTGAGGCTGCTTACACAAACAATTAGAAGATATTTTTGGCTTTCAAAAAAAAAAGAAATCATTCAGTAATCATGCCTTCTGTTAGAGCAGCCACTTTGTTTCGAGCCTGCTGCACTAAAACATGCACACACACACAAACCTGCAGACAGACAGAGAGACACACACACACACACACACACACACACACACACAGACACACACAGTACTATAGATGAGCAGAGACTGAAGAGCAAATCATTTCTATGAACCTCGCAGCCCATGATAAACCACCAGAGATCCCATTTACACTTAAAAAGACTAATCATCAGGCCGCATTGCAGTGAGCAGGCAGACGTAATGTACACTGGGCTTTGACTGATAACGCTTTGTCAAAGCCAATACTGGCACTGATATTTCAGACTGAAGGTGCTGCTGAACATCTGCTGATGTTCAATAACTGTAACAGCAAATGCACACAATTATTGGGTTTAAAAGATAATGTGCTGGTGGACATTTGCATATGACATATGTTGTGTCCAGAGATGTTTCAGCATATGGCTGGTGATTACTTGATCATTTTACAGAAAGCATGCAGCATGTAGCACTGTTGTAATATTTCTTAGTGAAACCATTCCTTCCTCTCCGTCATGACTCCTTCTTGTTGCAAATGTCCAGGAGTGCAGGCACATGAGTTTGAGGTCATTGTTTTGCAATGTGCAAATGTCAGAGAAATAGACTGGCAATGATAAAAAGGACTTGATAAGCTCAGAGGCATATGATTCTGCCAGAATGGACAATTTGGAACTGGTGTTCAGCTGTTCTGGTTCTCCATTCCTATCCCTACCTGTGAACTGTGACTGTAATTCATGCAATTCTAGTTCACTGTTTTTGTGGCCCTTTGTCCACTATTTTCCTGGATATAGCTGGAGAGGAAGATGATATCCTCATTCTTTCTTACACCTACAAAGCTCTGATCGGATGATTGTTCCTCCACCAGCAGTTAATGAGCACAACACCAGAGATTTGAGCAACCATTTGGGAGTCTGGAACCAGATTGGATCTCTGGCTAAGATTACATAAGCTGCCCGAACCTAACAATATGTGGGATACAGGATTCCAACCTCAGTCTCTGGTGTCAACGTCCTGTACTTGGTTGGCCAATCATCCAGCCAAATCCCCTCCCCTTGACTCTGTGCATAGAGAATGTGATGAGGGCCACAACTACTGTACAGTTTACTAACCCTGCTGTCTTTGTGCTGATATTGTGTTTTTATTGCAGCCTCTCTGTCTGACACAGATAATATGTGATGTAAGAGTTGATACAAACTGGACCCTCCTGTGCTTTGTACAATCAATCAAACAGCATCATACTGTATCTACCATAACAGAAGTAGGTCATACTGACTGGATCATATGACAGGATTATAAATAATACAGTAAAATAGCTACCATCAATGATGAGACAGTTTGTGGGTTAGAGACGAAATTTTACAGCCTTTTGTTATTGATGTCAGCCAACACAATCATCTTTGCATTATAACTGCATGTGCTCAACATGGCACCTGAGCAGAAAGTAAAGGACGGGTAGCGCTTCAGAGATAGGCAGTACAGAATAACTGTAAAGCTCTAATCTTTCATTAAAAGAAGCAGAGTCACAACTATTTTCTCTGATCACCATCAGGAAGTCAGCCAAGCAAATAACATTCAGAGTAATAAGATAAAAACATAGTCAGATTACACTAGATGAGCAAAAAAAAAAATGTCATTTTGGTGTGGTGGAGATAATCAGCTGCTGTTTTCTCCTGAATAGGAGAGCGATGTGATGTCCTGCTGAGAACAGACATAGAGCTGCAACCGGGTAAACACTGCAAAGAGTTAATAAGCTGCCAAACACCCCCGGTGCTGGGCTTTACAGAAGCCCAGGTACTGCTGGGACTGGGAGCAGGGCTGGAGGGGGGAGGGGGGAGGACGCAGGAGGACGCGGGAGGACGCGGAGGACGCGGGAGGAGGAGGCTGAATCTCCTTGTGTCCCACTGGGACAAAGTGGGCTCCACAACACCCTCCTCCCCCCTCTACCACTCCTCTCTGTCCCTTAAGTTCATCTCCCAGGTAACACACACACAGCTGCAGACAGACAGACACTCTTAATAACAGGCCCTGCAGTGCAGAAAGCGTAGGGCCTTGTTAGCCAACAACCAGGCGTGAAATCACTGCACTGTACTCCCACCACGATGAGTCAATCTATACCTCCTGTTATTCTTTGTTTATGCCTATGTGTGTGTGTGCGTCTACTGAAGATGAGTGTGTTTGCTGGTTTTCCTCCAGGCCACACAGAGTTCTATCTTTGACTGGGTGTGCTGTCTTTTGTTTCGACTCTTCTGCAGCTCAGCTCTAACACACACCTCATACTGTGCATTCTAAACACAACATCAGAGGACTAAGTTAACTTTCCTGACTTTAATGAGAAGGTTTTTATGTCATACACCTGTTACCGTGCACAATTTGAATCTGTACGTTGAAACACTGAGGGAAAAAAAAGGCAACCAAAAACTACAGCATGCAAATATTTTTTTTCCATTGCTGAGGTGGAAAGATTCCATTGATGGCTTATCATTAGCCTGCTGAGGAGAAATAAGATAAAAGCTGATGGAAGTCAAATAAAGCTATGATGTATGGCATGTTTCTGCTCCTTTTTCTTGTTTTTCGTAAGCTGTTGACTCAGCGTCGATATAGAGAGGCTTCAAAGTCTTGACGCCACCTCTGGCTAGCTAGCTGCTTCCACTCGCTAATAGTAATCTAATCGAAGGTTTCTTTCACTAATTTGATGAAAAAGTGAAAAGGGAAAGTGTCTAAAGCAGATCTTGTAACGGATTTTAGAATTTGAATCCTTCATAGATTTAATAGTTAAACAACTGTTAATTTGTTAGCATCCAAAAAACTAGCCTTGCCTGCAATACTCTATTATAATGTCATTTTAAATCTTATAAAGCTCTGCTTTCTAGAGAAAATATGCAAGGTTCAGTGACACACTGTCATAACTCTTTACTGACTTCATGACTGTCATTCTCTCTACGTTTAACCCACAACAGCTTCACGCTCATGGGATGCAAATGGTGTTTGTTAAAGCTTGTTGACAATGACCTTGTCAGCTTCTAACCTTCAAAAAGAGTCCAAAACCATGTCTGCACTCCAAATGGGTCAACAACAGCGTTGTACTGACTTTGGGCTGGACTGAGATAGGCATTTTTGGATCATTTCACACACATTTCCAGGAATAAGAGCAGACGTTAATCCACCTCTGAAAATACTTCCTATTCTTGTGCACAATTTCTTCAGCTTTGAGAAAAGTTGATAGAAACTACGGTACCAAGCTGTACCAATTTAAGGAACAGTCATTATCTACTCACCCTAACGCCGATGGAAAGTCAGGTGAAGTTTTGTAGTCTACAAAACATTTCTGGAGCTTAACAGCAAAACAGCATTGCAGGATTCTCCTAAACAATTGAAATATATGGGGCCTTGTTTTAAAATATAAAATCAACCAAACAAATGAAAAAATGCAAAGCTCTGAGATCTGAAATGAATATGATAAAATGTTATTTACATCATTAACACTCAGTGTGCACCCCATCTGTGGTGGGTGCATGAGCTAACACGTAGCTTAGCTGCTAGTGAAGATTTCAGCTTTAAAAAGGGTGTAAATAATGGCCGCGTTTCCCAGATTCGATCGTTCTTGAGGACTTAAGAAGGCTTTTAAGAAGGGTTCGGCTAAGAAGGAGTGCTAAGAAAGGGGTGTTTCCCAGACGCGTTCTTAACTGCCTTCTTAAGATCCCGCCAAAGAAGCTTCTTAAGAAGCTCTTAGTGGGAGCTGGCCACCGCCGTGGTGCTGAAATATGAATCAATCGATGCCAGGCAAATCGATCACCCACCACTTTATCAGCGTCGGTGCCGTCCCCCACCACCTCCAGGAAGCTCCCCACTGCGTAAAAACGCAGCGCGGCCAGGAGCTGCTCCTCCGGGCTGAAGGCAAAATTGCAGCGGGTTGCCCTCTGGACGTGTGGTGACACGAGCGTGACGAGGCGTTGGATCTCCTCACGGGGAAGCCGGTACTTGGACTGGACAGCCCGGTCCGACAGCACGTCGAGTGGGGAGAAGTACTGACGCACAGAAGCATTTATATAAACCGTCTGGCTTCGCGCACGGCGACGCTGTTGGTTAGCAGTGAGAATATGCTGCATTGCAGCCATGGTGTCTCACACGCGTGGACTTGGGCAACGCCTTTATATAGACTAGCAGGTGGAGACTCTCTTGATGAGGTTCCAGCTGAGTTCAGCTCCACCTGTCAGTTTCCCTCATATCTGTGAAACACCACAGGGTGGTTGATGGTTTTATAGCTACTGTAAACTCAGATGCAGATGCCGAATGTGTGTGAAAACGTAACGAGTGATAGTAATGATGATTTATTTTATTCATGTAGCTACAGGAACACATGGGCAATTCTTTATTTTTATATCCTTATTTTTCTTCTTATGCTATTATTTTTCTTGCGTCAGTGTTCTGCAGCTATGAGACACATTCATCATTACGCATGGTTTTAGTATTCCTTTGAGTGTCCGATATAACTTTCCCTGATGCGGCTGCACTGAGCGTTTGGTCGCTAAGAAGGCTGTTCAGAGTGGGTCAGGGCGATCTTACACTTCCTTCTTAGTGAAAGATCTTCTTAAGCTAAGAACGACTCTGGGAAACACGTCCTTCTTTCACAGCGCTCTTAAGAGCGTTCCTAAGAAGCTCTTAGCGCTTAAGAGCTTCTTAAGCGCTAAGAGCCAATCTGGGAAATGCGGCCAATGTCTTTTACAAATCAATCTTAGATCTTGGGGCTTCCCAAGACTTGGATTATGCCAAATGAGCTGTATGGAGCAATTTTTTTTGGTTGTATTTTTTTGTGTTTTAAAACAAGTCCCCAGCTACTGCAGTTGTTTAGGAGAATGGTGCAATGCTGCTCTGCTGTGAAGAGCCAGAACTGTTTTTTGGACTACGAAACTTGATTGGACTTTCTGTCAGCGAGGGGGTGAGTAGATAGTACTAGTAGGAACCAATCAGCTTGTGGCTGAATGCCACACATAAGGTGGAAAAGTCAGAAAGTATTAAGAGATGGACAGATCGTTGGCTTTTCGAATTATTATGGAATTTGATGATGATAAGAAACCTTCCTTTAGGAACTGTGATGCATAAAATGGATGAAAATGTTTAAATATATCCCCGAAAGCAACATTAATGCAATATTAGGAACAAAGGAGCAATGAGGAGTTACAGGCACTTTTTGATCTAATCCTGTTGTGCTCTCTTCATAATTCTCACATAACACTAACTGATACAATCTGTTCATTGACAGTCCAGAATTCGGACGGAAACAAACACAGTGATAGCACCCAATGCCAGATAAAAACACTGCATCAACACATAAACACTTCCTGCTATAGCTCCCTGTTTTGTGCCACTGGAATTCTTCACAGTGCCTAGCGAGGGCCAGCCACTGCTGCATTGAAGCTCTGTGCCACGCATTCTCTTCCACTAATCACAAGGTTTTTGGCTGTGGCATTATGCTAACTTACACTGGCAAAGGGGAGGGGCCAAGGGGCTGCTTTGATAAGTCGAGCATGGTGAACATGAATGAGGCAGCGACAGGCGAGGCAAAACACACATTCATTCCTCTCACAATGCCGAGCAGCACTTTTAATTAAACCTTATCCAACATGATGAATAATGCAACAGCTTCCTTGCAATCCACCATCTCCTTTCTGTTGCTCACCACGCTGTGTTCAACCATCTCACCCAGTCACATGCATACATTAAGCAGAGGAATGGCAGAGAAGAAAGGCTCTGCTCTTTCTGCGGCACAAACATTATAAATATACAAAATGTTTTTATAGCTTTGCCAACAGGGAAAAATAAGTGCCAGTGCATAAATGAGCAGAAATGGTTCAGATTTCCTGATTGTGCAGTGCACATAAAATATCTTGTTTGGCTGCTTTGTTTGGAATGTGTCAGAACTGACATGGAAATATTTTGTACAAAGTTTACACATGTTGCTGTTCAAAAAGCTCTCGTACTCTGAACTGAAAAGCAGGTAGAACTTTAGAACTCAATTCAGCCTCTATCACAAGGCCAAAGGGCTCAGTGTGACGTTCATGAAGACAAAGTCCGACATAACATGTTCCCCGTGGGAGAGAGATGGCCTCACCGCATTAGACAAGACCAGCCGCTGAGAAACACATCAGTCCCCCTCTTCTAAACTCATGGACACACTCCTAAAGGGATAGAGAAAAGGGGTGGAGGAAGGGTGAGAGGGCTGGGAGGGAGGAGGAGGGGGCTGCCGGTCAGAGAGAAAGGCAGCAAAAGGGATATTCAGAGCATTGAGGAGTGAAAGGATTGTATGGGAGAGTGAACCCATTACAGGGCAGACTGGCTGGGGCATGGGAAGACAGAGAGGGCTGCAGGGAGGTGCTGGGTTGTATTTAGTCCAGAGAGGATCAGCGGAGGGAGGCTTTGCCAGGGAACCTCTGGCCTCTGAGACTCTACTAAAGCTAGACAGGCTGCAGTGAACCAGGAGGACTGCTGAAGTGGAAACTACAATATATTGTCGACATGTCTCAAAATTAACATTACTATAAACAAACAGAGAGTTAGCTCTCTAGGAAAGTGGGCTCTGTATCTAACACTACAATGGAACTTCATTGAATCCATTCAATTATGTTTGTAGGGCTTGGCAATATGGTCTTAACATAACTGTGATAGTTTTAAGATGTATTACAGTACACCATACATTATAAAATCGCTCCAAAAGCACTTCATACATTTTCTTTTTCTGTTTCTCACTGGTGGGCTCCGCCCCAGATACAATGTACTCAGTTGACACACTGCAGCAACCAGGGCCACAGACGCTCACCGATGGCTACAACACTGGCCTGCAGCCAGTTGTCGGTCTGGAGTGTCAGGGCCCTTAGACCATGTCATTAAAAATGGAACAATATAACATTGAAATGTTACACAGCCCTGTATGTTTGGGCTCAGTTTTTAGGTTCAGATAAGGTGTCAGTGAGAGGCCTTTTTTGAGCTAATTATTTTTCAGTGGATATGTTGAAGTTTCAGTTCAATAAAGTATATGACAAAGTTGTTGTTCAGAAGTTTTAAAGAAGAGCACGAAAAGCAATCACAATGAAGCACTTTGAGGAGAGCGCTAAGACGAGTAAAGAGAGCAGAGTAATGGAGGAGGGGGTGGAGGGGTAGCAGAAGCGGGGCGTTTTTTGGAGAGGAATGTGTTGCTGCAGCAGAGCCAACCAGCCATGGCCGTGTGTTGTACCAGCCAGTACCAAAGCCCTGCATGGCCCTGATAAAGCTTTGTACTCTGTAGTTGTACTGCAACTGAAGGCTGGCGCTCAATGTAGCAATGTTTCTGTTCAATCTTTTTATAGCACGGGGCTGCAGATTATTTCAACCGTGATTAATCTGCCAGTTATTTTTATGATGGTTTAGTTAAAATGTCCAAAGATTTTAAAAAGTTCTCATCACAAATTCCTTGAAAGTGACGTCTTCTACATTTCTATCACCCACCTACAATGAAGCACTGAGTTCTCTCCCCAGACAGCTTAACAACCATTCACACCTGGGCTCACCTAGCTTTAGCAACCCACATGAAGGTTGGTTGGGTCAACAGTCCACAAGTGGCTCTAACGACTCTGAAAATCAGAGCTCACACGTGTCCTTAACGACTCTGTAAGGACACTCCCACACAGAGTTTAAAGCCTGCAGCTCCCCTGCAGTTAGCTAGAACTGAAGAAGCCTCTTGGATGAGAGGAGAAACGTCTTCAGGGAACTGAAACAAGTCCAGCTGCCTATGATATAGCACAAAAAATACAGAGAGCCTGAAGTCTACTTGGCACATGGCCTCAATGGAAGAAAGTGTTTTAGTATTCATCAACACTCAGGAAGTGAGTACACTTATCTAACTGCAGGGGCAAGTCAAGTGAACACAACTACAAACAGATATCAATTATCATTGCATTCCTCGTACACAGTTTTTCTAAATAGTCCGAATGGTGGGGAAGCTTCCCCCCTGCTTCCCCTTTAACACTCCTCCCTTTCATGCGCTGACATTCATTTCATTGCCACTCTGTTCCTCTACAGTTTGGGCTCATGTATACTGGGCCCAGTGTTTCCATTCCACTGATATACAGGGCTGCAGTGTGCTGTTAACATGCAGACTCCCCGGCCAGTGTATAATTTGTGAGTCATGTCCAGTTCGGATTGAGTAAGTCTCCTGCTGACTTCCTGACTCGGCTCACTGATGAACGCTGGGAAAACAGATCTGGTACGGTGCAGTCACAAGACCCTCTTGCTCGAGCCAAAAAACAGAGTGACATGCAAAACTAAATGACTCAGCTCTTTTTGATGGCTGCCAAAGTATTGGTTGCCATTTTTTAGTTTTTACTCAGATTTCTATCTAAGTCATCGGACGAAACATGCTTACTTACATTGAGTAACAAAAACTATAAGCCTTTAGAACTAATTCAAGGCTGTTAAAATATATACACATCAGACAGAAAACTTGTCAAGTTGAATGAAAACTGAGAAAACTTCCTCCACAGATGTTGAGGGCTGTGTGACAGCATTGTAAAAAAGTACCCAAAAGTCAAACTTGAGTAAAAGCTAAAAGAAAGATATTCTGTTCAAATATTACTTTGGTAAAGGTAAAAGTCACACACTTGAATATTACCTGAGTAAAAGTCCTAAAGAATCTTAAATAATATGTACTTAAGTATTAAAAGTACAGATAGTATAGATTATACATATATTTACATGTACTGTACACTACAGGTGAATCCATTATTGGATCCAAAATTCAGCATTTTTCTAATTATTGCAATTAATTCAGACCAGCCTGTTCTCTATTCTAACAAACCCCTCTAGCGTCACTACTTGAAGCACCCCTCTAGTGCAGTCTATAAAGAGTGAGAAAACTCCAAGTTGAGGGGTGACGTCTCTAACATTACGTGACACAGTTATTCATTTGCGTAACTCACAATTTGTAACTCACAAGACTGGGTACAGGTATTTTAACCCACAGTATGATCTTGTCCTAAACCTAACCAAGTACTTTTTCTTACCTAAACCAAGTTCTTTTTGTGTCTAAACCTAACCAAACTAACTTGACTGTAGAGCCCTTCATGTGCAAACAGACACTAGAGAGGTAGGTAGAGCATCAGAAGCTTGAGGCCACTGAATAAGCTGCTGTATTCGATGAGTTGGGAATGAGAACATGTTGTTTCAGGTGTTTCTGGTTGGGGGCATGTTGCTTCAGTTACCACTTAGATGATGAACTATAATCCTGAAAGGCAGGTTTGAGTGATAGATCCTTGGATTTGAAACCTTATCAGTAGCCAAAAAGCTGCATGGTGGTTCATAATATTAAAGTTATTATTATGACAATTAATAATTCCTCCGTCTTGACAAAGGCCATGCAAACAGTAGAATTACTAGCTACCCACAAGTGGCTCTAACGACTCTGAAACTCAGAGCTCACACGTGTCCTTAACGACTCTGTAAGGACACTCCCACACAGAGTTTAAAGCCTGCAGCTCCCACCAGTTAGTTAGAACTGAAGAAGCCTCTTGGATGAGAGTTGAAACGTCTTCAAGGAACTGAGTTGCCAACGATACAGCACTTAGAATGTAGATACTAATATCCAGATTTATATCAAATTTGCTGTGCATCTATGTCAACTGATCCCAAACTTTTGCTGACTCTTGGAATTTCCTTTAGCACAACTGTTTGACTTTATACACAATATCTGCCAAAATCCACTGTTATCCATTTTAAAGATTCAATGATCTTCAGTCTTGTACCATCCTTGTGCTCATCATTGAACACAAGATTATGATTTAACAGGCAAATCACAAATATTTGAATATCACATTAGGGGACTCTCTTGATTTAAATGAACTTATGACCTTTCTGACATTATCTTCAGGCCAAACTTTACATTTCTGCTGCACTGCAAATAAGGCCCTGATGATATAGCATCATTATGTTGTTGTTTGCAATAAATACTTAATTCACCAGGGACCACTAGAGGGTCTTCACACTTTGAATATTCTTCATTAAAGCAGTATATACTGTATGCTCTATATTGGCAAACTGATACATATGTATACTCCTTTTACACTTGGTGAACAGGCTCACATACATGTGGACACACAGACAGAAGCAGACAAAAAGGCAGCAATGCACTAAACCGCGTCTAGTCGACCAGAAAAGAAGGCCCTTCCTGTCTGACGGAAATCTAAAGGAAAAGAACACTGGGTAAATCAAAACAACACTGACCAGCGAATCAAGTTAATGAAGATGTTTGAGGCACTCATAATACATCTCCAGATGCCATGGACAAAGCCAGCTTACACAACTGGAGATGAGGAAAAAGGAGGAAGAAAAGGATAGCCGCGGGTTTCGTCTCTGCTGTGGTAGCCACAAGATCCAAGAGGAGATTTTGGATGCATGCAAGAAGTCAAGACTGGTGAGACAGAAGTGTAAATAGGACATACTTATATTTTATATACTGCTACTTCTACAAAGTTAGCACATTTAGTGCAGGCAGCCTCAGCTGCTAACGTAAAGGGCAGCTTGAGAACAACCACATTTTTACAGGAACGGGGGTCAGATTGTTCAATGCATTTTAGTACAATTAAGTTTGTTTATCACACTAGGTACGTACTGTCACTATTGTCATTGTCGCCCTGGCTTTCAACTGGTGGAATGTCACCCACCCGACTGCAGCATCAGCATTCATTGTGGAACTGAGAAGAGGCTCTTCCAACTCTCAAGAGTCCAACATGTCTCCTTCACCAGGACAGAATGAAGGTCAGTGTCCCAGCACCCTTTTCAATTCCTCATATAAACCCATGTAATTCTGTCCCTACTGGAGTTGTTGTTTGCGTCCTTTGCCTCATGTATGTGTTCTTTAAATGTTTTATTTTGCATTGGCACTGCTGCCATGAACCAGCGTAACTGTTCTCCCCCATCTGCCTGGAAATCTCCTCGTATATCCCCTGGTTGTGGTACGAGTCCTCCAGCTTATGCAACATGGATTTCTCTGCCCAAAGAGCAATGAGGCAATCTGTCTCCTGTGTATGCGTGAATCCATTGTACTGTTGTAACCAGTTGTTGTCATGGGTTGTTATGGCTACTGCTTGCTGTTTCGCACTCTAATTTGACGTTGTTGTCGCGAGAATGACTACGTGCTTCCACTTAAACAGAGGACGTCAGATGAGTTGGCGGTCCTTCACTGCGGCGCAGGACGCAGTGCTGTTCCCACTGCTAAAAGAATGTGGCATCATGCGGCTCGGACCACCTCCGAATGTGGTTTGATGGTTGGATCTCAAATGTGTTCTCAATGCGTCTTCGGTGAGTTCCCACCCATACTTAAGGCTGTCCACTTGTGATCGGATAACTCAGAACGGATGATAATACCAGGTGAGAACCACGGCAAGTGTTCACTGGACATAAGCCCTAGTGTCCACTTACTACAGTCTTCAGATTGGCTGCACAATTCAATTTTAATGAAATATGTACTACTATGGTACATGCACAATGACTGGGGTCTGGAGCAAAAATCACAGACTTGCATACTGTGTGAGGTGACCATACATGGCAGGAAGAGGCAGGGCCATTTTCTCTGAGGCAAAAACTCCGATAATGAGCATCTAGAGGCACTGCATATTCATTAGTCCTCTCATCTTCATGCCTGTGCATGCATGTGTGTGTGTGTGTGTGTGTGTGTGTGTGTGTGTTCATCTGTGTGTATGCTTGTGGCTCTGCATGGAAACAATCAAAGTGTGGACAATATTGGAATTTTAATTTTTCCTAAAATAAATAATCAGAAAATGAAGATTTTTGAAAATTTGAATGAAGAAAAGAACTCCAACTGTCATAAAAAAAAATTAAAAAAAAATTTTCAGAGCACACGGCTAATTTCTGTAGTACATGGTGAAAAAATATAACAAAACTAATTTGGGAACAGAAACTTAAAAAAGAATTGATGTTTGATGATTCCCATTAATTAACTTTACTGATGCAGCTACTATGCTTAGCTAAACATTATCCCACTGTTTCAACAAGTACATCACATGTCTCTCCATCTCTCTGTTTCATTAATCATTAATGTGTTTTTAATCTAATGTTTTATTCCATTTCTAGTCTTGGCAATTATCTGTTCAGCTTTCATGAGTCTTAAGGGGCCAAACACAGAAGGAGTCCATGTGGGCTAACTGATCAATTGGCATCAGACATTTGCAGGTACACATTTTGGGAATAACAATCATTGTAGTGCCATCATGAGGCCGAAGCTCAACTATCCAATGACTATAGTTGATTTAGCTGCCTTTTTTAGCTTTGTCCTAATCTAATTCTTTACCTCCTCTGAAATTTACAACACATCCTCATATCAAATGACTAAATAGGTCAACCCGACAATCCACCCCAACCTCCTCGTTATATGTGCTATCACTCTTTACACTACTTCTCCCCGAGTTCCTCCTTATCTGCTGTCTGAATTACTACAGCCACTAGATGTCACGCCTAACCAGAAAAGTAAATATGGGTCATGATGTCCTGATGTTCGCTCTTCTGATGAGGATGCCTTGGAAATATAATCTTATTTTTCCTTTTCAAAAGAAATCATCTTTACAGTAGCTTTACTACAGCTCCTTGCTACAGCCTTGAGACTTCAAACTGTTTTGCATGACATGCATCTTAAATTGGCTGCAAAAACACAGAAAAAGAAGGCGATTGGCTTCAGCTCTGCAATACTCTAAGAAACTGAGAACAATTGTAAGTTTCCACCCAAACCTCTAAACCATTACTTGAACACTGCAGTTAGTTGACAATGGCACAGTGAGGCTTCGGTCTATTGGTTTGAATCAGCTAACATATGTGTGTCATGGTGGTCCACTGTGGAGACACATTGAAAACATTGTAATGGTAGATATTATTTCTGATGGTCTCAGTCCCATTTATCCATTTTAATCAAACACATCACAGTGTTCAAACCCCACACAGAAGGTGTGATATGGAGATCACCTCGTCTTTGAGTAAGGAATATCAGAAATATAGCCTCAGATATTAAGTTGTGTCTGGATCTACATTTGGCAGGGCTCAGTCTAGAGTTTGATAAGGTTTTTTTCAAGGCTGATACTGATTATTAGAAGTCAAGAAAACCAATAATTGACATTTGAAAGCAATTAACATTTAAAATGTAAAAATGTGTGTGAAACGGTAGAATAACTAGAAAAGAATATGACTGGAATATGAAGTAGAAAAAAATATACTGCTAAAGTAGTACCATGTACTACTAATGTAGTACAATTTGAGGTACTTTCCTTGAATATTTCCATTTTCTGTTACTTTAAACTTGTTGATAGGCTATTACTTGTGACATGTAACCAATCAGATGGTGTTGTGGTCCGGACATATGAAAATAGCGAATATCAACTGGATAATCAGCCGATCTCTATTTTAGTCATGTCAGGTATTAAATTACATGCACAACTCCAACTGATTGGTGAGCAGAACCTTGAGTTCAAAATAAAAATCAGTTTTAGTCGTGAAATAATAGTTAAAACCTTCTTGCTGTATTGTCGGGAACACTCAAGTCATTTATGGGAGCTCAGTTGGCTCTGACACAACAGCCAGGAAAAATACAAACACAAAGTGGGTCACATCTCTGCAATGCTTCCTGTAATCACGATGAAAACTGCTAAATACACAGACAAGTCCTCATTTTCCCTGTGTATAGTGAACACTTATGGGTGCAGGTCTTCTTAGCCACCAGAACAGAAGCTTGCAGGTATATACAGTATATAGTGTATATCGTTATATATGGTAGATGAGACGGATAGAATGAAGTGATGTACATAACGTGCATGCAAAAAAATGTGTCTTGTTCCTGTCTGTAAACCATCTGAGCTAAACTCATTATCTCACAATGCTTCACACTGCAGACTGCCAAAGTTAAACTCATTAGCATACTTTATTTGACACTAATTCACTCAGCTGAGGCAAGAAGCTCCAGATCTGCTACTGCAGAGGAGCTGTTGGCTGCACCACATAAGAAGGAATCGGTTGTTCTTTTCTTTTTGGAGGAGCAAAAAAGGAAGGAGGTACATGTGCAATGCTCATTAGGGAGAGCCATATGGTGGAGGGAAGAGGAGAGCAGGGAAAAAAACTGGGAGATGGTTAGATGGAGAGAAAAAGGTTTGTCTGCATCTCTGGAAAACATTTTCCATTGTTGAGATTTATTTACAGCTGTTTGGATAGATCCACCTCACTGGTGTCACATCATTTTCTCCTCTTCTGTCAGTCTTTCAGTTTTTTAGCTTTACTCAGAATGGTAAATGTGTATGGAAACCGAATATATTTTTCATTCCAACAAAGAGCAGAGAGGAAATTAGAAGGAGTTACTATGGGCAATGGGGCTCAGCTCAACCCCACCCAGCCGCCTCTCAGTGAACATGGTTGGACACCAAACTGGGACTGACCAGGTCCTTGAAGACAGGGGATATGGTACAGAGGTGATTTACAGCAGTTCTGATCTGGATTTTTGCTCTGTGATGAGAAGAGAGCGACATAAACTGTCTTATTTAATTTATGTCAAAGTGTCTTCTGTGATGAGTTAACAAGGCAGTTAAGTTTGTTTCAGTATGGTAAAAAAGGTAAAAGTTGTATTTTTCTGTTAAGTAAGGAAATGTCCTTTCTTGACATTTCTTGAGTTTATTTTGTTTATTAATTACAAAGAGCTTGTGAAACGTAGCAAACCTGCCAGTGGCATACATTTCCCAGCTCAAACTATCAGCCTATCACCTCTTGTGTACAAAGTGCTGTTGAAGACAGGACAGGCCAGGGTCATATGAGGCAGTGGGAGAGTAAAACTCACTGATTTGACTGAAGGCTCTCCATTCCTCAAGGCTATGCCTTCAGTTATCCTTCTTTCCCCCACCTCCTATTTCCCCCCTCGGGCTTACAGTGGGGATATACTTTATATCACTTTGTCCCCTAGAAAAACTTTCTGACAGGTTGTTTTGTGGACGGCAAAAATCTATTCCTTCCTGTTGCAGAGCCAAAATATTCTTCTCTGTCCTGCTGACTTTGTAAGTTTTAGACACTGATGGTTTTAGTAGACACCATGGCAGAAACACAGCAGGTGACAAATATTGCTTTTACTCTCAAGAAAGAATGTCTGCACAGCTATGACAGTCCCCTGTATTTATCCCCCCAAAAATGGAACATGGTCACTCGGATGATACCGAAGGCAAGTATGAGAGTGTGTGTTTGTGTGTATGTGTTCAGATAAATAGTTGGCACCTCTTCATTCTGGACATTACAGTGTAGCTTTGCCTGCAGCCGTTATCTTCAAAGTGACACAGTGATGCTTCAGGGCCAGAGTGTCCTGTTGCCGACCTGTGATGGCTGACTGCACAGACAGACTGTAGACAAGCTGCCGCTTTGTGTGAAGCCCGGCCACAAGCACAGGCACAGAGTAACAACCTTCAACCACATGACATCACTTGTCAGAGCTCAGTATAAAACATTTGAGATTTTATTTGGAAAAATAAAAAACGTTGATACTAGTTTGTGAGTAATGCGGGCTAATATGTAACAAGATGTGTCAGTCTGAAATGAGACCAAAAAACAACAGCACTGCTCAGTTCCTCTTGCTCGTCTCATAAGTAAGGTGGCCACGTCCTGAAAATGAAAACTGCTGTTTCCCCCCCAAAAAAGAAAAAAAGAAGTAGCATTTTTATCCTATAATTGCTAAATGTCTAACTATAACGCTGCAGACCAGTGTTTGATGCCAGTGGATGTCACTCTATCTACACTGCAACACCAACATCCATCCAATAATAACCAGATGAGAGCGCTTGGTTTTCACCAGTCAGAGTTCTAACAGATTTCAGTTCGGTCACTGTTTAATTAAAGCGCATCTATCCAACTATAAGCAGCAGATTTCACTCGACATGTCTGCGTCGTGTTACGGGGCGCTCTAGACGACACTCAAGTTCCACCAACAGCACCACGAGGCGTCTTAGCAGCATCCCAGAAGCAGCTCTCCACTCTGCTCTGCGGAGAAAATGCACCATGTCTATTTTTGACTGAAGCGCAGAACAGCCGTGCAGACACGGGATGTACAGCACAACAAAATGACCATGAACACTCTTAAAACAGACAAATAACTAAACAATCGAACTATGTAGCTTACTCACACATAAACATTATCATCAACAAAAAAATGAAGCTTCATGACCTAACCAAAGAAGGACAGCAAAAGCTAGATGTATCATTAGAGTCCACAGAAAAGGACAACAGTGCAGACTGCATTACACAGATAGAAACATATTGTATGTCTGTATAGATCTGTAACACGTGTTTAAGTCTCTGAAGATTTGCTTAAAAGCACTAAGCTGTTGTTTGACTTCTTTCATGTAGCTTTTTGCTTCTTGATTGAATCAATGCATTATGCTTTGCTATGTATGCTGACTGTGAGCACACTGCATCCAATGCTTCATCCACTCGAGCTTAGAGTAGCAGTGACGTGTGCTGAGGCTCAGAGACAGAGCAGCTGTCTCCCACTTCTTGTTGGGACTCCGAGTTGAACTGTGTGGTCACTGAGTGAATTGATGGGGGGAGCCGTTGCCTACCCTCGGCACCAAGTTGCATCAGCTAATCTTGTGAATAATGCAGAATCATGAATAAACATAGATCAATGCAGCACAGTACTGTAAAGAAGACCTGCCTTTTTTCCCTTTCCCTCTTTCTTCTCCCCTCCACTCCTGCCTCCATGTTTTTAACTCCGCTTCTCCTATCTCTTTCTGCCTTTCTCTTCTCTCACGACAAAAACACTCTTTATTTTTCTTCCCTCCCTGCCAAAATCAAACACTCCCACTATTTCCCACATCCTCTGTCACTCTCTAGCTGTCCTTTTCTTTTCCTCTCTGGCCACAGCAGTGACAGACATTGTAGTGCTGTAGTGTTGCTGTGTCTCAGTACGGGTGAGTCAGGCCTGGCCTTCACTCTCAGCTCAATAGCTGCCCGGGTTTCCTCAAAGGCAGCCATCCAGCCAGCACAAAGCCTGCCCACTGGGAATAGACCCACAAAAGAGAAAGGGGCAGCTTGCCTCCTTTGCTCTGCTCCGTCTGAAGCGGCTTGCCTCCACCACCTCCTATAAATAATACAACGCTGCCTCAACAAAAAGAAACCCTGCCCTGCTCCCTCAAGCCTCTGCTTCCATCTCTTCTTTATTCCCTCCCTTTGCCCTTCCCCTTTCCCTTTTCGTCACCTCCTTTACCTCTGATTTTACTCAGCCACAAACCAGTGCTCTAAAGGATAGGCTTATACACATTCATTTAAATATTACATCAAATAATGTATGTGGTGTCTTTGTGCTCATTGTTCTCATTATAACTTGCTGTTTTATATTACCCTGATATCCTAGTATTAAAGAAAAGTTGTAGAAAACAAGTATTTGTGCTTGGCTTGCAGTTGCCTGTTTAAAGTGTATTCATACATCTCAAACATAGGGTCAATGGTCTGACCACTTTTCTGAATCACTGCATAAGATACACTTTGGATCTAAATTACAGTGAAGTCATGCTGATAGTCACTTCTTGGTACAACCTGGCAGTTAATTTGCCTTATCGATATATGTCACATTGGCATCACAATTGTTTTTTTCTTTGGTTATCTTGTGATCTGACCTGTCTGACTTTATGTACCCAACACCAATGCCTCATCGCTGGTCAGAGTCAGACTAAATACTAGTCTTTGGTAAATTCAAATGTGGTCCAATAGGTAGCCTAGATTAGGCCTCCTACCTAACAGTAGTGAAGATGTTGTTATTAATGAGATATCGAAGTACCAAACATGCATTTTAGATGATTCAGGCCTATACACTTTAAAAAGAAAATTAAAGACAGCTAAGAGCATGGCTTGGAACCCATCAGATGTATCAGCTAGGACACATCCACCATTCGGCAAAAGTCTGTCACTATAAAACTTGTACTGCTGAACTGCATTGTTGCTTGGCCTAAATTGGTGTGACTGCTGTGGTGGAACTATTCCTTGTATTATTGTAAGCAAACATTGCAACTGGTTCTATAGCGAGGCGCAGGTAACAATGCCAGCATTTTTAATGGTTCAATGATCAATTTTCTATTTTCCTTAGGAGTAGAACTACATTAACCACTGGTACTACCAAGTACCAAAAAGGAGATGCCGACTGATTCTGGATTTCGGGTCGGATGCTGGTACCGATATTATGAAGAATTAAATTCCAATGTTGATATTTTTTCAATGATCACTCAAATGTGGTTATCAAACACTTGTGACAAAGACATGTAATGGAGACAGGATCATTTACAATTTACAACCATGACATATAAAATGACATGTGTGAACTGAAACAGAAAACTAGACTGGGAATTTAATAATGATGAATTACCCCAAGCTTCATCATCTCTAGAAAAGAAAACAGAAAAGAGCTATTTTTTTATATCAGTGCATTTCAGAAAAAACATGTACACGCCTATATGCTATACATCTGACTTTGGCCAATATTGACTGATAATATCTGCCAACTAATATATCAGTCGGCCCCTATCAAAAATCTTCAACATAGGGATGATTCAACAAAAGACTGCACTTCAGTTGGTGGTCATGGCATGCAGACACACACACAGACACACACACACACACAGATATCTCAGCCCCGGCTGCTTTGACCATTCTCTTGTGAGTCCACCAAATTTATGAAAGTGTAACACTTAATGGATGGAACTAGTTGCCTAACAACATGTGGACTGCAGGATGAGGACCACAATCCCTGGCATCCAGGTACTGAGCTTTGTGGGGCTGTTTTTTGTGTTAAACAGCATTTCAGACAGCCAAAGACAGCAACTCAACTGATGCACAATGGTGTGATAGCATACATTTGTTGTGTGTTTCAATAGCTATTGGTCTTATACTTTTCCCCTACTTACTTACAAAAATATAGCTGACTTTAACTAATTAAATACAGGAATATTGTGCAACTTCAGTACACTGAGATTGTTTAACTGATTGTGACTATAATACTTGGAGGGAAACCCAGTTTAAATATGTGCATGAATTATGTTTGTGGGAACATATAGATGGCTGTGTGCATGTGTTGGTGTAATGTGTAAGTGTATTAATGTGAATGTGTGCACGGGGATTAGGCTGCTATCAGTGAAGCTCTCCCAGCCTGTCAGGCTTTGGGCCGGCTCTGGACAAAGAGGCTGATTTCAATGTAAATGCAGCAGCTGAGAGGACACAGCTCTCTCAGTGGGGTGACTTCCACCCTCCACGTGCGTGCGCGCACACACACGCACACACACACGCACACACAGAAACACCATGAGCCTTCAGATCAGGATACACACATTCAACATATTCACTGGAATAGTCAATATTCAGCTCCCAGCTTCTCCATGTTTTATAGGGGGGACAGCACCAGATACAAGACTGAGGACTCTTGTGGAACTTGCAGATTTTTAGCTGAAGAGTAGCTGCGTCTCGTGGGTCTTTGCACCTGTCAGTAATTATAGATATAATCTGGTCCACAGTGTTGTGTTGTGGCCCTGTGCTGGCCCTCACAATCCTGAGTCCATCATTAGGCCGACCATTATCCCCATGCCTGGCCTCTGCACCTCTTATTACATGCAAATAGTGCAGCTTTATCTGAGCGGTGAATGAGACCCCCGTTTCTAAAGAATGAGACACCCTCCTCGCCCACTCAAAGCCATTCCTCCATCTATTACTGCATTCTCTGCTTCAGTGCAGACAGCACAGATCTCATGGTGTCAGTGTTAAAAGAAAAGCTGTGGTGGGATGCAGATAAGTGTTAGGCTGGGAGATGTCAGTATGACTGCTTGATTAACTGAACAGCTAATGATCAAATGGGTAGAATATTAGCCTGTTTTAAAATATAAATCAAACACTTTTTTATGTGCATTATATTTTCTTGTCAAAAAACAATAAAATACCTACTTCTCCTTTGAGTTTGAATTTGAGCATCTTCAAAAGGAAAAAATAAATAAATAAAGTTTAAAATCTTGGGAAGCGTCTGCCACACCAGAAAAAAAACAGTATCACATTACAACGTGATAGTTTCATTGTACAAACGTGACAAGTTTAACGTTATAATGTGATCATTTATATTCTTATTATATCTCTTTTACATGATTTAATTGAGGTCTACATCATGCTTTGGTTGAGCCAGGGTGAGATTTTGCTGTCATTGAGCACGGTGGTGATGTTGTGATCAGTATGTGTCCAGTAAGGAGGGTTGTAAAGCTCATGGGGCTGTATAGAGGACAGAATCAGTCCTCGTCCCTCTGGAGGAAGTGTCATTTCTCATTGATCAGCTGGAGGCATCGTGGATACAAGCAACCCAGCACAGCTACTGACAGTCCTATCTTTCTACATGGAGTTTGACAATGATAGTGATTAAAAAAGATGATGACAACAACTCTGTTTGAAGTATATTGGCAAACTGCTCTTTATAACCGGAGGAGGAGGAGCGCTGAGGTACGTCTCTGTGTGCACAGTGTGGTGCTCAGATCTCAGTCCACTGATGGAACAGGACAGGACATAGGACCTATTTCTCTGATACCCCATCCAGCAGCAGAAACATTAAGTGTGTCTCCCCCTTAAGAGAGATGATGCACGCGTTTACTGACTAGACAGAGTTTAACTTCATTGATTATTGAAATCTCCTGAGCTCCATCACTGCTGTTTCCTCTGGAGAGTATCCTCTGTACTGGTCTGTTAAAACTACAGATTTAGTTTTGCTGCTTAAAAGAGCCATGATGTTTGCTACAGTGACATTACTACGTGCATGGAAAGGAAACCTTTAAATGACTGAAAGCAGCCTCTCTAATCATTAAAGCACAGTGTACATGTGTTGTGAATCTGCCTATGAAGGTGCATCTTACTATATGAATACTGAGCCCTCTATATAGCAAATCAAACACTGCGACATTGACTTTAGATTAAGGGCCCATTGACATTGATTACTGCAAACGCCTTCTGCTGCTCCGAGATGCGCCACCAAAGCACCTGATATCACCTCATTTTGGCTGCAGGTTGTGTTATTAATATGTTCCTCATTAAGGATGAATTATTTCACCCATCATTCCCTATTAATCAGAATGATAGTTCTCATGAGCTGTCCTGTCCAATCAGTGGACTGAGATCTGCGCACCGCATTACTAACACAGCAGCGCTCCTCCTCCAGTTAAATAGAGCATTTTGCTCATAACAGTCAAACAGAGTTGTTGTCATCATCTTTATGATCACTATCAAAGGCAAACTCCATGCAGGGTTCAGAAATAATTCAACCTAATTTAATTTGTCTGCATGTGTTTTTCTTTCACACATTTTACAAGGATCTTGAAATGGTCATAGCAGCCATATATAGGCTAATCCACGCAACCTAAAACCTTGTTAGCATGTAGCATGCCCCTAGCATTCAAACAGGAAACAGAAAGATTTTTTTTCTTCTTTTCAAAGGTCAGTGACACGAGGCACGCTTAGCTTACACACTGATGAGGGTAAGCTGTTGAATGGAAAAATGTGTATAAAACTTAACAGAGGACCAGTGGTGGACAGTAACAAAGTAAAATTACTTGAGTACTGTACTTAAGTACAGTTTTTGAGTATCTGTACTTTACTTGAGTATTATTTTGGGGGGATACTTTTACTTTCACTCCACTACATTTGAAGGACAAATATTGTACTTTTTACTCCACTACATTTCTATTGATGCTCTCGTTACTCACTACTTTTGAACTTACGTCAGCTGATGATTTTTTTTTTATATAATTTTTTTTTCCAATATTCTGAGAAAATAAACTGTTTCTGCTGATTCGCGTATGGTTTGTCTTAGTCGTATTGCCGTAGCTGTACTACGTCGTGCTATACAATCCATACAATGGAGGAAGAAACTGGAGAAACAAACATGGGGAAACTCCCACCGAGCCCCCGTGGCCTTAACTCAAACCCATGTTTGAGATTTTTGTCACAAAAACTGATTTGTTTCAGATTAAATGTTTGTTGTGCTTACAGCGAACAAATTGTATCACGGCTTACAAAAACTCATCTTCCAACCTGAAAAAGCACGTTGCAGTATGTAAAGTAGCTACTGACGTTAGCTAGCTTAATGTTTGTTAAATGGCAGATGAACATTTTAAATGTAACTGTATGAGCTTGTAGTATCATAATTTTTATACGGTTTAAAAATATGGCAACTGTTGCAGTGTAGTCAAAGGATTAAGTTGACTTTCTGTTCATGTTTTTTATACAATTCATATCAAAGAGTCCAAGGTAGGGGTTAATGTGTGTGTGTGTGTGTGTGTGTGTGTGTGTGTGTGAGTGAGAGTGAGATAGAGAGAGAGATGCAGCTGTCTTTGATGTGGGTTATCCGGCTCATTTTTGGCTGTGATGCATGATATAAGTAAAGTAAACTAGCCAATAAGTTGTTTATCCGTCAACATAAGTTCTTGTAGTGCCTATTTAACTGAAGATATTCAGTTCATATTTTCTATCTTTTTTATGTAGAGAAAGCATGGATGTCAGATGCAAAAATATACTGAACTGAAGGACACACTGAATGTTACGATAAATGTTCAGGCATTAGTAAATATACTTCATGATGTGTTCAAATGTAACTTCAACATGTAGAAATTTCATTATTTGATGAATGCAGCTGAGTCTGTGTTCTGAGGCTTCTTGCCTTTATTTGTGAGCTATAAACATGTATAAACAGAATCGCATCAGTGTATTGTATAATGACAATAAAGCTACTTTTCTGTCCTGTATTTCCTGAGATATTTTTAAAATACTTTTACTTAAGTAATTTTTTAAGCAAATACTTTAGTACTTTACTTAAGTAATATTTTGACTAAGCTACTTTTACTTGTACTGGAGTAATATTTGTCAAGGAGTATCTGTACTTTTACTCAAGTCGTGAAGTTGTGTACTCTGTCCACCTCTGCAGAGGACTAATCAAAAAGTAGACACAGTCGCTTCACATTGACTGACACACTTTAAAACTTTAAGATAAAAGACATTTTAAAAGAAAGAGTAAAGATACTTTGGACCTGCAGTCATCATGTGTCATTGAACCAGTTAAAATAGTTAAAGTTTCACCTCAAATGCATCTGTATGTTTTCATATTGTGCCTGTGAGTGTATGGAACAGCAGCTGCTGCGTACTGCTTGTGTCTGCTTCGTGCATGGTAATGAGCATGTACCTGTCAGGCAATCATGTGCAGGATGCTGCCTCAGGTCAGTGCTTGCTGCCAGAGGATGCCTTTCCATGACTGTTCCTTCGTGCACACACCTGTATGCTGTCCCCGCTCTCTGTCTGCAGCTTGACATTTGGTACAGTGAAGATAGAAGACACTGCAGGGGAAGAAGACGCAAGCGGATTAGAGGTATGTAGGCTGACAGGAAAGAGAACATTTCCAAGTGAGTTGTTCAAGATAGAGACGGTTATTAAACAGTGAGTATTTGAATATTTATATGCAGTGAGTCTTTTTAGGATTTAACTTTTTTGCCATGAGGAGAAGTATCTTTCAACATTTTAACAGTGCTCACTTGCTTCTTCTAGTAATTAGGTAATTACTATAAACTAGTAATAAAGTACTAGGTATAAAAAGTAAAGAAGGTCTGAAGGACAGTGCTTATGGCCAGATGTACCCTCCACAAAAAGATTAACGCATCATTTTCTTTTTGCTCCCATTTTTTACAAGTTGCTTTTGGAAGTGAAATGAACATTCAGTTCAGAGGAAACAGCTCTGATGCACATTCCTGCAGTGACCATGCCAACTGCATGCTCTCTCAAAACTTGTGACATCTGCGGCCTTGTGTTGTGCACTAAACTGCACAATTAAGGCCCTGTCAACACATACAAAGGTATTCCTTGAAAATAAGCTTTTTTCTGTGAGTTCTGGCCTTTCATACACAACAGCATTTTAGGTCACTGAAAACTGACCTTTTGGAAAACTCTATCAGGGTGAAGATTGTGAAGTTGTCTGCAGCATCATTGGCAAACATGAACATGTATAGTTTATGTTATGATAATGAAGTATTTGAGTTTGTACAGCGATGGAAAGGATTGTTATATTGTTTGACATAATATTAAGAAAGACACAAACGGACATGGATAATACAATGATGGAAACAAAAATGGCCGCTTGCAATGTTTTGCTGGCATGTTATCCAACCAGATTTGGTGAAAAAGCAGTCAAGCAACCGACCAGAGTTACCAATCCTGTTTACACAGCACATGCACGCCTAATGTACATGAATGGCTATGAGATGTGAATTTTCCAGTGTGTTATATGAATGGATGGATCATCTTGGATAATATATCCAATAACTCAATAGAATGAAGTAATATTGAGGAATGAGCCTCCTTGAGCTGTGTGTCACAGTCTCTGCTGTACTCCCAGAGGTGGATGCTGGTGTTCACCTTTACCTCTTATCTCCTCCTCTGCAACCCATATCAATGCGTGGCTAAGGCCCAAGGGCACTGCAGTATTTATAGCCATCTGTCACGCTTATATTTTAGGAAATAGTGATATCAGCACAAATGGATTCTCACTGGCTCCATTCTGAGTACATTATCTCCTCTAACTTGGAAATAAAGGCAATCATCTTAGACAAGAGTACAGTGGAATTGGTCAACTGGTCAAGTACTCTGTGGAAACACTTTCACTACACTTGTAGATCCATGTAAATCTAGCAGAGGATCCAGAGAGACAGGAGTTCTCCCAAGGCATTTGCTCTCACTTCTCACACTGCCAGACACCCACACACTCTCACTGAAATCAAATTAAAAATGTCACAATCCAATCCACACATTAACAGCAACCTCAGGAGCTCTATTGTCTCAATAATTCTGCCATTGTGCCTGCTAATCTGTCTGAGTATTGTCTGGATAAATCCATAATACTCATGACAATAGAGTGCACAGTTGGCCATAGAAAACATACTGTTTATCCCTGTAGGGATAACAGGGACATGTACTTGAAAGGTTTGTCAATTTCTCATCCATCAATTACTTTTTTTCTTGACCATCTTTTACTTGGATAGTTTCAGAGTATTGGTAGTGTTGTTTAAACTAGCTGTACAAAATGCTTTAACTGGACTGCTCCCATTGGCTCCAGTCCTTCCTGGTGGAACAACATGATTACCATGCTGCAGCTGTAGCCAAATACTCACAACTGGAGTAATTAGCCAGTGCTTTATCTCACATTCATTTCTAATTTGCATAATTTTGACACATCCTTCCCCCACAAAAGTGCAAGCAGCAAATCCCCACTTGTCTTCCATATGCACACATGGAAGACACTTTGTGTTTATCCACTCCTGTCCTCATTTCATGAAACAGTTTTAATTCAGTCCCATTCTTCCCTCAGTGGCTCTGCTGCTTTGCCAGCGTGTCACATGAACGTGCAGAAAATGG
The DNA here is from genome assembly GCA_039737535.1 of Lagodon rhomboides. Taxonomy (NCBI): domain Eukaryota; kingdom Metazoa; phylum Chordata; class Actinopteri; order Spariformes; family Sparidae; genus Lagodon; species Lagodon rhomboides. The sequence continues at coordinate 258,949 of CM077788.1, read as the reverse complement.
AGAATCAGAGAGAGAGAGAGATAAAGGGGGAATAGAGAGACAGAGAGAGCAAGCATGACAGAAATCAAAATGAGCCATCTCTCTCCTCTCTCCTTCTCTTAGTGACCGCCGCTTTATGATTCTTTTCAGACATGGCAACCTGCTGGGTGCTGATAACAGGATTAATAATGCTGAAAAATCCTAATCGGGGGAATTAAAAAATGGAATTCTCCCATTAATATTACCACCATGTCAGAGGCAGCACAATCAGGTCTGTTGAGCAGGCTTCTCACATCACTAATGAATACCAGCTTAAGGGATTGTTGATGTATGTATATGTAGCCTGACAAATAACATGGATATTCAGTCATCTCTGACATACTGTCATGCAATAGCCCAATTCTGTAGGATTAATTGAAATATAGCTTAACTGTTGAAACCCCCGACTCTTACAGTATTCATAAAAACCTGCTTTAAATTGAAGATGTGTTGATAGCTAAGATGCTGTGTGTTTCTGAGGTGCTGTGGGCCTCAGTGTGCTGTTGCTCTGGGCAAACAAGCAATCAGGAAGAGGGAAAATCAAACTGAGCATGCAGCTGTGACCAGTAGAGGTCCAGCTGGGTTTACAGTCCCACAGCATCCACATAATAAGACAGGCTTTCTCTGCATGAACAACCCCAGGTCGCTGCTCGTGTCTTCTTCACACAGAGACAGAGACAGAGGCAGGGAGCAGGAGGATACTGTATGATCCAGTGGAGCTGAAGGAGCTCAAAAAAAGAGAGCGAGAAGGGCAAACAAATGGAGAAAGACAGATAAAAGAGTAACAAGACAAAGGCCAAGTTTCTTACTGTGTATATCTGCACATATATCTGCACATGTCAGGATATTCTTGCTCTTACTGGGTGTAACCAATGTCCTGATTACTAGTGAGTTCTTTAAAGATCCATTGCACAGGATTTAGGAGGATTTAATAGCACCCACTACTGGATGTGAGATGAACTGCAATGGACTTGAGCTTCTGTGCTTTGATTAGTCACTACAAACTATGTTACCCTCTTGCCATTTCACAATGATGAGTCATACGTCTACTGTTAATTTGGTGAAAGTAACGCTGCAAAAGTGGTGCAATTAGAAATGCATACTAAATCCTACACACTGGAGAGTAAGTTATGACTCAGAGAAGTATTGCAGTTTTTGATGCTAATTATTGCACCTGACTGGTTTGACCCTTCTACATAATTTACAAAATAGCTACATTTCTAGAAGACAACACCCACATTAACCATGGACTGGTCACCCTGCTGCCGTCTGGCAAAAGATACAGAAGTATCCATGGCCATATCACCAGACAACAGAGCAGCTTCATTCCTCAGGCTGTGAGACTCCTGAACTCCACCATATTTTTTGTTTTACTTGTGAACCATGAAGGAATTAATTATGTTGTAAAACATTTTACATTTACATTTTAGGGCATTTATCGCTTTGGACGCTTATGATGTGCTTATGAATTACTATGAGCAATGAGCAATAAAGTCCTGTCAAAAACTCAGTTGCTATATTGCATATTATGACCTGAGAACACATTAAGCCGCACCTCTCAAGTGTGAGCTGTCTGCACAGACAAGTGATGTCAGAGCTACAGTAATGGGTGTGTTGTGTAACGTACTGTCCTGCAGCTCCCAGAGCCGTGGGGGAAGGTTACTGAAGTATTCGTGGTTCAGCGCTGCCTGGGCTGACAGCCGGTTCTTTGGGAAGCACTGGAGGAACCTGGACGCCAACTCCTCAGCATGGTCCACATAGCCCAACCTGACACACATAAACACATGTAATCAGAGAGCGTGGCCACAGAAACATACATATTCAGTATATATAGAGATACATTAGAAAACAGGCAGTCAACCTACTCAGACCCAAGAAACCAACTGCTTCTGTTTCAGTCAAATAAACTGTAGTTACCATCACACCCACCATTCATTCATCCCTCTGAGAAAGCAACTCACTTTTTCTCCAATTCACAGAGCTGCTGACAACAAAAAATAAGCATTTTAATTATGCTGAAGGTGTGCTGACTCAAGAGGAAAAACTCTTCTTAGACACACACGCACACACTGTAGGCAAAAAAGCACACACACATTCTTACACCTTTCTCTTTTGAGCTTACCTCGTACGTGGTGACTGGGTCACCATGAGAAACAAAAAGTGTTCATTAAAGCAGGATCTAAGATGCAAGCAGATTTGAGTGTGGTGTGTGTGTGTGTGTGTGTGTGTGTGTGTGTGTGTGTGTGTGTCTGGGTGTGTGCTCGTACAGGGAGTCACTGAACTCCTGAACCAGCCCTACGTAGCAGCGCTGAGGGGGAGAAGGGAATGAAACTAAATGAAGAGCAACACATTCCGTGAGTAATTAGGCATCCATTGCATTAAATAAACATGATGTTATTGGGTGCAGCTCGTTGGCCTGCCGCTCGCACTGCTCAGAGTGCCTCTCATGTTCTGCAGACTTCTCATGGTTGGCTCCGTAGTCAAGCACTCTGACAGCCACTCCCATGGCTCTCAATAGGGATCTCAACTCGACTTATCAGCAGAGAGACAGAGGGAGGATGAATCTCTGTTCAACTCATCAACGCCACTCAGCAAAGAGGCAGAGATAAAGTTAATGAAGTCCATCAGGGCCTCTTCTCGCCTCTTTCACGTACAGCTCATACATTCTGTTTAACTCTTTAGGCTTTCTAAGGCCAGTGCTGAGCTTTAGTTTGAAGCAGCTATTCAATATTTTAAAAGTATTTATTATTTTCAATTTTTTCAGTTTTGTCGGGTTTAGGCCACAAAAAATGGGAAAAAGAATCATCCAAAAAATAATGGTTTGGATTCAGATACGCTCTTTCACAATGTTATCCACACATTACTTCACCTGTCTCTGTCCTTTTACTGAATCAAAGCTATGACATTACAAAAACGCAATTGGTCAGTTGGAGTGACATAAATTCTGATATTCCAGAAACAATGCCCACATGGCAAAATCAGATTGTGTACTTCCTGGGATTTATCTCCCATATTCTTCCACACCAGCATCTAAAGTCATTGCTATGTATATGAAAAATGACTTGATTTTAACGTCAAGATATTAATTTGCAATGGCAGAAAAACCACAAGCACTACAGCGCGGGTTCGTTCATCATGGTGACTTGGTTGTCCATATCCATAAAACTCAACAATGCTCCCCTCTCAATTTTTTTTTATCAAAATACTATTTGTATTTATATATAGCTCAGTCATTGTTCAGTTCTCCGTGTCCTCCTTTTATTGTCTATGTCTGAGCTAACTGAGGCCTCTCGATTAGCTCATGCACATGCCCCATAAATCGAATCTCTCACCACGGACTGTTCTCCAGCCACGGACTGTTCTCCCACCACGGACTGTTCTCTCACCACGGACTGTTCTCCCACCACGGACTGTTCTCTCACCACGGACTGTTCTCCAACCACGGACTGTTCTCCAGCCACGGACTGTTCTCCCACCACGGACTGTTCTCTCACCACGGACTGTTCTCCAGCCACGGACTGTTCTCCCACCACGGACTGTTCTCTCACCACGGACTGTTCTCCCAGCCACGGACTGTTCTCCCACCACGGACTGTTCTCTCACCACGGACTGTTCTCTCACCACGGACTGTTCTCTCACCACGGACTGTTCTCCCACCACGGACTGTTCTCCCACCACGGACTGTTCTCTCACCACGGACTGTTCTCCAACCACGGACTGTTCTCCAGCCACGGACTGTTCTCCCACCACGGACTGTTCTCCCACCACGGACTGTTCTCTCACCACGGACTGTTCTCCCACCATGGACTGTTCTCCCACCATGGACTGTTCTCCAGCCATGGACTGTTCTCCCACCATGGACTGTTCTCCCACCATGGACTGTTCTCCCACCATGGACTGTTCTCCAGCCATGGACTGTTCTCCCACCATGGACTGTTCTCCAGCCATGGACTGTTCTCCCACCACGGACTGTTCTCCCACCACGGACTGTTCTCCCACCACGGACTGTTCTCCAGCCATGGACTGTTCTCCCACCACGGACTGTTCTCCCACCACGGACTGTTCTCCAGCCATGGACTGTTCTCCCACCACGGACTGTTCTCCCACCATGGACTGTTCTCCAACCACGGACTGTTCTCCCACCATGGACTGTTCTCCAATCATGGACTGTTCTCCAACCATGGACTGTTCTCCCACCATGGACTGTTCTCCAACCATGGACTGTTCTCCCACCATGGACTGTTCTCCAATCATGGACTGTTCTCCAACCATGGACTGTTCTCCAATCATGGACTGTTCTCCAACCATGGACTGTTCTCCCACCACGGACTGTTCTCCCACCATGGACTGTTCTCGCTGCTAGACTCTGGAAAGAGGTTCCACAGCCTTCGAAGCAGAACAGCCAGGTTCTATAACAGCTTCTTCCCATAAACCATAAGACTGTTGAACACAAATTAAAATCCCTCCATCCTCCCTCACACACCCACACACACACACCCACTCAGGACTGCTTCACTGGACTGTGCAATAAAATAATACACAGGTGCAATATGTTTTATATAGAATTCTATGTTTACACATTTTATTTACTTATTTTTATGTAAATACTTGCTGCTGGTTTTATCCTGTACTATGCTGAGCCAACTACAACAACATTTCATTCTGATCTGCACTGTAATTTGCATTTTGAATGACAAATAAAGAAAGTCTAAGTCTAATATTAAATATTTAAATTCTTATAAAAAAAATACCATCCTTATCCAAGCGTATGACAAAGCCACATGAGATATGGTTGAGAGAGGCTCTGTAGCAAGGATGGATTTTAACTAAATACAAATAAAATTAAGGATAATCAGCTTAGTTATACAAGGTATCTTCCAAATTCTGCCATGTTACAAATGCAGTATAACAGATGACTTAATTACTACTTATCTCTCTGTGATTAACCAGGAAAGTATTGTTAAGAACCAGACTCTCTGTTCAGCTGAGTTAAGTTTCTTGTCATTGCTTAAAGCTAAACTTTCTAATGATGCCATTATCTTTTTTCCTCTGCATAAGAATAGTTTCAAAGAAACATGGCCAACCCTAAAACATTAATAAATGCATGAGCAATGCACTGGTCTCTGCGACTTTGTTTATTACAGTATCATTGTCCAAAGACATGAGAATTTCTTTCTCAGTGCACATGAGAATGAATGCCTCAAGTTTCTTCTGGGTCAAAGTGCTCCTGAGTCTGTTTTTTATGAATTTCTATGTTGAGAAACTTCTCTCACAGGCTACTTGTGTGATGGACAGTGTTAATAGCAACCTGTAGGCCAGTCCAATCACATGGTAGGCATCAGTTAGCAGATTGTAGAGATTGAGAGAGGATGAGATGAACACAAATGACACAGTTATAACAGGACGAACAAGTTTTGCTCTCTAGTTCAACATCCTGATGTTCCATGGAAGGATCCTCCTCACTTCCTTGTGGCATTTCACTAGCTGTCCTGACAGTGTAACCCTCCAGAGGGAACATCTTGAGTTTGTCCCACTGACATGCAAGACTGTAGAGTTCACTACATAATGTGCCAACTGTAGCTCTATCGCTTATTTCTTACAGAGCAGAGCTGGGGAGTCCATTTTCCTTCACATGAGCAAAATGTCTAGGGTCTAGACAGGCAAAATCTGAGCAAAGTTTTGCATTGGCAGAAAACCTTCTATGGATACTGTCTGTCACTGTGTCCACAATGACATTATGAACTTTGACCTTGAATTCAGCATCAGCTGATGCTAGCTGCTCATCTTCTGCAAGCTCTCCTGGTATTCTTTTCTTTTTTCTGAACCTTCCCTCAGGAAGGGCAGTCTGCACTACCAGCTCACACTCTTCCTCCTCTTGCAACTTTTCATTAGCCCACTTCACAAATTCATCAGCTGCACACTTAACTCCTTCAAAGTCCCTAACACACTGCCTGAGACCCTCCTCTGTCCCCTCAACCAGACGTTGTGCTGTGATGATATCCATTACCCTTGTCTGTTAGTATTTTGAGAGAGGGGATGTCTGCTCAGAAATGTGAAAGAAAGTTTGTGCAGTGAGCACTGTCTCATACCTCAAAAGGCCTTCTATGAATCCCTTTGCCTTGGCCCTCACAGTTGACTGTTGTGTTCTGTCATCTACAACGGTGTGCAAAGTCATAAGCACTTCAAGAAACAAGGCTCCCTGAGGATTCCCAAAGCACCCAAACACTTTACTTAGTGCCTGATCCTTAGCCCATCACCTAGTTGGCCCTACTGGGCACAGTCATCTGTGATGCTTGTCCTGACTAATGTCTTCCCACTCCCGCATGTGCTTGTATGACTTTCTTAGGAAAACTGCTATATCATTAAGCAGCGAAAAGAGGGACGCACTTTCCACAACACTGCCTGTTGTGTCTGCCAGTACAAGATTCAAAAGATGTGCATAACACCATATATGAATCTGATTGGCGGACTGCTCAGAGAGGAATGTAGAAAACCCCTGATACTGTCCCTGCATATTAGCTGCTCCATCTGTGGAGTTGCCCACACATGTGCCAGTATCGATAATAAGCTCCTGTAGCACCTTTTTCAGGTGCTCTGCAAAATGCTGCCCTGTAGATGACTCACACTCCACCAGAACAATCAGTCTTTCGTGAATGACATCTGTTACATATCTGAGAATGATGGAGCACTGGTCTTTGCTGCTGATATCTTGTGTGGTGTCAATTTGGACTGAAAACATGCCAGTTTGTCTTACTTCTTCGGCTATAGTCGCCTTTATCAGTTGGCTGATGACATCCACAACTTTATTGAATGTGTCTTTTGACAGCAGTGTAACTAGAGACCCTCTGCCTTTTGCACCAGTTTCATGCTGCTTCTTGCTGTTTTCTATGCAAGTGTTTACATGCTGTTGTAGGCAAATGTCATATCTGCTCAAGAGTAGAATCAACTCTAGGATGTGGCTATGATTAACAGCAATGTTTTCTAAGCTTTAACCTGCCTCCTCATCTCCCCTTTAGCTAAGGCCACATTTGCCGATGACTTTAATAACATCCGCAATGCGCTCCATCACCTGACGTTTCTGTTTCACTTGGTCAGCATGCAATGACATTTGGTTGCCAGTCAACAGGATTTTTACATCTGCCTTTTGTACATTCAGAAAGTAAGCATCTGCACTATCTGTGTGTCTTACTTTTTTCGTGTTCCACTATTCTTTGGTGAATGTGTTTCCAGTCTTCTGTGCCTCCCTTTATGAAAGGGCCATTACTAACCAGAGGTGCAAATGCTAGACAAACAGAGCAGTACAGAGACTGATTTTTTGCACAGTAAGTCAGCCACTTGCCGTTGGTTCCATCTTTGCTATTGAAAACTTTTGGTATAGCAATATTAGTGGTTTGTTGAGGATGATAAGAAAAAAATATATGTATATCCTGTGTCTGAGGGTGAGCAAAGTAGTCAAAACTATCAACAGACTCATCTTCATCTGTCTCATTCCTAACTTGTGGTTCAGGGTTCTGCTGCTGAGCTGCTGCCTCTGGAATCAGTCCCTGGGTAGACTCTGCTCTCCCTTTCACTCTTCCTCCAGTTTCCCTAGACTTGCCTGCACCTGTATCACATAAAAACCAATAATCTGTAAGGCTTTAGCATATCTTATTCACTTTCAATTGTGTGTTTTGTTTACTATCTTACTTTTGATGATAAAAAGTATATCAGGCCACTGCTATCATTTGGGCATAAAAAGTGGTTATATTGGAACTGATGCTTGCTTGTTCACACACTAGCTCACCCACTCTTTCCATGACAGTGTAGGAGAAAGACGCAAGGGTTCCTACAACAGCAGCTATGTCTTCCTCATCACTGGCTCCTGGCTCTGCCTCTGATACTAAATCACATTTTAAAAATGGTCATAATTCTCAACACAAATCTCCCCTTTTTCAAGTCAAAAATTCAAGTCGGTTTCATTATTGTAGTGCAGAATCATCTATCATCATCCATTATCTCAGGACATTTTTCATATAGAGCAGGTCTACACCATACTCTTCATTATATTAATTCTAATAATATTCACTCAATGAGCAATCCTACCTGCCCACCTGTGGTGGGCTCATGGCTGGTGCTTGCTGCTGCATCTTGCATCTGAGGGGCTACAAAGTTTCCCAGTTATGTGGCATCGGGTCATACTATTACTTAAAGGGGACATATTATGCAAAACTCACTTTTTCGTTGCTTTTCTATGTATATTTGCGTATCCGGAGTGCCTCCCCACCCCTTACGCATAAGTTTCGACAACTAAGTCAATGTTTTGTAATCTGCAGAGTCAGAAAATGGGTCTGTAAGCGAGCCGTTTGTATTTCACCTGGATTGTGACGTAACAGTCCAGGTGATTTGAATACTCCTGCCCTCGTGCTCGGTATCTCCATAATGTTAATAATGTAATGTTAATGGTAATATTAGGTTAGGCAGGCTATATGTTACAACGCCACGCAATTCATTGACTTGAATTAAATGCTAACGGGTGATGAAGCGTTCATAAACAAAAAGAATGAGCCCACCCACGTATCTCTCCGTTGCCTTGAACAGGCTGCGTGCTGCATAATGTGCTACAATTCGTGGTCCGAATTTCCCGCGCAGTCCTGCGGACGTGACGTGAGGTGAAGCTGAATGCGCGTCCTCGACGGCTTGGATACAGGAAGAAGACAAGCGCGGTGGACCCAAGCTAGTGTTTGTGTAGTAATGGATTCTGCTACGGCCAGAAAACGACCCACCACCACACAAAGCCCACTAAAAAGTCATACTAAGAAGAAAACAAAGGTTTTATCAGCGGCAAGTTGTGAGGCGAAACCAAATTACGACCAAAGCCGGGCCAGCACCCGAATAAACATAGAATACGCGTTCCACTCATGGAGGCAGCTTCAGCTAGAACTGGGACTGAAAACAGATGCTGACATGGCTCATTTCCTAGTGACCAGGTAAGAAAACATTACAGGACATGTTTAGAGCTTGATTTGAAAATCATATGAGATCACCGAGGACTCGGAGTGACCTGACGTGCAAAGTAGCGTTAGCTGCTAACATGTAGCTTAGTCCACCACTGTGTGACACTGAATAGTTACAGACTGTGCATTTTCCACGGTCCTTTAGTCTGAAACCGAATAGTTAGAAATATGTCCCTTTATATATGGTACCGAAAGCCCAAACTGTTATCCGGGAGGTGACGTTAGTAGCTGTCTGTAGCTACAGGCTAACGGTTTGTTTGTGTCTGTGTAGTAGCTAACATTAGCTGCTAACACACAGCAGTCCTGTATCAGAGATGATGTTTTTGTCCCCCAATATGGCGTCTTTGCTTTCGCCTGTGCCTTTCAAACTCGCCGCTTGTGTGTTGCTACACACGGCGAGCCGGCTTCCCGGCTGCTTCATGTGTGTAGGGGATAAGGCTATCCCTTACACACAGCACAGTTTGCAGTTGTAGGCTACCAACAGCATCAGCTGCTCTGCTGTGAAGAGTTCATGCTCGCTCCAGCGCCGGCTTGGCTGATGGCTGCAGTTACCCTAACGGCTGTCGTGTCACTATTGAGTCTTATTTCTTGATCCTGCCTCATGTCCCTTTAACTTGAACGGTGCAGGTAAAGTTGCATTTTGTTCAACATCTTGCATTACCCGTTTCATCATCTTCTTTGGTCGTTTCAGGCCGCGAGCTCGTTTTATTAAAAGCTGCCAATTTTTGCACATTTGGCTGCATCTGTCTCCAGTGCTTTTCTCTTTTTAATTCTCACTTTTTCTGTGCCACCCTTGCTCTTTTTATTTTCCATTTTGCAATCACCCTTGTGCATGGACGTGTTACGTCAGGCTGCATCTGCAAAAAAATAAAAAATAAAAGCGCTGCCAGTGGAGACGGCCCAGGGACAGCGGTAACAGCATACACGTAATACCCACTCAGTGCCATGACTGAACACCGGCCCAAAATAAATAACAATAATAATTGAACACCGGCCCTCGCTGCCCAAAAGTCAGACCGGCCCACCGGGAATTGTCCTCCCGATTAGCCACTCCGGGCCTGCCAGTAAGCACAAGGTGCACTAAGTTGGTCAAACTGCTACATGCAGATCAATAATAAGCCTCCAAGCTCAATTCATTGGAGATGATGTTTCATATCCCCACAACGTGTTACACTACAAGGCCAAACATGCACTGCAATGAGCTGTGCTCCAACTTGTGCACCACCAAACGCTAATTTGAGCTTATACAAGCACTGGGTGTCCTCAGTGGAAGGAGCCAGCTTCTGCGGAGCATGAATGCAGCCAGTGAATTTCATAGCAAAACCTCAAACAAATTTGTATTAATCCTGTGTGAGTCCCTCAACTATATGAAATTGAACCACTAAATCACTGAAGTACCCCCTAAGCCTTTACCACTGTTGGAGCAAATAAATCCTTCAATAAATCCAATGAATCCATATGTTCTCAGTAACAGTGGCTGTGTCTCTAAGTGAATTTAGCTTGACTTGGCTTTGCTTTGCAGTTTCTCTGCAGGCATAGAGACAAACAGGTAGATATGTGTAGATGTGAAAATACCTGGATATGAGCATGTTGGCCTTTGCAAAGTGTTGATGTGCAGTAAGGGTAGCACATTCCTTGCTGCTATTGCTGTCAGCTAGACCGAGTGAATAATCACACATCTGCAGCATGATCGATAGTATCTCCTAAAACTATCAAACAGCTTCAGGTGATAACAGGTAAGAGGCATTCCTTCTTCAGTGGTGTGTGGCGCATGCTCTTTCATGGTATTCTCTCAGAAAACTATAGGAGGACCTGGTGGAGGTGGCGCAGAGGAAACCACCTGTGTGTATCATCCACTCACTACAGCAGAAAGTGGCCCAACAGTCTCTTCATTTAAGCTGAGCAGCAACCAGGAGCTTTTTTGGGAGAAAGCCTTTGTGTTTTTAGTCTGAAGACATCCTACGAAGAGCTTTCATCGTGTCTGACTCATTTGACATTGAGGGTGTCATGAGGGCAACTTTGATTGGTACGGAGAACAGGCCATAGCACGCAACTGTTGTAGATATCAAGTTCTGTATACAGTGCTGGTCGGCAAATCCAGATACCAGCATGTTTAATTCATGGTTAATATTTAATGTTTTCACATGTATCAGGTTTTGATGCAAATATTATCAATGACAAAACGAACAATAAATCAACCAGCGAATCAAAAACAGTACTCATTGGGAGTTCAGTCCCCGGACTACCAGGGGATCAGACTGTAGCTATGCAGGCTGATCAGCTTCCAGGTGTGAATGAGTATAATTAGCATGTTTCTGCAGAAGAGAGCCGGTTGTCAGTGAAACTTCCTCAATAAATGAAGGCAACAAATCTGTCATTGCTCTATGTTCTCTAGAACAATGTATAAAAGTGTTCTATGACCTGACATCTCTATCAGCAGGACAACATCACTGTCTGATTCTTTCTAAACCGTCACAACTCACTGTTGAAAATACATCTGTAAAGAATAGAGTGTAAAGAGTGAGGAGGTGGGGGAGAACAATCAGAAATGCAAAAAAATCAAAAATGCCATGTCTTGCAATATTAACACTGTAAATCCACATGACTTCACCCTATATGTTTCTGTATTTATGCACTGAGTTGATGTTAATGTAACTCTGAACGATTTACTGTACACGAATGACTGCGAGCAGCAGAGGGTCAGCCAACTCTCAGGGCAGAGATGAAGTGACTGTGTAAGTTCATATCAAATTCATCGTTCCCTGGCCTGGGATCAAAGGCAGCAGAGAGGAAGTGATGGTCATTAACATTCCACCTCACTGTCTTTCTTCACATTTTTATTTCCTTGAGACTGACAGAGAGGGAGCTGAGGGACAATCCACCTCAATTCATTTTAATCTGCCTTTCATTCTGCATCAACTGTTTTCAAAAACATGTCTGATGCAGAAAAAATTATTTTGTAATAACCAGTTTTCCTAGTAGTTCATTTCTGCACAATACTCCGGCCATGAGGTGAGCTCATGGATGACTTAACATACTGCTTTGTTAGATCAGCTAGTTCTTAAATCCATAACAAACTTTGTGTATTAAATCATTACCATGAATTTAATAATTACTAGTTTATCTAAAACTAGTGTTGAGATCGACAGATGAAGTCATTCACTGTGGGACTCTATTTACACACAGTCAGAGGAAGTTAAAGTAGTTCAGGTCAGTTATAAAATCACCGCACCACACAGCGCCTCTCTGACAGCTGCAGACAGCGCTGTCAGAGCAGGGCTGGCACCACACATCTTGGGGCCCCAGGCCAGATTAGAATTTGGTGGCCCCCAATTGCAGCTACTCTCATCAACTCACCGCTATCACATGTTGTCAGTTGCATTTTTTTAACTGGAGTAGCAACTAATATAAAATGTATTTATAGTTATCTTTATCTATAATTCCTCTATGTGCATCTTAGTAAGCTTCTGCTTTATCCTGTTTTTGTAATGTACTCTACTTGACAACATCAGTCTCCAGCTGACTGGTTCATCAACTTTCTGGGGGCAGCTGAAAATGTGCCAGTGTAACCATATAGACAGGAGTATCTACGATTTGTCAGAAAACACAAATCTTACTGGGGAGCCACTAAATTTCCCTGGGACTCACTCAAATGACCACCTATGGGTCATGGGGACTCACTGCATTGAAAACCTAGCAACATCACTGCAGTCCTCCAGAAGTCCCCAGGTCTTCACGCTTAGGTGCAAAGACTGTCTAGAGGTCCAGCTTTGAGCTCCTGTTGTTCAGGGTGACAGATTTCTCCGACCAGGTTAACAAAACTCCATCTGCCTCTTTAGACCGGTGTCCTTCTGTTAATCTACACATGTACCTGCTGACAGTTTATAATCATATGGATGATGTTATAATGTGTAGTGATTGAGATCCTGACCCACCAAACATCCTGGAAAGTGACAAAGTTACGTTTTTCGCTCTAAATTACATAATTACATAATCACCATCAGTAAACTGGACGCTGTCTGATTCACTGGGGACAAAGGCTGTTTTCTGGGGGAAAGTTCACTGAGGTCTTGGTCTGGAGGGCTGACGGTCACCCTGAATTTTCATCATTAAATTTGATTTTACTTTCTATATAATTTGTCAAAGACAGTAACTACAAAAACACAATAGTGGAAGGTGATTTAGGTCAGTTTACCTAAATGCTGTTTTTCTGTTGGAAGTGTGACGAAGAGTTGGTACATATAAATTCAATACTTCTTTCTCATATAAGATACCAAAGACACTACTGGCTATCACATTACTGTTTGGTGTTGTAACATTGCTTTGTGTGTTGAAGTGTGGGACCTTTCTCTTTTATTTGATGGGTGAAGGATCTGTTTAGCTGTCAGACTGAACACCGTCAGACCGTTACACCCCTGTCCCACAGAAGTAGTCTCTCACATATCACTCCTTCATGTGAGCACATGGTTTGAGCTTCATTATTGTCTCTTTGTCCCTCTCCTGACACACTCTCTCTTGGTTTAGGTGTGACGACTAGTGAGAAAAGCAACTTTTTGAAAAAGCAACAATAATGGCAACTCAAGGGATTAACTTATCAGCCATAGTATCAGTTTTATCAGAACTAGAGGGAACATTTAATTAAAAGAAGAGCAAAAAATGGCAGTGAAGCCCTTTCCTGATGGAAAACATGTTTCTGCTCTTCTCTTGACTGGGTTCGATAAGGGTGTGGCTGTGTCAGGTTATAATGAAATCTGCTTGTGCCCACTAGAAAATAAGGAAACTGACAGATGTTAGGGCTTGAAAATTTCTCAGCCATGCATAAACTAGTTTAACTGAAACTTGTGCAATCATAATAATCAACACAAGGCACAAAGTCACTGCCACATCGCAAGCTGGAACACAATTTCTAAAATGAATGGTCCCAATGGAATAAACAGTATTTTGAACTTACCTGGTCAATATGTTGTAAGGCAGATGTTGCACTGATGTTTTTATATAGACATTAATCAGTGCACTCATATGTCTCAGATTAGTTTTAGTAAGTGTTCATGCAGTTTAGTGTGAAAGACAATGATGTTTAGTTGACCTATCACACTGGGCTGAGTTATTATTGCTAAAGTGTTAGCTTGTTGGCTAAGTAAATTGTATTACTTGCAGTTACTTTGGAAACTTTACCATAACAGCCATTTCCTTATTGTTAGGTGAGGCTAATTTGCCCAGTATATGATTATAGTCTTCAAATCAAATGTACTGAGCCAAAAGTATTGTTGCCCAACATGTTATCAATACTCTATATATATATATATATATATATATATATATATATATTATTTCCACTGGGCTCCAACTGTTGACCTGGGACAGAAAAAGTGCAAGCCAAAATTACTAAGATGCTGATTCATACAGTGATGGGATTTCTGCCACATTAGAGTCAGTCATTTTGGGAACAATTCTTCACAGACAACTCTTCCCATTTTCTGCTGGGATTAAGGACACCAATGACCTATGTAATTATTATAACTCACAGGAGGACACCAGGTATTAGCAGTTCTGTGTGATGTGGACTTTAGTTAGCAGGAATAGATCTTTGCTGAAGCATCTATACTTTACACTTCCAGCTGATTAGACAGCTGGAGTTTTACATAAATCACTTGCCTGGTGCTGCTTTAAAATTCCCTGAGGAAAAGAGACAATCTCCCCTTTGCCCTCTGTGGCCTCTCCTCCAGATGTATGCCTGGGGCAAACAGTGGCACACATCTGGGGGGAGCCCCGGCGGTGCCACCATGCCCTTTCCCTGCCATATGTGCTTCATGTCCCAGAGCAGGAGCACACACACATGCTACAGGAAGGGTGGAGGCTAGAGGAAGAGCATGTGACTGACACAAAGTGTGTAACAATGTGTAAGCTGCAGTGACAGTCTCTTAACTACCTGTGGGAGTTAAATAAATGATAGGATACAATACACAGTATAGTGTGTCTATCAGTGACAACAGCCTCTGACATAACACTATGCATTTACACACTCACACATAAAACACATATTTGAATAGTTCACTTACTTATTCCATGCTTGTCGGAGCTTCTTAGCGCTGTACACTGTAAAGCGGTCTGTGGTTAGAAGACAATAAAACCAAGAATTCAGTTATTGAGCTCATGTACATACATCTCATCACATTAAGTTACATACATGTTACACTGTTCTAAAATACTTAAATTGCTAAAGGTGGATTACATCTAAAAAACATATATAGCCTATAGTTCTAAGAAACAAACATCTGATAAATTACAAAATATCTAAACTACATAGTAGGAGGCATTGTGATGTGTGTGTGTGTGTGTGTGTGTGTGTGTGTGTGTGTGTGTGTGTGTGTGTGTGTGTGTGTGTGTGTGTGGCAATTTCTTTAAAAAATGACAAAAATCACATTAGTATAAATATTATGGGGGAAGACCTTTAAAGTTTTGTTTTATCAAAATGACCAGAAACAGTGGTCCATACTTTGTCAGTTTAGAGTGAGGATCGACTGATGATAAAGGGGTGTGTGTGTGTGTGTGATACTGTTTTTTATAATCGCTACTTGATATTGTTCTGTCCATTGATTTGTGATGTGGCTGGGTTAGAAACCATATTTCAAAAGTGAAACAATAAAGATTATTATTTTTACGACCATAGTTTGAATATCTTGAAATGAAACTGGTTACAATCCATCACCCAATTAACATGGACACGGAGCTTTGGCCAGTAAAGAAATCAAATTAGAAAACGATGATAGTGAATGATAGTTACACGGCTAAGCTAAAGATTGAGTCAAGATGGCGTAGGATGGCCAACTGACTGTTGAACTTCTTCAGGAAGAACTTCAACTTTCCCGTGAAGCTATCCTGAGAGACTTCTGTGCAGAAATGTCTACTCTGCGTACAGAACTGAGGCAGGCTGACATGGTGCACACTCTCTCGGAGGCTCTCGACCGAATCCAACAATTAGAGCAACATGACGAGTCAAAAACGAAGGAGCTGAAGCAGTTAAAGGACAAGTGTTTTGATCTGGAAAGCAGGAGCCGGCACCAAAACTTGAGGTTCATCGGCGTCCCGGAGGGAGCAGAGGGCTCCTGCCCCACTAGATTCATGGCGGAGCTTATCCTTGAAATTTTGGGGGCAGAGAATTTTCCAACTTCGGTGGAAATTGACCGGATGCTAGTGCCGAAACCCAAAAAAGGAGCCCGACCAAGACCCATTATCGTACAACTGCATTACTATGCACAAAAAGAGAGAATCATGGGCCTCGCCAAGGGCAGGGGTCCCCTCATCTTTCGAGGCACTCCGGTACATATCTACCCTGACCTGCCGGCAGACATAAGCAAGCTCCGGGCTACTTTCAATGCTGTCAAGGCAAAGCTCCGGGAGGCAAAGGTTGAATACAGCCTCTACTATCCTGCGGTTCTGGCCATCAACCTAAACGGGGTGCGGCACACTTTCAACTCCCCACAAGCGACGGAGGACTTCTACCAGTCTAAGATTTATTCACGACATGAATAATTTCTAATTTTCGACAGGATGGGTAACTGCCACTCTTTGAGAGGGTTTCTTTGGTTGCCGGCGGAGGTGTAGATACAGCAGGGAGTGTCGCCAGCTCATGGACAATTTTCTTTCGATCATTCCTTATTTTGTTTATGGGTGCATATGGACTACATATTACATCTGCATTTACGTTTGGCTGATGGACCTATGTCCAACCAGGATCTTGATAACGCTGGAACGGTAACTTCCTCGTCAATCAACACCCAGGATAATGTTATGGACTAACTTTGCCGGCTGACCTACCTGGTAATGTTCACTTGTTTACCCATGCTCTTTTTTCTTTTCTGGTTTACTCTTTGGCACTGAATGCTAATGTTTATATATTCACACGTATGCTTTATAGGCAGTAAACCTGATTGTCCTGTACTGAGTGGCCAGCAGTGTTAACTTTATATATTTGTTTATATTTGTTCGTACTAGATTGAGCTGAAAGGTGGCGATATATTTATGTCGCTTCATGTGTCACCCCACCCACAAGGGACGACCATTATTTAGAGTATAGTGTGTTGGGAAATGTGGAACAATTATTTCTTATGTTCAAGGGTGCTACATATAGGAAAGCTGATTAGATCAGCAGAGCAATGCTGTAGCACTAAGTTAGGTTTGAAACGTGGGGTTTTTTGCACCTATCATTTGGGGAAAGGTAAGGGAGGGAAGGTGGGGTATAGTTTCAGGTTTGTATTGTTTCTTTGTTGCTATGGCAGTTGTAGCTCTAAGTATGTGTTTTGTGATGTGGCTTCATCGGTATATCTGAACCTGAAATTATATGACTAACATGCATACAAGCGGGGAGAGTTTGGTTCAACTAATCACCTAGAACACAAAGGGTATGAACAGTGCTGTAAAAAGAGGCAGGATTTCTCGGTTCACCAATCATATTCACGGATTGATTACTTTCTTTTAGACCAAAAACTTTTGCCTCAAGTTAAACACTGGGAACATGAAGCTATTGTTATTTCTGATCAGGCCCCACATCTGTTACAACTGGCATTTCAACATAAATCAACGGCTGCTTCTTGGCGATTTAATAATTTGTTGTTATCAGATAGTGCATTTGTTAAATTCATGTCCACCCAGATAGAGCAATTTGTTTCTATTAATGATAATGGATAAGTTTCAAAAGGAACACTTTGGGAGACTCTTAAAGCCTATATTCAAGGGCAAGTAATTTTTTATGCTAAATCTACTCATTGCTCATTTCTAAAACGTCTGTCTGAGATTACAGATGAAATATTGGAAATTGACCGCAAGAATTCAATAACTCCTTCTCCAGACCTATACAATAAGAGGATCTCTCTTCAGTCAGATTTTGATCTCCTTTCCACCGATGAAATAGCTAAGCTATTACTTCAGACCAGACATAGACTGTATGAGCAAGAGGAGAAGGCGGGGCGCTTCTTGGCTCACCAAATTCATCAAGCAGCCTCATCGAGACTTATAGCAGAAATTCGCACAGCCAGTGGTGAAATTCTTACTGATCAACAGGAAAACAACGGTGAATTTAAGTCTTTTTATACAAATCTTGACCCTGCATTAATAGGTGAATTTCTAAATAAATTACAAATTCCTACAATAGAAGCAAGCCACAAGGCTAGTCTTGCTGAGCCTCTTTCCCTCCAGGACTTAACACATGCAATAAAAACTATGTAAAGCTCTAAAACTCCAGGCCCAGATGGGTTCACTGCCGAGTTCTTTGAAACTTTCTCTGCATTTATCTCTCCTGTACAGCTTGATGCTTTCAATGAAGCCTTTACCACCAGAACGCTCCCTCCGACCTTTTATCAGGCTTCTACATCAGTTTTGTTAAAGGAAGGTAAAGACCCTATAGAACCGGGTTAATATCGACCAATTAGTCTGCTAAATGTGGACATACAATTGTTAGCCAAGATGCTTGCCACGCGACTGGAAAAAGTTCTCCCATCAATCAAATCACCGGATCAGACTGAGTTTTTTAAAAAAACTTTTTTATTTTCCAACCTGCGTAGGCTCTACGACATTTTATACTCTCCTGGTTTGGCTCCTCAGCATGCAGAGGTTCTTGTATCTCTGGATGCTGAAAAAGCCTTCAACTGAGTTGAGTGGGATTTTCTTTTTGCAGTTCTTGAAAAGTTTGAACTTGGTGATAATTTTATAACCTGGGTTAAGCTGCTTTATCAGTCCCCTCTTGCCTCTTTACTGACCGATTCTTTTAGATCTCCCTATTTCCGCTTGCAACGGGAGACAAGGCAGGGCTGCTCTCTTTCCCCACTCTTATTTGTCCTTGCTATTGGGCCCCTGGCTATTGCTCTACGCTCCCTCAGGGGCTATGAGGGAATCTACAGAGGAGGGGTAGAAAACTGGGTCTCTTTATATGCGGATGACCTGATTTTATATGTAACAAATCCTTATGAATCCATCCCCAACATAATGTCTACTCTGAAGAAGTATGGTGAGGTCTCAGGTTATAAGTTAAACTTGACAAAACAAGAGGTATTAACGGCTTGTTCAATGCAAATTTTAAACCACTATTTGAGCGCACTGTTTGTGAAATTGAGAGGTGGTCCCATCTCCCTATCACTTTGGCAGGCAGAATCAATGCGGTAAAAATGAACATTCTTCCAAATTTTTTGTTCCTATTCCAAACTATTCCTATACTAATACGAAAATCCTTCTTTACATCCATTGATAAAATAATTTATACTTTTATTTGGAATAAGAAAAGACCTAGAATTAGGAAAGCATATCTGCAGAGGTCGAAGCCGAGTGGGGCTTTCTCCTTTTGGTCACATTTTGACAAGTAGGCAGAAAAAACTATTTGGGTACAAATGGAACACAACCAGGATCCGAAATTAACACCCGCCAAGCGCCAATGGTGGATACATTTTCTGTTTGGCGATTAAATCGCGGAGGTTATCCGCCACACTGGCGGGTAAATGTTTGTATCACAAAAGTATGTAAAACTGAGGGCCCTATTCTCCCATGCGCGTAAGAGGGAAAAAGCGCGCAGCTGCGCGCTTTTGAGCTGCGCAGATTCTCCCACTGACTTATCTCTGCCACTTAAGCACCTTCAGTCGAGATGCGCACTTGGGGTGGAGCAACCCGAAAATGTGGGTGTTTCCTTTCAGATCTGGCCTTGCGCGTATTCTCCCACTGACTTAAGCGCTTCTCCTCTTACGCGCTTCAGAGGCTGTAGTAAGTCACGCGCCACCGGAAGGTGAAACATAATATTGCACTTAAAGTTGGGATGCAGTTACAATTCACGCCACATGTAGGAATAATATTGTAAAAGAGACTCCCAGAAAGCTATCAAATGTATTCAAACAATCAATGTCACAAAGTTTTTTTTCTTTCTCCCCTTATTTGTTACACAATATTATAGGCCTACAACATTTTTATTTATATTGATGTAATGATAATGTCAACCGTGATGACGACTTAAATTGGAAACACCTGGAAACGTCTATTAAGATGAGTATATAAAGGACTGTGAGGGCTGTGAGTTCACAATCAGACATCAAAATGCCCATCGTGTACCTGGCTGTGGTTCTGCGTGAATGGGAGAGGAGGAGAGCGCGTCAACGGCGCATTGCGAGGCGACGGCGCATATATCGGCCGCGTTTGGACATCCTGGGGCTCACGGATGTTGAATGCATCCAAAGGTTTCGTTTCGACCGTGAAGGCATAATGCAACTCTGCCGGCTTTTGGACGAGCAGCTCTCAAATCAGACCAATCATCCCCATGCCTTACCGGTAATTATTAAAGTAACCAGTGCGCTGTCGGTGCTTGCATCTGGCTCATTTCAGAGGGTGGCTGGTGATGTGGTCCATGTATCGCAAGCTTCTGTGTCAAGGTGTTTGACACAATTTGTGGACACAATGTTGCACTTCACCAACCGGTTCATCCGAATGCCAGCAACAGCCGCTGAAAGACGAAGCATTAAAATAGGGTTTCACAGGGTTGCCGGGTTCCCCAATTGGCGACAGGTGGAGGTGATTTCAGTAAGCTGCGAGCGCGGTATAGGCACACCTCTCATCCTCTGTGATTTCATTGATGACTTGT
The DNA here is from genome assembly GCA_039737535.1 of Lagodon rhomboides. Classification (NCBI taxonomy): domain Eukaryota; kingdom Metazoa; phylum Chordata; class Actinopteri; order Spariformes; family Sparidae; genus Lagodon; species Lagodon rhomboides. The sequence goes on along the minus strand of CM077788.1, from coordinate 238,324 downwards.
AAACATGTTTGCTATTCAGTCATATGCACAGTGTTCTGATTTAAATATCTTATTGGATGTATTTCATACAGCATAAAACATGCTCTCCTTCTAAGTGTGAGGCCTTTTCAAATTTAAAGTCTGGTTTATCTTTTGCACGGATTTCAATGGCATTCACAAGTCTTAGGAAAACTCCATGTTCCATGATTTCCAGACAGCCGAAATGAATGACGACATGGCCAGGTCTGCCTCCGTTTTCAATGAATCACACCTCTCTGATGAGGCCGCCTGGATTCCCGACTTACGCGCGGTGGGTGTGTCAGAAGTCTGGATGGGAGAATCCGCGTAAATGAAAAGCGCTTAAGTCCAGCCGCGTAAATCAGGACTTACGCGCGGACGGGAGAATAGGGCCCCAAGAGTCCACTGCGTTTTGGGATGCACACACACACAAACACACACACAAAAACAGTGTGAAGACCCGCCCGCACTCTGCCTCTGATTGCCTCTGACCCTGACATTTTGTCTAGCAGCCAATCAGAGGCAGAGTAGGAATAAGAGGGCGATTATCACTTTACACCAGACAGCTGCTAATTACCATAAGCAAATTTTCAAAGTATGTGGTGGTATTTGGAGGGAGTCAAGCTTTGAAACTAAATAATAAATAAAATCACCATCAGTAAACTGGACGCTGTCTGACTCTGTCACTCGCGGGGACGGAGGCTGTTTTCCGGGGGAAAGTTGAAGTCTCGGTCTGGAGGACTGATGGTCACAGAGATTTATTTTCATCACAAACACTTGGTGAGTTAAAGTTTTTTGCCGGTGACAGACGCTGCTTTTCGGGCAGAAATGTGACGAAGAGTCGGTCAGACAGACAGGAGGACAGACAAGAGGATAGACAGGTAGAGGACAGACGCTTCTCCACGTACAGCTGCAGTATTGTTTTCCTCATATAAGTTGCCAAAGACAGTTCCAGTTGCTACGTTACTGTTGTTTGGTCCTGTAACGTTGCTTTGTGGGACATTTCTCTGTATTAAGTTGAGTGAAGGACCTGTGTAGTTAACCGACCGTCCGAACGACACGCCCTCGATACGCGCCGCCAGCTTATCCGTTCACACTGGTTCGGTTCGCCAATAATACGCCCTGATACTACCTCCAGAGGCGGATCAGCGCCAGAGTGAAATTTCACCCCTCGCCGCATCGGGGAGATTCACACTGGGACTGGGGTGGAGAATTGACGCACTAAAGTCGCACCCAAACGCCAGTGTGAAAGGGGCTTGTGTCTCGGGCTCAAGCTGAGCCTCTCCTCTCGACACCCACCGTGACGGCACCTGTGTCAATGTCATGCCTAATTTCAGACATAGAACAATTGATAGATAGATTTTCTTGTTTTAACTCCCGTTGATAGCAATACATTCATCAATATATTAAAAATAATCACGCTTCAACTTTTCTCTGGCCTCTTCTTTAAGTTTGTATTCAACATAATACTTTATCTCAATGAAATGTATGGAAATTAATGTATATGTAAGACAAAAAGGCAATTTATTATTTTGGCCGGTAAAAAATATGCTTGGCCGGTGGATTTTTTCATCTACCAGTCCACTTGGCCGGTGAGTCAAAAAGTTAATTTTCGGACCCTGAACACAACTCATACTATCTGACATCTTTGACTGCCCTTTTGTTTTCCCCAATGCCTTTATCATTACAATATGTCAGGAACAGTCCCATTGTAACACAGTCTCTGAAAATATGGTCCATTATTAGAAAAAACTATGGTTGGCAGAGTGGTTCTCTACTTGCTCCTGTTCACCCCGGCCACCTCTTCTCTCTGTCCATCAGGGATGACTCTTATGGCATTTGGAGGCAGGACAACATGAAGGCTCTCTTTATAGATAATATATTTCCTACCTTTGAACAACTGAGGCATACATTTAATTTACCACAATCCCATGTTTTCAGATTCCTCCAGGTTCATAGTTATATTAAAGCTAATACTCCCTCTTTTCCCAATCTGCCTGATGAGTTGCCCATGGACACCCTGTTTTCCTTTGAGCCTTCCCGACGGGGTGCAATATCCTATCTTTATAATTTCCTATCCAACCTGCAAGATCCTTCTTTGGAGACTCTAAGATCTGCATGGGAGGGGGATGCGGGGATGGCTGTGGCAGCAGAGCAGTGGAGAAAGGCCTTAGAGGGGGTCCATACAGCCTCAATCTGTGCTCTGCATGGTCTTATTCAGTTCAGGGTGCTGCACCTCCTTCATTTCTCTTAAGTTAAACTCTCTAAAATGTTCCCAGGGGTAGACTACCTGTGACAGAGTATCACCTGCTTCTTTAGCTCACTCCTTTTGGCATTACCCTAAACTGTCCACCTATTGGAACTCAATTTTTGGAACACTGTCAGATGTTTTCAAAATGGTGATTTAGCCAGATCCTATGATAGCCATTTTTGGTGTTGCAGGAGAGAACAACAAGAATCTCACTGGAGTTAAACTCAACGTGACAAAATGTGTTACTTTGCTAGCACGAAGACTGATTCTTCTCCATTGGAAGTCTCCTCAGCCACCAAGCTGGATTCAGTGGCTGAGGAAGGTGATGCAGCATCTCCAGCTAGAGAAACTGAGACACACAATACACGGCCCCCCCCTGATAAATTTGATCAAATTTGGAAACCATTTATTGAGTATATCAGAGCTAAGCTAACCCCCCATCCCTCCCCAGTGTATCCCCAATTTGAATAAAGTCAGGTTTATTTATTATCCTAAGTATGTCTTTGTCCTCATAGCGCATCACAATGAAATGCAATTTGCCTTTTATTTTGTACAACTGTATGTATGTTCAATCTTTTTGTTTTCTTTCTTGTAATGTGTTCTGAAAAAAGGTAATAAAAATATGTTTGAAAAAAATAAATAAAAATAGAGTGGGCTATAAAGTAGTACCAAAATAACCAGATCTTACAGGTTGTTTTTTTTTCATTTTTCATAAAAACATCAAACTCACCACTACATGGACAAAAGATCATGGTGTAAACTCTACCACAGAGGTGTTTTGCATTAAAATAAATAAAACCTATTCAAAACCTAAACCCACAATAAATGGCTCAGACAAAATAAATGATACAGACAGATACAACTTGAGACAAGTTTGTTGTTTCTGTCATAAAACATAATGTTGTCATGCAAAACAGAGCTGTCCCTACTGAGTAAAAAAATATGTTTCCACACTATATGCATCTTCTTTTTTACAGTATCATAACAGGAAACTGAATGATTTGTAAAGGTTCAATTTAAGTGTCGTAGAAAGCCATGCAAGTGTGCCATATCATTTTAATGAAATGTAGCCATAATGAATGTAATTAATTACGCGTATACTTTTCCTACCTTGGTATGTAACATGTTGGTGTGTCTATAAAGATGACTATGAGACTGCAGGCAAACCAATTAAAATATTTTTACATTTTATTGCAATGCATGTTGTTTTGTATACGAGTTTGCCAAATTAAGGAGTGGCTCAAATCATTTCAAAAATGCTGTTGAGAAATAATGTATGAGCTATGTACTTCTGCTCCACAGCCAGACCACATTAAATTGTCATAATTTTGAGAGTAATTTGGTGAGACATTCTCTCCATATTTCCACAGCTATGTGTGTTATGTTATGAGTGTTTGAGGCTCTGCACTGTTCTCTTAATCTCAGCCAAAACTGCCATGTGGACACACAGTCAGTCTGAGCTGCCAACTGACCGGCTACCACACAAGCTAGCCAGCCACCCAGCAAGCTAGCCCGCCTCCCACACTGCCAGCTAATCCTAACCACCCAACTGTCTTACAGTTTCAGTCTTCAGCCTGCCAGCTAGCCAGCAGTGAGTCCAGCCACCTAATTCAGTGCCAGGGCTGATCTGAACTGGCCACAGCTTTCTGGGTAGCAGAGTTTAACGGCTGCCAGCCAGAGTACCCAGAAATAGATGAGTGGAGGTTGGAAGAAAGGTAACGAAACACTCGAATAGACATGATGAACATGAACATGTTTTAAATGTTAACAAAACAAAATGTAAGCTCTAGTTTCAACCTCACTGAAGAGCACCTGGGGTTCCCAAATTAAAATAGCTCAAAATTTGATTTGATATTTGGTTATAAAGCAGGTCTATGTACTATATAAATACTGTGAAAGTATTATAGTGCTCAATCCACGCAGGAATGCAGACAGCCCTTGTTCAGGGACTGTGCCTTCAACTGAGCCATCAGGACTTCTGTCAGGTTGTGAAGTCACAACTATACAGTAACCCACGCCTCGAGCATGGCCGTGGTTGCAAAACCAGTTGATGTGGAAATATGGTGAGCAGTGCCGGCTCAGGCCTGTGAAGATAGACCAATCAGAGAAGACTGGGCTTTTCGGAAGGGGGGGCCATAAGGATACAGGCACTAAAATAGAATGTTCAGACAGGGGGTGCATACAGGTGCTGCAGCAATGGAAAGTATGAGAAAAACAATTAAAGCATGTACAGATTTTCTAGCAGACACACAAAACAAAAATCTTAATGTGAAAATGAGCATAATATGGGACCTTTAAAATGTCTTGACTCTGTTTAGCACAACACACATGTGCTACAGTATACATTAAACAACATTATACCTAATCTGAAATGGTGGAAGTGTCCTATTTCACCAACTGTAGTGAGTTGCATTGTTCATTTTTCAAATCTATAAACAGTGTTATCACCTCATGCTCAAGCTGAGCTTGGAAAAACTAATTCAAAAAAACATTCTGATTTCACTAGTCTACGATGTATGTAGATTGGTTATAGTTGTACTTTTCTGTGTGTCTTGGCTTATAATGTATGTATGTATGCAGGTTTATCTTGAAAAATAGGTCTTGATCTCAGTGAGACTACCTGTTTACATCAGATTACTTACTTTTACTAATTACTTTGGCTCAAGTTTACCTCCATGGATGCTATTCAGTCTTTCGTAATATAAACAAGAAACATAAATGATCATTAAGAGAAACTCTTTTCCCTGCTTTAGCAAACGGTGATAATAAAGAATCAGTTTAAAGATACATTTGTACAGAATGCAGTGTGGAAGCCCGACTTAGAATATCAGTAAGTAAGACAGTGGAATAGAGGGAGAGAGCCATGAGAGAGGGATGGCTGGAAATGTGGAAATATCTGTGGAAGCTTTTCATAACCACAAAAATGTGAAAAATAAGTGGTGTCTCTACTCTGAAGTCATGTCTTAGATCTAGACTTCATGCACTGTAAAGGTTGGGCTGAAGTCCGAAGTTATTATGGATGTTGAATAAATATGGTACAAATGTAATGAATCATAACCAGAAAAGTGATACAGCCACAGTGCTTTGGAAAAATGTGCAGATAGCAGTGAGCTCAGTGCTCTGGACACACAACCAGCAGGCGGCGTTCACAGTGATGCAATACTGCCATCTGCTGCTTACTGGTGCCTCTGGACTCAATTGGATTTTATTATACATGTATTATACATGTTTGTGGAAAAAGGCCATAGTCAAAACTATGTTTTTCCTGTTTGTTTTTTTTATTCAGACAGTAAATATAAGGCTATTGAAATATTGCAAATATCTCATCAAGGACTTTGATTCAACAAATTATTTAGTTTTACAAAGAATAATATCCATCCAGTAAAATCCTCAAAATAATATTCAGTTTTGACAGTAATCTAATTTGTAAAACTAAAATTGGAAAACAACTGAACACCTGTCCTTCTTTTTCCTGTGTTCACTGACAAGTAACTGAAAAGGACAGTTATAAGAAGATTATGGACAGTTATGGAAGATACATGTATCACTGCATTTTACATGTGAAGTGTGGTGAAATGTATTTTACTTAAGAAAAAATAAAACAGATTAAACATTAGTTATTAATGATTTTTTGTCCTAGAAACATCTGGTGGCCCAAACTGAATCTTATGGCAGGCCAACTTAGGCCAGCGGGCCGCACATTTGGCATCTCTGCCCTCAACCTTTGATTTGCTTTGAATACTGGGTTTCCTCAGACATCATTAGTCTTTGAAAAATAATAATTCATCAGATTTTCAAACTCATTTTAAATTAACTCTGAATGAACTTTATTCCTACGATGATGTCATCTTCAGAAGAGCTTCTTTCAATCTGGGTTGAAGTTCAACTTCAAGTGCATTTTTGTCCATTACCAGCAGACCAATATTCATTACACATGAGGTGGTTATTTTTTCCTCCAATTTGATCATTGCAAAAAAGTAATAATTAATGCACACTATTATGTTGCTTCTGCTGTCATTCTGAGGCTTTCAGGTGCTTCAGGTCACCACCAAGTTTTACCAGATCATCTCACTCTTCCTGCCTTTGTTTAAAGTGCAGCCATAACATCATCAGATCTGCACACATCACATGAACAGATGCAGTGCTTGGAGGGTAGAACCAGGCAAAGCTGCCTGTGTGTGTGTGTGTGTGTGTGGGTGGGTGGCTAAGACAGCTGCACAGCTGTTCAACACAGTGTGTGAGAGGCAAACAAGAGCCAACTGTCGCCATGGCCACAGGATGAGAGATTACATTTGTATGTATTGTGTGTACATGTGACAATGACAGTCACCCCCCCAGTTGGTCCTTAATTGGCCACTGGAGATCGGAGGCTGGGTCACACAGCTCTGTGATGCCTCACTGCCCCGGACCATCACTCTAACCCTCTTTATGTACATCTTCGCCTATCCCCTCTCCTCCACTCCAGCTCTTCTTCCCTCCATAAGCTAACGCTAATCTGCAGTCCCTCTATTCATGTTCCCCCTAAAAAGCCCTAATGAGCTCCCAGAGGGCATAGCTGCCCTGGCAGAGCTGTCACCCCCACCACTGCTGCTGATGATGATGATGCTGCTGCTGCAGTAATAGAGTACAGTTAGCTGTCCTATTGGTTCATTTTTACTGAGTGTATCAACAAATCCCAGTAGATCACTAGCTCTGGTGCTCAATGTTAGCATGCTCGCAAACATATTGAGTGACTAGGTTTCATGGCTTCACTGAAAAAACTGTATGCGACAGTGTTAACATAGAAGATGCTGTCATTCAACATTGTATAGGCTAGAGTGTTAGCATAGCCTTACACTTGGTATTATTCAACCACGTTATGCTTAAGCGTGAGCAAAAAAAAAAAAAGCCTGGTAAAAATCAACATAGAAACTGTGTTAGCATTGACCCTATAGCTCATATGTTCATTGTTAACACTTTAAGATACACCATGGTTTTGGTGACTGAGAATATAGCATGTACTTTGGTTCTTTCTAGAACAGCTATTTCTGCACTAATATTCCAAGTCCATCTCATGGAACATGAAGCCTACAGTATTTACTAATTTTACCACTGATACTACTTTTGAAGCATCAATAGCATCGTAACATGATAGCACTGATAAAGTAATCAATGCTATCATCAGACTTTATCATACCAAATGATGAGTGACAGCCGACCTTATCATTGAGCATACATTATGTTCAATAAAAATAGGCTCCATGCTCACACTTATAACACCGTATAGGCTACAATGCTGTTGGCTTTTAGCTAAGATTTAGCCTGTCAAAAATGTTTAAAACCAAGGCTCTATGTCCACACTTTATCAAACCGTATAAGGTGTTGAGTAAAAATTGGCTCCATGCTGATGCTTTAACATTCTCAAGTTTGTCTACCATACCAACTATATAGGATATTTAAGTTTACTAAAAATGGGCTTCACGCTAACCCTTTAGCCTACGCCTTGTTCTTTATTTTGGTCTAGGCTGAAATATGATTCAGATCAGTGAGGATTAAAGAAGTTAGAAAGGAATATTGTGTATCATTGTGCATAACATTGCGAAAGGTCTCACCTGGTTTGAAGTGAGGCAAAGAGTTCACGCCAGGCCAGGAATCCTCAGATGGAGTGCCGAGGACCTGAAAAAACACAGAATGGAGAGGAGAAAGTGAAGATACGCTTCTCAGATAAATTCCAGCAGTTTTCATGTCAGTAGATACCCATATGCCATCTGTGCCTTTCTGGTTTTGTGGACAATCATTTTGGGGGAGTGAGCATGAGAAGCTAACACACCAGAGCGATCATTAACAAATAACAGTGATGACCAGGAGACAAAATAATAATAAAAAAATATCACACCATCAATTGATCAAAAGCCATAATGATAATATATTTAGATTAAAATCCCAATGGCTAGCATAGTAGTGCAGAAAAGTACAGCGCTAATAGAGGGATAGAGACTCTGCAACATGATGGCTATATGACAAACTTGAACTTCCTGTATAAAGGCATTCCACGTCCAACAGAAATGATTAGTGCATCTGTTATGGAGAGACTGGCTGAGTTCTCACGCACACAGCTGAGGTTTACGATGACAGAACCCAGAGCAGCGGACATGCCTTCCACATGATCCATCACAGCTAAGCAGCATAATAGTTTCCAGATTGCCCAGTTGTCTCCGATCTGCAGCACACCCCTACAGTAGAGGAGCTGCCCAAGGAACTGCTGGATTTCTACATCAAGTTAGAGCACAATGCATGCAAACAATGGATGGATGTGTGTTGTTGGCTTATTGGGATATATTTGTTTCAGGTGGCTCTCCTTGGAAGGCTGAGTGACAAATAAAAAGAGGAAAGAAAGAAAAGGTTGAAGACATCACAGGATGTGTTGTGACAAAGCAAGTCAGAAAACACAAATTAATGTGGATTAAGAGGCATGACCACATTGAAATTAAATAAAAGCCAGAGGAATTTACAAAAGGTCAGAGGCATGTTTAACTTGTGTTGGCCTCTTACTAACTGAGATGTTAGTCAGTAACACTTAGTATTGTAATAACAAAACAATGCCACTAGAGGGCAGTAAAGCACCAAGAGCCCAACCTCAGTGTGACTTCAATAAGAAGTCACGGCAAAGAGTTTAATTTGCAAGCTCAAATACTGACCTTCATTAAAAAAGAAGTCCCAGTGTTAGATGTTATAGACTGAGTCTATGAGGACTGACTGCAGCCAGTCTGTATTTGCATACCCTCTCAACTTTCTCAACAGTAAAAAAGGGTGTCTGTGGATTATTGTCAAAGACTCTAACACCAAAAATAACACTTTGTGTACACAGAGCTGAACCAGAGAAAGGAGGAGTAAATGCAGGCTTTGAGATTACTGATGAGGAGAGTTGGCCAACTTTCCAATGCAGCGTTGCACCTTCCAGCTTGAATGAGCAGGGTGATGACAGGACGGATGAGTCTTCTGCAGAGAGGGCTCAGCAAGTTATGAGGAAAGGTTGTGGGAGTGATACAGGGGTGACATGAGGGAATGAGAGGACATATGAGTGGATCTCAATCTGGTCCACAGAGCTGGGATCTGCCTGCATAATTGATGGAACGATTCAGTGGCCTTTGAAGCGAAGAGAGGGAGTGATGGGTGGAGGCTGGGTGCGGATGTCAAAGTCTTTATGAGGACATCAGCGGGGGTACGGCAGTATTGCTGGGGTGTAGGAAAAGAGCTGAAACTTCACTTCAAGCTCTGAAAGAAACCCATTGTGTCCGATAAGTCAGTGGTTTTTAATGTTTTGCTCTTCTGTTCAACACATTTGATTTGTAATAACATTATGATGCTAAGAATAGTGTTAAATCAGTCACTTGAACTCAATTGTAGTGATCATGTCTACCACTTGAAGGCCAGACTGAAGGTCAAAGCCAACAGAATATGCAGCAGGTAAAGATGTCTGCCATCCTGGCCTGTCACAGACAGCGATATGCAAAACTCTTAATACTGACGCAACTAAATTCTTACCTGTGAACACAAAATTAGAGACTGACTGATGGTCGATTTTTGATATGACAAGAAGCTTTTTTAAGTTCATTTCCTGTCTGTACAGTGTGCAGTACTGTAAATATAATGGTTTCAAGTGAGTCACACTTCATATTTTATGTCCAAGCCAGAAATGTCCATTTTGAGCCATCGCTGCAAGATAAGCACATTTTTGCATGTTAGTATCAATTAAGTTGTTTTTCAGTGACAGAAACTTTCTCATGAAGTTTCCTTCCAAGAAACATGTAAAGGGGTAAATATGATGGCAACAATTGTTTCATTTGAAAGATATCACACATTTTTTGCAATAATCCCTCAAATGTAGTTATAAAAAACATTTGCCCCGAAGATATATAATGGAAGAAGAATACTTTACAGTTTAACAATAAACCTGATTGTATAAAACTACATCAGATCACTGAGGCCTTAAATTGCCCCCCGGGGACAAATGAAGTATTTTGAATTGAATTGAAGGGTTAGGGTTAGGGTTATTCTAAATTACCCCAAGCATCTCATACTGCATTATAATATCAATATATCCATCCAAATCTGTGCATATTGGACAACAGATATACCGATATATGTCTCTGATAGTTCAATATGGCTAATGATATCTGTCAACCAATACATCAGTTTGGCTGTGCACAAAAAAGTGCTCAGTCCTTAATGTATCAATAACATAATGTAAAATGCATTTGCAAACATTTTTGTCCTTATATTCACAACTTCATCCAGGAGAGCAGCTTACTTTCTCATAATTTCACCATTATTTATACTTTTCTTTCCGTTTATTTACGGTTAACGGTCAACAGATCATTGTTTTTATGCCCTGACAACTCTCATTATTATTTTACAACAAGAGCTTGACTTTATCTGGCTGCTTTTTGGAGGTTAGAGTTAGTTATTCACCATAAAATAAAGGTTCTCGAGTTTAACAAACAATATACCACCCTTCAGTGATTCAACAATAATAGAAGATAGAAACTCAGTTTTTAAAAAATTCAGTTTCTAAAATCTGTCCAACGTAAACTCTCTTTCCAGTCAAACCAATAAAGGGTCTCTGAAAAGGAAAATGGACCCTACATCTCTGAAATAAAGCTTTTTGTGTTAAAAGCTTTGCAGATTGAAACTGTGTAAGCAAAAGCAACGACAACAACATAAAGACAACCAACCACATAAAACTAAACAAGGAGACAAAAAATATTGACTTGTCCAATGACATTGTGTCCTCTGATATTGGGAGGATATTTCTAAAAATAGCTACACATGATGAGATGAGCACATGCAAATGAAAGAGTCAGCACTGACTATCACTTCTTAAAGGGACAGTGTGTAATATGTAGTGGCATCTAGCAGAACAGAATGGTCAAAAATGGAATATAATATTCATAAGTTCAGGCTAAGGGTCCCTGACCACGGAGATCAACAAGTTGCACTGCCATGTTTCTACAGTAGCCCAGAATGGACAAAACTGGTACTAGTGAGGGCATTTCACGTTTTTAAAATCAGTGGGTGGCTGCTGGAAATGCAGCGGTTGGAAGATGAAGAAGAGCGAGTGGCTGCTGTTTCCTGCCAAACTATCTGTACTGTGAGCAGTTTGAAACTGCAGTCTGATAAAGGATGGTGGATCATATTTGATTTATACAAGAAAATCACAGGAGCGTGAATCATGTCCAAGAACGGAAACTCCAAGACGCTAAACAAGAGCGGGACAAATGACGGCATAAAGCAATAATAAACCTTTCCAAGATGTAAATCTCTGAGGATAAAGAAATGTTTGCATATTAACCTGATTTACCTGTTCTCTGCTGGACAGGTAAGAGTAACTTTAAGATTAGTTCGTCCAACCGTGATATATCCTCCGCCCTGCTGCTAATGGTACAAAACCTAGATAATGTACAATGTATATTTGCAGTACATTAGTGTCACTGAAAACAAATGGCGCATGTATAACGTTAATATTATCACACAGTAGCCCCAGCCTCTCAGAGCTGGTGGTAACGTAGCGTGAGCAAGATTTATTTAGATTGATTCCTTGTCTGTTGCAGTGAGATGACACATGGAGCGATAGCGAAGATATTTAGAGCTGGGAGTGTGCCGAAGACAGTCAAAGTAATGACTCATTATGATATTCTTTTTTTATATAACCTATTGTTTTATAGACTTAATAACTAAATTCACCTTCACCTCATCACTTGGATTAGTAAAAATACCCAATGCTGTTGTGGAGGATTTTTGTTAGTTAAATCTTTGACTTTTGAACAAATGACTGACGCTGTTGTTTCTTTTTCTCCTCTCTCCATATCCTGAGTGGAAAAATCTCTTTGCAATGACGGTGAATTCCGAATCCAGCACGGATGGATATATGCATGTGCATGCCCAGCATCTTGACAGGGAGGGCATGGAAATCCGTCACGGAGGGCAGGCCTGGGTGAGTATTCATCTGTGTATATGGAGTGTATGGATGGTGTGAAGAGAGGACGACCCATCAGAGAGAGAGAGCTGTGCGACAGAGGAATTCCTGTGAGATCACAGGGCATGACCTTGAGCTCTGCATACGTATTCTGCTGGACATACATACTCTGACTACCACCAGCTCAGTTACAGACCACCCAGCCAGCCAGCCAGACACAGACACTACATCTGACCTTCATACAGGGACCCCTAATTATATGTATGTTGCCAGAGAGAGAATGAAGAGATTAGAGGGAACTGGGTAGTGAGTGCACTGACAGCAGGTCAGACAGTGTCATCACAGTGAGCAGCACAGCTGACAGAAGAAGCTTCAGAATTAAGAATGTGATGCAGATTATGTCCAATCCTCAACTCAGTCTGCAACAAATATGTATAAATAAATAAAATATGAAATAATCAATGCATTTTTTCCTAATATCCTGTTTTCATTCTCACAATTGTGCCAATATGCCATGAATCCAGCATCCGTCTCTAGTACGGGTAGTCTTGCATTGCCAGACCTGTGTCCAGAGTGCTGAGTCAGTGCTGGAGAAAGTCCTGGCTGCAGCAAATTCTCATTCTGGTACAGTGTAAAAATACTCAGGCTTGGTTGTAATACTTCAAACCAATCACAATCATCTTGGGTGGCGCTAAACCCATGATACAGCGATTGTGCCCCTGCTAAATAGTTACAGTGCCCAGAAAAGAAAAGGTAGGAGCTGCTAGCTTGTTTATGTTCATACATTAGCGACCATGTTAGTGGTAGGTTTGTTAGCTCAGAGGGTTGTTGTCTTTTTCCATAGCAATAGGGATTTTGACAATAGTAACATGCAGAAAGTGAGCGGGAGGAAAATACAGCTTGAGATGGTTTCCCAATTGGCAAAAGCTGAGTTGGACTATAGTTTCTGTATATCACTAAAAAAACTTTATCCTGTATTAACCATTTGCAACTTGAAAGCATGTTTTCTTACAGATCCACTTTCAAGTAAATTCCTGTCTATCTTACATAACCTATTATGTAACTGTTTTCACAGGCTGAACAGTATTAACAATTGACTATTTAATTGAGAATCACATGTAAAATCAGCAAAGTCACCCTTTAAAGTGTTGTAAACTAACAAAATGCCACAGTGGAGAAAGAACTGATCTTTTAAATGACAGCCATTTGACCTGTTATTCCTTGGAGAGCACAGGTGTAACTAATAACATTAACTAGATTGGCAGGAAGCAGAGTACATACCTCCAGCAAGCAGTAACAGTGGTCCAAAATCAAAAGAAACATGTTTAAATCCACTGGACCTGGATTTTTATTTGGATCTGCATCAAATTCTACTCTATTCTACTCTACTGTTGAAAAACTCACTTAAAGACAGTGAGAGAAAAAAAAACCTGGATCCATCCCGGATCTGGAAAAAAGGTTATTGGGGTCTATCCTCCATCCAAGTTTCATGGAAATCTGTTCAGGTTAATCCTGCTGACAAACCAACTGACCAAACGGACATGAGTGAAGACGCAACCTTCCTGGCAGATGTTACAATATAAAAGAGTCTGAAGGAAAAAATCCTACCATCCAACCAATCCCACCAAACATTGATGTTTTGTCTATGGCAATGAATATATAGGTGACTATAAGCATGTATATCACGTTTTATCCAAATAACCATGGGGGTAAGACAACTGAAGCTTAGTGGTTGCAGCAGTTTCTATTCTGTTCCTCTGGACTCTAGACACCTTTGGGGAGTTTGTAAATTGAGTTTTTTTTTTCCTTGAGAGATCCATCCCTAAATCCATCCATAAGTATCAGCATTGACCCCAGTCCCAGCTATATCCCATCCCTGCACCTTCCACATTCCTACATCTATTCTCTGTCTTTGTCCTAAAGCTGACCCCAGCCTTCATCTCCTCACTGCTCTGAAAATCCCAGTCCCACCCCTCGCTGCTCTCCAACCCTGTAATAGTCAAGCAGATTGGGGTCACCTACAGACAGGGGTCAAACGGATCAGAACCAGAGCCAAGTGGATCAGCTGTCTCCCACTGCGACCTAGTGGAATGTGTTCAGTAAGCCCTGTCTATCCTGTCTGGGTTTCAGCAGATGGATGCCCATGTCACTGACACAGCGGCTGTTGGTGAATGGCATTATTTATCTCCCCAGCAGCCTCTTGCTCTCTCCTGAGGGAAGATCAGCTCACATGTGCACTGGCTTACTCTTCATAGCAGGAATACACTCCAAATAAACAGGGTCTCAATAGAGAGAAAATGGTTATGTGCACATTGCAGGACCCTTCTGCTGCTGCAGTGAACCCTTTCAAAGTTGTTCTGTTCAGCACAATGTTCAAATGGTGTATGTTCTCCTGTACTGGAGCCCTTTTACAATGGCTCCTCATAGCATCATGCATTGTAATAAACTGAGACGGGGATTAATTAATATTTAATATATAAATAATAACGGTCTTTGCATAATAAACAAAAGACTGTGAAGTCTGTAATCCCATCGAGCTGATTTCAACAATTTTGAATCAAAGATGCAGAAAAACTGATAAATTGTACTCATTTGGAGGTCAATGATTTTAGTTACACTTCTGCTCAAGGCATTTTGCGCCACATGGGCCATCAACCATCATCTGCCACTACAACACAATTTAGGGCAGTGGTTCCCAAACTTTTTCTGCAGGGCCCCCCTTTTGTAGATTAAAAAAATGCCAAGCGCCTCACGGTGTATCATACAGTGTGTTCACTGGACATTAGGGGAGACACGCTTGATTAGCACTTGCAGCCCTCCTCGTTTCCCAGCCATTGCCTGAGCACCATCTGTGCAGATCCCCACACAGTCCTCCGATTTCAGATCAGCCTCTGTCAAGTTAGTGTCAACGATTTTGAACAACTCGTCTGCAGTGTCTCTGGCAGTTACACGTTTGCAGAAAAGCAAATCCTCCCTCAAATCTTAGCCATCAGTGAATCTGATGTATGCTATTAATAAACAGTCTTTGTTACTGTCAGTCACTTCATCCATCTGCAGAGCAGAACAGTTGTCCTATCTTCTCACGAAGCTGCTCCTCTATGTCTTTTGACATGTCATAAATGCGCCTTGAGATAGTGTTGTCTGACAGTGGAATAGCCTTTAGTTTGTTGGCTGTTGCTTCATCAATCATAGTTGAAACCATATGGATAACAGCAGGTAGTATTAATTCCTCCGCTATTGTGTACAGCTTTTTACACTGAGCAACTCTGTTGTTGAGCTTTTGACGGCACAGATGCTGCTTTAGTAAAGCAACTCTGTTGTGCACAACAGTTGAATAGTTTTTGTCTGAAGAAATCGATGGGCTTCACTTTGTGTTCGGGATGTGAAGTCTTCAAGTGGCGTCTTAACTTGTTTGGCTTCATACAGTCAGAAGCTAATATTTTGAGACAAACAACACACTGTGGTCTCTCCTCATTACCCACCATTGTACTGGTGAAGCCGAGGGCGAGATATGCCTTATCATATTTTCTTGTCTTTGTTTTGGTAGTTGTGACATTAAGGTGTAGATTCATCTACTGCTTCACATTTACCTGGCAGTCCTTTCACAAACTTATCCATGATTTGCAGTGCACTAGCAGTGCAGAAGAACCATGCATCATTTATATTTAGCCTCGCTGTACCCACTGTCATTACTCCGGGCCCCCCAGTTTGAAAACCACTGATTTAGGGTAAGACCTGTTATATGCGATTAGATAACAATTTATACACAGTTTACTGTAGCATTTTTGTATTTTGTGCATTGTTTTGTGTTACTGTTCTCCAACTCAATTAAGCTCTAGGCCCTGAGGTATTCACAGTCACTCTGCTCTGCCTTTGATTTGAGTTAGCATGGCAAGGACCGAGTGCTCAGCTGAATGGTAAGTATGACATTATACTGTAGGTATATTGTCCATTAGCTCCATGCTAAGACACAATGGGAATTCCCATTGATGTGCTAATGGAAGTTGGCATTGTGACTGAGGTAAAACTAGCTTTACAAATGATCCGTTTTTTATTTGCATACTTAACGTAGAACAACATGTCTGCTTTCAAATACAGTATTTCATATGCTCTGGAAACAAATTTTAAGCTGCTGACTTTATTGTTAACTCAGTCTGTTGCAGCTTCAACACAACACTTAACAACTACAGGAACCTGAAAGGGTCAAAACTCAAACTCAAAATTCCAAAGTTAGGTTTTGTCTCTTTACATTTAATAACGAAGGGCGCTATTTCCTCTTTCTTTTTTCAGTCTTTGTCTGTTGGAGTATCCTTTCAAGTAGACCTTCTTTTCTTATCAAATAGGTTTTGGCCCGATTCAATTCAATTCAAAATACTTTATTAGTCCCCGGGTGCAATTAAAGGATGACAGTGTGAGATCCGTAAGTCTTTGTCTGTCAATGATCACCCGGAAGGTAACACATAGGTGGTAACAAAAGTATACTTGTAATAATTGAGGCTTGAAAGCTGGTTACATTATTCTTGCTTTTCAGATCCAGGATGAGTCTCACTGAACCACCGTGGTGCACCTTAAAGCAATAGCTCAACAGTAAGGTATCTTATCTGCTGATCTTCCTGCACATCGCCACATTAGCACCTCGGCTAGTCTATATTTCTCATCCTGTCAACAGATTCAACCCAATTCAATAATTAATGTATCTAACACTACAGGGAGTCTGTGTGTATCAAAGCCTGATATATCTTCTTCTTCTGTGCCATGGCGTTCCATTGTTGTCCAAAAACTATTAACAACAAATTAATGAGCCACAACGTTGCACTGGGTGACATGTTCATACATTAATATGACCACACACACTGTAGTTTATTTTGACTCAGTCCCACAGACTCAGCAAACCATCATCAAAGAACTAACAGCAACAAAGGCCAACTGTTGTGTCACCTATTGTTGCTTGAGTCTTGATAAAAAAGCTGCACTAGAACACATACCAAAGACTTTTTATTGAAGAGAAAATCCATACCACATTACATAACCATATCACTACACAACATGTTCACGATTTTTTTTATCATGGCCACAATCTTAGTGTGTGACCATGTTACCATGCCATTTGTTAATTTTCACTAAACACTAAAGACCAGTTGAAGTTGATGAGAATGTCAGTAGGTAAAGATTTGAAAAGTATTGAGACTACTTACAATTTGGACCTGGTGATGGTTGTACTTAAAGAATAAAGTCATTTAATCATGATGCATCCTGGGGGGAACAGAAATGTCTGCAGACTTCCAACAGTTGAAATTACAATCCAATAGTTGTTGGGATATTTCAGTCTAAAACAAAGTGGTGGACTGACATCCATGGAGTCACACCATCAATGTGCTTAAAAATTGACATTTAGCTTGTTTAAAGCAACCCCTATCACAGCCAATGAAAACACTATTATGGTAATGGAATTAGGGACATAGGCAGAGGATGCAATACCACACTATGATATGTGCAGAACTCACATTTTAGTCACATCATTGAAGGCCATATGTTTGATGACAGATGCCAATGACAGTCCATTGGCAGTTCACTCTGACAGTTCCACTTTTTGGTCAATTGAAAACGCACTGTGCTGCAGGCAACAACTGTGCATCACATTTCTAGTGGCCATTTACAGAGCCAAGTTTTCCTTTTGACATGACATTTCCATGTGTGTTCCATTAAAGTTATCAGGGAAATAACAGCACAGTAGATGACAATATACACACAGAGATAACCACAGGGGTATACCGTATGATAGCATCATGGCAGAATGTCAGATTTTACGCATATACACCATACTGTATGTGGAGGCAGCATATATCCATAGATCAGACTCTGCTGCACAGCAACAGCAATATTAATGAAACAATCCTATAAGCAACACATAAACATCTTAATTACAGTGATGCCTGAAACTGATTAATGACTATAATCTGACTGATATAATCAGGTACATTTTGCCAGTGTGCTAGTGTAAATAACAAGCCTTATGCACAGAAACATAAGCTATCATGTTATCCATGGCTGTTAATTTCGCTGTGCTCATATCTCATCCAACAGAACAACTATTTCAGTCACAGTAATACAAGGCGGCAGTTCGTTGTCTTTTAAGTAGAAACACACACACACACTTGTACAGCAACACACTCACCCCTGCCTGACAGGCCATTTCCTGCAAATAGACCTGTCCATATTCATACAGTCCCTCCTGTGGATGTAATCTTTTGTGTGGTGACAGCTAGTTAACCAGCTCGCCTGAGCCTGGCCTCATCCACCACAACTTTAATTCACACAGACATTCTCAGAGGGTGTGTGTGTGTGTGTGTGTGTGCGAGAGAGAGAGAGGGAGAGAGAGAGAGAGAGAGAGAGAGAGAGAGAGAGAGTCCTTAAAGTATAAAGAAACATACAGCCATGATAACACCTATCTAAAGAAAAACACAAACCTTTACATCCAGACTGAATGCCTGGGGATAACAGCTATTTCATTATGGCAGCAGCATGCATCTGAAGCAGATACCTTGAATAAGTGAAAAGTGCTCGCCCAGACGTGCACCCTCTGAAGGAATAGTGATAAGCCCAGGAAGTGGCACAGCCTTAATGCTGTCAAGGATTATAACACTGTGGAGGTGTGGTATCCGAGGGATATTCGCCCAAGAAAAAAAATCAGGTTCAACAATCAAGCAGAGAATGGGGAAAACGTTTTCAGACTTATTTATCTATCCGTTTTTCACAGGAGCCTGATTCAATGCTAAATTGTTAATGGCCTCATTAGTGATGAGCAGAGGTTTGTGAAGAAAAGTGCTGCAGGTTTTCCTTCTCTCCCTGTGGACTGCATGTGGGTGTAAATCCATCAGGATACAAATTAGCATACAAATTACAACAAATTGTTGCTGTACACCGGATAAAACACAAGCTGATCAAAAACAGAGAAAAGGACCACTTGTGCACTAACAATCAGTAATCCACCTTACAGGATCTGACTAGACAGGACAGTCATTATCAGAGAAAAATCATACATGTTCTCTGTACAGGGTTGAAATCACATCACCCCTGTTCTGCAGCAACTCCGCATAGACTTCAAAATCCTCCTGTTTACGTACAAGGCTATCCACAACCTCTCCCCTCCTTATCTGTCTGAACTCCTCCACATCACCTCCCCTTCAAGCTCCCTCAGATCTGGCTCCTCTGTCCACCTTTCTGTCCCCCCGCCCGCCTCGTCACCATGGGGAGCAGGGCTTTCAGCCGCTCTGCCCCCGACTCTGGAACTCACTTCCACTGGACATCAGGAACCTGGACTCTCTCCCCCTCTTCAAATCAAGACTAAAATCTCACCTATTCAGAACTGCATTCCCCACTTAACTCTCTACATTGTCTTTTTTTCTGTCTGTTTCTTATTTGTAACTGTTTTTTATGTATTGTACGGTGTTCCTCGAGTGCCCAGAGAGGCGCCTTTAAATAAAATGTATTATTATTATTATTATTAAATGGCAAAAGGCACATGCAATATTCATCCATGTGAATGGTACTTCAGCCTACTTGACACTATCAAGTAACTATTATGGAGGAATTTGGTTGGTTTGCTGTGAAGGTGACGTACTAAACTAACATGATGTCTTTCACGTCCCTGTATGTACTATATAGTAAGGGTGTCACGATTTCAATTTTTAATCGGAATCGACCGAAATTAAGTCACAATCTCGAACTTCGAATTAAAAAAAAAGAATCGTCGATGCTGCCTCGCCCCCATGTCACGTCCGGTCGGCTTGTCAGATGGAAAAAAAAACACACATGTGTTGAAGTGCTGCGAGTCAACCTCCTCTAACTTAACTACTAGCTAAGCCAGTAGCTGTTAGCTACAGCCAGTCAAACGATAGCATGGTGTTACACCATTCCTGTTCGGCTCCCGGACCGTGGTTGGGAAGCACAGGGGAGATGATTTCCTCCAGGGCTGAAGTTTCTGTTTCCCTTCGGGGTGAACCCCCTTTCACGTGTTAAGCTGGTCGGGAAATAAGACCAGGGAGCTTTGCTGTATCTTGAGGAGCCGTCGCCTTTATTCACAGCCAAACTGCAGCCTGTATTGTACACTTTATTGCTGTCACTACTACTGCGACTCCTTTCCCTTCTCCTTCCTCTCTCATTCGTTCACTGTCCGAACGAAAGATATCTATAAGAAAGGCTAGATGGCTCGAGGCGGAGTCACCAGCGTCCCTATACGGCGGCCATCTTACCACAGGCAGCTCGCCCACTCATAACATCAGAGTCTATGGTGCATGTAGCATTTAAATAACCATGGATTGCTTAATTTTAAACCGATTTTCAAACGGTTTGGTTTGTTATAAACCTCAGAGTTATAGTTATGTTCCTGCATACTCAAAAATAATTTTGAGTTAAAATGTTAAAATTATTTTTGCGTATGCCAGGAACGTAACTACAACTCTGAGGTTTATAAATCGGTTTAAAATTAAGCAATCTATGGTTATTTAAATGCTACATGCACCCTAGACTCTGATGTTATGAGTGGGCGAGCTGCCTGTGGTAAGATGGCCGCCATGCGAGGACGTCGGTCTCCATTGGCTAACAGCGTGCGTGAGCCATCTAGTGTTTATATATATATCTATGGTCCGAACGTACACACGCTCCCTCACTCTCGCTCGCCCACTCACACCTTACGCATTTTACGCCCACACACCTCACGCACCGCCCTATTCCTGAAAGGGCCTACGCCACTCTTGCAACAATTATCTGTGTGGTATATGTTCAACTGTTTGGAAATAGTTTGTTAAGACACTTAATTGTTCAGTGAAGACTATGGGCGTCAAAAAAGAGAAACTAGATGGCAGATTCTTTTGTTTAAATTTCCAATTGACTTAAGATATAAGTTATTGTTACATTATATTATTAATACATACATACAACCAGGAACATGGCAGCAGCTCCACAATTATGTCATACATGACAAGTAGCACCATAAGCCAGATGATCAGACAGATTGGAAAAAAACTGAAAGTAAAGCAAGATAAGCTAACACTTTAAATGGAGAAAATTATAGGAAAGAATACTATAGTCAAATATTATATTATAACAAAAGTAAGATTAAAGGTATATGGGACATATTAAATAGTATTATTAAAAATAGTGCTAGACAATAGAGCTACCCTCAATATTCTATTGATAATAATATTAAAAAGGACAATATTGTGGATGTGGTCAACAGCTTTAATCATTTTTTTGTAAATGTTGGACCAAACCTGGCAAAAACAATTCCAGATCCATTGTTATCTGAGGATTGGAATGATAATCTTATAGTGAGAAATCCCAGTTCAATGTTCCTCGCAGCAGTGGAAGAAAAAGAAATAATAGATATGGTAAATAAATGTAAATACAAAACATCTACTGATTCAAATGAAATTGATATGAAAGTTGTAAAAAAGGTCATTGAGGGGATTTCTGAACCACTGACATACATCTGTAACTTATCATTCCAAACCGAAAAATTTCCTAACAACATGAAAATAGCTAAAGTTGTGCCACTGTATAAAACTGGGGATAGACACCACTTCACAAATTACAGGCCGGTTTCTTTACTTCCACAATTCTCCAAAATTCTAGAAAAACTATTCAATAACAGATCAGACAAATTCCTAAACAAACATAAATTACTTTCTGACAGTCAATACGGATTTAGAGCAAACAGCTCAACATCACTGGCATGAACAGAATCAATTGAGGAGATCACAAATGCTATAGATCACAAAATGCATTAAGTTGGAGTATTCATAGATCTCAAAAAAGCTTTTGATACAATTAATCATAACATATTAATCAATAAACTTTAACGGTATGGGATCGGGGGTTAGTATTGCACTGGGTGAAAAGCAGGGGTGCAGATGGAATTTTTGAACTGGGGGGGACCAAGCTGTCAGCAAATGATTTCAATTCAATACGTTATCTTTGTGTAATTTGGGTGGTGCTCAAGTAGTTACTTTCGTAATAGCCTATGGGCCAATGGTTTGCACTAAAAAGCCACTGGAGAATTCTTATTCGAAATCATGGATAAACAACAATGAACATGTTAAACATGCCTTTAAATGCAAAATATGTTTTATTTAAACATTTGTGTATGAACTCAGAAGTGTAAACAACAACATATTTACATAAATAAAAATAAGTATGTATACTGTAAATGAAATTCACATTTGAAATGATAATAATTTGAACTGAAATCACCCACTCTGTCATAGTAGACAATGGTCTGATCAGTGCAACAGGCACAGGCGCAGCTACCAGTTCCTCTTTAGGACCCTGGGGAGTGAGAGTCGTGCCTTATGGTGTGTTCAATTTACACTGAAAGTCAGAACTTGGAGCTCGGAACAACGTAACCCCAAAGTTGAGTGCTCCCAGCGCTTCCCAGCCGTACAAACATACAACAAAACATGTAACTACTGTTTACGTGAGTAGCAGATAGCATGCATTCTATGTCGGGCTGGTGAGATTAATCCGACTCTCCGAGTTGGAGATCCGACTTCACGGGGGGTTCTGATTAAAATTCTGACTTGGAGATCAGAAATTCCGACATTCGTGTACAACTGGAACGCGCCATTAGTCGTAGCACGCAAACGCCGGCTCTCAATGTGCGCTGCAATGTAATTTAGTCTAACTAACGGAACATTAATCCTCTGTTTTACCGGCGATGTTTGTCGCTTTATGTAGGGATAGTGGGGGGGGACGGATCGGGGTCACTATGAATCTGAGGGGGTCATATCCCCCCCGTCCCCAGTGCCATCTACGCGCATGGTGAAAAGTTATTTAAGTAACAGAAAACAATTTGTGAAGTTGGGGGAACATTCATCGTCATGCTTGGACATTACTTATGGCGTCCCACAGGGGTCAGTATTAGGTCCAAAACTATTTATACTTTACATAAATGACATATGCAGAGTTTCAAAAACATTAAAATTAGTATTATTTGCAGATGACACTAGTATTTTTTGTTTGGGGGGGGGGGTTAAAGGATCTAATGGGGAGGATCACCACTGAAATGTGCAAACTGAAACAAATTATCATTAAACTTAAGTAAAACCAAATTCATGTTATTCGGCAATTGCAATAAGAATACACAAGTACAGTTACAAACAGATGGGGTGGACGTTGAAAGAGTATATGAACACAAGTTTCTTGGGGTAACAATTGATGATAAAATAAACTGGAAGACACATGTACAAAACATGTACAAAGCAAACTGTCAAGAAGCATTTCAGTTCTGAGCAAAGCAAAACACATTCTGGACCACAAATCACTCCACATTCTCTACTGTTCACTGATTTTACCATATTTACAATACTGTGCAGAGGTTTGGGGTAATACTTATAAATGTACAATATAATCTCTATCAATACTGCTGAAACGAGCCATAAGAATAATTCATAATATGGGTTATAGAGACCACACAAATTCACTATTCTTAAAATCAAAAACTTTAAAATTCACTGACCTGGTTCATTTCCAAACAGCACAAATCATGTACAAAGCAATAAACAATCTACTTCCTAGAAATATTCAAAAATAGTTTTTTTTACAGAGTTGGGGGTTATAATCTGAGGGGTGAGTTCAATTTAAAACATCAGTGGGCACGTACAACATTAAAAAAGTTTTTGTCCTTCAGTTTGTGGAATGAGGCTGTGGAACAGACTGGGTGTTGAGCTCAAGCAATGTCCAAGCATGATCCAGTTTAAAAAGCAGTACAAACACGTGGTTTTCACCAGGTACAGGGAGGAAGAAGGGCTTTAACAATCGGGTGTTTTCATAAATGATAAATGATTTATGTATTTGTTTATTTAATCTATTTATTTTCTTTTTTTTTGTAAATATGTATTATGTAAATATGTATGTTTAGGGAGAAAAATTGTTAATTCAGTAGTGGAGAAGGGGTAGGTTTAAATAAGCATATGCTTCATCCTACTCCTTTTCGGCGTTTACATTATTGCCTTTGTTTTGATTATTCTCATTGGATTTGTTTGTTTTTCAGTTTACTTTGTTGTGTTACTCACACATGTTCGAAATAAAAAAGCTAAACTAAACTAAACTAAACTAAAGATAAAGCTGAAAGTTGGTGCCACCGTCATGTTGGTAAAAGTCCCTCAGTGCCCAGCGGAACTATGTGTGAACAAAACTACAGGAAGTATAGCAGGACAAAGATGAACCAGTATTCTGTAAAATATGTTTACAACAAATAGTTCAGGCTGTTATTTTACTGTTCCATTTGATTTTCTCTTTCAAATATGTTGGATTAACCTGGGGTTTATTTACAACCTCATTGTCTGACATTGTCTGCTCAGGTTTCTTGTACAGATGGACTTCTTTTAGCATTATCACAGCAGATCTCAGTTAGTTTACTCAGCTCTGTAGGAACTGATAGGAATGATGACCCACATTTTAAAAATCAGACTCAAATTGAATCAACTGGAATTATTCTTTAAAGGTATAGTCATTGATTCTGGGGAAAGACTGTTGATATTTGAATTTGTGGCCAAACAAACACACCCATCCCATCAGTGCTCATTCAAAAAAACCTGCCCCCCCATATAGCAACAGTAAAATTACCCACCAGTCAAGCAGCAACACAGCAACCTCTGCAACCGTCTTCAGCCCTTCAACCCTCTCCACCTTTGAAAAGCCCCACCAATGCTGACAATATTCACCCTTAACTTATCATAGTCTGACTTTATCCGTGTTTTCTTCTTCTGACCTTCTCCTCTTTGGCAGTTTTCAGCCATCTCTCCATCTTCATTCGGGCGCCAGTCCGATTGCTCACTTTATGGCATTCCCACACCTCTCCCAGCCCCCTGTCCTGTGTACGAGCACATCAAAGACAAACCTATATCTGTGCCTTTGCCACTAATTTGACCCAATATCATCTATTTCCATGTGTTGGGGAGTACTACTACGTACATATAAAAAGTTGTATTAAGCCTTTTGTGTCCCTATCTAAAAGAATGGGAAGAGAGTCAAAACTTCACTTTAAATGGTCACCAGAATTTGTAAACTGCTTGTATAGAATCGACAGTAAACAATTAAAAAATAATAAATAAAAAATGCATAGTTCATACTTCAACTAGGCATGTGCACAGTTTCACGATAACCCATTCTTCTGTGGCTCGGTCCAGATTGCTGTGGCATGACGCCATCAGTTCAGCACCAGAGCACTTGAACAAATGTGAAAGTTCAATGTCTAATGTTGTCACTGGTACCATCTACAGAGCATCAGTGAGATGTCTGCACAGAGCCTAAAGGATACCAAAAGACAACACCCACCCCAGTCAGTCTGTTCACCCTGCTGCCATCTGGCAAAAGATAAAAGAATCCGCTGCCATACCACCAGACTATGGAGCTGTGTTAAGGACTTTACTATTTAAAGTGCGTAAAGTAGTTTGTCTCTTCTTGTATAACAATTCTGGTGTGATGAAAGTGATAAATGTCCTCAAGTGGTGTTGTTTGAATCAGTGTCATTTGTAGCTGAAAACTACAAATTTGAAAATGAAAAAATAAAAGGCCATTACGAGTGCAACATATCTGAATTCACAACTGATCTGTTGGGGGTCAAGTTGCATTTTGGGTAATCTAGGCACTGGGGTTTTGACAAGGGAAATCAGATATCTCTGGCTTTGTTACATCAATTTTTAACCTTTTTCTAAACTGTCCAGCTTGAATCTCATATCGTTAAGTAAGATGCTAAATCAGTGGAGGTCTTTTTTATATTTCCAAATTAAGCTATATAACACTAAAATATAATATAACAGTGCATAAGTAGAACGCATCTGTCAGGAAATATCAGCCTTCAGATGTAGCAACCAGGTTTTGCAAGGCTCTTATTGAGTCTCTACTCTTTACTCTAGGGTTAATATTTGCATGATTGGGTCTGAGTCATTTTGATCTGGTGATCAGAACAGAAGATGACAGGTTGCATAGCTTGTCCTATTTGCCACAAACTGAGTTCCCACATACTCTCAAACTGCCCCTTAGAATCATGCACTCAATGGCAGCACATCTAGTTTTTCCATAAGAATACGAACGTCCCATTACACCGAAGGTTTGTCTAAGAGGAGAAAAACTCCAGGCCACCTTGTGACATTCAAGCGGACGTTGTGCTCAATGTGCCGACTCAACTCCTGGCTGGGTGCCTCTCAAACAGTGATGGAAGCTGACCTTTTTCTTCTTCTCTTCAAACAACATGGCCTTTAAGATGCTTCTGACTCTGCATAATTCATTGATGGTGCCCTTCACATGAGTCTCTGAGGCTGTGCATCCAAACTCTGACCCGTCTGACAGCGCAGCAGCAGACACACAGGGCCGCGGAGCAGGCACGATGGATGGAAATGTCAACATCACACTCGCTATGACAGGTGGGAGAGTTTTGTGATCTCACATTGCCTCACCAAGCTTCAAACCTCTACATTTCCATATTCATCTGTCTCTTTTACCGCTAGCTGACAGCTGAATACAAACTAACTAACAGACTGTGATTTGAATGAAAAGGCTCAGTTTGGTTTATCAGTATTTTCTAGGCAATGGAATATATTTATAGTGTTGTGCAAAGGTGCATTTGAATAAACATCACATTTTGTTTTGCTATTGTTTGCTATCTTTAGCTCAACAACTAAATATTTTAGCTGTAGGATTGCATCAAACCTGTAATGGTGTATGAAAGAAATATTAAAGTTACTTATCTTACATAGCCACGTAGATAGATACACAATGTGCTGTGTTTTAAAAAGAAAAATAACATTTAAAATAATCATATTTCTTGTGTCCACAGGGGTCGCCAGAATTAACAAAAAATAAAAGGTCCTTGTAGCCTCTCGAATTTGGGTTCATAGGAACTTCCAATATTTTCATATGAATGTCTTGTAGTTGCACTACATACTTGGAACTGCTTTTATGATGCACTGACTAAAGAGGAAAATGCAATAAAAAGCAAATTTTATTTATTTTTGTAGGTCTGACCAGATGTCCATTTATCTGGTTATAATGCACCAAAATAATTGTTTGGATCTGGGAATGCTATGGCTTCACTGTAAAAAGGTCCAAGTGGGCAAAGAAACATGAGAAGTCGGGTTGTAATAAGGCCAACATGTTATCCAAATGATCTAAACCAATTCATCAAAATTTTAACTTGAAGTGAGAGCACCTGAAATAATTATGATAGTTCCTTACTGCACAGGAAAAAACATGATCTCAATAATTGCACTGAGGTCAAATGTAAAAAAAAAATTGTTAATCAAAATATTAAATGTATTTAAATTAGCACTGCAAATGACCAAACCCATGGTAAAGCACTGATCTATGAATGGATGAAGGGTCTGCTCACATAGTCCATATAATTTTTGGCAAAGTAGTTTATGTACCGCTACTTCAAGCAATCAATCCAGTCATCAAATAAAAAAGAATACGGCCTCATTACCTTGCAATTAGTGGTGCTTTATAGGTTAACATTAGCAACCTCAACTACTGCACAGAGAAGCTCTCAGATGACTCAGCAATAGTTGGATGTATCAGTGAGGGTGTTGAGGATGAGCACAGGACTGCTGTGGACAACCCTGTCACATGGTGTGAGCTGAACCATCTACAGCTCAATGTGACAAAGACCAAGGAACCCGTTGTGGACCTGAGGAGGACCAAGGTGCCATGGACCCCTGTTTCCATCCAGGGGGTCAGTGTGGACATTGTGGAGGATTATAAGTATCTGGGGGTCCACATTGATAATAAACTGGACTGGATAAAGAACACTAACGCCGTCTACAGGAAAGGACAGAGTCGTCTCTATTTTCTGAGACAGCTGAGGTCCTTAAACATCTGCCGGACTATGCTCAGGATGTTTTATGAGTCTGTGGTGGCTAGTGCTATCCTCTATGCTGTTATGTGCTGGGGGAGCAGGCTGAGGGTAGCAGACCCCAAAAGACTGAACAGACTGATCCTCAAGACCAGTAATGTTGTGGGAGTGGAGCTGGACTCTCTGATGGTGGTGTCAGAGAGGAGGATGCTGTCCAGGTTACGTGTCATCATGGACAATGGCTCCCATCCACTCCATGATGTGGTGGTCAGTCACAGGAGTACATTCAGCACTGGACTGATCCCACCAAGATGCAGCACAGAGCGCCACAAGAAATCCTTCCTGCCTGTGGCCATCAAACTGTTCAACTCCTCACTCTGAGTGTCAGACACTCTGAGTCAATAGGAGGACTCTGGACATTTTGTTTCTCTCAAATGTGCAATAATTAAGACAAACAATGTTCAATAACCCATATTTCAACCGTAGCATTATTTATTACAGTGTATATATTATATATTGTAGTAGTAGTATTTCTTGTATTTTTGTTATCGTCCTTGCTTATAGATAATTTGTATTATTATTATTATTATTATTATTATTATTACCATTCTGCATATTTCTGGGACTTTGCATGGGAGCAGCTGTAATGCATGCAATTTCCCCTCGGGGATCAATAAAGTACTGTATTTCTGATTCTGATTCTGATACCCTGCCAGTCTGCATTGTTTTAGAGCAGTGTTACCAAGTGCAGCCACTGCTGGATGTGTCAAAATGTGAGACAGTTGTGCATAAATCAACAATGTAATGATTGTTATCTAGCTAGTACGCAACAGGGACATTAGCAAATCGTGGCAGCTGTTTTAATGCTTGATTTAAAGAAAGGGACCATAATACACTGAAACGATAGAGTGCCTCTGAAAAAACACCGATTGGAGGGCCATGTAGTCCTTCAACCTATCCGTCTATCCCATCAAGAATCAGGACAACCTACCCCCAGACGTCACCATACTACGTAAACAGAGGGGACGGGCTAATGGCAAGGGCTCCATTGAAATTGGGCCTTTATGTGTAGAATTGAATAAAGTATGCGTTTCGGCCCAGGTTAACATATGTACTTTCTCACACTAGTCATTTAGAATGTTTACAGAATGCCTCTGTATAGATGAACAGTTACATTAAAGTTTACCACAGTTTCCCATGTACTCGCTTTCAGGTATCGAGGCGTTCACCCCAAGTGTTTATTCTGTCATGAACCTAGACATAATCTGCATACATTCAATCCTCCAAAAGGTAAGAGAGATTTCTGGCCTAAGTGGAAAGCCTCTGTAGGGAAGCAGTGTGCAGCTGAGGCTCATTGTCAGTCTGGCTAGCAGCCATTCCACTGTTGCGCCTATCTTGTCCTATCATGGTGTGTCTTTGTGACTGAGAGGGGGGCTGAGATCACGGAGGGCTGGAGCTGCTTACAGATGTGTGCAGGAAGCCCCAGTTTTCCCCTCTGGCACAAAAGACAATCAATAAGATGCATTTCCTTCATCTCCTTCACTTTCTGCTGGGTCTCCATACTCTGTGAGAGGCTCGCTGCCTGCAGGGCTCCATCCACCCTCCGCATCCCTTCATCCAAAATCCATCCATTCTCCAATGTGTATCTTCAGTCTGCAGCCCACAGGCCAAACATCAGTGAACACGCTTTGTCTCCATACTTGACTTTTTCCCTGGTCGAAGCCTTTCATATGCTCATCTCTGTAATTCTCCACATTAATTATTCAGGCCCTTCAAGACGAAGAATATAAATCCATTATGTCTGCCCTACTACACTCTGCTTCAATTAACAGATTGGGGATGAAGTTATGAGTGGGGAGGCAGATCAAGTGATTAAAGGATTCATGAGATCTCACTGCAACTTTAAATATTTATGCCACCCTATGATCCAATGCAGAGTACATACATATATGTAATTACTCAATGGCCACTCCACTACAGGTGAACATCTCCAGAAACGTTCCAGCCATGCAATGCTGACTCACTGCTGATTTTTCAGCTTTTCATTCATCCTGCAAACCCTTCGTTTCTGCTCATTCAAACGGTCTCTAACATTACAGGAAGCTGTAGATGAGGTCCTTTGTGACATGGTCTAATATCCTGCTGGAGGCTGTGCAGTTTGAAACAGACTGGGTCCACAGATGGAAACACCTGGTCAGTAAGAGAGAAAGGGTATGCTGCTTCAAATTAGACTTGACTTATTGATGGGCCTTTGCGTGTGTGGAAAAACCACAAGTCATTAGAGTATAATCCTGTACCTTTGTTACAAGGCAGGCAATGGTTCAAGCTCCTAATGCACATGAATAAGTGAAGCAGCCACTGATTTTATTTTATTCAGAGGAAGCATCGCCTGCTGTTGTGTCAATGTACACAGAGCAACACAGTAGAACAGCGAGGCAGACTACAAAGTTTCACAAAATCAGTCTTGTCTCAAAGTGATCTAACTGCAAACCTAACTGTAATGGAAGTAGGGAGAAGAACGATGGAAAAAGGAGGCCAGACATACTCCCTTATTCATTATCCTTGTTTCTGCCGCCCCCTCTAAGGCCCTCAGCTCTGGTATTGATGCTGAACCACTTCTGAGCCTGATCAGAGTTTGACATCACTATTGCTGTCCAGTGTGTTCAACACTGCAGCTGACAATCATGTCAGCAACCATGCAGGAAATACACTCTGCAATGCGATAAGATTTTATGACTGAACTATGTAGGATTATCAACAACATGCGGATTTGGATTGGACATGGAAACCTCTCAGTCAGCCAGATGTCTGCAGGAAACCCCCCTGTGAGACCACCAGGACATTGTCTCGAGGACATCAAAGAACTCAAAGACCAAACAGCAAGACAGTTTATTGCAGGATAGAGCACCAACCTATCTGATAAACTGTAACCAATTTCACATCCTCAGACATGGCCTACAGTTCACAAAGAGAGTGAACTGAAGGACCACAGGACCTCGGCACCCCAGAGTGACTTGGCCTGTGTAGATGCTAATCTACATGCCTGTCTGTTAACACCGGACAAATAGTGTGTTGATTTTAATTCCCTGTTTCATTTCACTGTGCCTGTTAAAGATGTCAATGTATTAACACATGAATACACAATGCTTTTGAGTTGATTGCCACTAATAACATTTTAGTCCTGAATTAAAATGTTTATCATGCATTTCTTCATATGTGATACCTTATTAACCAATCAAAGGGAAGGCTGTAGATATTGCTGAACATTGAACATTGCAATCAAAGTGACCAAGTGAGAGCTCTCGAATCAGTTGCTCTTCATTAACCAGTCATCGCACTTCAGAGTAAAACACAGCACACATCTGTCTTGTCTGTGTTTTCACTGCAAATCTGCATCAAGATTTAGGGAATTCTTGAACTCTTGATTTGGTTACAGTCCTGATAAAGTTTAAGGAGGAGTCATGTGTGTTCATGACAGGGTTACAAATAGATGTGTTGTTGGGACCATTTTTGAATATCAGTGAACTGACATCTAAATGTCTCAATGGCAATGTTCGAAAAGTTTGTGTTATTTTGTTACCAAAACAGGCCTGAGAAAAATAAAAGTGAGTATCGTGACTGAACCCCAGGTTTTGTATTTACACCTGCATCAATACTCAGCCCTTTTCTGTTGAAAGAAAAGGAGATCCAGCAGCACTGATAGATGGATAGGAGGGTAGGAGGTTTTCTACAGTAATTACCATCAGCACACATGCACATGTATACAGGGCACACAGGGACACTGCAGCCTCAGTGACTCACCAAGAAAATCCTCTCCAGCTGATCCTGGATGTCCTTCATCCCCGGAAAGGCAGCCACTCCTTGAATCATCTCAATGAAAATGCAGCCGACTCCCCTTGAAGAGAGAACAACATGTGATAAGGCCTCCTATTCAATACTGGCTCTGTTTATTTATTCAACTTAATAACTGCCGGTCCAATGGGTCTTTTTAATTTGTCCCAACATCATCTAGGGATTTCCCACCTAAAATTATCATGTAGTCACTGAAAAACACAACAGACATTTAACAATAGTTTATTCTCCCGTATACATCTGAATCCATTCTGAACAACACTGTTCAATCACCTCAACAAGCCTCGAAGTAATAGTAATTCTGAAAAGGGACTGATTTATTTTCTTCCTTGAGGCTGTTAGACTATTAATGTGGCTTGAATTCTGTAAATTGGTTTATCAGTTCAACCTGTGAGGAGCTGTAACACTGACAAATATCAAGTCCAGTCAAGAGGGAGGAAGAGAGTGTGTGTGTGTGTGTGTGTGTGTGTGTGTGTTGTGTGTGTGTGTGTGTGTGTGCGTGCATGCGTGAATGTGTGCGTGCGTGTGTGTGTGTGTTGTAAGTTGTTCCCAGTGCTCATTTGTCAAAGTGCTGTAGTTGCCTGACAGTTTCACTTTCTGGCTCAGTGCACACTCCCACTCTAAGCCAAGACACCACCAATAAAGGGGGAAGGGGGCTGCTGTGAATGAATTCCTGTATCAGGTTGATCCATCCTTCTCCATGACACAACTGTGACTTCAGCATCCACCAGCTCTGTTACAGTAGCTGTGAGGATGTACAAAGGTCAGCTTCGAAACAATAGTATTTCCATCTATAGGGTGTCAAAAGAGTTGAGATCTCGACATGAGAATACATAAGGACATTATAACTAGTTCTAACAAGTGATTAAGAAATATATAAGAGCTCTGCTATTAGCATACTGTATCAGTACTCAGATGTGCAATGATTGTTGTCATCATTACAATGAAGTTATAATTGAGACACAGTTACAGAATCAGATAAAGAGATTAATCAAAAAAAGTAATATACAAGATGGCTGGACGTCAAGAGAGTCGCAGGACCTCAGATGGGGTCGGGAATTACCACAAGGACTTGGACTTTCAGCAGGAAGCAGGCCAGAAAGACCTGACCCTCTCAATCTAACCAACATCTAAGTGTATTTTAATCACCCTCAGCTCTTTTAGATTAATCTGTTATTTACTGAATTGCGATCTTTATCAATAGCTATTCTTGATAATGATTGATAGTAATTGAGATTAGTTTGAGCTGTATGCTTTGCCCTCGCTAAATCTTTGTAATAAACCTTCAACTATAGTTAAAGTAGAAGCTGTGGACACTGATTTTATGATTCTTTGATGGAAGTAAAAAGAAGGTAATAAGTGTGCAGAATATCTTAAAGTTTCTGAAAGGCTACATACTAGCCAACAGTCACTTAGGGTTTTCCCCTAAAATTCAACCCAGCACCCTACCAAGTGCTCAGATTATTTAGAGGAGAGCTGTCGTTAACGGGCATGGCTGGTGGCCGTATCTGACTCAAGGGCTATTCATGTCAGGTGCCAAGCCAGAGGAAGCAGGGGAGATGTTTGGACGTAGGCAGTGAAGCTAGAAGCTAGGCAAGTCTCCTCACTACCAGCTTAAGCAGTCCCTATCTAAATCCCATTTTAAAGTAACATCTTGTAGGTTTAGGGACCTAACCCTTTATAATGGAGAGCTGGTCCAGTACCTCCTGGACAGGGGTATACTCTGGATCTAATAAGGGTTATACCTTTTTATCAGTGTGCTGTCAGGACATTCATATGGTTATCATTTGATAGTGGATGAGGATGAAGTGACTGTGTGACTGTATTAAACAGAAGAGGTGGGTCACCTTAATTCAGACCTGCATTTTTTCACCCAATTTGGCAACACTGAGGCAGCAGGAAAACACAACACTTAGTGCACAAACGGTCACCTTTAAAGTCTTACTCATCCAGTATAGACCTGGTGAATCATTAGCAATCTATTTGGAAATGTGTAACCTCTCTATTTTAGCTCTATCTTGGTCCAAAACAGAACCCCAACAGTAAAGTTGTGGCACATGAAACCAAAATAACAAGCTGAAAGATGGAAAAATATTGTGTAGAAAATAAAACTGCAGAGTACGGTGAATATTTTTGGGCTTGTCACAATGAGCATGTGCAAACTTGCAATATGGTAATGTGAAATACCTCAGCTGCAGCTACCGTAATATTCTGGAATTCCTCAGCTGCTTGTTTACTTTGGGATTTTTTTTCTTGACCTTTTTTGATAC
Organism: Lagodon rhomboides; assembly: GCA_039737535.1. Taxonomy (NCBI): domain Eukaryota; kingdom Metazoa; phylum Chordata; class Actinopteri; order Spariformes; family Sparidae; genus Lagodon; species Lagodon rhomboides. Next base: position 204,149 of record CM077788.1, on the reverse strand, counting down.
TTTATTTTTATATGTTATAGTAGTCTACTTTTTCTTTAACTCTTTTCACTTTAATTGTGTTGTGTGAATGTACCTTCAGGAGTCTACTTCTGTGGTAATTCTATGCTGTTGTCTATCATGATTTTGAAGTATTTCTGGTCAGTCTGAAAACCACTAGACAAATCAAGGAACGTGTGAAGCTAGTGCCGCTGTTAGGTACAGAATCAGTGTATCTTATAGGCCTGACAGCAGCTAAAAACTGCATAGTGTCCAGCCATAGTGCCTTCATGTTATCTCAATAACAGTGGGTAAAAGTGTATTATGTGTCTTGTATGACTTTTTTGGAAAAGATACACTAAAATGGGCAAAACAAATCAAAAATGAATGCATGATGGTTAAATATATTTTCAGTTCAGAAACATGTGGTGGAGACAGACAGTGTGCAGAGAAAGTGTAACAATTGCTTGTTACAGTTTACTCTTCACATGATGTGTGAGGATGTGTTTCTTTTCTGTTTCTGTTGTATACATTTATATGTATGTGCATGTGTACACATATTTGTCTGCATTGAACAAAAAGCAAAGTGCAGCCTAAAGATAGAAGACAGGAAATTTAGGTGCCAAGAAAGATGAATCTTGTCACCTAAAGACGGATCATGTCTTCTATTTTCTTTATATTCCTGTTTCTTAAAGCCTAAAAGAAAACAGTCACACACCAAAAATGTTTTCAATATTCCATAAACACAAATCTCTGAAATACAAAATCACCTTTTAAACATTTCAGAAGTTTCAGAAGTGTGATGATTAAAATACTGTTGCTAAGGAAAAAAGACAGCTTCGGCTTCATGTGACTTCCAAAGACATTCCACTTAGATCTCTTATCTGTTTTAGTTATCAGTTATTCAAATCGTTCACTACTAAAATAAAGTATACTACTAATGTGAATTTCCTCATTTTCTAATTGCAATTGCTGGCTCAGACCAAACACAGAATGTGTCCACAGTCGAGCTTTTTAACACTGCTGTTATTGTAATTACACAGTGTTAGAGATACTGTGACTGTGAATCTGACAGACATGGGGCCCAGCTGTGCTCCTTTAGTTTTAGCACACAGTAAACTAGTGTCAGTAAATACAGGCCTGTTCGCTCACAGACAGTTAATGAACCCTTGTGATGAAGCAGACCTGGCAGAGAGGACAGCCTCTGCTACAGGCACACAACAATACATCTGTGGGATTCACATCGCAAAACACATTTGTGGAAGTGACATAGAGAACATGAATAAAACAAATTCCACCAACATACTGTGTACCAAGTTACCTCTCACTCATACTGACCCATCAAAAAGTTCAAGTTGAACTGAAATCTTGTCATCAAAAGTGGGAAGTAACGAAGTCCAAATACTTCCTTACTGTACTAACGTGGATTTTTCAGGTATCAGTAGTACTTTAATGTAGTATTTACTTTTCTGACAACTTTTACCTTTACTCCTGACAATTTAGCACAAATATCTGTACTTTCTACTTTCTACTCACATTTTCAAAAGAGCCTCACTACTGTAGTTTTAATGTATTTGACGGGAATTATCGGTTATTTTTATTTTGCTTAATTGTACGAAAAGACCTAACAAGACAGAAACAGACAGAGAGGGTGACTCGAATGGGGAGAAATGCTGAGTTAGTGTCTCACTATTTGACGTTCTGGGAATTAGACTCAACGATCAATTATCTCTCTGGTGCGTTTGTGAACAGCTCAAATGCAGCTGGGTGATGTGCTCCCCCAAGATGGCAGCCTGTGACCTGTAGGCTGTGTGATGGATGCTTCTCATAGTAAGTAGACAGATCTGCACAACCTTTTGGTCCTGCAAGAGATGCTTTTTCATGGAAGACTGCTTCCTTGTAAAATGCGTGTGTGTGTGTGTGTGTGTGTGTGTGTGTGTGTGTGTGTGTGTGTGTGTGTGTGTGTGTGTGTGTGACAGGGTGGCTTTCAGAGGAATTGAACACCACGCTGTGGGTTTTTCCAGGTGCAAATATCCAAAGCAGACACACTATACCTCTGCTTCCAAGATCCCCAGAACCCCCAACTGCTCTTTAACTGGATGCTGGACAATACAGGTGGGGTTCATGAGATGTCCTGCCTGTCCAGACATGGGTCACTAAGTGGATAATGACTGTTCAAGAGAGAGACACATATTCCTGCACCTCAGAGGCATACTTATTTTCATTTCCTGTTCCTGTTGCTTCAGTTCTGTTCAACTTGGTTTTAAATCTCATCTTCAATGACAAGAAGAATCAGAAAAAAATCAATTTATTTCAACATCTCTGCACCATCTGCATGTCTGTCAAATATTAAAATTCTGGAAGGATTATTGCAGTTGTCTACATTGAACTTCAGGTGGAATACAACTGGAGATTAATCTTTTTGAATAAAAAGTATGATTTGTGTTCTTGTATTTGTCTTATTGTGAAGTCACTATGATTCATCATGGTTTGTATTATTCATTTTTTAACTATATATTTCCTAGTTTGGTGTATGGATGCTACAAATCAGGCTAATTTACAGCATCATCAATAATGTAATTATCTTAAAACGGACGTTGGAGAGTAGGAGCGATGGTACTGCTGGTCTGGAGGGGTTAGCCTTAAGCCTAGCATGAATCCGGGCTCTCTTCCCCCTCTTTTGTTTAATTTGCATGAGGCTGTGCTTAGTGATATTACATCTGAAATAGCCAACCTGCACCAAGAAATCAGAAAAGATATCTAATCTCTCTGTGAGGAAACCAAAGCAGACATATGTTCCACCTGCTCTGAACTAGCTACCAAGTTAGCCTCACTCCATGCTGCCCAAATAGAATTTTCACAAGAACAGCTGGAAATAGGATAATATCTGAATGACACCATGGTTGGGCTGTGGCTCTAGAACATAAACAGGGCTTGATGACAGAGGAGTACAAAAAACGACAAGAAAAATGCCTGGCTATTTGAAAACCAATGGAACTCCAGTACATATCTTCCCAGATATGAGCCCAGAGGTCGGGAAGCTGCGGGCAGCATTCAATCCTCTGAAAGCAAAGTTCTGGGATGCGAAGATAGACTACAGCCTGTATTATCTAGCCAAGCTTACACTCACCATAAACAGGACAAGGTACACTTTTGACACTCCTCAGGCAGCTAAAGACTTCTACAACAAGAAGATTGCTGTAATGGAGCAGCAGAATGATTAATAAGCTTTGTAAATGTAGTTGGTCGGCTGGCTCACCAGTTAACTAACTAACTGGCTGGTTTGCATTACCAAGCACAGCCAGCTAATAATAGACTTACTGTCCATCTATCCTGTCAAATATCGTCTTCCTGCCCACACCAATGTTACACATGGAGGAAATGACTTGTCTACATTTTATTAGGTAGCTGTTAATGTCAACTATTTATAAACTCATATTTGGGTCATGTACGGTCCAGTGCTATCATAAACACGGACATTGTTGCAAGTTCAGCTAAATGCCTTAATTTATTGTCAATGAGGAACCTAACGGACTGCTGAGTGTAGGATTTATCTATATTAATCATAAAGTGTTTACAGGTTTACAAATTTACACATAGCATTGTGTGGAGAGTCGTCCGTGTTTGACTTCTTTGTTTATACTGTGACATCACTTACTACGGTGTTCCACTAGGCCCAGAATTGGTGGCTTTTTTTTCAGCTTTTTTTCCCTTCTTTCCCTTTCTTTTTTCTCAAAGCTCAGATGGTAGTCAAGACTTCTGCTCACTGTTTTTTATTTTATCTACCTTTGACCTAGCTTATGGCTGGTTCTACAGCAGTACAAAATAGAACAACAGGGGAAAGCCTTCTGCAGCTAATCTCATGGAATTGCAGGGGCTTGATTTGGACTATAAAATGTGGAAATATATTGGCTCATCCTAAAAAGACCATGGACTGACATTGCCTTCCTGCAGCATACTTTAAAGAAGCAGGACCATACTACTAATAAGCAAATCCGTTCCATTTATATTATCTAATGCCATTCCCGGTCTGACTATAATATTGTCACTGCAAAACTATATAATATCCCCATTGTCTTGTCTTTATTGACCAATATACATGCCCCAAGTTACGATGCTGAACACTTTATATCTTCATTTTTGGGCACTTTATCTACTCTTGATATTCACCACACTTTGGGAAGCCCTTAAAGGGATATTCCGCCGTAAATTTAATCCATGATCTAACACATGTGTCACAGAGTAAGACTCCCCATCGAGAGATCAATTTTGCCGACCTCTAGCTTATCTAGTTGTAGCAACTTCAGAAAAGACCACACGATAACAATACACTGCAGCTTATGCCTCCAGCAAGAAACCGCTATCAAAAAGGCACTCATAGCCACAAATAATGCTCAGAACAGCACCAAACTTCAGCAACAGTACAAATAGGGTCCCAGCACATAGTACAAGGCATCAGGGTATGTTTTTAATGGGTTCTTGGGGTCTGCAGCACTTTTAGATAACACAAAGTCGTCTTTGTTGAAATGTGTTGAAGATTCAATTACATAGTGCCAGGAGCTTGGCACAGAATTCAGACTCAGTGGTCCTCACTCAGACAGGAAGTCAACCGGACCGGATTAGGCAGGGTTGAGCTTCCAGGGTGAGAATAATGCAATAGAGAGCAATAGAGAATAAGCAAGAGTGTGGTTGTATGTTTAGTCTGATACAGAGCAAGCCACTCGGAATAAGTGTGTTATCAGGCGGGATTTAAAGGTGGAGACAGTGTCAGAGGTGTGAAAGTCTGGAGGGAGAGAGTTCCAGAGGCTGGGGGCAAATCGGCTGAAAGCTCTTGACCCCATGGTGGATAGGTTGGCAGATGGGGCAAAGAGCTGGATGGTAGAAGAGGATCGGAGAGTGCGAGAGGGTGTGTAGATATGGATAAGTTCAGCTAGATATGATGGTGCCAGGTTATGAAGGATCTTGAAAGTGAGGAGTAGAATCTTAAAATCAATGCAGGATTTAATAGGGAGCCAATGGAGTTGCTGCAGGGCCGGAGTGTTGTGTTCAGCAGAGGGAGTTTTGGTGATAATGCGAGCAGCTGCGTTCTGGACCAGTTGGAGTTTATGGAGTGATTTCCAAGGAAGCCCATGGAGGAGAGAATTACAGTAGTCCAGATGGGATGTAATCAGGGTGTTTACGAGAATAGCAGTGCAGGTTGGTGTAAGTGAGGAACGGAGACGGTTGATGTTGCGTAGATGGAAGTATGCAGACCGGGTAACATTATTGATGTGAGCTTCAAAGGTTAAGGTGCCATCCAGGATGACACCCAGGCTCTTGACCTGGGATGATGGAGGAACAGTGGAATTGTCGATGGACACGGAGAAGGGGTTGGCCTTTGCTAGGGTGGATCTGGTACCAACGAGGAGGACCTCGGTTTTGTCACTGTTCAGTTTAAGGAAGTTGAGTGAGAACCATGATTTAATTACCAGTAGGCAGTTGGATGGAGCTGTGGGTGGCAGAGTGGAAGTAGGCTTGGTGGAGATGTAAAGCTGGGTATCATCAGCATAGCAGTGAAATTGAATATTAAATTTCCTAATAATGTGTCCAAGGGGCAGAAGGTAAATAATGAACAGGAAGGGGCCAAGGACAGAGCCCTGGGGAACACCGCTGGAAACTGGAGAGGAGCCGGATCTTAGGTTCTTGAGTTGAACAAATTGTGTGCGACCAGTGAGATAGGATGTCAGCCAAGCCAGAGGGATGTCAGTTATTCCAATGGAGGCCAGCCTGTCCAGGAGGATGTCATGAGAGACAGTGTTGAAGGCTCCCTGAGGTCAAGGAGAACCAGGATGGAGAGCAAACCAGAGTCATATGCCATCAAGAGGTCATTTGTGATTTTTACCAGGGCTGTCTCAGTGCTATGAATGGGACAAAAGCCAGACTGAAATTGTTCAAAGAGGTTGTAGTGAGACAGGTGGGTGTTTAGTAGAGCCGCAACAGTTCTTTCGAGTATTTTGGATAGAAATGGCTTTGAGATGGTTTGAGATGGGACGAAAGTTGTTCAAATTATTCGGATCTGCAGCGGGTTCCTTGATAGTTGGAGTAATTGCAGCAGTCCTTAGTGATGATGGAACAGCACCAGAAGTCAGTGAGGAATGAATGATGTCAGTTATGAGAGAGGACAGGGCAGGCAGGCAGCTTTTTACCAGGTAGGTAGGAAGGGGGTCTAACTTGCAGGTGGATGATTTGGATTTAAGGATGAGTCTGGTTATTTCGGGGACAGTTGGCAGCTCGAAGCTGGCAAGTGGAGAGCTGATGGAAAATGTGGGCAGAGAGTCCAGAGTGGGTGTTGAGTTATTTGAGGCAGTCAGTGTCTGGTGGATGTTTTCAATTTTGGCATTGAAGAAGATCATGAATAATCATACATTTTCATCCTTGAGCTGCAGAACTCTACTGCAATCGGTAATCAACTCGTCAGGGCTTCCCCACAGCTAGCAAGCTGCTGGAGGAGAGTGGTGAGTTGCATTGCCGTCTCCTTTCAATAGAAACCAGGCAAAGCTAGCAGATGTTTGATGCTTCGTACTGTGTGCTGGGACTGTACATGTACTGTTGCTGAAGTTTGGTGCTGTTCTGAGCATTATTTGTGGCTATGAGTGGCTTTTTGATAGCGGTTTCTTGGTGGAGGCATAGACTGCAATGTATTGTTATTGTGCGGTCTTTTCTGAAGTTGCTACAACTAGATAAGCTAGCGGTCGGCAAACTTGATCTCTCGAGGGGGGGTCTTACTCGGTGTCACTGTGCGTTAGACCATGGATTAAATTTACGCCGGAATATCCCTTTAAGGCATATATACGAGGACAGGTTATTTCACCGTAGGCATTGATCACATGGCTCCGTGAAAAAGCAGCGTAAAACTTTGAAAGTTGAAATTCTCATACTCGATAATATCGCAATATGCACTTTCTCCCTCACCCGAATTATATAAAGATAGACTCTCCCTTCAAACGGAATTCAATCTTCTTTCAACTTCAGAGACTATTAATTCGATTACACAAGTTCATCCTAGATTCTATGAACAAGCGGAAAAAGCGGGGAGAATTTTGACTAACCAAATTAGAGAATCGGCTGCTTCTAGATTAGATTATTTCACTCCAATCAGTCAGAGATGCTCAACTAATTGACAGCTTTTTTCAGCAAATTAAATATACCCACCATAAGCCGATGACTTATTACTGCACAATTCCAGCCCTTCTGCATCTGTTCCCAATATTATGTGGGTTATTTGCATTAATGATCGACCTCCAAAAGAAACATTTAATACCCTTCCGTTTAAGGTTGTAACTCAGTTTCAGTACCTGGGGGTCACCATTCTCTGATTTGTTCAAACATAATTAAAAAAAAATAATTTTTGAACAGACTGAAAAAGACATCATAAAGTGGTCAAATGTCCCTATGTATCAGAATATTTTGTTTGTATATCTAATTTAATACCTTATCAAATTTTATTTTCAACTGTATGTTTAATTTTGAAAACCCCAATAAAAAGAGTTGCAAAAAAACAACAACCTCTAACCATTTTGATTTGATGCTGTGATAACAGCTAGTCCTGTCAGTTTCTGAAGCTAATGTTAGCTAAAGCAGCTACAATGCAGAGCAGTAACATAAGGGGTCGTCAGCCAGATATAAAAATTATGTTATCAGTAAATATAACATCTACTTTGAATGTAGACATTGTTTTTAATATGCAAACTGAGTGATGTATTACACTATTAATGCTATATCCATATGCAAGCTAAAATGCCATCTACAGAAAACATGCTAATGTTTTTTTATGCTTTTGAAATAAAAAAAATATTTATAAAAGTAAATTGTAATTGCTGTATTGGTAAAAAATGCAATGCAGTACATATATTCCCAAACCATTCAGCCTTATCTAAATGTATATCCCTCTAGCTAGGGATAATATGTATGCTAATGAGTCTATCATTGTGACATTCAAAGACCAGTAAGAGTTCAATCAAATGTTAATCACACACTGCATTTTGGTAGTTGTTTCATTCATCATTCAAAGCAGCTCCATCTCTCGGTGTAAGAAGTGTGAATGTGTGGTATGTGCATGATTCTGCCTCTCCAGATCCACACTGTCAGTGGGAGGAGGGATACATGAGGTGAAAGGTGACTGACAAGACAACATACATTTAGAGGAAGAAACTAAGATACACAACAGAGATTTAACCAGGGGAATATCTACAGCATGCTACAGTGAACACACCCTCAGGTCAGGATGAGCTACAGATAAGTGGGTTTTAATGTGTTTTTGTCTACTTCATGATTGATTTTCCTGCAGGAAAAGGAGATCTAGATCTTAACAGGACTACCTGAATAAATCATGGATTAATTACACGAAGAGTGCATGATGGGAGGATGGGGGAATCTCGGGGTCAGAGGTTAGCAATACCCACCACATGTCCAGGCAGGTGGAGTAGTCTGTGGATCCGAGCAGGACATCTGGAGGCCGGTACCACAGGGTCACCACCTCATTGGAGTAGGTATGGCTGGGGACCGACTTGGCCCTGGCCAGGCCTGAGGGGGGAAACACAACAACACTGTCTCAGAAAGCATTATCATTGGATGACCTTCACTGTGGCCATGGAAACAAAGCAGAACACTGGAGAGGAGCAGTCAGACCAGGCACTCTGACATCGGGTTACACACACAAAAACATATCAAATGTATTTAAGACAAAATGAGCTTTAAATGTCCTGTGTTAAGAGAAACTGAGTAATTGTAGCATACTTTACAAAGACACAGCACAGGAATGCAAATCACATCTTTTTTATATAATTGGAGAATAAAATAATATGTATTTCCAACAAAACAGCAGAAGAACATAATGACAAAAAAGGCTATAGTTCCTGAGACTCACCTTGGAAGCCCACAAAATTGTTTATTTTCCTAATTATTTTTTTTTATTGTTGGTTTGGTGAAGGGGTTTATTCTCATATGAATGTGCTCTGCAAGCTCCTGGGCAATCTGTCCATATAATTTATATCATGTAAATGTATGGTGATATCACATAAGAATCATGTTTTGTATATTCTTCATTTTTTGTATATTCTATTCACAGACATAGTGAATGCTGATTGTACTCATTCACACAAAGACACTGAAGACAGAAGCCAGGTGTTAGTGGGTGTCAGTGGGTTTCTTGTGAAAGGGATTTGTGATTTCTAAGTAATTGACATTGGAGCTAATACATTCTTAGAAACTGTCAATCAGATTGAATTAAAAATTGACTAAACCTAACTACTTAATTGCTGTTAAGAATTTAACCAATTAAACACGTAAATGCACAAATACATAAACAAGTATCTTGTTAAAAATTACTAACCCTAACCCTATCAAATTTATTAAAATAAAATACAAAATACTGTAAGAAACTGTATTTAATTGAAATACAAATAATTTGTAATTTACAAAATATAAACTTACATTATTACATCTCAGACATTTTAACAATTAATTTGTGTTGAATTTTGTTGTCAGTTGTTGAATAGTGAGAGATGGGGCTCCACAATTACAATGAAGTCATTATTTTGTTTTATTTAGTTTATCATTAAATCAACTTGGTGTTTAATTTATCTGTTCTTTTAACTCATAATGTGGTCTTCTCTATTTTGTCATCAAGCATAAATCAATGGATTAACGTCCAATATATTTCATATCACATAAGATTATTGATGGTTAACCAATAATCAATTGTTAAGGCAGCCGACTATCAGTTAAAGAAATTGCCTAAAATTTCCGTGCCTAACTAGGCCTCAAGTTTAAATTCTCATGTATCACAAGTATCACAGGAAGATTCGTATCCAGGTTGTTTTTTTTTTCAAAATCATTGATTTTTGCCTGACAAAGATCTTGATGGTTGAAACATTGCCTCATTATATTCTTGAGAGGTTGCAATATTGCTCACACATTCAACACCACTGTAGACCTGTCTTTGAACTGACTCTTATACATTCAACCGCAACAAGCCTTAGATTGCCTTTTTCAAAATAAATCATCATGGAAGACCGCTGAGGCCTCAGTGAGAAACCGTGTGATGTGAATGTCAGTCAGAGGAGCCCAAAGGACTAAAGCTTGGTCATCATCACCATTTATAGATTTGGAGTACAGTGGTGATGCTACAGCTAGTTACTTTTGTACCATGTAAAAAAGTGCTCTATTTTCAGAGCCTTCTCCAGGGTTGTAGTAAGTGCATGAAAACATCTTCTTTTCTAACATTTATCTATACAGTGACATAAACCCAGGCTAGTTAAGTATCTGGTGACAGTGTTCTGATGGTAGCTAATGGTAGAGCAGAGTGCAGATGCAGCAAGCTTTAATGAGGCTGATGGCATTACCTCTTTGTCTCTTCCCAAGTGGTCGGAGGGCTTAATTAAAGCGTTTAGTCTGGTAAAAAAAAAGGACTTCCTGCCCCGCTGATAGTCCCTTGTGTGTGGGAGGAAGAAGGGCAGAGGGGAGAATAAATGAGAGGAGGGAGGGGGTATTTAACATTTCCTTGTGTTGGAACACCCACGGGGCGGAGGAGCTTCAGCCGGCATTCATCACGGCCGAATACTGTAATTTCCACACACTGATCTAATGTAGAATAGGCGCCGTCAACCTGCTCACACTGAGAAGCTATCATTTCCACTGCAGGTGTCCTGTCTGTGTGTGTGTGTGTGTGTTTGTATGTGTGTGTCTGTGTGTGATAGAAGTGCAGTAGTAGAAGGCTTTCCTGTTTGTGACACGGATTGGTATAGTACAGAGTAAAATGGAACAACGTGTATGGTGGAAGTAACACAATAATATCTGCACACCACCTAGCTTCCTACAGACCTTTGCCATTATTTCTATTATCAATGCTGAGAAATGAAGAACCTGTTCAGACAGACACAGTGACAGGGGTTAACTAACATTGTCATACATTTTAATAGGCCAACGCGCTTCATCTGTCCTACCTGTAGATACTATAGTGAAATTCATTTATAGTTATAGGGTTGCATTACATTCTGGTTGAGGTGAGTGTTCATATTCAGTGTGAACTAAAGGTAAAGTGTGAGTTATTTGAACTTACAAACATATTGAAGTTACATCAAGTACATAACATGACTGCAGTCATGTATGTCAGGTAGGTACCTTCGTTACTGAAGTTGCATTGGTAACATCATTATTTTAAGCCAAACCACAATGGTTTCCTAAACCTTACAAGTAGTTTTCCTGTCCAAACCTAACCAAACTGCTAACATACGACAAAGATCCAAGTATGCCTGTCGCTTGTACACTGCAACGGTCATGATCTTTTGGGAACTGTCATATACTGTATGTCGTTTTGGAAGTCACTGGCAATTTCTCTATTTTGTTGTTTAAGTATGAAGATGTGCTGACCAAAAGCCTGAGGAGCAGTGGCCTCGGCCCACATTAAGTCTCTAAGGCTTGATTAAAGACCCAAATCCCTATGTAACCCTAATATTTAGGTAAGATTATATATCCCTCAGTGCTACAAAACTGTCACACATTCAGCACATATCATATCCTGATATCATGTCACAGCAGTAACATCAGCTGTCATTTCCCAGACAGAATGCATTTTTTCATTCGCTAACCAATTTCACTCAGACAGAGATGAATTAAGGTCAAATATGACCTGCATATCTGCCAGAGTCACTGAGAGATTACGGCCAAACTGTGAATGGATTCCTTAATTATTTTATTCACTTGAAGAGATTTGTATTGAAGTGGAAGACGGATGGATGATAGTTTGAGCATTCCTTTGGAATTTTATATAATCAGCCATGTATTAGAGAGCAATGACTGGTAGAGCCTGTTGCCATGAATAAAGCACTGCAGTCACACACTTCCCAGGGCAAAATACATACAAGTATAAAGGAAATTGTGAAATTGTGAAATTTTGCACAACTGTGAATTTAATAACTGTTTTAAATTCATTGTATGTTCCATCTACCTGCCCAGGGACTACAGGTGGAAAATAGCAATTTGCTAAAACCCGGTGCAATGCATCTCTCCTTGTTATATACAGGGTTAATGTTTTATTGTGCACTGTCCCTGTTCAAATAAAAGTAATAATAATAATAATAAGCAGAATAAACAAAAAGCTAATTCTGTCCAAACAACCAGCTTGTGTTATCAGCAAGACCTTCAGCTTTTCCTCCTCCATCTCCTACTTTATAAACAAAAGTAGGAGTTGAGCCTTCAAACCACAGCCAGCTTGGAGGCAACCAGACCGTTTCAGCTTTCTGTCTTCTGTTATACTGTTTCCTGTCTCCTGCTGGTTGCTCACCTGCAAAGACTTGCTGTGTGTAAAGAAACAGTGTTGGGGTTCCTCGGCAAATAGAAATCGGTTCAAATCACTACCACTACCAATCACTATATCTACAGTATGTGTTTGGACATTTGGATCACCTTCTGTAGTGTCTAATATGTTGTCTCATGATGGCATTGTGGAAGATAACAGCCTGACCTTCCCACTCTCAACCCCATGGGTCTGACTACAGAGGAGGGGACAAAATCAAAGACCTGACCTATGGCTTCACACACACATACACCGCTGCACACGTGCACAGCTTCAGCCACCTTTATCTGTTTTGGTTCACCAGTTGACCTGCTATCTCTTCCATGTTGGGTCTAGGATGAAGGTCACCGGGAAATTATACATCACTATCTTAACCTGGGTCAAAAATATATGAGGAAGGATGTGGGCTGGAAACAGGAGGAAGAAGGAATGAACAAGAGGAGAAGGACTAAAATAGTCTCAGTCTCCAGGGGAAAAAGCTCACTGTTCATTTGAAGTTCATTTGGATTTTAAAGGCAGTTTGTAGCTTCTGCCTACCTCCCCCCTCCTGTCTAACATGCAGCAGATTGAGAGATGTACTGTATCCTGCCAGGAGTGATTTGAATACTGTAGGACATAATTCCACGAGGGAAAAAAAAAAGGGGAAAAAAAATGTTTGATCATTTTGGGCATCATGGTTCCGTAACACATGAGTAGCAGACGCATTATTTGTTGTAGTCACAAGTTTATTGAAAGAACAAGGAAAATCAGTGTGATTTCATCACCAGGCTACAGTAACCTGTCAAAATGGACAAAGATTTATTCAGTTTGTCTTTGCTCTTCATTTATGTTCTCAGTTTACAGGACTGGTGTAAAGGAATAGTTCAATATTTTGTGAAATACGCTCCACTTTCCTTACTTTGTACTAATTGTGAAAGTGTAATCACTGCTATGACATGTACTATTTCTCACTGGAATTATATCTGCCATGATATCTAGGATATACAAATGTGAAGCACAGAGTAAATATGTTTTGGAAATATGAAGATGCCTGGCCTATACAAATGACCTCTGGAGTGTTTGTAAATGAGACATCTTCCTGTAGCATATCTGGTTCCTGAGCACCACTTTTAGTATATCTTCAGGCACAATGGTACAGAATCAGTGCTAGATCATTACTCATTTTAAACCACAAATTGTAATTTTTACATTTCTGTAAAAGGAATAAGTATAAGGAACTGTTTGACAACACCTGTAGCAAAGCTATACATGAATACTATGATAATCCCTCACCTAACATATTGTATGACAAGCTGGACCCAGGTATGTAGCACAACATTAAGGCCTATTTTATCACTTCACAAACAAGCACTTAAAGTTTTGGACAAAAACCCCAAACTTTACCACCACTGTAACATTCTTAACAAATATAATTTACTCAGTTGGGAAAATATTTTAAAACACAGTGATGCATGCCTAATCTTTAAGATCATTAATGGGAAGGCTCCCCCACCACTCTGCACTTTTATACAACAGAAGTCATCTAGCAGCAGAACCACAAGGTCTGCCTTAAGAGGGGACTGTGTAGTCCCTCTTAGGTCCAGTTCCTTTGGCCAATTATGCTTTACTGTGAGAGCCTCTAAACTATGGAACCAATTGCCAGTGGACATTAGAAACTCCACCTCACATCATACATGCACACACCATCTTAAGGACTGGCTTTTGAGCATACAAAAATGTGAGCACCTCTCATAGTACATTAATGTTTGTCTGCCTCTATACTCTAGCTGTCCTGTAACCCATGGTGTATGATAGTTAGATGGATAGATGGTTACTTTATTGATCCCTTAAGGGTTGTGTGGCTGTATGGTTATATGTTTTATGTTTTAATGTTTTAATGGAGCCAGTCCTGTAGCACTATGTTTTATTGTTGTATATTAATTAGGGCCCGAGCAGGTCACGACCTGCGAGGTCCCTATTGTATTGTATCTGTAGGAATTATTCTTTTTAGTTATTTTTCTTCTGCCCAAATGATCGCATTTTTCACTGCCTGAACATACCCCAAAACTCACCAAACTTGGAATATAAGTCACACCTGGCGAGAAATTTTATAATCTATTGTCGTTCTGAATTTCCACCACTAGGTGGCGCTATAGTCAAGGAAAGTGCGTTTTGGCTTATAACTCCCATATAGTTTATCGCACATTCAAAAACCTTATATCCACGCGTTCACTGAATGTTGCTGAATCTCGTGGTATAGGCCACGCCCATTTCCGTTTTTTTCCGCAAATTCGCGAAATGTCGCAAACCTACTTTTTCGAACTCCTCCCAGGCAATTTCACCGATATGCACGAAACTTTGCACACATTATCTGTGAAGCCTCCTGACAAAAAGTTATCAAAAGAATTTTCATAGCACAAACAATACTCAAGTTATTAAATAACAACTTCCTGCAGATTTCGTTCCAAACAGGAAGTGTTGCATATCTCCACATTGGTGTGTCTGAATGACATGAAACTCAGGTTAGTAGTTCACCATCAGGCCCTAAAGCTCTTTTCAAATTTTCAGCCCATGACCACTAGGTGGCGCTCTTTAAATTGAAATATTTTATATCTCCACATTGGTTTGTCGGATTAACACAAAACTTGGTACACTTATTGCCAATGCCCTCTTGAGCATATCTGTTGAAGGTTTTACTGATCCGCCTCTAGGTGGCGCTCTGGTGGCTGTCTGAATTTATAATGAGTGTGTATTGCGGGAGCTAAAAACTGAGGAAAAATTATCTTCAGCCTGATGTGGATCCCACATCTTTTACTTCACATAGACAATATATACATAGAAATGTAGGTAATCTTGTTGGCTTTCAGCTGATTGTCTTATTGCAGATGCAGGACTCAAACTTTTGACTGTGGAAGTCCTAGAGTGACAAGCACTCCAGCAACTCCCCCATAAGCCGCCATGTTAATTTTGAGCCTAAATTTCTGGAGGAGAGCAGACATTACCTGTTCTGTCTCTCACGCTGGTGCCCTCATTTTGCCACTCTACAGAAATAAAAAAGACATCACAGAGTTCAACAATGTCTGCTGTTACTCACTGTACGAATATTCTGGCTATAACCCATGCACTTTTTTCAAAAATCGCAGGAGTTTGGGAGGCGTTTTCCCATTCGTTCTTATGGGGACATTTTCACTTCAGTTCTGCCACTGCTCCAGTAGCCAGAGAAACTGTTCACCTTTTTAAGCTCTTTCAGCCATCTTACCTGTCAGCTTTTCTGCCTTTACAGCAAGCAGCACACAGCATGCAGCAGGCCACAATTTCTGCACACCGCGGCAGCAGTACTCGCCGACACGCGCGGCCTGCGAGGGCCCGTTCATCGCTGCTTGCAGCTTTAATTTGTTATGTGATTTAACATGTTCTTTTTTTTAGCCACTATGGGCCCTATTCTCCCGTCCGCGCGTAAGTCCTGATTTACACGGCTGGACTTAAGCGCTTTTCATTTACGCGGATTCTCCCATCCAGACTTCTGACACACCCACCGCGCGTAAGTCGGGAATCGAGGCGGCCTCATCAGAGAGGTGTGATTCATTGAAAACGGAGGCAGACCTGGCCATGTCGTCATTCATTTCGACTGTCTGGAAATCATGGAACATGGAGTTTTCCTAAGACTTGTGAATGCCATTGAAATCCGTGCAAAAGATAAACCAGACTTTAAATTTGAAAAGGCCTCACACTTTGAAGGAGAGCATGTTTTATGCTGTATGAAATACATCCAATAAGATATTTAAATCAGAACACTGTGCATATGACTGAATAGCAAACATGTTTACAAGTCATCAATGAAATCACAGAGGATGAGAGGTGTGCCTATACCGCGCTCGCAGCTTACTGAAATCACCTCCACCTGTCGCCAATTGGGGAACCCGGCAACCCTGTGAAACCCTATTTTAATTCTTCGTCTTTCAGCGGCTGTTGCTGGCATTCGGATGAACCGGTTGGTGAAGTGCAACATTGTGTCCACAAATTGTGTCAAACACCTTGACACAGAAGCTTGCGATACATGGACCACATCACCAGCCACCCTCTGAAATGAGCCAGATGCAAGCACTGACAGCGCACTGGTTACTTTAATAATTACCGGTAAGGCATGGGGATGATTGGTCTGATTTGAGAGCTGCTCGTCCAAAAGCCGGCAGAGTTGCATTATGCCTTCACGGTCGAAACGAAACCTTTGGATGCATTCAACATCCGTGAGCCCCAGGATGTCCAAACGCGGCCGATATATGCGCCGTCGCCTCGCAATGCGCCGTTGACACGCTCTCCTCCTCTCCCATTCACGCAGAACCACAGCCAGGTACACGATGGGCATTTTGATGTCTGATTGTGAACTCACAGCCCTTTTTATACTCATTTTAACAGATGTTTCCAGGTGTTTCCACTTTAAGTCGTCATCACGGTTGACATTATCATTACATCAATATAAATAAAAATGTTGTGGGCCTATAATATTGTGTAACAAATAAGGGGAGAAAGAAAAAAAACTTTGTGACATTGATTGTTTGAATACATTTGATAGCTTTCTGGGAGTCTCTTTTACAATATTATTCCTACATGTGGCGTAAATTGTAACTGCATCCCAACTTTAAGTGCAATATTATGTTTCACTTTCCGGTGGCGCGTGACTTACTACAGCCTCTGAAGCGCGTAAGAGGAGAAGCGCTTAAGTCAGTGGGAGAATACGCGTAAGGCCCGTTTAGACAAGGAACGCCCAGATTTGGCAAGATTTTGAGGTTACTCCACCCAAGGTGCGTAAGTCGGCCAGAGGCGCTTAAGTGACAGACATAAGTCGACGGGAGAATGCGCGTGAGAGGATATGCGCTTTTTTGCGCACCTTTTTTGACTTAAGCGCATGGGAGAATCGGGCCCCATGTGCCTAGAATAACACCTTGCCAAAGGACTACAGTTGAAAATTAGCCTGCTGGCTAACACTGGCACATTTACAGCAATGTCGATTAATGTGCATTGTCCTTTAAATAAATAAATAAATGAAAAATGAAATGAAAGGAAAAGCTTGGTTTTCTTGTTTGGCCTGGCATCTGAGTGGGATTGCTGTTTTCACATATGCCCAAATGAGTCAAACCTAGGGCTGAAATAAAGGGTATCACGTTTTTATATGGATACAAAATATATATACTTAAGTAATGATTAACTAATGCATGACTCATGATGATTTAATGTATGAATGAATGCAGGGTGTATCATGAATCCTCACCAGTAACAAATGATGAATTTAAGATGAGTTAAAGAATGTTAATTCACAGAGGCATGGGTCTGAAACAAAGTTTTATATAAGAGCAAATCAACTAACTTGGTCCCATATGAATTAATGTATGAATTAACAGTGAACATTACATTCAGTGTGAACTAATCAAATTAAGTAATTTTCACTTCATTGTATCTCAAGTTTATGATACACTTAAGTATGATTTTATTCTTATGCAAAATTGTGACCAAATGATTAAAACAGTGGTCTTTATCTAGGGTGCATTTACACCTAGCTTGTTTGGACCAACTGTTTGGAACTCTGGCATATTTCAGCCCCAGGTTTGACTCATTTGGGCATATGTGAAAACAGCAATCCCACTCAGATGCCAGGCCAAACAAGAAAACCAAGCTTTCCTAAAAGAAGAGGTCCGATGGGAGGCTTTTTCACATTTATACAGCTTTCTAATCAACTTTATGTGCCATCTGAATAACAATTCCTGTGTGTATATGTTGGTATGCCGATGGCACGTCTCCTAATAAGAAGCATTAACACACTGGTTTTTAGTTGAAGTCTAGGTGTGTGCTGGATCTGGATATTTTGTTCTTTTAATGAGCACTGTTATACTTACAACCACATGAACACAATGAAAACATTGAGCAATACACCCTTCTGATGCTACGTAATGAAGAAGAGACACAAGGGAGAGAAGGAAACAGTTTTAGGTGAATCTTCCCAGTAAAAACTCTGACCAGTGAGAGAAGACTAACGAGTGTATGAAATCAATTAGTTCCTGAACTGGAGCAAAGCAAACCCACTCCAAATCTAAAAACGCCTTTAGTGAGCTTTAAATGTATTGCTAAGCAATTTCCCCCAGCTGCCAGTCTTTATGCTATAAGCTAGGCTTACCACAGTCTGACCTCAACTCTGTACTTAACACACTGACATGAGAATGATATCAATGGATATTTGTTGATTATTGTAGTTGAGATTTGGGAGATGGGGGCATTGGATCCTCTGCGAGCCCTTGTGGCCTTGACAATAACATTTGTCTCTGCCCTGTCTCCCGCCCTACCTGTCTCCACTCAGGCCCCTGGTTATGCTGCTGGGGAGCTGGAGGTTTGGGGGAGCGGCTCCTGCTTGTCTCTCCGAAGGCCCTGTGTAAACCTAAACCTCACTGCCAGATATGAATCACTTTATCATCATCATTATAGCAGTTATTATCCTATATTATTTTAACTATAAGACTCATCATCTCTTGTCAGTTCTTAACTATTATGATTATTATTATTATTGTTGTTGTTATTTTTACTATTATTATTATCATTACTATTATATCATCAATATTGTTATTATTATTATTATCATTATTATACTATAGCAGTAATACAGAAGATGACTATAATCACCCCAGGACTTAAGTGCATACATGTGTGTATGTGCATGTGTATGTGCATGTGTGTGTGTGTGTGTATTTTCTTCTCTTCTTTTTCCTCTCTCACCCCTTTTTTCTACTTTACTCTCTCCACCACTCAGAAGCCATGACTGCACACACTAATACATGACATGCCACACATACAAATACTCAAACATACTTAAGAGTTCCTTAAAAAAACACATTTGTCCCTAATGACAAAAAATGTCACCTTTCCAAAAACAGCTGTAAAAAATATTATGGTGGAGGTGAGCGTGGTTGAGGCATGGCTGCAGGAGAGAGAGAGGTGGACAGGGCTCAGGAGAGCAGCGCCAGGTGAGTGATTGGCAGAGCTGGCACCCAGTTACTAATCACTCTCTCCCTTTATATGCAGTAGCGTGCTGGAGCTCGGATGGGAGAGGCATGGGAGATGTGCAGAAGAGAAGCCACGAACGAGACGCACAAGCTGCGTTCGATCCCCCTGGTAGTGTTTTTCTGTATTTGGTGCGCTTCAATAAAAGAGGCTTAAAACACCAGAACTGTGTGCTTGTGTGTGCGAGGAGAACTCACGGTAGCCCGGAAAAGGCTACAATTATGTATTCATATTTTTTTCCACTTTAAATGAGTCAATCTTTTAAAACTACTTCAGCCTGAAATATACATATCAAATATGAATTATATTTTGGGGTTTTTAACCCTTTAAAGGCCAGTATGTTTACACAGATCCACAGGGTGGTTCAAAGAGAGGGCCCTGAGATGTGTCCTTTAGATGGGTCAGTGATTGGCAGCAACATTGATCTTGATGCATTGTTTTTTTTTTGCTTTACACAACTCCACAGTTTTTAATTGAACAAAATCATAAAATGCATTGATGCATCATTATTTTTTTCTGAGAGGCAGTATGTTTCTGGGTGTGAGAGTCCAGCTCACAACCACACATCACAAACTTTGCCGAATGAAGCCAGCTTGTCATCACGGCGTCGGGGTCGAGGTTGATTGTCGTCGAAATGCAGTGCACTGTCCTGATTTCTCACTCCAGAGGCTGGAGGCTCCAGTTAGGGAAAACTAACAATAGGAATACTTAGTAGTAATACTTACTTGGTATACATGGAATAAATTATATTTATGTTTTATGTAGTGTACAATCACCTGAAACTAAGAATCATTGTGTTTTTGTTATCTTAGAATGATGATTTTATCAGTGCGGAGCAGGTCTTCCAGGTTGGACCACCCGGTTTCTACAGGAGTCCAGCATGGACAGACCAAACACTGGCTCCAGAGAGGGATTTTCACATTTGTCACATTTTTAATAGCTACCATAACAAGGGTGAGGTGAGGGTTGTTCAGTTAGTTGCACCCTGCAACAACACTACACTACTAAATGCCACTAAATCCTACCTACTGAGCCTTTAAGAAATTAGATTAAGTCAGAATATATATATATAGATGCATCTAAACAACCAACCACTTTAATTGTTAGATATGACATGTGCCACTGAGGCTTTACTTTACATTTGTTCAGTTCAATACATATGCATAATAAGTGAGCAGGACCGTTTGGCCCGTTTATGTGTAGAGGGAAATAAGGTTTGGTATAGAAAATGTGTGTCTCTTTTATATCCAACATTATCTCATGTCTGTGTGTGTGTGTGTGTGTGTGTGTGTGTGTGCGCGTGTGTGTGTGTGTGTGTGTGTGTGTGCGTGTGCGTGTGTGTGTGTGTGTGTGTGTGTGCGTACAAAGTAGTACACCACCTGCCATTGACCCAGCACATTTCCCAACACAAGGTGGACTGTAATGAGCTGACTGGTTCAGCTCAGTTCAGTTCACACAAAATCATCTGCAGACTCTAAAGATCCACACCCAAGTTTCAAACACACACACACACAACCGTGCACCAGCTCAGCAGTCCCTCTGCTGAGAGGAGGTGCTTGGTGGGAAAGCACACTAGGGAGAGGCAAACAGTCTGCTCCTGGTGTCTGCATCATTCCTCCAGCTCCATTGTCACATTGCTTCACTCCTCACACATCATTATCCCAACAGCTGTTACTTCACAGCATAGCAACACCAAAACAGACATCAGTACACATTAGCTAGGTATGGCTGCACTGAGTGACAGCAAAAATTCAAAACTATTGTTCAGTTTCAGTTTGTTATGCAGGTGCCTGCTCACCTTTTCACTAAGGAGATACACATACAGTACCAGTCAAAAGTTTGGGCAAACCTTCTCATTCATGGTTTTTCTATATTTGTATTATTTTCTACATTGTAGATCAATACTAAAGACATCCACACTATGAAGGAACACATATGGAATTATGTAGTAAACAAAAAAGTGTTAAACAAACCAGAATATGTTTTAAATTTTATATTCTTCAAAGTAGCCACATTTTGCTTTGATGACAGCTTTGCACACTTCTGGCATTCTCTCAATCAGATTCATGAGGTAGTCGCCTGGAATTGTTTTCAGTTAACAGGTGTGCCTTGTCAAGAGTTAATTTGTGGAATGTCTTGCCTTCTTAATGTGTTTGAGACCATCAGTTGTGTTGTGCAGAGGTAGGGTTGGTACACTGTTCAATACAGTGAATAGCGCTATTCGACTACTGTTCTAATCCATATAATGGCAAGAACCACTCAGCTAAGTAAAAAGAAAGGACAGTCCACCATTACTTTAAGACATGAAGGTCAGTCAATCCAGAAATTTCAAGAACTTTGAATGTATCCTCAAGTGCAGTTGCAGAAATCAAACACTGTGATGGAACTGGCTGTCATGAGGACCTCCCCAGGAGAGAAAGACCAAGAGTTACCTCTGCTGCAGAGGATAAGTTCATGAGAGTTACCAGAATCAGAGACCACAAATTAACAGCAGCTCAGATTAGAGCCCACATAAATGCTTCACATAGTTCACGTACCAGAGACATTTTTACATCAACTGTTAAGAGGAGACTGCATGAATCAGGCCTCCATGGTCAAATTGCTGCAAAGAAGCCTACTGAGGAAGAACAATAAGAAGAGAAGAAACACAAGGAATGGACATTAGACCAGTGGAAATCTTAACTTTGGTCTGATGAGTCCAAAATTTAGATTTTTGGTTCCACCCGCTGTGTTTTTGTGGGATGCAGAAAAGGTGAGTGGATGGTTTCTACATGTGTGATTCCCACCGTGAAGCATGGAGGAGGAGGTGTGATGGTGTGGGATGACCTGGCCTCCACAATCACCCAACGTAAACCCTATTGAGATGGTTTGGGATGAGTTGGAGTGAAGGCAAAGTAGCCAACAAGTGCTCAGCACCTCTGGGAACTCCTTCAAGACTGTTGGAAAACCATTCCAGGTGACTTCCTGATGAATCTGATTAAAAGAATGCCAAGAGTGTGCAAAGCTGTCATCAAAGCAAAAGGCGGCTACTTTGAAGAATATAAAATATAAATCATATTCTGGTCTGTTTAGCACTTTTTTGTTTACTACATAATTCCATGTGTTCCTTCATAGTTTGGATGTCTTCTGTATTCATCTACAATGTAGAACATAATAAAGATAAAGAAAAAACATGAATGGGAAGGTGTGTCCAAACTTTTGACTGGTACTGTGTATGTGTGTGTGTATATATATGTTTAATGTTGTGGCTGATCGGTATATATACAGTGCGGTGAAAAAGTAATGGCCACTTACAGATTTATTTTATTTTTGCTTTTTTGTCACACTTACATGTTTCAGATTATCAAACAAATTTTAATATCAGACAAAGATAACCTGAGAAAATACAAAATGCAGTTTTTAAATGATGATTTAATTTATTAAGGGAAAAAAGCTATTCTAACCAACCAGGCCCTGTGTGAAAAAGTAATGTAAAGTAAAGTGCTCCCTAAACCCAATAACTGGTTGTGCCACCCTTGGCAGCAACAACTGCAATCAAGCATTCGTGATAACTGGCGATGAGTCTTTCACATCGCTGGGGAAGAACTTTGTCCCACTATTCTTTGCAGAATTGTTTTAATTGAGCCACATTGCAGGGTTTTCGAGCATGAACGGCCTGTTTAAGATCATGCCACAGCATCTCAGTCAGATTTAAATCAGGACTTTGACCTGGCCACTCCAAAACCTTCATTCTGCACACCAGCAAGTCCACCTCTGGGTGCACTTGCTGGTGTGCTTCGGATCATTGTCCTGCTGCATACCCGAACTGCACTTGAGCTTAAGGTCACAAACTGATGGTCGGACATTCTCCTTCAGGATTTTCTGGTAGAGAGCAGAATTCATGATTCCATCAATTACGGCAAGTCGTCCTGAAGCAGCAAAGCAGCCCGCGACCATCACACTACCACCACCATGTTTGACTGTCATTATGATGTTCTTTTTCTGAAATGCTGTGTTAGTTTTACGGCAGATGTAATGGGATGCCCACCTTCCAAAAAGTTCCACTTTTGTCTCGTCAGTCCACAGAATATTTTCCCAAAAGTCTTGGGGATCATCAAGATGTTTTTTGGCAAATGTGAGACGGGCCTTTGTGTTCTTTTTGGTCAGCAGTGGTTTCCACCTTGGAAGTCTCCCATGGATGCCATTTTTGCCCAGTCTCTTTCTTATTGGTGAATCATGAACACTGACCTTAACTGAGGCAAGTGAGGCCTGCAGTGCTTTAGATGTTGTTTTGGGTTCTTTTGTGACCTCACTGAAGAGTTGACGATGTGCTCTTGGAGTAATTGTGGTAGGTCGGCCACTCCTGGGAAGGTTCACCACTGTTTCACGTTTTCTCCATTTGTGGATAATGGCTCTCACTGTGGTTTGCTGGAGTCCCAAAGCCTTAGCAATGGCTTTGTAATCCTTTCCAGACAGATAGATGTCAATGACTTTGTTTCTCATCTGTTCTTGAATTTCTTTGGATCGGGGCATGGTGTGTTGCTTTTTAAGATCTTATAGCTTACTTCATGTTGTCAGACAGGTTCTATTTAAGTGATTTCTCGATACTACAGGTCTGGCATTAATCGGGCTTGTTAGGAGCTACTGAAAATGAACACCGAACAGCCACAACATTAAAAGCACTGACATGTGACGTGAATTTGATCATCATTGATCATCTCATGACAATGCCATGTTCTGCTGGGAAACCTTGGGTGCTGGCATTCATGTGACACTTGACACGCACCACCCATCCAAACACTGCTGTGGAACCAGTACTCCCCCTCATCACAACAACACTACCCGATGGCAGTGGCCCCCAGCAGGACAATGTGCCCTGATACACCACAAACACTGCTCAGGAACAGCCCAAGGAACACAATAAAGGGCCCAAGGTGATGACCGGGCCTCCAAATTCCCCAGATCACAATCTGATAGAGCATCTGTAAGATGTGCTGAGCAGGTCTGATCCATGGAGGCCCCACCCCCCAACATACAGGACCCAGAGGTTGTTGCCATACCATACTGTGACACAGTTGATAAGGATGCTCTCGATGGTGCAGCGGTAGAAGTTCACCAGAATCTGAGGAGACAGATGGACCTTCTTTAGTCTCCTCAGGAAGAGGAGACGCTGGTGAGCCTATATATATATATATATATATATATATATATATATATGGTCTGCAGGGATCACAACCTTGATGGCCACCTCCTTGTTGTCCCTGTCAAAGCGGCCATAGAAGCGGTTGTGCTCATCAGGTAAGGAGGCGTTGATAGATGGAGTGGAGGTGTTGATGGGTTTGTAGCCTGTGATGGCCTGGATGCCTTGCCACATGCGTCGGGGGTCAGAGTTGTTATTGAAGTGCTCCTCGATCCTTAGCTTGTGGCTGTGCTTGGCCTTTTTGATGCCTTTCTTCAGGTTAGCCCAGGATGAGCTATAGGTCCAAGCATTGCCTGATCAGAGGGCACATGCTTTCAGCAGGAGTCGGACCTCTCTGTTCAACCATGGCTTCTGATTAGGGAATGGGGTGATCCGTTTGAGGGTGGTAACACTGTTGATGTTGGAGTTGATACAGTACAGTACAGAACAGAGGAGGCATGTAAGTCAGTGTCCATGTGGGAGTCGAGGGTGGCCTGAGTGGCAAACAAATTCCAGTCAGTGTTTTCAAAGAGCTGCTGAAGTGCAGAGTCTGCTCCCTCTGGCCAAACTTTGACTCTTAGGCAGGAGGAGCGGTGAGAGGTGGTCAGATTGTCCTAGGTGGGGGAGGGGGACAGCTTCGTAGGCATTAGCTATGTTTGTGTAGACATGATCCAATGTCTTGTATCCTCTGGTGGGGCAGAAGACATGTTGGTGAAATTTGGGCAGTACAGTCTTCAAGTTGGAGTGATTGAAGTCACTCGCAACAATAAAGCCTGCCTCAGGATGCAGAATATGTTGTTTGTTAAAAGCAGTATGCAGTTCTTTCATTGCAATCTTAGCATTAGCATCCGATGGTATATAAACTGCAGTCACAACAGTCAATGTAAACCCTCTGGGCAGATAGAAAGGTCTACACTTAACCATGAGATACTCTAGGTTAGCTGAGCAGTGACTTCCCATGATGGTAGTGTCAATGCACCACATTTTGTTAACATAAATACACAGACATCCACCTCTGGTCTTACCGGAGTCAACAGCTGATAATCATGATGTTGCAGTGCATTGGCCAATTGTGGGTGGTGATCCGCAGATTATCCATTTTGCTCAGCAAAGATCGGACATTGGTGAGGAAAAGGTTTGGTAGAGAGAGCCAATGAGGAGTTAGCTTTAACCTAGCTTTTAGCCCTCCTCGCTTCCCCTGTGTTTTTTTACGATCTCAACGCCGTCTGTGGTTATTTCCAGTCGGTATGCGATCTCTGGGAGTTCGCCAATAAAATTTGTCGGAATCGTAGGAACCGATGTTCAAAAGTTCCTGTCGACTGTACAATATGTACACCGAACTGTGTTTAGTGAAAAGACAAGCAGATAACCGCTAATTCACACAATCTGGAGAGACACAAGGCTTCGCGATCCGTGTGTGCCGCCATCTTTTTTAATCTTTTATCTAAACCACTGACTGGTGAAGTGAATAACATTGATCATCTTGATACAATGCAATGCTGTGCTGGGAAACTTTGGGTCCTGGCATTCATGTGGATGCTACTCTGATATGCACCACCGACTCAAACCGGCACAAATCGGCACTCTCCCATCACAGTGGTAACAGATATGATAATGCACGAAGGCCACCCCCCAAAAACTGCTCATGAACTTCCAGAACATGACAAAGACGTCAAGGTGCCAACTGGCCTCCAAATTCCCCAGATCCTAATACGACATTTTGGAACAGGTCAGATCCATTAAGGTCCCACCTTGAACGCAAGAGGACTGGAGGGATCCACCGCCAATGCCCTTTTTCCAGACATCACAGGACACCCCCAGAGATCCTGTGTCCATGCTTCAATGGGTCAGAGTTTTGTTTTGTTTTGGTAGCAAGAGGGGGACCTACACAATATTAAGCAGGGGTTTTTAATGCTGGGACTGATCGTTGTATACAGAAAACTCCCTATAAATACAGCTGTAAGGATTTGGAATACCTTATCATGGACTAAAGCATAGGTCACTAACAGGCGGACTGCGGTCTGGGTCTGGACCCAGACGGACCTGGACCTATAGTCAATAAATTATTTAAGTATTTGAAATTTTGACAGGGTGCTTCTATTTTGACCGGCGCTGCTTTTCTACTTTTTACGGTATTGGTTTAGCGGATCGGTAAATCCACTGACCAACTTCATGCAAGTTAAGCCATCCCACGTGATGCTTCTCAGCCAATCAAATTTCTGAATTCCATGCGATAAATGTTGTGACTCTGAATACAGACAGATGAGGGAGGTGAGGAGCGAGTGACCTGCGGAAAGACGAGTGAGCGATACAGGGAGAGAAGACAGAGAGACGGGTGAGCCAGAGACAACAATGAAAAATAACTAAACATGGTGCTCTCTAAGAAGATAAAAGTGGACAGCGAAAACAGAGCTTTCAACCCAGAATGGACAGACTCATTCATCTTTATTTGTCCCACTGGAAGCACAAAACCAGTCTGTCTCATGTGCTCAGAGACTGTGGCACTCGTAAATTGTGTCAATGTGAACGACACACAAAGCACAAAGTTCTTGACCAAACATACCCACTCAAGTCTGAACTGAGGTCACAGAAAATAAGCAGTCTCAGAGCCCAATATGAACAACAGAAAGTGGAGGAGTGGGATATAGGAGGGAAAGAAAGAAAAACTGTAAAACTGTTCAATTGTTAAGATGTGATGAGATCTATCTGTTGTAAAATTGGTTGAGACTGTTAAGATGTGAAATATTAATAAAGAAAAAGGGAAACTCAAGCTGCTCCTACACCTTTATTTTATGTAATGTTTTAAGTACTTTAAGATGCACACTTTTTAAAAAGCTATTTTATTTATTTCACTATTTTATTTTTAAATGCAGCCCTTCCTTTCCTTAAAGTAATACATATCTACTGTATTATATACCTATATAATTAAATGTTAAGTGACAATAAATATTGTCAAAATGTTTTTAAATTGTTCTTTCTTTATTTGATTTGACAGTTGTTGATTACATGCAGACTTTGATACAACTACTAGGCTACTTCAATATACTGTATACCACACTCAATCATAACACAAGTTAGACATTATGATGTTCCGGGCTTTTGCTTAAGGAAATTTTCTCTATCTGGACCTATTCGAATTTTAGTTGAATATCCCTAGACTAAAGCATTGGTCAAGCAAAAGTTTGACCTGTTCAGTACAAGAGGAAAGGATAAGGGGTCATTATTTGTTTGAGAAATAACTTACTTTTCTAATTATTATTATTATTTTTTTTAATGAAACAATGACACATGACTGCAGTACAATTTCGGAATCTGGACGTCGTCCTCCAAACTTGGCTTATAAAGAGTAGTGTGGCACCTTTAACAAATAGGACAGGGTGTAGTTATGACTGATTTTAACTGTACATACTTTTGGTATACTTTGTGATTGTGAATCAGTTCTGTAAAGGGTACAAAGACTGAGTTTTGTTTTATGTTTTGAAGCCGTGTGATACCTTTCTCTAGGTTGAGAGTCCAGGTTATTCCTTAGCAGTGTGTATTTACAGGGTGCAAGTGTTAAGTTCATGATTTTGTATGTTTTCCACCAGGCTGTCAGAACAGTTTCTATGGTAGTTGTGGTGTTTTATGGAGTTGCTGGTAAATGGCAGGGTTGATAGTTCCAGCTCCTTGCATCGTTGCTGCTCCATGTCTAACCAGGCTTTACCCTGTTCGGTGGGATAAATCAATTTTGTTATAATTTGTAGTTTATTGGCCTGGAAATAGTAAAAGAGGTTTGGTGCGTTAAGATCCCCCAGTTTGGTCTCTGTAATGTGGTCAATTTAATTTGTGTGTTTTTTTGTTGTTTTTTTCTCAAGTACAATTTTGTAACTATTGAAAACTGAATCATGTGTAGGGTTGATTTGCTTGGATCATTGAAAAAAGGTAGTTTATTTTGGGTTATATTGTCATTTCAGTTATAGGATTATTTCAATTAGAAAACTAGTAAATTTGTGTTTGTTAAAACAAAACATAGAGGGGCTACCAACATGACAGTACAGAAAACAGTACTGTGATGTTGGCACAAGTAAAATAGACAATAGTAAGTCTGAAAAGAAAATTAAAAATCAATAGATACCTACACAAACAATAATAATAAAAAGAGAGAGAGAATGACAACACTACTACAGCTACTAATTAGAATAATAATTGCAAGTGTGGATGTTTGGACATTTGACTTGATTGAGATTGATCTTCTGTGGAATGACTGATTATAACAGATGATATTGAAAAAATAATGTGTGAATAACTTCTGTGAAGGGTATATTGTAATCTTGGTTAAAGCAATGATTCCAATTAGTAAAACTAGTAAATTATTCCATCTGTTTGTGTCATCTTCTATAGTTTTCATATCGACAGTTGTGGTCAAAAATTTACACTCGTAAAGAACATGTACAGTATATCCATTGTAGGCTTGAGGTCTAATGAACACATACTACTTTGTCACAAAAATTAAGTTTGACTCAATAATGAATTCACTATAGGACTTCTTAAAATGTGAAAAATGAGAGTTGTAGATATCGCTGGAACTTAAGACTGCCATGATAAACAGTACATGCTCTTTACAAGTATATGTTAACTTTGACCACAACTGTGGGTATCCAGGAAAGAGTTACTGGATTCAATCATTTTTTGGACAGTTGTGACAGTGTTTTTTATAACCAGTTGATGGCATAGCTTGGACACTCTATTCAATAGAGTGTCCAAACTATGCCATCAATCATCGTCTATTGGATAGGTTCATGCTTTCTGGTAGCGATACTTCTATGGATAGAGTAGGATGTCATGAGTATATAAATGTATTTTATGGTTAACGGTGGTGGATTGCACTGTAATACTATCCTGGCGGACAGCTCCGATATTACTTAAAACAAACATTTGCCACTGCTGCCTTATTTGAAGATGAACTTTAAGATAACTCCAGCATGTGTGTGCTGTAAATTGTCTGGGTGCTGCATTGCCTTCACAGTTGACTTCTGCTTCCATCAACATCATGTTATTAATTAACACTTATAAAAATACATTTTTGACATTTACAATTTGATTCTGAATTGTATGAGATAGGAATCAAGATTCTTACAAGAATCAGTTATTTTGCCCACCTCTTCAATTTATACACCACCAATGGATCTGGTCCATGTACAACAGGCCACAACTGACAACAACCAACTGTGGGTATGATATACAACAAAGACCATCGACTGTAATCAAACTGATGAAAGGGTTAGGGTTACAGTATGGGCAACAATATGACCATGTGGACATACAGCATACACAGTGACCACTAGGCTACCAGCCGCTCCTGGAGTTTCTCTTTAAGAATCCTTGTCTAGAAACTATAAATATCCACAATTATTGCCCGTACCTTGCTCCAGACTGCAGAGTTGAATAGACAAACTGATGATAAGTCCATCAAAACAAAGGCAAAAACAATCAAGGGTTGAACAAACCAAGTTTTATTTATTATATAATATAATATATATATATATATATATATATATATATATATATATATATATATATATATATATATATATATATATAGATAGATAGATAGATAGATAGATAGATAGATAGATAGATAGATAGATAGATAGATATTTATCTATATTATGTCTTGGCAGCTCACCCTCAACCATCATGACACCTTTCTTCCGCCACTCTCTATATATTCCTCATTGTACCCTTATCTCATGCCACCTCTTGATGTACCTCTCAGCCCCTTCTTTGTTGACGCTCTGCCTGAGTCTTTCTCATCAACAACCAGCACCACAGGCCTCAGCTGTTGGCCGTTAGTATTGCTGCTGCCATGGCCCGGGACCACAGGGAGCCCTGGCGGCCACAAAAGCTCTCTCTCACTCACACACACACACACACACACACACACACACACACACACACACACACACACACACACACACACACACACACACACACACACACAGCCTCAACCCTCCTCATCTGGCATCCCTCAGGCAGAAGGCTGATTCTGTGTTTTGTGCATGTTTGTTGATGAGCACAGCTCCAGCAACAGACTAATAGGCCAGGGATTTTCATTCTTGCTCATTTGGTATTTTCTCCTTCTCATTTCCCTTGCAGTAATGTTTCTGCCCTAATACAAGGTTTGCATTATTGATGAAGCTGCCACCTTCCTCCTCCCCCCATCTGTCTGGGCAGAGGGATGGAGAAATGGAGGACATGGATGGGATGGGGTGGGGGGAGATTTGAGGGATTTAGGCAATGTATGAGTAAAATAATGAGGGGTGTTATACTTAAGACACTGGGTGGATGGATGGATGGTCTACTGAGCATAGATCCAAGCCATATGGTGCCACTTCACCACACACACACACACACACACGCACGCACGCACACACACACACACACACTAGGCTTTAGATGAGTGTGCTCAGTAACTTTCATGGCGAGCTTCTCTTTGATTTTGATGTCTTGCATACAAGAAACAGAACAAGTTGTTAGGGGGAAAAAGCTTGAGGGGGTCAACTAGCAGATCATCCAATCCATCCCACTGCTGAGGCCAAAAAGTCAAAAAACAACCCCCCAAATGGTTCATTCCTTTCTCCAGGAATCCCATTATGCTGGGATCAGACTACACCATGTTCTTGACTTCAGAGACAATCTGTTTCTTATAATATGATCATAGATGCAGAGACACGTGGAAGACTGTAGGTTGGACCTAATGTAAATTAGGCCAATCACAGCTAGCTTTCTTTCACAACTGTAATGATATACATCGGACTTCACCGTTTCACCTGACAGCATTGACAACATTATTCCTCTTCATGTTGTGTTTAAAAGAGTGCGCTGTCCTTCTAAGGGTCAACATCACCGAACATGGATAGGAAGTTGTGAAATAAGACAGTGAGATGCTCTGGAATTCTGGAAATGCAACTTTGCTACAATAGTATCTTGCAGTGCAAGTATAAACATTGCACTTCTAGTGGCTTTGAGCTGGGGACAAGGGGCCAAGTATGAATGTTGTGTTTAGTAATGAACAATTCCTGCATAGTTTACCTTTAACATTTTGTTCCACTAAATCTAAGAATAAAAATTAAGTCTACTGTGCAGCTAATGACAATAATATCTGGAGATTTGTGCACATTCAAAATACTGTGTATTCATCACTCTGCCTCTTCTGCCATCACATTAGGACTAAAGCAAGGTGACAGAGCAGATATTCAGCATTCCTTCTAGATTTCACACACACTCTTACATCTAACAGATACACAAAAAAGAACATCAGTGTCTGGCCTACTCACCAAAGTCAGCGAGTTTAAGCTCTCCAGTGTCGCTGATGAGCAGGTTTTGTGGTTTCAGGTCACGGTGAAGGATGTACCTCTGGTGGATGTAGGACAGCCCTCTCAGTAACTGGAACAGGAACAGCTAGAAAATAAAAATTAAGAAAGTGAAAGAACTATTATTACAGGGATATTTTAACTGGGACATATCTCTATGTACAAACAACATGGGGAGGGCATATCCGATAAGAAGGGCATATTTTTTGTATGACACAGTGAATAAATAACATGAACATCACTGCTTCTTTGATAACTAGTCTCCCATTTGTCTCTGCCTGAATCTACATGAGTCTGAGCAGATGTTGACCTATTCAAAACCTGTCCATCACTGAGGTAGGGCTGTGACTTAATTCCATTCTTAATGAGAACAGACATGAACCCCACATGTTATTTACAGTAGTTCAATGAAACGCTGTCTCTCTGACAAAGGCACAAACACCAGAATCAATACTGAGCCATCAGTCAAGAACGTACACATCATTTCCATTTCCTCCACTTGGACCATTCAACCATAAGAAAACAGATGAGACATGACAACGCCCATCAGATCTCACAGCTGAATTATTAGAACCTGCTGCATTAACTTCAGGTTGAAAATAAGTAGTAAATTAAACTGATTCAAAGTGACCTTGTGTGTCATGATGTATTTTATCAATTCTGCTTTGTCTAGAGTGATTGTCACAGGGACCTTGGATAGTGGGAAAGGAAGGAGAAAGGTGACAGCCGAAATGTATAGAGGTGTGACAGACTTAGCTGAAATCACATCAAACATAAGGAGCTGGGCGGGGCTGCTGCCTCATTTTCATTTTCTGTGAAGGGCAGCGAATCGATTGAATAGGGCATGACAGGATTGCTGACAGCAGGGGGCAGGAAGGCAGTGCCCCAAGAAAAGTTCAAATCAGCTCAATTTGATCCAGATGGCTTGAAAAGCACACACAATTTCATCTCTCACCAACGTAGCGGAAACTTGTTAGGCTGTTGTGTTGAATATCCCAGTAATATTAATGTGATTATATTGATTGCATAAAATGATCAGTTCATGAGAATTCTATAATGCAAAGTTGATGTTCTTATAGACAGCTTTAGTTAATTAGCTAGTGTGTCTGTTTGTCTGTATATCTGAAAAATGTAACATTGCCTGAAAGTTACCATTCATATACTAAGACAAATACAGTAGAGTGCATACCAAGGTCCAACCATCCCCTTTAATTCAGTCATCTTAATCCAGTATTAAACTCAATAGACCTGTAGAACGAGTAATTGTATACACTCATAGATACCATATTTATGTCTACTACTTTTTCATTAACCTCCATGGATTATTCCCTGAGAAATGAACAAAAATGCAAAAAAAAAAAATGCAAAAAAAAATTATATATACATATATATATATATATATAAACGCCATCTCGCAATGTTAAAGAGAGTGAGAACAAAAACCCTGGATCTGTCCCTTCATCTCAATCTAAGGCAAAGGTTCATGTGGTCCATTGCGGGCCAAGAACCATTCTCCATTCAAGTTTCATGGAAATCTGCTCAATTTTGGTGTAATCCTGCTGACAAAACTACCAACCAACAAATGTAAAAGGCGAGAACATAACCTCCTCCGTTGGAGAATTTTAGCCTCTTTCAGCTCATTGTTTTGGTTCCCTGCTCACAACTTCACATCATTCAACCTTGTTTCCAGCGGCAAGCAGCGGTGTTTAGTGAAATGCCTCTGATTAATCTACTGTAATCTACCTGCTTAGAACCAAACAGCAGAGACACAGTTGGAGACTATCAAGGCACTTTCATGGATTCCACTGCTTTTCTTGGCAAGACCTACCCTGCTCTGCCTTTGATTGGCTTACCCTGATATTGCCTCTGATTGAAGGCAATCAGTTAGAGGTAGATTAGGGCGGGTCTTGCTAAGGTAAGTAGTGGAATCTATAACAACGTTTTAGCTAGTGTACATAATGGAGTATCGAGCAGCTAAAGACGCTAAAGCAGAGCTAAAAGGAGAGTGAAAATTATCATAGCATAGGAACACAACTCAAATTGAATGTTTATATGTTCTTAGATTAATTCATATTCATTTATTTCCCCTCTTGGATTAATAAAGTTATTAATAAAGTTATCTGTCTGTCTGTCTGTCTGTCTGTCTGTCTATCTCTTATTTATGTTATGTCAATGTATTTCCATGTGAAGTTGATTTCACAGAACAATGTTTTAGTTGCATATTTAGGCTCAAGTGTGCTTTTACCTGTAAAAACTGCTGATCAAAAACAACTATTGTAGTTCAGTAAAACAATCTAAATATTTTAAAGGAAGTAATCCTTATGACAGGAGTACTTCACTGACCAATATAATAACAGCAAATTAATTCATGTAAAACACTCATGAAAATGCATGAGTGTGCTTTTGCTGAAATTTACACTTTTACAGCCAATTACATTACGTGTCAGTCAACAAATAATGAGGCGTTCACGATTCAGCATTCAATTTTATTCCAATTCCAGCATTTCCCTCTCATTTCTCTCTTCTCACTGATACCATAGAACGGCCAATTAAGCTGATTGAAGCACCGTGGAGTCCAATCAGGGACGGGCCCTGTCTGGCATCTGGAGTCTCCGGGTCAACAGTTTACTATTCCTGCACTCAGCAGGCGAGAGATGAAGTGCAGCACAGAAAATTAGCATGGGAAATATGTGTTTACTCGTGTATATCAAAACACACTTCTGAAAAGAACTTGCCTTGTTAGGAGTAAAAGAGAAAAATCACATTTCTCTTCTTTTCAGTTAGCTCTTCAATTTGAACATCAAACTATTCTTTTTCTGTTCAGCTTCAACTGAGACAGCTCAGTTCCATTTGCATTCCAATATGTGAGGAAAAGTGACGAGCGAGCAGTTGATGGAGGTTATTCAGACAAGCTGATTTAACAATAATGATTATACTGTGTGCTGGTCTCAAGGTGACAAAATGTATACTCCTACACACCTTAACTGAAAAGGAGGTTTACAGTACCATTCTTCTTACAAACCAAACAGGCTCAGCATTAGTGAACATTTGGCTTGCTGACAAAGACATCTGCTGGCCAGATGAGCTCACCCAACTACAGTAAGTGACTATGCGAAGTCCATCTGGCTAAAAATATTGAAAGGAACCCTACAGTTAAAGGTGTGACTGCACAAAATAAACATGAAAGTGAGCCGAAAAATAAAACTGGACTTTAGTGAGGGAGCAAACCTGCAGACGCACTGATGCACTATGCTGTTGATTGGATTTATACAGAGAAAGATTTTTCAGTTTTCATTTCATCTCAACTTGAGCTTCTTGACCCTTGGAAACAGTAGCTGACAAAACAATCTCTAGGTCCATTATAGGAGTACGGGGCCCCCAGATGGCTACATGATAGGAAAATAAATGGATGTGGAAATCAGTGCTCTCGGATTTGGAAACCGTGCTCTCAGATTTTGAAACCGCGCTCTCAGATTTGGAAACCGCGCTCTCAGATTTGGAAACCGCGCTCTCAGATTTGGAAACTATGCTCGGATTCACAATCCATGCACATGGATTTTGCCCTCCTCTCATTAATCAGCTGGAGGCACCATGGATACAAGCAACCCAGCACAGCTACAGGTAGTCCTATCTTTCTACATGGAGTTTTCCTTTGATAGTGATCAATAATCAATAAAGATGATGAAAACAATTCATTTTGACTGGATATGTGCAAAATGTGTGTGTAATTTGATGCGTGGATCTCAGTCCTCTGATTGGACCGGACAGGACATACATTCTGATTAATAGAGGACGGGGTGTGGGTGGATGAAATAATTCATCTTAGTGTAGTTCTAGCATTTATAAACAGTAGACTAAAAAACAATGAATGGTTTGCAACAGACAATAATGCAGACGCAAGCAGATACTAACTGTCTATCAACATAACTGTTATCAACTTCAACTCCTCCTGTGGGCACCCATATGTTAAGGTTGATATACTATGAGATAATGATTGACAATATAGTCAAACACTCATCAAAACACAATCAAATGAAATGTTGATTTGAGAAGCTATAATTGCTGACAGCTACTGTATATTAATACATATTTAAAAAAAAAAAAAAAAAAAAAAAAACCTCTATAGCTGTCCACAAAGACACTGTTGAAATCATTAACTACATGTTGGCATACTGCTGATAAACGTAAACAGAAGGACTTGCTTAAGGAAAGTAAAGTGATACCTAAATACAGAAGGTACTGTTGGAGCAGCTGATAACAGCACAGCCCAGTATGCTTACCATAAAAACTAATAGGCTTTTCTATCCCTGGTGAAAAAATATGAAATTACCACTCTAAATAACATATCAAGTGTTGTTTGATGGCATTTTACTGACTGTACCTTAACTATGTGAAATCTTGTTGTTGTTCTTGCTGTACATTACTGTTCCTTATCAAAGAGGCACAAACAACTACAAACTCATGTCAGGGCCATTACTTACAATTCAGCTTCTTCTCGTCTTTTTTTTTTTTTAATATGGTTTTTTATGAGGTTTGTGATGTCTGATACCACTAAATACTACAGTGCCTATGAATATAATTCACAGACTACTTTCAAACTCCACACCTCCAGTTTGCATCACAGCTTTTCTATTGAAATCTGCAGTCTCCATGCCAAACATGAGATAACTCTGATGACAGTCTTGACAAAGTGATCAGAGCTCCTCACTGATTAGTAAACTGATCTTCACATATAAAATCAGTGCAGTGCCTGATTAATGTTGAACTTTTTCCTGTCATTAGCTGCATAACGACAGATATTTAAGCTCATTGATTGGATGCCTCTGACTGAAATTTGCTCTAGGAGTTGGCTTCCCTCCCAAACTTGATAAGTATACAGCCTTGTACTGTGCTTTAGACTTTTTGTACTTCTGACTTTCGTTCAATGCAGTGCCTCATTGTTTGTACTCCATCAGGATAATTTGATGCCCATCTAATTGTTGGAAGTACTCCAATGGCCTTTCATCACCTGATATCATTTATAGGAAAAAACAATCCTGTGAACTGAAATCTAAAATGCACTCACAGCAAGAAGAAGCTGCAACAGTAGCTGGTAATACAACTGTTAATCTGAATATCTATTTTTTTTAATTGAAGAGAAAATCCCTGCAGAATCCCTGCAGTGTGTGTGTGTGTGTGTGTGTGTGTGTGTGTGTGTGTGAGAGAGAGAGTGTGAGAGAGCCTCTGTAATTATTAGTTCATAACTGCTAGGAAAAACAAACCATGTGATCGTAGTTAAATCACTCATTAACATAATCTATCACCTGAGGTGTGACCCTGCTGCATGAACAACACTCCTTCACCTACACACCAATAAACACACTGCCATGCTTTAATAATAATAATAAAATACACACTGCCATCATCCCCAAGGCTTGCACAACTCTCCATCAAGATAAGCACTATGAAAGAAAGTGTTGATTAGATGGGCTTTGTGTTAACTCTCAGCAGAATGGGGTAGAATTTGGCTCTTTTATTTTTATATTGAATGTGTAGCAGAGCATGAGGCAATGTATCAAAGTGACAACAGCACACTGGGGTTCATCTAGTTTTATTAGGACAAAAACAAAGTAAAACAGCACACTACACAGAAGGAGAGGAAAGATAATGTGCATCCATGTGATATTATTATGGAACAAATTATGAGCTAACTAGCTCAGACATGAAGACTGACTGATTTGGGACAAAACAAGTGTGAAAGTCTTGGTCCCACTAGTGGCAATATAAGGTTTCATAGAGAGAATTTACAGATGTGTGTGTTGTTCAGAATTCCATTATTAGAGCTTTATCAGGAACTTAAATATTATGTTCATCCACTGGGAAAGACAAGCATTTTCAGTAAACTTACTGACGGCCTGCTTATTACATTTTGATACTTATTGTGTACTAGAAAGTGTTGTGCTGAAGATTCACCCACCAAGTTATCAAGTTATCGCTTTCAAAGTTTGCATCAAAGTGTCTACATCATTTTTATGGGCAACCAGGAGCTCTATTGGCCACTCTGCTGGTCAGTCAAAGATTCCCCCACTTTTTGGCATCCACAGTTTTTCTCAATCTTTTTCACAATCTCCCTGAAATAGGTTTGTTTGCCTGTTCATGCCTTTTGGCTAAAAGAGGGTATGACATTGGGAAAGGCCATACCTTTTTTGTGAAAAGGTTAGTCATAAGCCAAAGGACACCTGATTTACTGTTTAAGGCAATTAGATAAAAGTGTGTAGCAGTAGGACTGACCAATTAACCTTACTCTCGCCAATATTTTTATTTTTCAATATTTTTAGCCAGATGGACTTCGCATAGTCACTTACTGTAGTTGGGTGAGCTCATCTGGCCAGCAGATGTCTTTGTCAGCAAGCCAAATGTTCACTAATGCTGAGCCTGTTTGGTTTGTATGAATTTTGTTCCGCCTAGCTTCACTCATCCATCTGGGATCGCTCCATTGGAGATGTGTTTCAGAAGGCTGGGCCTTATCAAAAATCCTTGCATATGATTGGATAAACCACTTGTCTGCCGGAGCCATTTGGTAGATCAAGCTCTTGCCAAATCCGGTCGGGAGAAGGGCAAAAACATTGTTTCCGCCAACAAAAGCCTTAAGAGCCGTTCTCTGATGTTCTTTTAAGGAAAAAATATTGGGTAGATTGGACAACACGGATGAAATAGCAGCATCAATGTTTACGCTTGCTTCCTCGATCCGCCATTGTTGTCTGAATCAAAACAGTCGCTGATCTATGAAACTCCCGCCCGGCGGTCCTGATTGGCTCTACCATAAAATCTGGTGCCGAAATCCCTCCCAACGGGAACAATCCCAGATGTATGTGAGTGGAGCTAGGCGGAGCAAGGCGGAATGAAATGCATCTGGCGAGAGTCAGGTTACTGACCTATAGCAAAGAAGCCCAAACCCATCTAAATGGATTAATGTAAAATGAGCAGACTTTGTAGGAAGACAGACAGACAGACAGACACGTCCTCTTTTATAACTCACAAACTGGTTGATGTAGACACTTGTAGGAGGCATCAACTGACTTAGCAGACTTCCTTCTTCATCAATGATGCTTTGCTCCACCACTACATTTTATCCGAACCCCTTTTATAACACATTAACTTTTTGGTGCACTCTTGCTGGGGGCATCACTGAACTCAGCAGACTTCTGTTTTCATTTCTGTGCTAGCTCCACCCCCCCCCCCCCTCAGAGAGGCTAAGAGGCAGTACTCCAAGAAGATTTCACACCGCTTCAGCAACAGTGGAGACACACGGAGCCTGTGGCAGGGGTTACAGATCATCGCAGACTACAAGCCCCCACCGCGGACCTGTGATAGCACCATCTCTCTGCTGAATGAGCTGAACATTTTCCTCGCTCGCTTCGTGGATGCGGCTTCAGTGCGCCAATTTTCCTCATCCGTCCCAGTGTGAATCTCTTGGATGCGGCGAGGGGTGAAATTTCACTCCAGCGCTGATCCGCCTCTGGAGGTAGTATCAGAGGCGCATTATTGGCGAACTGAACCAGTGTGAACGGATAAGCCAGCTTCGCGTATCGAGGGCGTGTCGATCGGACGGTCAGTTACCTACCCTGGTCCGTTACTCAACTTAATACAGAGAAATGTCCCACAAAGCAATGTTACATGACCAAACAAAAGTAGCGTAGTCACTGTAACTGTCTTGGCAACTTATATGAGGAAAAAAATACCGTGGATATACATGGAGAAGCGTCTGTCTTTCTGTCTGTCTGACCGACACATTTATGCCAGTCTGTCACTGGCAAAAAGCTTTAACTCACCAAGTGTTTGTGATGAAAATAAATCACCGCGACGGTCAGCCTTCCAGACCGAGACTTCGGTGAACTTTCCCCCGGAAGACAGCCTCCGTCCCCGCGAGCCAGACAGCGTCCTGTTTATTGATGGTGATCATGTAATTATGTAATTTAGCACGAAAAACGTAACTTCGTCACTTTCCAGGATGTTTGGTGGGTCAGGATCTCAATCACGACACATCATAACAGCATCCATAGGATTATAAACTGTCCGCGGGTTTTGATTGACAGGGGGGACACCGGGGAAACACCTTGAAAACGCACCAACGTCATCATCATGATATGTACCGTCACGCCTCTTTAGGAGCCGCAGCGCCAGATTTCTGTGTGAATTCATGTCGGTTGGTCTTTAATAAGGAGCTGCTTCGCTCTGTGTGAATCGCTATCGGCGGATAATTGGCGAACCGCCGCTGCGGAGATAATGCGTCTTCTCCTGTGTGAAAGGGGTTAGTCTGAAGAGATCATTCTGCAGGATCAATGGTCGTAAAGCCACTGGTCCTGATAGCATCACGGGTCGTGTGTTGAGGGACTGTGCGGGGGAAATCACAGACGTCTTCACAGACATCTTTAACATCTCACGGAGGCAGGCTGTGGTCCCCACGTGCTTCAAAGCCATCACCATCACCCCGGTCTGAAGAAATCGTCTCCCTCCTGTTTCAATGACTGCCGTCCGGTTGCACTCACTCCCATTTTGATGAAGT
Organism: Lagodon rhomboides; assembly: GCA_039737535.1. Classification (NCBI taxonomy): domain Eukaryota; kingdom Metazoa; phylum Chordata; class Actinopteri; order Spariformes; family Sparidae; genus Lagodon; species Lagodon rhomboides. Next base: position 163,758 of record CM077788.1, on the reverse strand, counting down.
GCTTCGAACAGCTAGTCATGCAACACATCAAGTCTCTCCTCCTCCCCTCCCTGGACCCCTTCCAGTTTGCATAGCGGTCAAAATGCTCGACCGATGATGTCATCTCCACTGCCTTCAACGCAGCTCTCACACATCTGGACACAAAAGACCCCTATGTTAGAATGCTGTTCATTGATTTTAGTTCAGCATTCAACACCATCATCCCCCAACAACTTATTCATAACCGGATGGGGCTGAACACCTCATTGTGCAACTGGCTGTTGGACTTCCTGACCGGAAGACCACAGGCCGTTAGGGTCGGCAGAAACACATCCAGCACCATCACAATAAATACAGGGGCCCCCCAAGGATGTGTACTGAGCCCCCTCCTCTTCACTCTGCTGACCCACGACTGCACTCCATCACACACTTCCAACCTGTTTGTGAAGTTCGCAGACGACACAACTGTGGTGGGTCTCATCAGCAACGGGGATGAGTCACACTACAGGGGCGAGGTGAGCCGCCTGGCCTTGTGGTGTAAAAACACTCTCTCTGAACATTGAGAAGACAAAAGAGATTGTAGTAGACTACAGGAAAAAGCGCACCCAGCATGCTCCTTTGACCATCAACGGTGCTGCAGTGGAGAGGGTGAGCAGCACCAAGTTCCTGGGTGTGCATGTCACAGAAGACCTTTCCTGGACCACCAACATCGCATCGCTAGCCAGTAAGGCTCAACAGCGCCTTTACATTCTCAGGAAACTGAGGAAAGCTAAAGCCCCGGCCCCCATCATGTGCACTTTTTATAGAGGCACTGTCGAGAGCATCCTGACCAGTGGCATCACCGTGTGGTACGGTGCCTGCACCTCATCCTGCCGCAGGTCCCTCCAGCGCATCGTGAGAGCGGCACATAAATGCTTAAATGATCCAATATCTCACCAAAAATCAAAGGTTAAAGAAAAACAGAGCTTTTATGTTTCCTCTCATTGATGCTTCGTTATTAATATTCCAATTATGTTTAATATTGTAATATATCAGTCAGAGGGGTCAGACCAGTACTTTTACTTTAATACTTTAACTACATTCTGCTACTGATACTTAGGTACTTCTACTTAAGTAAAGGCATCTGAATACTTCCACCACTGACTATAACATGACTTAGGTGCTATTATTGGCTGAGTTTGACCATCAGTGACTTTTTTATGAATATAATGTAACACCCAGTGGTCACATATACTCCTCTTCTCTCTTCAGATGCACTTTTGAAATGTTTCAACATTCTGCCGCCTGTAGACACCTCCACCTCAGCACCTGGGTGAAGGCAGTTTGCCTAAGATGCAAGCGGAACCAGCTAATATCTTGCCTAGTACACCAAATCAGTCAGGGGCAGCTGTGTGCGCCATGTTTTATACATCAGAATATTTTTGGGGAACACGTACATTTCCTTATTATATTTACACAAATAATTATGTTAAATGGAGTGAGAAGGCTCTACCTTCTAACAGCAGGCATGGGAAGAGCCCTTTTCCACTAAGCATCTGTACAGCCCTTAATGGGATAAATCAGGAGACATCATCAATAGGCAATGTGGCATCAGCCACTGAGGACTATGAAGTTCAAAATATGCCCAGAATTGTCTTTGGCTTATGTTTAAATAAGCAGCTGTGTTCTACTGCAGGGCCTCCATGTAAATATATGACTGCTGAAACACAACTACACGCATCATAAAGCTGCATGGACAAAGTGTCTCTGATGTCACTCAAACCTTTCAATAAATATATTTTGATACAGAATTATATTATTTTTACTTGTGTGTAGTTAGTGCATGCCAGGTCAGTTAATGTCTACAGGGAACATAAAATTCAACATGTACTGTAATTACTAGTATTTATATGAACTTTCCAATAATGCTAAAATTATAAATAATCTTTACCTTTTCCAAGGAAATCAAGACCTGCTTATGAACTCAAAACAACCACCAGCTGTCTCAGAACTAGGTTTATCTGACAGGGCAGTGTTGGTGTTGTTCTCCCACTCCAACTTCTCCCACGAGGATATTTTTCCAGACTTTTGCTTTTTTCCAAACATTTGGTTAGCTGCATTGAAGGTCCTGGAGTAACCAGCAGTAAAGGACCACTCTGAACATGCATCAGAGCTGAGCATGTGGTGGGAACGCAAAGTTCCAACAGAGAGCAGCCACATGCTAAAAATTCATCCAGCTCATAACTTTCAGGGCTGAATCACAAAAGATCATTTGATAGCAGAGTCTTATATGGATTTAAAATCCTGCCAAAACCTCACAAACACACAAACGTGTGTTACTCACGCCCAGCGATTCACAAACAAACTCAGTGTGGTTTGCAAATACAAAACATCATTTACAAACTAATGAAAAACTGAATCTGAATATTATCATTTGAAATTGAATTTAGTCATTTGGAACTGAATTCCAATAAACTTGAAACTGAATGTAAGATTATGAAATTTAATTCATTTTCTCTGAAACTATATTTGATCCTCCCTGAAAATTCAACTCTATATATATTTTCACATTCAGTTCTCACAATTCAAATTCAGTTCTCAGAATTCAAATCCAGTTCTTGCAATTCAATTTCAATTTACTGTGACAGACATCCGGGTAGTTGAGGAAGAGCAATCGCGCGCAGATACACAGGACTCCTCTTTGGCCAATCAGCACCTACGTTTTTGAGCACGTAACATAGTAGCCCCTTTAAACTTTAACTCATGGAGTGTTTGTGATAAAAATAAATCTCGGTGACGGTCAGCCTTCCAGACCGAGACTTCAATGAACTTTCCCCCAGAAAACAGCCTCCGTCCCTGCAAGTTTATTGATGGCGATTATTTAATTATGTAATCTAGCACGAAAAACGTAACTTTGTCACTTTCCAGGATGTTTGGTGGGTCAGGATCTCAATCACAGCACATTATAACTGCATCCATATGATTATAAACTGTCTGCGGGTTTAGATTGACAGGGGGGACACCGGGGAAACACCTTGAAAACACACAGACGTCATCATCTTTACGTGTACCGTCATGCCTCTTTAGGAGCCATGGAGCCGGATTTCTGTGTGAACTACACCGCGGTTCGTCTTTAAGGCGGAGATACTTCGCCTGTAGCCCTTTTTACACAGCAAAACCGCATTATCCCCACAGCGACGGTTCGCCAATTCTCCACCGATGGTGATTCAAACAGAGCAAAGCATCTCCGCCTTAAAGACGATCCTCTGTGTAATTCACACAGAAAGACGACGCTGCGGCTCCAAAAGAGGCGTGATGGTACACGTCATGATGATGACATCTGTGTGTTTTCAAGATGTTTCCCCGGTGTGCCCCCTGTCAATCTGACTCCCTTACTCGCAGGGACGGAGGCTGTTTTCAAGGGGGAAAGTTCACTGAAGTCTCGGTCTGGAGGTGTGATGGTCGCGGTGATTTATTTTCATCACAAACACTTGGTGAGTTAAAGTGTTTTGCCAGGGACAGACGCTGTTTTTCGGGCAGAAATGTGACCAAGAGTCGGTCAGACATTCGGGAGGACAGACAGGAGGACAGACGCTTCTCCACTATAGCTGCAGTATTGTTTTCCTCATATAAGTTGCCAAAGACAGTTACAGTTACTACGCTACTTTTGTTTGGTCATGTAACGTTGCTTTGTGGGACATTTCTCTGTATTAAGTTGAGTGAAGGACCTGTGTAGTTAACAGACCGTACGACACGCCCTCGATACGCAAAGCCGGCTTATCCATTCACACTGGTTCGGTTCGCCATTGATGCGCCTCTGATACTACCTCCAGAGGCGGATCAGCGCAGGAGCGAAATTTCACCCCTCGCCGCCTCCGAGAGATTCACACTGGGACGGAGGTGGAGAATTGGCGCACTAAAGCTGCATGCAAATGGCTGTGTGAAAAGGGCTTGTGTGAATCACCATCGGCGGAGAATTGGCGAACCGCCGCTGTGGCGTTAATGCGTCTTCTCTTGTGTGAGAGGGGCTACTATGTTACGTGCTCAAAAACGTAGGTGCTGATTGGCTGAAGAGGAGTCCTGTGTATCTGCGCTCGATTGCTCTTCCTCAACTACCCGGATGTCTGTCACAGTAAATTGAAATTGAATTGCAAGAACTGAATTTGAATTCTGAGAACTGAATGTGAAAATATATAGAGTTGAATTATCAGTGAGGATCAAATATAGTTTCAGAGAAACTGAATTAAATTTCATAATCTTACATTCAGTTTCAAGTTTATTGGAATTCAGTTCCAAACTAATAAATTCAATTTCAAATTTTTTCAATGCAATGATTCAAATGTATACAATACAAATTCAAATTATGTGATTCAAATTCAGTTTTATAATGCAATTACTCAAGTTTAGCAATTCAAATTCAAATATAAATGATTGAAATTCAGTTTCTAGTGGCACATATTTCAGCCCATACAAAGGCGGCAAGTCGAATCCACACATGGTAGCTGCTGTTGGCGGCCTTGAATAAAGATTTTTTTGGGAAAAAAAATCGTCCTGGCTGCCTTAAATTGACTCAACAGCGCCACCTGCTGTTGTGGAGTGTGAATTACAGGACATCTGTTAGAAAGTTTACTGGCATTTGTGTGTGAGTCTGCAAGGCGGAAAAATTAGTGCCAAAAATCACGTGACAGTTTTTCGTACTTGTAGAATTGTTTTTTGTACTTGAAGGGTATTTTTTGTAATTGAAGAAATATGTATCTTTGTATGTGTAAAACATGCTGTATTTGTTTCTGAAGCATGATGTATTTGTTTGATAGGTACGTTTCTTATTTGCAAAACAAAATCCATTAGTTTGTGAATGATGTTTTGTATTTGCAAACCACACTGAGTTTGTCTGTGAATCGCTGGGCGTGAGTAAAACATGTTTCGTGTGTTTGTGAGGTTTGGGCAGAATTTTAACTCCATAGTACCGCTATGAAACTCAAGACCTGATTTCACTCCTTGGAGTGAGAACTAGGAAAGATTCTTTTGCTTCTCGTCATGAATCGCCTCTTATCAAATTCAATCTGAATGAACTCTGAGATGTCAAATTAGGAGGCTGAACAATGTCCAGCCAGTTTGAGAGAGGGGGGCTGGAACTGACCTCTCTCAGAGAAAAGGTATTGTTTAGAATCTTTTTTTATATAAGCGTACGATTGAATAACAGGCAGCATAGACGGAGGGATGCCACTTGGCTGCAAGACAGTGATTGGACATACGGTAATAACAATAAAGTGTTTGTAAGAGGGTGTATACAAGGTGTGCCCATTGCATAGAAGTGAAGGCACTGATTTGGTGCCTATCTCTCCCTTGTTTCCTGTCACCTCTAAACTATTGGTATTCAACTAACAAAAAACAATATGCCTGTTACAGCCTCCTCGAATAACTTAAACAGAGCTCAAAAGGGGTTGGAGGGAACAACATATTAACAACACCACACTTGAGATAATCAGTCAAAAAGGCTTTATTTTAGCCATTCCCAAAAGGGAAAAGCAACAGCAGCAAGAATCAACAGAAGAGGGCTGGAGACCCCGGCCAAAAGGAACAAAAAAATGAGAAGCTGAGGGACTAGCCGCGCAGTGGGCCGTCGTTCCCGCACCTCCCCCTAAACTACCTAAATGGAAACTAAACGTAAAACAAAAGAGGCGACATAACTGAGCTACCGGTGATCTCCAGCCCAATAAACGAAAGCAACAAACTAGGAACACAAAAACCCCAGCACCTAAAGTGCATCGAGGTTTTACCCCAAACCTTTCTGGGCCAACGATAAGGGAGAGGAGAAACCCTTCTCACCGGTGTGCTGCTGTGTGTGTGTGTGTGTCTCCTCTCCTACTCCTCTGCCATTTATCACCTCCCCCACTCCACCCGAGCACCGATTACTCCTCAGGTGTGCTCAGGTAGAGAGGGAGGAAGGTGCCATGCGGAAAGGAGCAGAGAGAGGGAGACACAGCAGACCACACCAGAGCACACGTAACAATGCCCCAAAATGAAATAAAGAAAGGAGTACAGTTCATAACTCGTGGAATGCTGCTGTTAGCCAAGGTAGCCGCTGTCATTATGTTTTTTCCTGCTTACTTTTCACCACAACAGATAGTAAACCTTAACCCTGGCAACATCCAGTTTGTCTGCACCTTGTGTCACAAATTCTTATATTATTAATGTTGCACACACTTTGTTTTGGTTGCAGATTTATATCCTCGTGGACTAATAAAAACTGAAGCACTTGTGTTGTAGATAGCCAATGACAATGGAGTCTTTAAAACTTGGACACACTGAACAGCTAAAATCAGTATGTGGAATAGAGCAGGGGTTCATGGCTTGCATAGCAGATTTTTATATTTCTTTTTGAAAAATATTCATCATGTGACCCTGAAGTTTTACCTTGTGACCCCATGATGGGTCCAAACCCCCAGGCTAATAACCATTAGAGTCAACCAAGGACTACTAAAATGTTACAATACAACTATATTCTCATGGTTACACTGCTGTCTTAATCTTGTAGTAGCAATGTGTCACTTACTGTCGCCCACACATTTGTGACATTTAAGATGATGTATTAATGAAACTAATTGCCTTGTGACTAGCATGATTATACATACTGTACCTTCACATTGTCTGGGTGGAGACCCCCAGGGTGTTTGTCCATGTACTGACACAGGTCTGTGTGCTGTAAAATAAAAGCAAAACAGCACAATATTAACATGCTAACATGACAAAGTCTTAAAACTGACAAATTATGGATTAGACTGCAAATCTAGTAAGAGCAGGGCGCCATGGTGGTGGAATTGAACAGCTGCCAGAGAAAAATGTTGGCATTTTACATTTCTGCAAAGCACTGGATATTTTTGATGATTCATCAGGCCAATTTCCGGCTGTTTTTTGGCAGCACAATGAGGTAATCCTAAACCTAAACTTTTCCTGACCTTGACGTGACCTTGTGCCATAAACCAGACCATAAGCACATCATTGTCATAACATGAGATTGAAACTGAACCTAAATAAATGTAAAGTTGCAACATATCTGTGGTTTGCATAAATGTACATTGGAAACATTTATTTTGGTGATTGGGTTGGATGTCAATGCTATTCAGTGTAAGGAGGACATGTCTGTGATAATGTGACATTTCCAAATAAAATGGAATCTGTCTGACATCAATCAAGGTTTCTGTAGTGTTTACTCGTGAGACGTGGGGGGATTTGTTCTGAAGCCGCGCTCATGTCTTCTCTATCAGAAAGTCACCATCTGACTCATATGACTTGCAGTGTTCCACTGGCCTGCCTTTCACCTCTGTATTTTGTTTGGAGGAGGCAGTGGATCCCCCATAGTCCCAGAGTCTCCTCTCCTGAATAATTCAAACAGATGCTTCAACATGCCTGTCCACCTCACACTTTTTCCTTAATCACTCTGTAGTACATTTCATTGTTTTTTTCCCCCCTCAGTTTCATGCCCTCTCTCTGTATGTCACCCTCTGCCTGTTAATCATCATCAGGCTCTGAGAGGAGAAAAGTTAACTGATTCTTCTGGTTGAAAAGCCCTCTGTATGTAAAACAGCACAGGCTGATTACAGCTCACTTCAACATGAGATGATGAATAGACATGAAGCCAACCAGCAATCCAACACATTTTCACAGCTTGGAATGCAACATTTTATTCAAATAGATAACCATTAGTCACCAGGAAATGAATTCATATTCAAAGCAATGTGTGCCATCATAATGGAGAATCTTCTGATTCAAAGATATAAATAATCAGGAAGAATTAACCCACTTCAGGAGGGTTAAGTGACTGCCTTGTTTAGGTCCAAAGCCAATCTGATCTCTTATTCTTTATTCAAACATGACCCACTGAGCTCCACTCAACAAATCTCCTTCAAAAGCTGAACCTTTGACATTTGTTTTATCTACCAACATTGCTCTGTCTCATTAAATGCAGAAGTGATGGAAAGCTGAGTAAGCTTGTTCTGGTTGAGCAATTTGGCCTCGCTCAGCACTTTAAGATCAAACATTGACCTGAATATCAATGTGACCATCAAAAGTGGTCATCAGTCGATACATATGCAAAGGGTAAACAGAGGATTAGGCCTGTTCTGAACTTTGTAGATTTACTGTTATCTGTTTCTATCCAGAAAGCAGTGGTGAAAACCTTTCTACCCATACAAAATGTATGTGGAAGCTGAGCAGAGAGATGCTCGACAGATTTGTAAAGGGTGACGAGGACCACATGACTGGTGGAGATGACTGAAGATGCCAGATTTTAAAAGGTGAAGTTCTTTCCAAAATCAAATCTACAATTTTTTCCTCTTACTTGCATGTCTGCCTTTTCTTGAATTAATTGAAACTAGACTGCACTCGGCTTGTGGTGCTTAAAGTGGGAAAAAAATGCATTTGAATTCAACAGCAAAGTCTTTCCAGAAATCATGACCCTGTTACTCAAAATAATCCACAGACCTTGCTGTGAGCAGTGTCATGTAGGAACTATGCTCTCTCTAATGAACTACTCCATATCACAGTGCAGACGGAAGCATGCATCTACTCATGGACAAGAGGCTTGTGCTTTTGACAGTGTGGGAAGAACACATTCCTTCTTCCTCCTTGGTGGAGCTGTAATGTTAACTAGCTTAGTATTGGATAGTAGTAACTGGGTAATGGTTTCAAGAGACATTAGTGTTGACTTTTTTAGTTGTATTTTGGAGCTTTGAGCACCACAACTCAACTAATGTGATTTAGTTCCATTATATTTAAGAGAAGACAGACATCTCTACAGCTGATATCTCCAAAACTCATCAGTTGCCACCTAAAAAATCAAGCTGGATAAATTGCACTACAGGTAGGAGGGAAATTATGGTGGCCCCTGTGGACAAAAGCTGTAGAACACCATCACCCCATGTGTATTGCTTAAGTCAGTGAAAGAAAGACAGAGCATATTTTTAATACTACTTCTTAAATACAGCTGGTTGGAGGATGCATGACATTTATGGTGGCTCTCTGTAACATGATGATGACAAGACAACGTTAACGCTGTTTTAGTGCCATTCGTATACCAAGGTTAGCCTAGCTGTAGCCTACAGCTAAAAGATTTCATTGCTTGGTAATAGTCATTTTGTTGAGAAAGCTAATGTTATCAACATCTTTAGCCATGTTATAATTCCATGGGGAATCTGACACAGTAACAGGCATTAGGAATTACTCAAGTAACTATATGGAAATAGCCAGTCAAGTAGTGCTGTGGCTTTTCATTCCTTTAGACCAATGGGAGCTGCAGTGGTTGCCAAAAAAGTCAAATGATTCTGATCAGGATTTGGGAGTGCCTGATAATGATCTATCAGCATCATATAAAATCCAAATCCCAATAGATTCTAATTTCTTTTCAAGGATATCTAAATTGCGCTCTAGCTGAGACTTGGTTAACAGAGCACAATTAGGTGTTGTACCCAGGGTTAAGTGGTTTACCTTACAGTACAAAACAAAATTTTATTGTGCTTAAAACATCCAATACTGAATGATGATCAATTTACAAATATACCTTAGACCCTGATCAGGTCCAGTACTTACCTTGCAGATCAGCCAAGGACATCTCTATCCCTTGCATACTTTAGTAAACTGTTGTCACCTGCATTTTGTAGTAGGAGGTTTTCCTTTAGGCCATAAATACATCATTATGAAGTCCTTTGCTGTCATATGTGTCCACAGGACAGTTATGGAAACATACTAAAACAGTGACCTTCCTATAAAATGACCGCCTGGCTTCCTAATCTGGGCACAGACACATCAGCCTCTGGTTCCTCTGGCTGCCATCCTATGGCACTGAGCAAAGAGTGGAATAAATCCAGGCCGCTTTAACATTCTTCAAGTGCCCTATAAACCTGAGCATGCCAATCAAAATATCCACAGCTCATGTTTCTGTGGGCAGAGTATTAAAAACTGAAACTCAGTCAGCAAGGAGACACTGAGGTCAAATCAATCAAACGCAAGACACAGAGACAAGCGCTGACCTCTGAGCCCTTTAAAACTGTGGGGTTCTTTTATTTTTGAGAAAACACTATAAAAAGATTCTCAACATAATTTCAGATGTCTACAGACTGTCCATAAAGGATCAAGTGGGTGATCTCAGCATGGCAGTGTGCAGCCTCACCACATATTCGAAGACCAGAGTCAGGGTTTCCTTGGTGTGGATGATGTCATGGAGGAGCACGATGTTGGCATGCTTCAGGCCTTTCAGAAGAGATGCTGCAGAGACAGAACAGACAGAGGCAGAGAGAGTTAATGGGAATCATATATTGAGACACCAGAGGAATTGCTATGATCTATGACTTCATTATCTACATGATTAGGATGCAACACAGGCCTGTGTAAGCCTCAGTGCATAAATACAGGGGATTAAGAAAAGATTAAAACAGAAAAAGAAAACACAAGGTGGATTTACTGCAGCAGTTCTCACACTCACTTGTCAACACTATGATGTAACAGACACTGTTAATAAGTAGAGTAGGGAGATGATGTGTTAGGGAGATCAAACTGCCCAAATACTTTACTGGCAAAGCTTCTCACAGCCGTACTGAGGAGGCTGGGTGTGATCAGCACATTCTGGGACAGACTTGTTAAGACTTTCACATGTGATTCACTTTGAGAACAATCTGGGAGGATTGTGTAGATAGAGAGAGAAAAACAATGCATTGCGCAGTGAGCAAAGGTTTACAGAAATTGCACTTGTTAGTTTTGCATGAGAAGATTCTACACCTCGAAATGAAACAAACCATAATTTCAGATCACCTGGTCAAAGACACTAAATATCCCTAATTTCTGTCATCAATATCCATGCACTATTCTCTGAGAAATTAATGAAAAAGTCACAAAGCACCCTATCTACAGTGCAATGTTAAAGAAACAGAAAAAAACCCTGGATCTGTCCCTTTATCCAAATCTGCATCAAAGGTCGATGGGGTCTATTCTGGGCCGAGACTATTCCCAACCAAGACCTACCCAAGTTTCGTGGAAATCTTTTCAGAATTTTTTTTAAAATCCTGCTGAGAGACCAACCAGCCAGCCAACAATCATGGATGAAATCCTAACCTCCTTGGTGAAGGTAATTAGGGGCGTCATGATTTTCCAAATCATAGTGCCATCTTAAACTTTTTTCCAGCACTATGCAATTTTTAGACTATCAGGTATTGATTTTTAAAGATCAGCAGCTCATTGGTCGGCCGACTTCTGTCATGGGTTGACTCAGGTTGAGTTTAAGCCAGTAAAAACTGTGAGTTGAGTTGGCAACAAACCCTGCAAAGGATAAATGCACCCAGAATACACATCACTTCTGTCAGTATGCTAGCTAATATTAGCCTTGAGGGCTAGAATTTGTCTTAGGGTTAGGGGCTAGGGTTGCCTCTGTCATTGGGTGTTGTGGTTGTCCAGCTCAGAAAGATGTACAAATGTAACCATCCAGATTTTAAATCTTAATAACAGACATTTTTGATTCCTCCTTCACACAGCCTGTTCTAGGCACAAATGTTGCAGAAGTATTATCACAGAGGTGAGATTATACCTAAGCAACAAACTGCAAAGCTTTCTCCTGCAATCACAGACACAAATTTACAGGAAAACAAACAGCTGACAGGAAAACTGATCGGGCCACAGTCAGACTACACAGTGAATAGTTTCAGTGGGACAGATTGAGAGCAGCATCATAAGCACAGATTTTATTATGAGGCAAAAATGGGATTGTCAGACACTTGCCAATGTGATTACTTTAGCAAACACAAAGTTGTTTTTTTTTCCAAGGGCACAGGGGAGCTTTTACAGACAAATCTTCAGAGAGCCGGCGAGTGATGGAGCCTCATGAATACTTTCATCCTGAACGAGTACCTAAAGGTTGTTAAAAAAAAATCAAAAAGGCAGGAGTCCTCTCAGTAAGCAGGAGGTTCGCACTATAAATACCTCAAAGATAATTTAACCGTTTGAAGATCCAACCCCTCCCCTGCACACATACATCCCCCTCATCTCTAGTAATGAGCGTGAGTGTGTGTCATTTTAAAAAGCACACAGACATATACACACCTATGCTCAAATCTCTAGATCTACATCAAATCTCTCTACTCTGGATATATCACTTTATTCAGCAGCAGTCTGTAATGCTGCTCACATATCAGCACTGGGAGCTTCTGCTCAGTAATTGCTGAATTAGTTCAATTTCAAAGTGCCTTTCTGATACACTCATAGGGAGAGTTTGAAACGTGTGTATGTGTGTGTGTGTGGCTAGTGGCTCTCACTTCATCAGGCCTGGATCATACACATATCAAACAGAGAATCCTTTTCTCACCTAAATTCTAAAACCCCTCTTGTGTTTGAAGATTGTTTTAATCAACTGAAGGCCTTGAAGTGCTTCACATACACACTGAGAGGATGAACCAAGCCTGGACACGCTCCCCACAAAGAGCGCCAGGCCTTGAAGCCAGTTTTTGCCGCGGCCAAGCCATGTAATTACATCGTCATGTGATGCACTGGGGACTTTTTCCTAAAAGCTAACATTGTGAGAGACGCGTCTGTAAAACAGTAATAAAAGCCTCACAACCCTGCAAAATGACTCGTTTTACTGTCAATTGGGCAATTCAGTCCAATAAAATTTGGAGAGTCTAGAAGAGCCGCCCAACTACATTGTATCCCCATCCAAGTTAGCTCGGCACTAAACTGGAAGTTAGCTGACTTGGCCAGTGGAAGTCTCAAGTGCGCATGCTCTATGGCACCCCAGCTGTACAGCCACCGCCACAATTAAAGCCTGATTCTGTGGGAAACACTAGTGTGATTACTCACTTTGACATTCAGAGATTAGTCTACACAGGAACACTGAGGCTTACTTAGAACCCGAACAGTGACTAAACTGTTGACAGACTGAGTATCAGAGAGTTCTAAAGTCTGTTCAGTCCAGCCTGTTGGAGTAAAATCTTCAGATAAAATATGAGAAGGCCCTGATGTAGTTTTACCATAATTGGTAACACAGCAGAAATTGAATTATGAGATGCAAAACATGCACAATTTGCCCTGTAACAGTTTTAACCACTCTCTGCAAAAGGCACTCCACGCTTAAGGGAAATTTGATTGTTGTTCATGATCCTGATCTTTTCCTCTTGAGGGTCTAACCAGGAGGCAATGCCTTGAGCTGGTCGAGTTCCCTGTATGTCTGCGACTCAGCAACATCTTCTCACTCCCAAGACTATGGCAGCTTTGGTCAGTGGCCTTAAGCTTCAAACTGTGACACTATAGGTACTCCTCTAGTGTCAATTTTGCATGTGCAGGGCTCCATGTTCAAGTTAGCAATAATACATGCAACACCTAGTTAGACTTTCAAAATAAACCTTGCTGAAAGAGCAGTTCACTTAATACAAGGTTATGAGGTAATTTATTTATTCTTTAAAACATGACGGTTTAAAGAAGATAACTATGTTTGAGTCCTTTGTGGTCAGAGCAGATTCCATCTGCTGAGGAAGCTCAGGTCCTTTGGAGTGCAGGGGGCACTCCTGACAACTTTGTATGACTCTGTGGTGGCATCAGCCATTTTCTATGGAGTAGTCTGCTGGAGCAGCAGCATCTCGGCAGAAGGTAGGAAGAGACTGGATAAACTTATCAAGAAGGCCAGCTCCATTCTGGGACTCTCTTGATTCAGTGCAGGTGGTGGGAGAGAGCAGGATGATGTAGAAGCTGTCCCACCCCCTGCAGGTGACTATCACAGCACTGGGCAGCTCCTTCAGTGATAGACTGATACACCCCAAGTGTGTGAAGGAGAGGTATCACAGGTCCAAGTGTGTGAAGGAGAGGTACCACAGGTCCAAGTGTGTGAAGGAGAGGTACCACAGGTCCAAGTGTGTGAAGGAGAGGTATCACAGGTCCAAGTGTGTGAAGGAGAGGTATCACAGGTCCAAGTGTGTGAAGGAGAGGTACCACAGGTCCAAGTGTGTGAAGGAGAGGTACCACAGGTCCAAGTGTGTGAAGGAGAGGTATCACAGGTCCAAGTGTGTGAAGGAGAGGTACCACAGGTCCAAGTGTGTGAAGGAGAGGTATCACAGGTCCAAGTGTGTGAAGGAGAGGTATCACAGGTCCAAGTGTGTGAAGGAGGAGTATCACAGGTCCAAGTGTGTGAAGGAGAGGTACCACAGGTCCAAGTGTGTGAAGGAGAGGTATCACAGGTCCAAGTGTGTGAAGGAGAGGTATCACAGGTCCAAGTGTGTGAAGGAGAGGTATCGCAGGTCCAAGTGTGTGAAGGAGAGGTACCACAGGTCCAAGTGTGTGAAGGAGAGGTACCACAGGTCCAAGTGTGTGAAGGAGGAGTATCACAGGTCCAAGTGTGTGAAGGAGAGGTATCACAGGTCCAAGTGTGTGAAGGAGGAGTATCACAGGTCCAGTGTGTGAAGGAGGAGTATCACAGGTCCAAGTGTGTGAAGGAGAGGTATCACAGGTCCAAGTGTGTGAAGGAGGAGTATCACAGGTCCAAGTGTGTGAAGGAGAGGTACCACAGGTCCAAGTGTGTGAAGGAGAGGTATCACAGGTCCAAGTGTGTGAAGGAGAGGTATCACAGGTCCAAGTGTGTGAAGGAGAGGTACCACAGGTCCAAGTGTGTGAAGGAGAGGTATCACAGGTCCAAGTGTGTGAAGGAGAGGTACCACAGGTCCAAGTGTGTGAAGGAGAGGTATCACAGGTCCACTGTGTGAAGGAGAGGTACCACAGGTCCAAGTGTGTGAAGGAGAGGTACCACAGGTCCAAGTTTGTGAAGGAGAGGTATCACAGGTCCAAGTGTGTGAAGGAGAGGTATCACAGGTCCAGTGTGTGAAGGAGGAGTATCACAGGTCCAGTGTGTGAAGGAGGAGTATCACAGGTCCAGTGTGTGAAGGAGGAGTATCACAGGTCCAAGTGTGTGAAGGAGAGGTATCACAGGTCCGACCTAACCCTAACCCTAACAAATAGGCCCAGCCTATGGGAAACAATATTTTACACTAAATGTATCTAATATTGTGTCGGTCATATTTAAATCATTCATTATGTTTTGTTGGGAAAAAAGAGGATAAAATAACATTAAATAACAATTGCAATATTGGGGGAAAAAATCGCAATTACATTATTTTCCCAAATCGTTCAGCCCTAGAACCACTGACATATATAGGATTCGTCAAAAATAAGTCAACCTTGACTTTTGGTGATACATTGGACTCGAACTCAGTTTATCCGGATGAAAATCCTGTGTCCAGGACTTATCTCGCTCTTTATTCTACTCGCTAGAGGTGCACCTCCAGGAAGAGTTTGACATGTTGGACAATGGACCAAGCTTCTGTATTTGATCCTTTGGGAGGGGGGCTGATTCCAACAAATCACCAAATTGTGTCCTCAAACATATTCCACAAGGAAGAAATAATAAAAAGGTAGCATGGGAGGGGCCGAGCACTTTTCTAAGTATCAATTTAGTCATGATAATTTCAAGTCAGTCTGTTAATGTATTCCAGTCATATTTAAGCACTTCTATTCCACCTCTGAACCCCTTACCTTCTCTTATGGCTGTGAAGGGCGTCCCTTCTTCTTCTTGCAGACGAATCACCTTCAGAGCCACCAGTTTCCCATTCACCCTGGCAACAATAGACAAGACAGACAAAATATGGTAATTCTGTGTTATTTGGCACCATGAAAAAAGAATATATTAAAATCAGTGAAGTCTGAGAACAGCAAGGATTGTTAAGTCAAAGAAATGTAATTTAGCAGCAGTGGAGTGAGACCCGGCCACAGGATTACAACTGAATGAAGCTCCCCAATCAAAGCTGTTATAGTGAGGAGCACACATATTAACATCATTCCAGAGATGATCTGTGAGTCTGCATAGTTTCTTACATTTACAGTGTGTGAACGATTCATTTTCTAGAATTTAATTAGGAAAACAGAAACGCAGCACACCATAAAAAAAAATGGAACATAACTGTTGAATCGGAGCATAAAAACATCTATCCTATAGCGATTATAATAAAAGAAATTACACTGCATGTGTGGGATTTGCAGCGCTACAGGAGGAGAAAATATTATTTACATAAAACCAGACTGTGTAACTGTTATTGCTGTTCCATTTAATGAATTCATTAACTTACAGCACTGCTCCTACATAATTAAATGTAATATTCAGTGTCTGCATGAGTGGCTCTTATGAACTCTAAAGAAGAGTTACTGGATTAGGACTGATTCAACATGCACACACTACTTACTTGCTCTTTCCTTTGTAAACTGTCGCATATGAACCCTCTCCCAGCTTCTCCAGCTTTTCGTAAGAATCAGCCTTTCCAAACTTGGGGCTTGTCGGCTAAGGAAAAAGAAAAATATATGAAAAGTTAATATAAAAGGATGAATTCACTAACTTCTTGGAGTTAGTTAGTTAATCTTGGAGGATTTCATAGAAGACATTACAAGTCTATGAGAGATATTAAAATCTGGAGGCTCCCCACTGCATCATCTGGGAGGTGTAATGTCAGTGAGGAGGAGACAGAATTTCACAAAGCCTTCATGTGAGAACTCTGAAGAATATTTCTCATTTAATCGTTAGCTCACACCTTTTAGACACTTTTCATTGTTGAGATTTCACAGAGAGAGAGGTAAGTACAGCTCAGAGGAAATGAGGCCCAGAACTGAATGTGTTCTCGCTCAGCAAGAAACTTGCTCAGCTTTAACTTTAACTTCAACTCACTGGATGCTGCAGAGGGACATGGCTGATCAATGGAGATGGTGCCTCCACAACTTACCTATTTGGTTAACTTAAAAGGAACCCTGGTGTGTTGCCAGGTTAGTGTGGTTTGGTTGGGCTGAAAGGTGTCAATCTGTGTTGTGAACCAACAAGACTCAAGCTTTAAAAATTAGCAGTTGGTCTGTTGGTCACTTCAGGACACTGTTATTGTTGCTTTTGGATTGTGAAATCAAACAGACCAAACTATACCACTGTTGAATCCATCAGCTGATTGTGTACTGATTTAGGCAATCCTTATTGGTCATGTACAGTATATTTATTCAAATCATTTGGTAACCATGGTAACCTGTATGCATGCAGCTGTGTGTGGGGATTTCTGCTGATCAATTAAGTGTATCTTACTCTGTGTACTTTGGCAGTTCATCAAAAAGTATGACTGACGATGCGTCTGTTTGTCAGCAGCCACATTTTTAATATAGTTTAGAGTTGATTTGCCCACTTTGTGCATGTGTTACAAGCATAAATACACATTTGCAGTTCATTCACACGAAGTAACAGATGCTCTAAGGCTGTACTTAAATGTGACCTTTCATTGCTCCTTACCTTCTGTCATCACTTTTAAACATCACTGTAGCCAATCTCAAAGCACAGCTGTTGGCTGCTGATCTATATATTTTACACACATATATATATATATATATATATATATATATATATATATATATATATATATATATATATATATATATATATATACACACACACACAGACACAGACACACGTGATTTACGATCACGTTTACTTTTTCAGCTGTCAAACAACGGAAAAAGATGTTTTCAAAGGAAAAACTACCCCAAATCACTGACATGCCGATTCACTTTGGACTCATATTATCAGAGGACCTCTGTTTTTGGTTAAACATGGTCGGTAATATGCCAACCCAGTCTGGAATTTTTACTTTAGTAATTTTTGGTACTTGTGGAGGAAATATGTGATGTTAATCCTGTGCAAATTGGGTTAGGGTTGGGTGTCTGTAAATTGTGGAGGTCTCCAGATAATTCTTGGTCTGTGCAAATTGGGCTTCAGATAGCAACAATTAGCAATAAGATAACCACCATCTCATTGCCCATTACCTAATTTTGAGAGCAATCAGTTAACCAGGTCAGCCTAAAAATGTACTGTATTGTGTTCTACATACAGTTGATGTGTAACAGATATAATGTATACTATACTCTCCAGTATAATGATTGTCATTCTAGCTGTGTATTGTGTATTTTATGAATAAAAACAGGTTAATAAACCTAAAGTAAATAATAAAGTAAATGTATCCCTTTTTAGCTCTGAGATGGACCCTTTGAGTATCACTGCTTAGTAATTTATTTACCTTGTCCTCAATGTCATGGCAGTGTGGGACATTAGAGGTTAGGGACAAATTGTGTGTTGTTCAGTATGAGTGCTTATTTTTACTGGAGCATTTGATTTATCACTTTTCCAGTGTAAACACACTACCTCAAAACCTGTTTAGTTTGAATACGTAGTAAGGCACTGGCACACAGCTCTCTTGTTCATTTGACAACAACAAGATGCATGAACGGATAATCCTTTGCAGCTCTATAAAGCTCACCATTTCTGAGGCCTTCTCTAAAAAAAATAGATTTCCTCCTGGAATCAAGCATGAAATGTAACCTAGTCTGTGAAACAGCTCAGTTGGACAGCAAGATATTCCCCTCCTGATGGCTGGAGGAACCTCTCAGAGACACTCATGTTGCCTCTGTCTCAGTGACGCTGAGATTGGAGGACTACAAAGAGATTCCCTGCTCATGCATTTTTCATCCACAAATATCTACAGCATTCTTCACTGACCATTCCACACTTTCCCTTCTCTACTGTATATAGTATTAATTTTTATTTCAATAGTTTCTATTATATTTTTATTCAAATTGTTATTCTATACTTATTTTATTTTATGTTTTATTACTTATTTCCCTCTGTACTGCTGTGTTACCTGTGAATTTCTCCCAAGGGGATCAATAAAGGAACATCTTATCTTGTCTTATCTTTGTGTCTATTAAAAAAAAAAATCCATACAATACCATCACATAGGCTCATTACACAGGGAACTACATCTAACGTACGGAATTCATACATTACATTCAATACATTTACTGCACACCACCAAATCTTTCTCATCAAACATGAAACAAAAATCTAACTAAAAAAAACTTAATCCCACACTTGACATTGTTTCTAACAGGCTATGACACTCACTTTACACTTAGACATTAGTAATCACCTGGTAGCCAAGCTGCTTATGAATGAAGCAGCTGATGCCAACTACCAGCTAATACACAACTTTGCACAGCTGTTAATGTATACCTCAACTAATGCTACAGTATGCACAATGAAATTATCCCACACACTGTCAGTTAAGACAGGGCTATTTTTTAACAACATAGGATTGCTTTCTACAACAGCTGGCTAAAAAAATCTTATTTGCCAGAATAAATGATCAAACAAGGGGAATATGTACAGTGGGAGAAACAGGGGTAGGGTTCATCACATTCTACATTTTGAATTCAACATACAAAACAAAAGAAAACCTGAGAAGGACATCTCTGCCTTACTTGTGCTGCTCCTGAGGGTTATAGGCTTGATGGCAGTGTATGTGAATGCAGTTTCAAATGTGCTTATCAAGTCTGATTTTTCTTATTTAAACTGCTTTAGCTTGCAAGTTAGTACAGTTAAAACAAGAAATTTGTTACAACTTTGTTTGCTAACAAAGCAAAAACTGTATTGAGTGTGGCCAGATTAATGATCACAACCTGTTGTTACAACCAGAAAAAAAAAAAGTGAACAATATATACATAAAATGTTACCTCAATGTATCTGACACACTGAAATAAAGGGAAATTTGGTTATTTTTAAACCTGGGCCCTTTATTAACATGTTTTGGTGTATAAATGCTCCATTCTTACCAAACGTTCTGGAATCAGTCCAGTAGATCACATCAGCTGGCAGCTGCGAGATAGATGCAACCACTGCAATGTAATCCCATGAGGCAACTCAACAGTCAAAGTTACATTCATTGATTGAAGCTGCTTGTTTTTGCCAGGCTGAGGTTTGTACAAGAGGTGAGTTGGAGAGAGAAGAGGAATTTACCAAGAGGACCTGCCAGAAAGAATGTGTCTCCACGGTCATGGCTAAATATTTAGCTGATTATGACCATCGAGATGATTATTTAATGAAAAGCTCTATCTCTGTAGGAATTGTTTCTGTAATGTTGGCAGACAACCTCTGCCTGTCAGTGGCAAAAACATGCACTTTTAGTGGACGTAACTTTGTCTGTCAGAGTTGCCCCAAAGGATTATATTATAGCCATTGCAGCTGCCAACTGAGGCCACCTACTGGACTGATTCCAAAGCTTTTGGTAAGTTTGAATCATTTACACTCCAAAACATGGAAATACGGGGCCCAGGTTTAAAAACACTGTAATTCCCCTTTAACAATCGAATGCCTTGAAATACAGGAGATCTTCACGCAGAACGTCAGCCTAAGAATTTGAAATAATGCCTAATTCCCCTGAAACTGAAAACATGATCAGCTAGATCCTTCGTCAACAGAAAAGTCGCCACACTGGTCTGAACAACAGAAACACACATTTCACCTATGGTTGTTGAGTATGTCTTACTTCACAGTCTTTGGGTGAGCACAAACATTGGCTTTTAAAGACCACCCTGAGCACCTGTCTTAAATACAGCTGATACAATCTGCTGTAGGTGACATTTGTCATTTTAATTAAGATCTGACTGCTCTGACTGAAAACAAAAACCCTGCTAACTATAAGATCCCTACATTGGCTTGTGCCAATAAGAAAGAGTGAGATATCTTAAAAAAGAGATTTATTTATTTTTTTAGCATCGTAGTCTCGCAGATATGGGTATTTTACCACCTCAGAACTAAATACAAAAAGGAAATTTGGAAAATTTGTTGAGCTATTGGGTAACAGACATGAGTGCAGCGTTCACAGAAAGTATAAATGCCAATTCAAATCTATTATCTTTAAGCATATAGACATGCAAGACTATCTTCAAGTCTGATGGCCGAAGAGAAGTCCACTGTCCCATTTTTCAATCCATGAGACTGTGTGTGAAATCTAAGAGTTCGGCTGGTTTTTTACACATTTTCATAATCATGGCTGAAACAATTAATTAGTGTGTCGCAGCGATGCTGGCAGGCAATCAGTCAAGCCTCATATCAGGCTTATTAAATTGGACTTGTGTGCACATGTATTATTCTTTTCACATTTGGAACTAAATTTAAAAAAGGATCCACAAGTATAAAACCTGAAAATCTCATTTGCAAGATTAAGGAAATCATGTTGTTTATAAACAGCCTTCATTGAACCGTGGGAAGGAACATAGGCTGGAGAATTTGTTTCAGATGGAGGAAAAAAAGAGCTTGGCTGCCAAAACAAAACACCTGAGCGATATGGATGTAATCGGAGATTTGACAGCATTTGAAAATGTCTGTTAACATGTCAAAGCCAAGCCAAGTAACAAGTGCATCCTACAGTTGTCATTGGTGCGGTTTGAACCTGAAATATGTTTATAACTATTTGGGGATTCCATTGTTTTTATACAGTATGCCTCAAGTACCAATAATGTTGTTCGAACCAATGGCCTTATTTTCACTGTGGTCTGGGTGGTCTTTGCCCCAATCATTGCCCCACTAACTATCCTCAAACCCAAACCCAGTGTACGAGGATATGCTGCGAGGCCTCGGTCTGCTCCGGAGGCCGGAGTGGAGGCGCCACAAGCGGCGTGAGAGGAGACAGAAGAGGGGCAAACGCGGAGGTATCCGAGCCAGGCTAGCGGCTAGCCCTCACAAGCCGGCAATCCCAACTATCGTGCTGGCCAACGTACGCTCCTTGGAAAATAAAACGGACTACATACGGCTCCTGAGGAATACCCAGAAGAACGCGAGAGACTGTTGTGTGTTTGTGTTCACGGAAACATGGCTTAACGACACCGTCCCGGACCACGCCATTCAGCTTGAGAGGCTATCATGCTACCGGGCAGACAGAGCCCGAATCGAAGGGGGTAAGAGCACACCGGCACAGAAGTCCCCCCCTCCTCCAGGTGACCAGGTGATCACTCTGTCTACAGACAGTGTGAGAAGATCACTCAGCAGGATCAACGCCCGGAAAGCTACTGGTCCTGACAACATACCTGGCCGCATACTAAGGGACTGCGCGGAAGAACTCGCAGATGTCTTCACAGACATCTTCAACACCTTGCTGTGTCAGGCGGTTGTTCCCACATGCCTCAAAGCCACCACCATCATCCCAGTACCGAAAAAGTCCTCACCCTCCGGCTTCAACGACTACCGAAGTGCTTCGAACGGCTAGTAATGGAGCACATCAAGTCTGTACTCCCCCCCTCCCTGGACCCCTTCCAGTTCGCATACCGGACAAACCGCTCGACCGGGAATGCCATCGCCACCGCCCTCCACCCAGCCCTCACACACCTGGACAATAAAGACTCTTACGTCAGAATGCTGTTCATTGACTTCAGTTCAGCATTCAACACAATCATCCCACAACAGCTGATCACCAAACTCAAGCAAATAGGACTGAATACATCCCTGTGCAACTGGCTGCTGGACTTCCTGACAGGGAGACCACAGGCAGTGCGGGTCGGCAGCAGCACATCCAACACCATCACCTTGAACACGGGGGCCCCCCAAGGTTGTGTGCTGAGCCCCCTCCTCTTCACCCTGCTGACCCACGACTGCACCCCGCTCTACAACTCCAACCTCCTCATCAAATTTGCGGATGACACAACCGTGGTGGGTCTCATCAGCAAGAACGATGAGACAAATTACAGGAGTGAGGTGAGCCATCTGACGTCATGGTGTGCGCACAACAATCTCTCCCTGAACGTGGAGAAGACTAAAGAGATTGTTGTGGACTTCAGGAGAGCGCACACCCAGCACCCACCTCTGACCATCAACGGTGCTGCTGTGGAGAGGGTGAGCAGCACCAAATTCCTGGGTGTGCACGTCTCAGAGGATCTCTCCTGGACCACCAACACCACATCTCTGGCAAAAAAGGCTCACCAACGTCTCCATTTCCTCCGCAAACTAAGAAGAGCTGGAGCCCCGCCCCCCATCATGTGCACCTTCTACAGGGGTACAATCGAGAGCGTCCTGTCAAGCTGCATCACAGTGTGGTATGGCGCCAGCACTTCATCATGCCACAGGACCCTTCAGCGCATCGTGAGAGCAGCGGAGAAGATCACAGGCACCTCTCTCCCCCCCCTACAAGAGTTGTACAACACCCGCCTCATCCGCAAAGCCATCTGCATCGCAGGTGATCCCACCCACCCTTCACACAGCCTCTTCAGCCTGCTGCCGTCAGGGAGGAGACTGCGGAGTCTCCAGGCCAGGACCAGCCGACTGAGGGACAGCTTCTTCCACCAGGCTGTCAGAGCACTCAACTGAACTGTAACCCCCCCCCCCACGGACACTGCACTGAACACTGAACTCTTGCACTAACCCCCCCCCCCCCCGATCATAATGTGGATAAAGGAGGTTCTGATCTGTTTATATATGTTCATAAGCTTGTCTAGGTTGTCTTCTTCAAGCTCATAGAACTAAGCTTAAAACTTGCAGTCCCACAACATAAGCTAAGTTTCCAGGTAAACCAAATTTCAAGAAAAACTGGAAAGAAAAGAAACGTTTATGTGCAGTTCATAATGGTGAATATCATGTATCATCAATACATCAGTAGGTAGCCT
This sequence comes from Lagodon rhomboides, assembly GCA_039737535.1. Lineage (NCBI taxonomy): Eukaryota > Metazoa > Chordata > Actinopteri > Spariformes > Sparidae > Lagodon > Lagodon rhomboides. The sequence continues at coordinate 140,268 of CM077788.1, read as the reverse complement.
GGACCAGGCAAGACACTACATGTCTTAGATGAGGTGTGGTATGTTTTCTATGTTACTGACTCACATGAGAATGTACACTATCTAAAGTTTGCTAATATTAGCTAACATTAGCCACCATGAGTTACTTATCATACCAGACAAAACAGCCACACCCATGTGATTTTGTAATTTAGCAAGCATTCATTTAATTGCCTATGAAGTCAAAGTCTTATTAGAAGGAGGAAGAAAAAAAAAGTAAAACTGTTTTATTTTGGCTTTTAAAAGTTACAGAAACCCACTTCAATTTTACTCAGGTGCTCTAGGTCAGGCCTATTCAACTACATTTTCTAGAAGGGCCAGATTTGGGCTGGGGTTTTACATTCCCTATGTCTGACCTGTAAAGCTCAGAATTTTGCATTCTTTAAAAAAAAGCACTTTTTAATATTTTGTTTTATAAGTTTTCACAACTGAAAAAGAAAAAACAAAATGTGCCTTTTTAATCTTAGAAGAATGTTTTAAATTTGATTCTCATAATTTCCCTCTAACCCTAACCCTAACCCTAACCCTTTCCCTCAAAAGCCTGGGTTATAACTTTTTAATGAAATAAGAGTAACTGACAGACATAACTTGTGAAAAGACTAATTAGCCTGCTAACAAAATGATCAAAGGGCTAGCATGAGGTTGTTAGAGGGCAACCGGTTAAATAGGTTGGGTTTACGTTTTTCTAAGAAATTCAAGGATTAGACAGCTTTGTCTAACTGGTCTATGTGGGATTTGAGCTTTTAACAGATCTAAGCCACAATCAAAGTTGTGTAGCCAGCCCCTGGTGATGCAAGCACCAGGCAATCAGAGGTTAGAAAGACTCATTTCCGCCACAAAATGTCGGAAAGGTCTCTTAATTACACTTTTCCAGGATACTTTCTTGCTACTAATGACTTCACAATCAGGTGCAGATTTTGGATGGTGATTGCCAAGTGTCAGTGATATGGTATGCTATAATGATAAGGATGACAGACTTCTAAGAGTGGCTTTAGAGGAGCTGCAACGATAAGTCGATTAATCGATTAATTAATTCAAAGAAAATTAAACTATTGTAATAACCGATTCGTTGTTTAAGTAATTTCTTTAAGCAAAAAGTCATACGTTAGCTGATCCCAGCTTCTAAATGTAAGGATTTGTTGCTTTTTGTGTCAGTTATGACAGTAAATGAAAAGTCTTTGGGCTCTGGACTGCTGGTTGAACTAAAGAAGCTATTTGAAGACTACTTTTCAGATTTCTTTTTTTTATGATTAAACATTTAATGGTGAAAATAATTAGCAGATCAATCGATAATTAGAATAATCGTTAGTTGCAACCCTATCCCCTGCATGTGGAAGGTGTACTTACAGAACTAGGGCTGGAGTGACGACGCAGTTTCGGCGACTCCTTGCCAGCAGATGAGCTCTTGGCACTGATGCAGGCATTGTTCTCAGAGTGGACCCTCTTCACCTGGCTGGCGGGCTTCTCGAATGGGTCGAAGCCACTCTGCGTGCGCTGCACTCTCACCTTCTTGTCCTCAGGGATGGTGTCTAGGGGCTTGATGACCGAGTCTGTTCCCTGGCAGCTGCGTGTTGACATCTTTGTGACACATATCTGTCAAAAAGGAAGAGAAGACGAGAGAGAGAAGATAAAAGTGAGCATTAAAGAAAAAAATCCATCTGCGATTACCAGTGTTCAGCCAAAAACTGACTGTGCCCCCGCCTTCCAGATCCTGCCTGTTTTTCATCTCACTGTCAGCCTGAGTCTCTTCCCTCCCTGTAGAGCCTTGCTGCTACCGCTCTGCTTGGATGAGAGCTTTTTTATCTCCATCTCTCTTTTCTCTGATCAAAACAGCTCCATCCTCTGTCGGCTCTGCTGCACACACACACCGCCGACTGCTGTTCCCATACTGCATTCACACAATTCCACCTTATCTCTGACACACATCTACATATCCATACAATTGTGCAGACATGCTAATATTCTACTGTCTCCTACAAGTCCATCAGATACAAACCCAGCCCTCCACACTCCAAAACTATTTTCCAACACAAAGCACCTTAACAGTTGCTCCTCCACCATGGACTGTGTATATTGGACAAAAGACGCAGGTAGCATGACATGTCTTGCCACGGCTGCCTTCAGATTAAATATTTAGGCCTGGGCTCCCCTGCAGGAAGAACTTGTAATTACTCTCATACACAAGGAGGAGTCATCTTGCAGGTCTTTGGCTTGTTCTTTAACTCAGGACAGGGCCAGGCTCCATTGGATACAACAGAGCCTTTCCCACTGCACAGGCTTCTTTCTCTGGAAATTTCCTAAAAATTATTTATAGTCTGGTTGACATCTAATTTACAGAATGTGTGTTTACATCAAATTCTATTTCGCCCACTACGACATACCAGATGAAAACTACATAAAATAGCCCTTCTGGGCTTTTTGTCAAGATTTCGAGACAAATTTAGTAAGGCCTGAAAAATCAAGACATTTTCAGTTTCCAACAGAAGGAGTAAAAGAAGAACATGTCCAAGCAAATGAGCATGGTAAATGAGCCAAGAAATACATACAAGGAAGGTGCAGGCCAAACAAAAAGATATGAGGAGTTTGGTAATAAGGCAGGCGAGCTGTCATAAATTTGAATGCCATACATATCCAGTATGTTCTTATTGACAGCTGTTGTCATCTGGAACAGCACGCTAAAAAAAAAATACAAATACCATCATTAAGGACCTATCACGCTACAAAGCATCAATGCTGAAAATGCTGAATGCACATTAATGCATCGTTAAAAGTAATCCAGTAATACTGACAAGGGTAGTTTTGCATAGGTTTGCACTTTTTTAGTAAACAATTTCAATGCAGGACTTTTATTTCTAATAGAGTATTTCTATACTATGATAGTGCTACTTTTAATTGTCTAAAGGATCTGAATACTTCCTCCACCAGTGGACATTACATGATAGTCATGTGTCAGCTAATCTAACTCAGCCTAATGGTGTTCATGACATCCTGCTTGTGTGTGTTAGGTTTCCTAGAAAGTGCAAAAGTATCCTTTATAGTCATGCTCATAGGTAAACTGTGCAGCTGTGGCTCAGGGGTTGAGCCAGCATCTTGTTATCGGAAGGCTGGTTTGATTCCTCTGGTCTGCATGTCAAAGTGTTCTTGGGCAAGATACTGAATCCCAAACTGCTCCTGATGTGCTGGTCAGCATCTTGCATGGCAGCCACCACCATCAGTGTATGTATGTATGTATGTATGAATTACTGTAAGTCGCTTTGGACAAAAGCGTCTGATAAATGTCCTAAAATGTAAATGTAAACTGCTATACTACACCTCTACCTTACTAAACCAGTGCTTTTTGAATGACAGAAGCAGCTTGTTTTGGTTGTGTGCTGTGAGGTCTGAACAGCCTCTGTGCTGAGTATTGTGTTTGGAATATGATACGTCCTGTTGGCTACATTCTTTACTCTAGCGTGATAAAACACACCTGTGCTTGGTTACAGTTGCTGGTTTGCACGCTCACAGAGGGCATCTCCTCAACATATACTGTACATTACCATAATGAACCATTCTGTGTGAATCAGTACTGATCTTGTGAATTTCTACACATCCCTAAACCAAGTCCATGGATTTTCTACATTCATGGTTACTAGAAGATGATTTTAACGACATTTGTGATTCTTCAACTCTTCCTTTATGGTTTTGAGTGAAATATCTCAAATGTGCCATTAGTATATCACCTAAATGATCATTTGCAGAAGTGGTAAGCCATATGTGTTGTGTGAGTCATATGATAGCTGGCCAGGGAGCAATTGGATATCCCCTGGATTTGGAAAAGGTTGTGCATACTATAGTGATACCAGTTGTTGGTTCCATTTTGGAAACTGTTTCAAGTTGGTAAAATTCCCAGATTTGTTAAGCTCTGTGGCAATGAATCTGTGTATGGAGTCATACATTCACAATCTCTCTTAGAGATAGAGACACCTGTAAGCAAAACATGCTAACTATCATTCTCTCATGATCCTGAACAGGACAAGCAAGTTTGAATGGATGCACAGAGAGACGGCTGGCTGGCTGGCTTGCATGATGGACGGACAGACAGATTGATGGATCCATTACCTGTATCATTTTTAATTAATCCACAGAAAACTTTACATACTGAAGAAACCAGTTTAAAATTTGAAGCCTTAAAAATCTGGTGTCTGTCAGTGGTTGCATTACACTAACAGGAACAGGACAGGGACAGGACAGAACAAGGACAGGACAGGGACATATCAACTCCAGAGGGTGAAAACTCAACTTTTTTGTGTGGATCCAAAACTCACTGAGATGTTAAACAGTGCTGGGCTCTGCAGATACAAGCCAGTAATGAGAATATTACTTTGCAGGTGTCAGGCATCATGGCACGGTATTTCAGCAATTTAGATATGTCAAAAAATCATTAGTTATTTTATGCTATATAATACAGTTTTTTGTTTTATACTTTGAATCAAAGGCTCTTCTTCAGACTGCGTCAGTCTGAGGAAGAGCCCATCTCACACTCAGGTGAGTCAGTGAGGTCCATCACTAATGTTAGTGATAAGACCTGGCGCACGGTCTCTATTCCAACTCATCCCAAAGGGGCTCGCTCTGTATCTGCCAGTCAAGTTCTTCCACAGCAGATTGGGACAGTCATTTCCTTATGGAGCTGGCTTCGCCCACAGGGGTCAAGTCTTCATCAACACAGCATGATTGTGGTCCCATTTACAGTACAATACACAATAAAGTAGGGCATGCTTTATGGTGTATCTACATTAAGAATATGCTGTGGCATGTTCTCAAGTTCTTAGTCAGATCCAGGATAGTGATGTAGCAAAGCACCACTCTCCAAAAAAACATAATGCCAAACTTCCAAATGGTAGTCCACAAACCAATGGGCAACGTCACGGTATGTTTACACTTGCCTGAAACAGGGCAGAACAAAACACAAACTGTTTCCACAAAGATTTAGGCACACTGTGGTCTGAAGATTTCCCTAGAGCATCACATCAACATTTCACAACAGAGGTCTTATTAATCCAGCACCATTCACGAACAGAAGCACCATGACGGAAATAACAGACCGGGCCTCCATGCCCGTATAAGTCTATTTACACTCACACTCATTCACACTGATGCATACAACAGTGAGTTACAAACATTTATAGGCAAATACTGCAATCACTACATGATTATCTAGTTAAAACCCTCACTGCTCCAGCTGATCTAGTGAGACCATACATATACAGAAAACAGTCACACAGAGAAAGAGCTCAACTTCTTTAGTCTGATCTGTGTGCTTCCTGGGAACATTATACATTAGGGTCTTTTCTAAAAACCAACCTATATCTAAACTCAACTAACAGCTATGGAGGGCACTTTAAGTTGACTCTTCACTATAGAGAGGAAACATCTATAACCACTGACCATTGACAGACTTTAAATGTGAAAACATATCTATAACAAGCAATATATGCAAAAACTTATGGTACAGTCTTCTCAAATTCATTGATATGTGATATTTCAAAAAGGTATAAGACAGTGAAGGGACTAAGTGACTCTTTGCCTTTTCATTGTAAGTTTAAAATCAGAGTACAAAAGTGTAGCCAGGTTTATGTGCATGAAAAAAGTCATGTTTACTAGATAGAAAAACAGAATTATGGTATTTCCTCCACAACGCCCCACAAATGCTTCCAAGTATAACCCTAACCCTAACCCTAGTTGGATGGTTTTATTGTTCAATTACACTCCACAGTAGCTGGTTTGGGATGGCCCTTGATGTGGTGATTGGGTGGTGATTGGGTGGTAGCAAAATCTTGGGGTCTTTTGTGTCATTTTAATGGACTTGCGCTTTACAATACTTGCCACATTCACCCATTCACACACACATTCATACACTGATGATGGAGGCTGCCATGCAAGGTGCCAACTGCTCATCAGGAGCAACTTGGGGTTCAGTATCTTGCACAAGGACACTTCGACATGCAGCTGGCAAGGAGCCGGGATTGAACCAGCAACCTTCCGATTACTAGACGACCCGCTCTACCTCGTGAGCTACAGCCTGCATTTCCTCAAGACCTGACCCTGGTAATCTACTTTTTACTATAAAAGAAAGATAAAAATCTCACTGCTCCATCCATTTCACTATCACTTAAGTGAAGAATTATGGTGCTACAGATGTTAGCCACTAACCATTATTTTCATTGTCCATTCATGTGTTGATTATTTCATTGATTAATCAATTAGTTGTTTGGGCTATGAAATGTCAGAAATGGTACAAAAATCTTGATCAATGTCTGTCAAATATCTTGTGTTGTCCACCACCTAAAGATATTTAGTTTACTGTAGTGGATGAGTAAAGAAACTGGATACTATTCACAGTTGAGAAGCTGGAATCTATTTGCCTCAAACAGATTATAAAATATTTGGTGATTAATTGACAGCTAATTAATTAATCGATCATTGGTTGCAGCTCTGATAGATATACTACACCCTCTAATCTCTGCTTCCATATAAATTCTGAGCAATGCAGCAATATAATCTTAAAAATTGTTCCAGTAGCCAGTGTTGTTGTGTGCATAGAGCATGTGCAGATAAGCTCAAAGAAATTGCAGTACAATTATTCTTAAAACTGTGATAATTTTCTAAATATTTTTTTATATAAACACTGGGTAAAATAAACACAGCAATGTGTGATGACTTTACACTTCTCAGCTGTGTGTAATAGTTTCTGTCAGCTCATTGTTTTGGTTTTACATCCTGCAACTTCACTGTTTTGAAAATTGAAAGAGAAAAAAAAGCAGCTTTAAGTGAACAAGATTATGTTAATATAATATGAAATTATTAGAGTATAAACATTCACATGCAAGTGCACAGATGACAGTAAAGCTGAGTGTGCTCATTAGTTTATGGCAGCATGTGGATTGGCTGCTGCATCTGGCTCTCCTCTGTTGCCAGAAAACCCAGCCGCGGGTTGCAATTACACTATATCGATTCTGGTTGAAGGACAGCCTCTTTAATCACTAATACCCTCCTCCACCACCACCGCCACTCTGATACACTAACACAAACATGCACACACATAAACAAACAGCAATAAACAGTATTGTTGTCCTATCTATAATGTATTCTGTGCGGCTGCAGTGACCCCATTGCCCCTCAGGGATCATTTAAGATTTATCTTATCTCTGACTTGTCATACAGTAATGGAAAAGGTAGGCAGTAACACAGTGGGCAGGCCCAGACTAATGCAACTATCTCTAGAGGAGTAGTTACTGATGACATTAGCTTGAAGTATGACAAAGACCACAGAGGCCATAAAAGACCAATCAGCCATAAAGCCTACTTATGTGCTCTGACTACTCACGGCTTTCAGCCATGTTAACTTGGCCACATTCAGGGCCTACCCACTGTGTGAACGCATTTCCATTTTACTGAGACAAAGCAGAGCTATCAGCTTGCCTGGGCTTATCATTCTGGGCTCAAGATGATACTGAGACGATACACCAGAGGAGTGACTGGAAAAAACACCTCATCCTCCTCCTGTCCACACTGTCTGGACACAACAACCTTTGTTTCTGTGTTCTTGAATGAGAGATGTGTGTGTCTGCATGCGCTAAATATAGCTGGGGCCTCCTCAAACAGAAGCTTTTTGTGTGATGCCTTGTTCACTGCTTGCTGACAGAGATTTGAACTATAGATGAATGAACAGAGAGGAATGATAAAGTGACACAAAATTAACCAGAAAATAACTGATTGAGGGGGAAGCTGACATGTCAGCATGGTGAAAGAGTAATATCTGTTCCATCTCTGGCTACTTAAGTTAAGGGGTCAAAAGACAGACAGATAAATTACACCAGGGTACTTGTAGTACTGATGTTTGTTTTTTTTTTTTTTAACAGAGCAAGGGGTCTTAGAACTCATACAGTTGATGTGGCATTAACATTTGCCTAGTTACCCCAACAACCCTTACAGCATACACACATGTTAACATTCGCATTCATTTGGGGTCATGGTCTGACTATCCAAATTCACTTTCCTTTTGGCTCTGTTTTGATCTCCACCAACACCTGAAAGTGTTGCATAGCCAGACCTCGACAGCACTGTGTCAGTGCTGGAGAAAGTATATCATTCTGATATAGGGAGACTAAAACAAAGTGGCTTGTTGTTATGTCTTTAAACCAACCACAATCTTTTTGAGCGGAACAAGGCCCAGGATGCAGTGACGGTGCCCATAAAAAAACAGTCTTGCAGGGAAATTGTTTTGGTAAAACATTTTGCAAGTGGGGAGGTGAGCCGTGGGATTAATATGGCTAAAATATAAGGTAATAGCTGCTAGCCTGTTTAGGTTTGTACAGCAGCTATTGACCAGGTTAGAGTTAGGGTACCTAATTTCCCATAGTGAAGGGGAGGAGAGTGATGTTGATTTAAGTCTGACATTTACTCTCCTTAAACACTGAATCTATGCCTCCTTGGCTGCTGTAGTGGTCCTTAACTTGGCAATTGTAAAGTTCATTACTTAAACACATCATTATCAAGTAAATGTTGGTTGATCAAAGTAATAACTATACAATAATGACACCATCTGCATTTAGATTGTCTGCCATCAGGTGCAAAAACTCTTGGGAAAGTGAAGGCTGATGGGTGATCCAGTCAGGCTGCCAGCCTGGCATCATTTCTGTCTGCTTTCATGTCTCCATTATAGACTTCATGATGGAATAAACTCATGTTTTGTCCTGTGTAGTTCCTAGTTGCTAGCAATCTGTTCGTCTTTGTGACAGCAGTGAAAACATTACTAATTGGGGACACTAGGGGGAAGGAGGGGGCTTGTCTTTTTTTCACTTTAAAGAAGAACAATTTTTTTTCGTTTTAAGATCATTATTGTAAAGGTTTTTTCTGGCTTTTATTGGCTAGGACAGCTGGAGCCAGACAGAAAAGTAGGGAGACAGAGATGGAAAGACACAGAAATGGGCTGCAGGCTGGAATGAAACCTGCAGTTAAGGTATCAGCTTTGGTACATGGGGCACATGGTCAATTGGGTGAGCTACCAGGGAGATGCTTAAGGAGCAAGTTTGCTTCAAATTAAATTTGTGTTGCATAACCGAAAAAGCGTCTGAAACTAACTCCTCTCACACCTTTCCTGCTTTTGAAATTGGGTATCAAAACTGACAATCTGGTAAGCACAGCCAGAGGGGAAAAAAAAGGCAGGTTTTGAACTTCTCTCTCGAGCTCTCTTTTTTCAGCCTTCATACACTTACTCTCTTGTCACTTTTCATGTTGAACACAATGAATCTCTTTGAAGGAAGGCCGTCTGATTGTATGCAATCTTATGTGATCATTTGAATGCTGATACCAGTCTTTCCATCCAACCAAAATCGCCATAAAAAATGTTGACATTATTTTTTTCTGCAAACAATAAATTTGTTGAAACTTTAGATGTCTTTATGTGCCAACTTTACGTTTCTTTAGGTTAAATTTTCAATGTTATGTTTTGACAATGCTGTGCTTAAGCCCTGGTTAGGCACAAGAAAACACTTTTTAGGGTTAAGAAAAGATCATATTTTGGCTTACAATATCTAGTTTTGTTGCCATAAACATGCCTGGAAATGTTGCAATGTCCGTTAAAAATTTCCAGTGGTTTTAGACTCACAAATGTTGAAACGCAGTCTTGAACAGTGGTCAGTGGCCACACAGCCTTCTCACCTGTAACTCTACCACCAACCCCTCAGATTATACATATGCAATCTGAACATCATATGTATTGTAGAAATGTCAACATACTTACAGGTACGCATGGAATTTAATTTAATCTGTGGTTTGCAGAAACAGTAACTGCAAGCATCTTATTCTGACAACTGGGGCCGTTCCACACTACCTTTGGCCATTACCATTTGGAACAGCTATAAATGTGGTCAGGCAACATAAAAGGTTTATGCTTGATTGCAACTGGAATGTGATTTATTGTTCTGCACATTTTAAATATATGTTTTAGGACTTATTTTGTAATGAAATACATTTTCCTTTTTTGCACAGACCAACTTAGTTTCCCATATAATTTAGTTCTGTTAGCCTCCTGTCAAAGCCAATGTGACTTTTCTTTAATTATTTATTGTGCCTTGTCATGTATATTTTTTGGATTTGTATGTTGTTATTTTGCTTCCATTGAAACCTGTGAGGAAACTTTGTAACTCTGGTTTAAAATGGGCTGTACATAAAATGTTACTTACTTTCTTTTCACAGGAGCTTACTTGCATTCAGTGCACCAGCAAATTAAAATGTTGCTGCTGTGGCTCATTCTCATTCTCAACATCAGCCTTAAGATATTGTGGATGAGAGTCTATGTTGACATACAGTATGTGGTGGAAACATACCAACAGCCAACTGATGCCCCAGAGTGACACTTTCAGAATCGACTACTTCCATCACCACTGCAGAAAAGAGTACACATCCCTGAAATACTTGGTCTGTATCATATTTTCAACTTAAGAAATGAAATAGCATAGAAAGTTAGGTATGTTGAGCCTTGGTAGAGTTCAATCCACAGAAACCTACGGTGGCAAGACAGCTATTCTCAAGACTGAACAGCATCTCACAAAGAAGGTACTTTTTTGAAATGACCCAATATATTATTCTATTTCTGAAGAATGTTTCATTATTCATACTCTGTAGAGAATGGCATGATGTGAACAGGACAAATTCTAACAAGAAAAAAAATAATAATAATCAAATGCATACTGCACTTTTGTCAATTTCTCTGGCCAGAAAACCCAAATTTAGCTGTAACACTGAGCAAAAAATCACTTCTCAGAGCCAAAATATGGTGCCACAGCGACTCTAAATATGCTTCCTTCCTGCAATATATTGAAGAATAGCTGCTAGAAAAGCCCTGCTTATTTTTCCTATAAATTCTTCACAATAAAAGTCCCCTGTTATTTAGTTATTTAGAAGCTGCTATGAAACAGCAAAATCAGGACATCTTTGGTTTTCACCAACAGTAACGTAACACAATCAGAAGAATCAGAATTTCCTTTATTTGTCCCACAAACGGGGAAATTTCTTCATCACAGCAGCCGAAAGACAGTGGTATTGTAATAAACAATATTAATAGTTTACAATAAAAAAGTAATAAATAGAAATAGAACTCTCATATACATTGTATATAAATAATGTCTTACACTGTTAACAGTGTAGTTGTAGTAGATATGTGAAATTGTCCAGTTAGTGCAAAAAACAGAGAATGGGTTCTTTTATGACATAGTGCATATGCTAGGAGAGAGTCCATGCCAGGCCCGGCTTTGCTCAACTCGGCATAATTAAACTGCTAATGGAAACACGGTGCAGCAAAAAGTGCCAATGAAAGTCCACTTTAAGTCTCTACGTCATGGAACAACAATTTCCAAAATGGCCACTAGACTCACCTATTAGAGATGATGAAAGTGCCTCGCATTTCTTACATTCACATTTAGCAGACGCTTTTGTCCAAAGCGACTTATAATAAGTACATTTGTCACAAGATAGCCGTTGCTGCTCGGTTCGAACATGTAATGTAAGCAGTAAAGAAAAAGGAAGGCTGGAGTGGTTGTTTTTCTCACTATTTGGGTTACTGTCCATAAATGTATCTCTTTACTGACATCCACACCTCAACTCCATACAGGCGTTGTTGTTCTTCTTTTGACATGTAAGTATTTTATTGACAATTGAATCATCAAGTATCAACAGCACCTCATAAATGGTAGGACTGGGCGACAACATTAAATATCACAATGTTATATTTTTGACTTAAAACCTTGATGTCAATAATGAAAAAATATTGCAGGGATGACTATTGGTACTTTCACAAATCATTATAACATAATTGGATATTTGATAAATATCATCAGTAATGTGAATCTAATGTCTAAGTCAGTAAAGGCAAGTATTAGAACAAGTAGAATAGACTGGAAAGTTCAGAAATGTACATCACTTTACTGTTATGGAGCTTTTAACTCCACTTATGACATGTCATCATATAACAATATTCAAAATATAAGACAATATATAGTCTCCTATCCCTACATTTATATAATTATGATATATTGCCCAGTCCTAACACATATTCCCATGTGTATCTGTATCTTAATTAGACTCACACACCAGTCCCAGCCAGCCAGCCAGCCTCTTCTTCCACAGTGAAGGAGCTTTCTGATGTCCAGCAGACTTTTTGGAGGAGGAAATGTTCTGGCCAGTTAGTGACTCAGCCAGGTCTTCTAGCTCCCGATTAGTACAGCCACCCACTGCCTTTGATTGGGATTCTGGAGAATAGGAAGCATTGACTTATAAATGAGTAAATTGGCTGGCTTCCCAGCAGTTATGGCTTCAGGAGAGCACACAGTCACTCAGAAGAATGACTATGACGTACCCATTTCTTTAACTCAATCTCCACCTTCCCAACTTCTGTCCTTTTCAGTCCTGGCAGCCTCTAGCCTTGCTCATTCTCAAAAACACTGTCACATAAGGCTGTGAAACCTGAGCCAGAAGCAGAGAAACTTCTCTCTTTGTTACTAGTGCCGCTCTGAGAATTTGAGGCCTGATTTGATGCTGTGATTGTTTCAAATTTGTAATTAAAAAAAATAAAAAACAGGAAAAACCCAGAAACATAAACACAAATAGCATTTAACTTGCCCTTTGCTGTACCATTCATCATTGTCAGACTTGCATTTGTTGATGTTAGCTGGCTGATTAAATTTCGTAGCAACAAATGCAACCGTACAGTGAATTTCGGTGAACAGTTTTCATTCAAACTAATACCTACAGCTTTCAAATTTCATGCTGAGCCCAAATTAAGATAACCCTGTTGATATCATCGGGCTGTGCATTAGGGTACGTTAAACATTAAGCAATCATTCTCACAGGCTGATCTGATACACACTGTGATCTGAATATTTTAAAAATGATGTTCCTTGTGCCAAAGAAGTATTTTACATATTTAAATCAGAACAGAAGACCAAAAACACCCGTCTACAGAGCATTAGTGACATCGGTGATGTCTGAACAGAGCCCAAAGGATACAACACCCACCCAGCCACACTCTGTTCACCCTCCTGCCATCTGACAAAAGATACAGAAGTATCTGCTCTGTACCACCAGACTACAGAGCAGCTTCATTCCTCAGAGTGAGAGACTCCTGAACCCATCCTCCGCACTCCACAACACACCATGAAATTATTTTTTTCTTCTGCAGCGTAAAGGGACTACAACGCGTGTTTTGTTGTACAACCCTGTGTTGTAGAATGACAATGGACCTAGAACCTTGAGGTCATTTCAATTCATCGTGAGGGGAGCATGAATAACTGTGCCAAATCCAATGCCTATCCATTCAGTAATTAGTTTGTCAAATAAATACAAATAAAAATTGCAACCTCATGGTGGTGCTAAATAAAAGGTCAGAGTTTTTTTAAGTAATCCAAATGCCACCTCTTGGAGCCATGGGATGTCTATACAATTTTATCACAAACCTTCAAAAAGTTCTGACAGATCTACAGTACCATCCAAAGTTAAAATATATTTTCACAGCGATTAGGATGTAGTGCTGTGTAGTGCTTATCTTACAGAGAAGTCCATCTCATATCTCATGTTGAGATTTTTCAGTGTCCACATGAAATCAGCATAACAATATAGCATTAACTGAATATGAATTCCAGATCGAATTGAGCATTTACTGCTGACTCATTAACACAACAGTCACTTAAGCAAACACCTTAATCTTGTAGGCACTTGATATGAATCACAACATGTACCATTGACTCCACTCTGGGGAAATGTAACCAAATAATGCATTGTGTCTGCTGTAAGAGGCCTACAGGTCTTCGGCCTCATTCAGACCAAATTGGGTGTTGAGTCCAAAATGCCAGTCCTCCCATTCATTCAAGTAAGGGTAGTGTGTTAAGGCTCAATGGTGTGGGCTGCAGGAGGTGCTGAAAAAAAAACAGTAGTCCTTGCCACTGGTGTGATTCATCACACCAAGCCTGCAAAAATACCCAAAGGAGTTCTTGAAGAAATTACGTAGGGCTTTTTCACTGGCACTTCTGGCCGAGTCAAATCGTGCCACTCTGAAATGCACTTCCATTATCAGTTTAACCATGCCGAGCCACAGCAAAGATGGAGCGTCTCCAGAGTTTGGGCTGGTGAAAGCCCAACATTTCCTACATCCTAATAAAAGCTTTTAAATAATTCAATACCATGGGATTGGTTTTGTGAAGAATGTATAGGAAATTAAATTTTTTTTGCAGAATTAGTGGTGGAGCTTGGCAAGCAACAATTTTTCCAGTAATACTGCATGAAGGAAGAGCCTTTACATCCACCTCTTTGAGCACTATTCAAGACAGCAGTTGTCAACTTTGCCACGCCTCCATACCATTTCATTCCATTCATTCCTCCATCTCATCTTCCGCTGTTATCTGACTTTTCTTTGTTTGATCGGCCCTTACCATTAACAGCAGCGTTAACCGTTTACTCCCAACACCAGCAGAGACCAGGACAAACAATACTGTTGACCTACCTACTCTCTCTTGCCGATCAACCACTGCTGGGTAAACGCGTCAATAACTGTGCGCCGCTTGTGGTATTTTCCAGGTAAAGTCGCCTACAACACCCAGTGTACATCTTTGGTATTACAGCAAATGTAAGGGCTTTCATCAGTGGGCAATAGGCTCCGTCATCACTGTGTTAGCTCAACTGGCGATAGATAGTGACTTAACAGATATTTATTTTAGATGAAAATCTTCCAGATTGTTACTTTAAGCCTACGAATTGTGACTTAGCCATTGTATAACCCACTTGAAATGACATCTGTCCTGCACAAATGCATATTGAGCTTTGCAAAGCCACAATAAAAGAAGCAAAAAATTGCTGGCAGGCATTGCAAGGCTACCGATATGATAGCAACCTCAAAACAAGATAAGAAAACAGTAAAAGAAAACAAGTGTTCAACACAGAGGACGACAGGCTGTACTTACACTCCTTTACTTGCAAGAAGTGAAAAAAAGCTTTGGATTTGAAGCTCTGCCAAAAAGAGCCTTTGTTGCTTGTCAGTGAAGTAGACACTACTCTACATTTGGCCCTGTATCCTGACAACACTTATCCTCTCTCAAACATGACACCCTGATACTGCACTCCTCCAGTTTCAGCCCTCCTTCTTTCTTCTCCCTCTTTCTCTGTTTTCTAACAGCCTGGCCTGCTGTCTTCCCAAGGAGCTGCATATGGCCCTGCAGAAAGCCTTATTACGCGTCCATGAGACACTGCCACAGATGGTAAAAGGCCTGTCCCCTGTCTCACTTCCTCTTTCTCCTCATAGCGGCCACATTCCATCCCTCTGGGCTCGGAAAAAGACGAGCATGCTGCACATTTGCCTGAAGTGGGACGACATATTGTAGAGTGAGCAGAAAAATGCTGCAGCAGAAGATCCCGTCCATTAGACCAGTAAACATCAGCACCCATTTCACCACAACGGAAATGCTATCTATTAGCACAGAGGGGATTGGTGGTACTTGTGGTGGAGGAGGGCAAGTGGGGGGGTTCTGGCAGTGCTGATGATGTTTGAGGCATTATTGAGACTTTTGTTGCAAAAACTGCAGATGAAACTGAATAGATACACACACACGCACACACACACACACACACACACACTGCCCTCTCCCTTTTTCCCGCTACTTCCTTCCCATCCCAGGGTCTCTCATCACATCCTTACCATTGAGACGCACTGAGACTCAGGTGGGCCGTCCACTTACAAGCATACACACACCATGCATGCACGTATGTACAATCCATATCTGCCTTATAAATTTAGCATGCCTGCACATCTCCACATCGCCTCGTACAATATTACCTGTGTGTGTGCTATGTCTGGGGAATACTATTCATGCTCAACCACACACACACACACATTCACAGAAGCGATGTATCTGAGACAAGGGAAGAAGACGGGGATGGGTGGTGATGTCAATGGATGCAGGAGAAAAATAAGCACCAATCTCAGTCTTCTTCTTACCTTCCAGGAGGAAACAGCTCACCTGGATGCCTCTGAAGAGCAGACAGAGCGCATTCAGGCCAATCTCCCTCCCTGCAAACCAGCTCAAAACATCTCTCTCTGTCTCTCTCTCTCTCTCTCTCTCTCTCTCTCTCTCTCTCTCTCGCCCTCTCTCTCTGTTCCCTCTCTTCCGCTCCCTTCGCAAGCTGGAAATGATGAGATTGTACTATGAGCAGAGGGGGGAGTGAAATCTGAGGCGGCAGGGGTTATTAGGAGGCTGGGTTGTTTCTGGCTGACAGCCCTACGAGACTATGAGCTTGTGGCTCATGAGGGACAGGGAGGGATGGGGTGTCGGGGGGGTGGGGATTGGATGCGATGCAGCAGACGGGAGAAAAAAAGTCCACCTTAGAGGAGATTCTGAAACCCTGGAGGACCCCCGCTCAACTGAGATGGTACAGCCCAGAGGAGTTTAAGGAAGCAAACAGTGTCTGCAGCCGCAGCAGCAGCAGCTTGCAGCTAGCAGCTGAAGCTATAGTGATGCAGCCAGAACATGAATGAGTGTGAATCTGAGCTGTGCTAAACTAAGATGAGCTGTGTGACTGTTTTTTTCATTTTCATCTGTCTCTCTGGGCTGCAGCACCACAGATTAAATGCGAAACCTTGGTGTATGGCCAGCCTAAATAATTCAGTTTTGCTTGAGCATGCCAAGATAGCATCAACAAAAATACAGCCAGACCATCCTCATCATCCGTAACCTAAGTTTGGAATAATGCCATGTCCTTGATCAGTAAAATGTGTTTTTCATCTTTTCGAGTTTGCTCCCATCACACATGCGCATTGTGATTCACATTACACACAATAGATTCCATGCCTGTCAATACAATACATTAATTTCTATCAAATAATTATAGAAAAAAAAACAATAAAAAAATAAGATAGATTTCGATCACTGAACACGTTCTCTTCACATTCCATGGTAGATTTGTAAACGTGATGGAGGCAGATGACTAAACGCTGCTGAGCATCGTTCTACTGACTGGAAAGTCAGCCAGTTTCTTCCTGTTTATAGTCCTGTTGATAGTCGGATGTTATACCATTGTTAGAAGACTGCTGTTTCAGCATGATTAAAATCATTAGCATGGATATTAGCACAGATACAAATAGCATTGATATTAGCAGGGACAGTGATAGCTATTACTCAAACATGACCATTTATTATCATACCACGTTATACCTTCAAACCGGTATACGACTGCAACCCTACTACTGTCAGAAAGTAACTACGGGAGGAAAGTTGGACCAGTTACTTGCTTGTAATACCATAAAGTCTGGCTCCATTACAGATTAACTTCAATTTAGGCTAGGTTAGGCCATCACCACAATATAAGCGTACAATATGTATAACAGTAGGGATGCTATAACCCACTGCGCAAAGAGACGTCTAAACGACGTCTTTTCCATGTCATTTTTGCACGTCTAATTTGGGTCACCTGAAGGTGCAGACTGTTACTCCAGACGACGTCTTTTTTTGACGTCTGCTGAAAGTCCATTCATGACGTCTACAGTACGTCCTTATAGGGGCTGTACACTGCGCAAAGAGACGTCTAAACAACGTCTTTTCCAAGTCATTTTTGCACGTCTAATTCGGGTCAAATGAAGCTACAGTAAAATTAACTGGTACAGGAAACAGGTTTCTACCTTCTGGACACAAGACTACAGCCAGGTTAACAATAAATCACAATCCAATCCCGACGTTACCAACCACTCTATGTATTGATTTTTCGCTGACTCCATTGTAAACAAATTGTCGTGACGTAGAGTGGTTGGTAACATTATACACATATGATGTTACCAGTGTGCATTTTACCACTTTTTTTCTTTTTCTTTTTTTTTGTTTTGTTGAAATTGTAGCATAGTAACTAGTATTTCTTAAATGAAATCAACATAACATGTTCGCAATAAAGATGGGGAAAAAAACAGTCGGGATTGGATTGTGATTTATTGTTAACCTGGCTGTAGTCTTGAGTCCAGAAGGTAGAAACCTGTTTCCTGTACCAGTTAATTTTACTGTAGCTTCATTTGACCCGAATTAGAAGTGAAAAAATGACTTGGAAAAGACGATGTTTAGACGTCTCTTTGCGCAGTGTATAGCCCCTATAAGAACGTACTGTAGATGTCATGAATGGACTTTCAGTAGACGTCAAAAAAAGACGTTGTCTGGAGTAACAGTCTGCACCTTCAGGTGACCCGAATTAGACGTGCAAAAATGACTTGGAAAAGATGTCGTTTAGACGTTTCTTCACGCAGTGGGATAATAATAATACATCATGTCAATTCCCTGCACCTGTCTTAGACGTCCAAAAAAGTGATATAGCCCGACATTCAAATGTTAAACTGCATATTAACGTCCAAATACGGTCATGATTAGATGTCCAAAAAGTCAATCCACTATGGGCCTCAAGTGGACATCTTGAGCCTTTTTTACCTTCAGGTGTGCATAAACTACTTTATTTAAACTTCTTTTTAAAATAAATACATATGAAATGACAACTTATATCATTGATGTCAGCCATGAGAAGCAGGTAATTCAGTATCAGCTGAAAAAAAACCTGTTGTGCTTATTTAACAGGGATGTTTCTTTGTGCAGTCTAGCAGCACTGCAGAGAGAATACAAGGTATTATCTCATGACAGTGACATTTCTCCTAACAACCACTAGGTGAAGACAGATGAATGTTTGCACCACCGCAGTAAGTGATTAACACCAATGATAAAGACAAAAAAAGGAGAATAATTTCAAATACAACTGTATTTAAGAGTAGTGTGGGGGCAATGTGTGTGTCATAGCTTGTATTTTGAGTACATCTCCATAACCTGTTCCCTAAATTCATCAGTATTGTCAGTCCACAGGGAGGAGAAGCTGCCTCCCGAATCATGTCACGCTCCGTCACACAACAAAATACAAATCATCAGATGGAGGAGACTTCTCCTTTGTTCACACTCTCACTCAGCCTCACTTTGCCTCCTTTTTCCTTCCTCCCTCTTTCTCTCTGTCAGGGATGACCTTGACTGACAGGCTTGTTGCTACAGGAAACACACCATGTCTATTGTGTTGTAGTGAGGCAGGTAGGTGTGAAATTCACAATATGATGGCTTGGACTGGATTTAAACTGCAGTCGATTTCCAAGCCACAGCAGACAGTGATCCGTTCAAACATTGAAAAACTGAAGAGGTGATTATTTGCATATTAACTGGATTTGAGCCTGTAAATATTTTTACATTTACACACACACACACACACACACACACACACACACACACACACACACACACACACACAAAGGGTTTACATGTGTGCAAGCGAGTTGCACAATAGTATGGGGGGAAAGGCCTGCAGGTCATTTATTATTCAGTGTTGCACACAAAACACCCTCTCAACTCTGGTCCGGAAGCAGAAACACACACACAGGCCACTGGGGTGACTTGGGTTGCATCAGGGGGTAAGAGGTGAAACAGGGCAGAGATGATAAACAGCTGCCTGGATGTGATGAGCAGAGAATGAGAAGTGGAACCAGACAGAGAAGTTACATTACATGCGACACAAACCAGACACTAAAATACACTTTTTAACGCACTTGCAGAGGAATTAAAACTGAACTAAAAATCTGTCAAGAACATAATATTTTATTGGTTTCACATGCTGTTTACTGTATATACAGTACAGCCACCCACTGTCAGTAGTTTTAATATGTATCAGGTCTCCCAATTCCAAATCTAAAATGTATTATATGACTTTGTGGCTATGTTTGTCCATTTCCTGTTTCAGCATGACAAATGGTAAATTAACTGTATTAAATAAGGGTTAGGCTAATTTCTCATCTTCTCAGCCATTCAAAGCACTTTAAAACCCAAGTCAGAAATTCACATTCAGATTCATGGCAGAGGCTACCATGCAAGGCTTCGCCTGCTCATTGACAGCAATAACTTGAGACAAACCATTTATATAGCATAGCATATAAATGGTACACTTATAATTAAATAAATATAAATATAAAAGCATATAGCATAGCATATAACCATTTATATGCACAAACACACTGATGGAACAGCCATCAGACCAATCTGGGGTTCAGTATCTTGCCCAAGGACACTTCAACACATAAATTGCAGGAGCCGGGAATCAAACCACCGACCTTTCAAGTAGTGGACGACCACTCTACCTCAATCACAGCTGCCCATTTACAAAGCCAGCTCTATACTGAACAGTATTCCTGCCCTGACCTGAACCTTATCCAACACCTTTGAGATGAACTGGGCCCCTGAATGTGAGCCAGACCTTATCAAGGCCAAAATCTGCTGTAACCCTGAAACCAGGGTTTCTGAATGACAGGCTGGTTCATTGCAAGATAGTGCATGATATGCTACTGCAAAACAACAAATTGTCATTGTTTTTTGACATACTATAAATATATATTTTGTCACCTTTGGGCAGAGCCAGGGTAGGGTTGTCTCCAGTCATTCTTGCTGTACTTTATGATTATGATAAATGGGTTTTCAACAGTGACTTGTGACAGTGACTGTCAACATTATCTTATATGAGTATGGAATCAGGCACCATATCTATGTAATCAAAGCATATTATTCCATGCAGCATACACTTCTGACCGTTTAATCAGCCACTAACATTGATAAAAATACTAATCTGGCTTTAAGTAAGAGACAGTGTGATAGCTACTGAAGAAAAAGTATTAAACAGTCAGGCCAAAGGCTGCACATATTTCAGCAGCTGAGATGTAGTCTCATTAAACAGTGGCCAGTGTGGCAGGAGACTCATATTGATTGATCTATCAAAAGGGTAATTTCAGTGGAATTTGGTCCAGATGGTTGGTAACCCAGAGCTCACATTGAATGGCGATTTGTTTTTCCTGTGTGTCTGCTCTCACTTCAGTGCAGTCTGCTTTAAGTCCTGTGACTGTCTGACTATCTGATACTTTTATCGTCTGTGGTTAAAAACAAGATATCTAAAAGGACCCAAAGTATGTTTATTGTTTTTACCGTTAGTGTCTGCTTTTTAGTGCTGCAATGATTAACCACTATATTGATTGGCTGTCAACTTTTAAATTAAGCAACAACTATTTTGAGAATTATTCTTACATTTTGATAGATACTGACCACTGCAGACCGAGAACACCCCACAAGAGCTGCAGTTTGGGAGATGTTCTGACCCAGTCGTCTAGGCCCTTGTCAAACTCGCTCAAATCCTTACGCTTGCCCATTTTTCCTGCTTCTAACACATCAACGTTGAGGACAACATGTTCACTTGCTGCCTAATATATCCCACCCACCAACAGGTGCCATGATGAAGAGATAATCAGTGTTATTCACTTCACCTGTCAGTGGTCATAATGTTATGCCTGATCAGTGTATATTTATGCATATTTTTACAATAAATTGCATTTTATTCCATTTCAGTTCCTTTTCAACAGTGACGTATTTTAGTGCAATCTCCACCTCGCTCCTTGATATTAGGTACTATTGCTGCTTTTTCCTACACATTTAAAAAGGGTTGGTATTGAACCATTTGTATTTCTACATTTAATCAATTTCATTACATTTAGATTAGATTAGATAGATTTCGTCTTTTTGATGGCACCTACACTGTACAATAACAACAACGCAGATTTAATTGTCACACAGTGTGAGATAAGTGTAACAAAGTCTTGGTGCCAATATACAATGAATATGTATATGTACAGCATGTCAGAATATGTGATCACTATCCACTGACTCGTGGCACTAAATTGCTAAGAAAAAAGAAAAGATGGATTCAGAGACATGTCATCCATTTACATCAACCTCGTGTTTTGAAATATATGTGTGTCACGACCAGTTTGGGGACCTGGTCATGGCCAGGGCATAGAGGGCAATGTGAACAGCCAATTCTACTGAGTAAATCTGAGGTACAGTATATTAGTTGTTCAGCAGAAACATGTTAGTTTATTATATTCTGCATCATTTCATGTCATATTCTGATTGGTGTGTAGCAGCACTCACAATGTGAGAACTAGTGAAGAGATACATTTCTGACTTTCTCTCTTAAATGTGCCATTTTTAGCATGAGGAAACAGTCTCTGTAGAATGTGGACTTTCGTGCACTTTTGATACTGAAAAAATATAAGATTACACCATAACAAATACATTTACACTGCTGTCCCTGCAACAGTTTGTGTAAAAAACTGATTTCTGCAAACTACAACAACAAAAACTGTGAATGAGAAGCACCAGATCAGGATTTGTTTAGTATTTCCACAAGTCCATGCTCAAGTGATCACTGAAAAGTAAAATGAGCATCATAGCAGTGAAGTCACAGCTGGCTCTTGGGTCATCACAAGGCTTTTGTACAGCTGAGTCTTTCTTTCAGCTGCAAACAGACCTATGTAAGCCTTGTAATAGGATTCATGCAGCCGAGTCACATGATCATAGAAGCCAACTCCTGATCCACATCCATGACAAATAACTGATGAATTCTCTGACCTGGATATCACAATATCATTCTACTGTCCAATCCCTCTGTGGTACAAAACACGTGTTACACAGCCAGAGCATGAAAAACAACTTCTGTTCTGTTTTTTTGGTTTGTTTGTTTCTGGTGGACATTCAAAAGGTTCTATAATCCTACTATCATCACTCATCCCGATGATTTTCATCAAACTCCATTTTTGACACAGACTGTAATTTTATGTCACTGGGGCTTGAGATCAGACCACTGCTGCTTATAGCATGATCAAAATGATTGACCTTAATCAAAACAACATGACTATAAGCTCAATGTTAGTTTGGTTGTGCTGAAAACAGATACAAGCAGGGGTGATTGCAAAAAAAAATCCTGAGCCAGAACTTTTTCCTATGACGTCAGATGAGATCCAGAGAATTGTATGTTAGATCTCTGGGCAAACCCGATTTCTTTTTTTTCTATTCGCAGTCACGCCGGAGATCCGGCACGGCGCCGGACTGCAATCAGCCCTGTACAAGGATTGCTTGTGCTCTGCTGTACTTTTAACAAAATTAGTCTTAAGGTTTATCCACACCACAATCTTTCACTTTTGTGCATCATTTGAGTCAGGAATGCGTGGTAGGGGTTTCATCAACTAGTAGACTAGACGACTATCTAACCACTAGACAGCGCTGTAGGCAGGAGTCAACTAGTTGTGTTGTAATCAAGAATATTCGACCAGTGTCTGCTCTTAGTTGAATTACTGGATTTATTGTTCTTTTAAATTAAGACCACAGAGTCGACAGTCATTTTGGTTAGTCCAGTTTCTGTTTTTATGAATCAGCTAAATAACAATGTAAACTAAAGTAAAATGCTGTTGTTCATTGTTACATTACATTACAGTGTTTAATGTCACTTTATATACACTTTATATATTGTGCCAAACATTGATTTAAGTTGCCAAAATATGCGGCGCAAGACTATCGTGAATGTGTTTACATACATCATCATGGCAACCTTGCTGCCAGCTGACACTTGGCGGGTACATCTACTTGATGGCAATGTTATTTTGTTCTTCTTTTGTTTAGAATAACCAAATTGCTATTTATTTTCTTCTCATATTTATAAAATATGATCCTACACAGTGTGACATGTCACAGGGGGATGCTGTCTACATTACAGAGACAAAAAATGTAATAATTTCTCTCTTTGCATCTTTCTCACATAATGATCAACTGCTATTATGAAAAACTTGGCAACTAGTAAAAATTAGCAGTTGTGAAATCCCAACTGTGTGGGTGTGTGCAGATTGTGCTAGATACACATTTCTCTCACCCTCCTTGACATGTCAGAGCAAGAAAAGTGAAGGTGTAGCTAACACAGTTCAGTTTCATTAAGTGTCCCATTAAGTCATGCACAATGCCAGGACTATGGCACTGGCCAACCTAAATGAGATGGAGTTATTATTAATGTCATAAACAGCTGTGTTTTTCCTGCTAAGACAAAATGTCTTCCATTGAAACATATTGATTATATATATATATATATATATATATATATATATATATAACATAAATATAGTGTTTTATTATCCACCTCACTCTTAAATACTAATCCTGTTGGTTTTTATGCATTTAATATTACTTTAATGTGTTGGTGTAAAAAGTATATATTAACAATACTGAATGTGACATGCATGTGAAAAATAAAGTTGTTTTACTCATTTGAATCTACTTCAGTGGGAATTCATCCCATGAACAGCAGCTGTATGTTCACATTTTTAAAGAGATCAACCTTCTGTTTTGTCAACAAGGTCAGACAGAAAATGCCAGAGAAGCTGGGTATCATTACAGGAGATAAACCTGAGTGGGAAAAGTCCACAGTGAGATCAGAGAGGCGGGGTCCACTTCAGGTGGCTATTAAAATGAGCTGAGCGTGTTCACACTCAGAGCTGATGCATGGTATAATTGGCTGTACACCCTGCACTGGCACCAATGCACTTAGTTGTGAAACACATTTCACCAGATTCTGTTAAGAGTGTATGACTAACTGAGGCTCTGAAAAGCTATAGAGAATATGTAGCAGTGAGTTTCTCCCTGCTGCTGACCTTGACTCCTCTTTGTCAATAATAAAAAAAAGCCCAAACACAACAAACCGGCTCTTACCTCTCGTAGAAAAGTGCCAATGGATTGACAAGGACAAAAGCGAATAATGCAGAAGCACCATATCCACTTAACGGTGGCCATGACGGAGAACTGAATGACCTAGAGAGGATGAAGCACCCAGCTGCTGTTCTTTGCACTCCAGCTGTTTATATAGGTTTCTGTGTCTGTGTGTGTTTATGTGCGCATGTGTGCTTGTGCATGTGGACAAATGTTCGGTCATATTCAACACGCATCCCTGGCCTCATTTCCCCTTCAACTCGGATAGCACATCTGTGCGCGGTCCTTCCCTCCCACTGCCTGTACTAGGATTTAGGATCCTGCTGATGCCTCTGGCTTCTCTCCAGAAGAAAGAGAGCCTCCATGTTGCCCGTCCATCACTCTGTCATTGATATTCTGCAGTGCTCCCGACATTGTCCGCCACCACTGGGCCCTGCAGATCAATACCAGAGCAAACCAAATCACAAACGCACACACACACACGCACACGCACACACACACACACACACGCACACACACACACACACACACACACACACACACACAGCTATCACAAATAAAACTGCTTATTGGAAAACATTTTGTCTCCCGAGATCAGTGTTGCAATTAATTTAGGGACAATTCATAAAACAATACGTTGGCCTGAGGGATGAGCCTTGAGACAATTACCTCTTCACAGTAGTGGTCAAACAGCTCATCAGTCTGCTGTTTGCTCACCGTGAGGGATAAACTGCAGCTTTGAGCTGTTGACGAGCATCAGAATGCAAATCAGCAGGATGATACAACACGAGCACATGAAACAGACAGGATCCGCTGCAGAATTTAAAGAAGCACCATAATCCCTATTCATCACTAAGCACACTGCTTCAGGCCGTCAGATTAGTGCTTACATTTTACTGTAGTGAACCTGCACAAAGGGCCAAAGTCTCAAAGCATATGCTGCTGTAGAAGTGTGACTTCTAAAGCTGGATTGACCTTGGCTTGACTCTTCACTTCTTGTAGCCATGAGGCTTTTAAGACTTTAGCAAAGGAGAAAACTTGGCTGTTGGCGCACTGATACTAACACAAGTGTGCCACACGGCCTTCATTGTGGAAATCAGTCAAGCAGATTGTACACTGAAGGCATGACTTTCAGACATGTTGAGATAATGACAAGAGCTGCTCTGGATGAGACAAATGTTAAGGGATGTGTGTACTGGCTGCTCATCAGTGCCGTAAATGGTGACACGTTGACAGAAAGTATAGACAGGATTAAGGCTCAGCTCGGCCAGCAGATGGCATCGAGTCTCCTACAGGTTGGTAAAATGAGCCTTCAAAGACCCTATCCCACAATGCCCCTCTTCTTAAGGCTTAAAATGAAGAGCTTTTAAGATAATAAATAACCCTCTCAAATCCTCTTTAATAATGGCTGAATTGAACACTTTTATGA
Source organism: Lagodon rhomboides (assembly GCA_039737535.1). Classification (NCBI taxonomy): domain Eukaryota; kingdom Metazoa; phylum Chordata; class Actinopteri; order Spariformes; family Sparidae; genus Lagodon; species Lagodon rhomboides. The sequence continues at coordinate 114,168 of CM077788.1, read as the reverse complement.
CTTTTTACAAGCCAGATAAATCAAACAATGACATCCGCTTCATGCAGTCATTTCCCAGGTATGCAGTAATGTGGAAGTCCGCAGGGTTTGAATCACTATCTCAAGGACTGTTTTCATTCTTCAGACAACTGCTTCCATCAGTTGTCCTGTGGATATTAACAAGAGCAACACAATAAAAGCTGGTGAGGACCAACTGTCCAATAGTGTGCACCATTTGTAGGAAAAGTTGGAAAACATGGTTCTCTTCAATGACATATATAAAGATGGACAACAAGTCTCCACTTCCTCCCACTGTGCGAAAATTAAACTAAATTATCCCGATACCAATGCTGCCATACTGTACCGTGACATAAAAGTAGGGGTATCTGGGACAGCCCATCCACCCGTCTGACTTAATTGTTGGCAGGCGTCAGTGTCAATCATGATATTTTACACCCTTTGTACAACATGCACCAACTAAAGAAAACCAAATGTAGCATAAATATCATATTTTGTACATCTGTGTGATAAGAGCTTCCTAAAATGACAGAAACTTTGGAGTTATTAGATCTATACTGCAGCCAACCATCAGGGGGCAATCAGGATATTAAGCTTCAGTTTTGGGGAGCTGTCACGTGTCATGATAAGCCAGATTCGGAAAGACCATGTAAGACTAATATACCTATGTAGCTAAAAATGCTGTGTTAAAGAGCAGTATTTGTATATGTGAACAAACTAAAGTGTATTCTCTATCGCCACATTTAAAAGAACTAAAATAACATTTAATTTTGGGCCAGCTCACACACCAGGCTGACAGTCAGCCATTGGGCATTGTCAGGGCCGTCGGTAAGTGTCCGTGGCTCTAGTCCAGTGGTGTCCAAACATCTGTGCTCAGATTATGAAAAATAAAATAAAAAATAAGAGATGCATTAAATATTTAAAAAAAAAAAAAACATTTTACTCCTCAAAAAACAGCATAACATTTTTTTTATTTTGCTAAAAACATGAGGTGGCCCAAATTGAACCTTATGGCAGGCCAAAAAGGGGCCCACGGGCCCCTCCTGCCCATGTCGCAGGCTTTTTGGCCAGTTGAGTATATCTGTTCAGTGCATGATGAAAGAAACAGAAAATTAGTTCTGCTTCTCCTCTTTTCTGCCTCTTTACCAGTGTCATGTGTAACTTTTTATTAGAGATTCTTGATTAGTAGCAGCTAGGTTAGCAAGTGTGGTTTCACAAAATGCTGCTCGATCATAATAACAGTTTGTTTATCAGCAGAGAGATATTTACTTTCACGCAGGTGTACAACGTGCAATTCTCGTGTGTTCAAGAGCAGCTTTTTGACTGAGACAGGGGAGATTTGAGGCAACGCAACAGTCAGCCTTCAACATAGCTAGTTCCTTGATGTTACTTTGGTGTGTCAGGGACTTTACCCAAATCACTTCTATAATTAACAAGTAGCCATGGCAGATGCTTGCAAATCTGAGAGATCTGATCACATTCTTTTGACCTTGTCAAGATACATGTGGCCACATTTAAAAAAAATATCTGAAGCTGTTGAATGGCATCCAGAGGAGCTAACAATGGGTTATGGTGGTGCTGTGGTCATCTCGTGCATGTATGGACCCTCTATCAGACGTTTCGTGCCATGTCTTCAAACCATAAAACTGCTTAAGTCAAGAATGATCTTTTATCATCATAGAGAAAGTTTATGGGAACTCGTTTCAGATATATGTGGTGCCAAAATGTCCACTTAAAGCCAGCATAGAATACAACACTGCAACCACAGATAGAGAAAGTGGTCCATCTTGATTTTATTGGACATCAGGTGACAACGTGCGAGTGGGAGGCAGCCTTAATAATAGGAGGTGTCATGATTTTGATCCTGAAACAAATATCAATCATAATGAGCTTTCAATTGATCACTGAATTCAAAAACAGTACTGCAATTAAGTCAGGCTGTTGTTCTAAAATACCCCTATTGTTTTAAAGATCAATTTGAAAATGTAAAAGAAAGCAGTCAGGGCATAAAAGCAATGATTTGTTCATCTTTACAAATCTAGATGAAGCAAAGCTTTCAGTGCTGATTTCTTTCTTTTTTTTTATCAAATCAAATCATGACCCTAAAATCGAAAATTGAATTGAATTGTGGCTTTGGAGAATCGTGGCAACCTTATTTAACAGTAATATGAACAGTCCTGGTGTCCCTGCGGAGGATTTACTGGATGTGATTGCGACTGACATATTAAAAATGAAAACCAGACCAGCTGTCTTTAGTTTTGGTTCACTCCAAGTCCAATATAGCTTTTCAGCAAAAACCTACAGTAAATACTTTATCTACTCTGAGAGATTTGAGGTGGGACACTTTTTTTCAAATGATCCCTAAGAACCCTGGAACCCCACTCATCTAAGACCACAATCAATCAGACCAAAGGTCTTGAGCTCTAAGCTCAACATTGCTCAAATATGTGGGGAAACAACTAAAATTACCACTTGGGACAAATATCGGAAGCAATACACCATACTTTTTTCCTTACTCCAATGACAATATGAGAATCTAAAAATGGTTAAGGTTAAAATTCTATCGACTGGGACTGTGCACTGTTCTGCGTTGCTATAAATGTGAAGAGCTGCATCTTAAACAGTTCTTCACTTGAGACGGAATAATCCTTGAATCCTCTGACTTTGGTAGTGGTAAACTGTTGAATGACAAAGTGCTTTATCTGGAGCTAGATAAGGGAAGGTTGCAGCCTCCTGCAGATAGCAATACAGCCACTGAGGATGAAAGACATTCTTTGTTGCCAACCCAGATTCAGCAAGGGAGCCTGTCAACAAAGCAGCTTTTGCCGGCTTTCTGCAGTGAAAAAAAAAAAAGAAAAAAAAAAGCTTGTCATATGGCCGCCTCACTGTTCTGTGGGCTTATTGTGCTACTGACTGATGTGCAGAAATTGATTTCATTATGTGTATGAGAAGTATTTAAAAAGGCAGATGAGTTAAGTGTACCAAAACAGTAGGTCCACTGATGATATGTGTCAGTTAGAGAACTTATGCTGATGCTTATGACCAATTATTATTATGCATGAAACCATAGTGGATATGTCTATTAGCCTCTATTAGCCTGTGGTGTTATTTCCCATATCTATTGGGGGGGGGGTTCTCAGCTTTTCGCCTCTATGAAAAGTAATTTATTAGAATTATAGGGATGGAAACCTCTGTCCAACATACTACTCTGAACCTTAAACTGGTTATGAAAAAGTCTCAGTTTAATACGGATGCTCTACTCTATACTAACTACAAAAGCAAAGGAGACCATCAGCTAAAAGACTGGCTATTTCTGTAAAATTGTCAGCTATTCTTAATGTCTGGGTCAAACTCCGACTTGTCCTGGTTGGATAAGCCATTTATATTATAAGCCATTAATTGAGCGGTCTCACAGCCTGAGGACAGAAGTTGCTTTAGTCTGGTGGTACAGCAGTACAAAGTTTCCTTTGTTTCACCCCACATCATCTTTTCTCACCAGAATCAACAAAAAATCTAACTTCTTTGTTGTAGCTTTTAATAGGAAGCTACAGCTAGCAGCAGGCTAGTGTAGCTTAACACAAAGACTGGAAACTGGAGGCAACAGTAAGCTCTGCTCTGCCTATCAGCAACTATAAAGCTCACTACACGTTAGCTCATTTATACACTATATTGCCAAAAGTATTCACTCACCCATCCAAATAATTGAAATCAGGTTCATGGAATGGGTTTCCATGGCCGAGCAGCTGCATCCAAGCCATACATCAGCAAGTGCAATGCAAAGTGTTGGGTGCAGTGATGTAAAGCATGCTGCCTCTGGACTCTAGAGCAGTGGAGACGCGTTCTCTGGAGTGACGAATCGCGCTTCTCCATCTGGCAATCTAATGGACAAGTCTGGGTTTGGCGGTTGCCAAGAGAACAGTACAACAGAACAGTCTGACTGCATTGTGCCATGTGTAAAGTTTGGTGGAGGGGGGATTATGATGTGGGGTTGTTTTTCAGGAGCTGGGCTTGGCCCCTTAGTTCCAGTGAAAGGAACTCTGAGTGCTTCAGCATACCAAGAGATGTTGGACAATTCCATGCTCCCAACTTTGTGGGAACAGTTTGGGGATGGCCCCTTCCTGTTCCAATATGACTGTGCACCAGTGCACAAAGCAAGGTCCATGAAGACATGGATGAGAGAGTTTGGTGTGGATGATCTTGACTGGCCTGACCTCAACCCAATAGAACACCTTTGGGGTGAATTAGAGCGGACACTGAGAGCCAGGCCTTCCCGTCCAACATCAGTGTGTGACCTCACAAATGCGCTTCTGGAAGAATGGTCAGAAATTCCCATAAACACACTCCTAAACCTTGTGGACAGCCTTCCCAGAAGAGTTGAAGCTGTTATAGCTGCAAAGGGTGGACCGACGTCACATCAAACCCTATGGATTAAGAATGGGATGTTCAAGATAAGTTCATATGGGAGTCAAGGCAGGTGAGCGAATACTTTTGGCAATATAGTGTTTATTAAGTGAAAAGTGTAAAAATTACAGTTTACCATTTTACATGGTGCTAACGTAAAACTTACAAGGGCCACACAAAATGCTGGCAGTAGTCACAGAGAACCTGTCATGGTCATCACACATTGCCACCTTGGTAGAAAAAAATAGAAAAAGAAGACAGAAAATGCTCTCCTTGTTAAAGACACTTGTGAAAATAAAAATCTGACGCCAAATTTGCGTCAACTTTTGCAGAGGAGCAATAGAAAGCATCCTTACTCACAAACTGGCATGGTTCATACACGGCCCTGTACAAAAAGGCTCTGTTGCAGGTCAGAACATCACTGGTACCCATCTACAGAGCAGTGGATATCTGCACAGAGCCCAAAGGATACTAGATACTAAAGTCTGTTCACCCTGCTGTCATCTGGCAAAAGATACAGAAGTATTGGTCAAAATGGCTCTCATGAAACTGAACAAACAATAAAAGTTCAGAGGCTGGTTGTTTTGAAAGACAATCAAAAATGTTCTTGTGATCAAAGAAGTGGGAATGACGCATTAATCTGCTGCGCTATATTCACCCATGCCTGCCTCTTGGCTTGCACTGTAACACCGGGGCCAAATTTTCCTCTTAAAACTGCTTTACCTTCGTCAACTAACTGAACTAAGAGTAAACATTGTTCCTCTGTCCAGCTGGGTTTTCGGGTTCTCTTACTGGTTTCCATTGCTGTTTGTTCCCATGGTTTATGCCAATCAGCGCCGCTACTTATAGGCTACTGGGCAGCAATCACAGAAATTGCTGAAAGCTGAGCCATTTATCCCCAACAACTATCAGCATGTGAACAGGCTACTGCGCAAGAAGGCCTGTGTTTTCAAACATTTTGTACGCTACTTTTAAAGAATGGCTTACAATTTATTTAACAGAGATGTTCATTACATCGATTTCACTGTCCATTCTATGCCCATTATCACTACGAGCGCACTTTTATTTGTTTTCTTTTTTTTTTTTTTGATCAACCAATCACACCTTCTAAAAGAATGCGTCATACCTAGCAACGGGGTCAACCACACCTCCTCACTAAGATAAAAGTTTCTGTCCCTCCCTTGCTCAGAGTTGTTCTGAGGAGTTTCTTGAATCACTTCTAAGCTAGGACTCCTTTCTAGAAATTTTTAGGCTAAGTTAGGAGCTCTCTGAGAGTACTCTCAGAATCTTTATGAATACGGCCCCAGAAGACCACAAGTGCAGTGCTTGTTCATTTTGGGGAGACCACAAAATGCACAGTTCCCTCGTGTAGCTTTACTGGGAACCAAGCTGCTTAACCAAGGCATCATCTGAATGCGTGTATTTTGTGCTCTTTCGATAGGTTGGCTCAGTTTTTTATAGAATGATCTCTCCAAATCTATCTCCAAATAATCGCTCAGAAATAGAATGGAGTCTGATCATGCCGGTATAATTGACTCTTTTTTCACAATAGGGGTTGCATTGTTTGGACCCACCCTATGGCTTTCCAGTAGCTAGTAGAAAGGCCATCTTGGACTAAAATTGAAGCTTATGAATTAGGGAAGTTTTCTATATATATGTTAGGTGTAGATACTCACCATAAAGTGTTGCAAAATATGAATTTTCATGAGAATTTGTCAGGCGAACAGTCCTTTTCTTTGTCTTTTTTGGGATGTTGAGGGTGATATCTTAAACTGGAGTTGCAGCAAACCCCAGCTTTTTTTTTCTGCTTTCCCCTATGTGTCAGGATACTCTCTGCCAAATTTTAAAGTTGTAGGACTATTTATGCCTTTGTAGTATTTAAATATTTGCATTTACAAACTTTTGCCAGGAATATGTGCCCAAAAGGGGGGTTTTGGCCCCCTGTAGCTTTCCAGTAGCTAGTTGACCATGTTGTCCACCCAGGTTGTGATCCTTGAAGGTCCTACATATCATTTCTGGTGTGAAACCTTTTACCACATTCCGTGTCGGTTTTCCAAAAATTATGGGTTTTGCCCCCTGGGTATTTGGCCATTTTCAAGTTAATAAACACTGACATGTTTTTTAACCTGCAAGCAGATAAACAATAATTACTGAGTTATCTGTTGTTCTTATGTAAGAGAATAATAGACTGACAAGTAGAGTATTTGCAAGAAAGTATATAAAAGCCACAAGGTTGGTTTTCATTGGTATGGGTTTTGAAAGCTGATTCAAATATTTCAATTTTGCAATTTCTGTTTTTTTTCTGGAGGGGACAGTCAGTGTTGCAAGTCAGCAAGACGAAGCTCAGAGTGGGGATTGCTTCGCAAGTGTGGTCAGGTTTAAACCTACTAAAACACTACACACCAGACCAATCCCTGAGATCATCAAGTAAAGGTCTCCTCACCATACCAATTCTTCTAATTCAGCTCAAGGTGCTTTCAGTCACTACGGTCCTACTCTCTGGAAATCTCTAGTATAATCTCTAATCTCAAGAATTAATGTCTGCTACAACTGTGTCTTCTTTCAAAAACAGACCAAAAACACATTGTAGTTTTTGCACAAACTTTAGGATAGGTCATTAATGATACAATAATGATGACAATAATAATAATAATGACAATAATAATAACATTTCAAAGCAGAACTTTAAACTGGTGGAGCTAGAGGAAAATTCAAGGGATCAGCAAGGATTCATTTTCTGGGGACAGTTGATATTTCGTAGCAATCCATCAAATAGTTGTTGAGTTATGGTATGGCTAAAACGTGGGGTCGATGGGAAGTTTAAGATACAGGTTATTTTGACATGATTAAAGGCATGAGGCAGGATCAAGACATAAGACTCAATAGTGACACGACGGCCGTTAGGGTGACTGCAGCCATCAGCCAAGCCGGCGCGGGAGCGCACATGAACTCTTCACAGCAGAGCAGCTGATGCTGTGACACTGTTATTTCTTTTTAAATATTTTTTTGGCCTTTATATGGATTTATTGACAGGATAGCTGAAGAAATCATAGGAAATGGGATGCGAGAGAGATGGGGAGTGACATGCAGCAAAGGGTCCCAGGCCGGGAGTCGAACCCGGTTACGCTGCAGCGAGGACTTAGCCTCTGTACATGGGACGCCTGTTCTACCAACTGAGCTAAACGGCGCCCCCAAGACTGTCATTTCTTTACTTGCTGTTCACGTGACTGTTTACTGCAAGACCTCCGCGGAATGACGTTGATAGCCTACAACAGAAAACTGTGCTGTGTGTAAGGGATAGCCTTATCCCCCACACACATGAAGCAGCCGGGAAGCCGGCTCGCTGTGTGTAGCGACACACAAGCATGGCGAGTCTGAAAGGCACAGGCGAAAGCAAAGACGCCATATTGGGGGACAAAAATATCGTCTCTGATACGGGATTGCTGTGTGTTAGCAGCTAATGTTACTACACAGACACAAACAAACCATTAGCCTGTGGCTACAGCCAGTTGCTAACGTCACCTCCTGGCTAACAGGTTGGGCTTAAGGTCCCATATATAAAGGGACATATTTCTAACTATTCGGTTTCAGACTAAAGGACCGTGGAAAATGTGCAGTCCCTTCAGTGTTACACAGCCATGGACTAAGTTACATGTTAGCAGCTAACACTACTTTGCACGTTAGCTAACTCCGAGTCCTCGGTGATCTCATATGATTTCAAATCAAGCTCTAAACATGATCTGTAATGTTTTCTTACCTGGCCACTAGGAAATGAGCCATTGAAGCTGCCTCCATGAGTCGAACGCGTATCCGATGTTTATTTGGGTGCCGGCCCGGTTTTGGTCGTAATTTTGTCTCGACTCTCGACTTGCCGCTGATAAAACCTTTGTTTTCTTCTTAGTGTGACTTTTTAGTGGACGTGTTTTCTGGCCGTAGCAGAATCCATTATTACCCAAACACTAGTTTGGGTCCACTGCGCTTGTCTTCTTCCTGTTTCCAAGCCGTCGAGGATGCGCATTCAGTGTCATCTGACGTCACGTCCGCAGGACTGCGCGGGAAATTCGGGCCCAAATTGCAGCACATTATGCAGCACACAGCCTGTTCAAGACACCGGAGAGATACGTGGGTGGGCTCATTCTTTTGTTTTTGAATGCTTCATCACCCATTCATATTTAAAATGCATGTTTATTTTTTCAGAAATCCTGCCTCAAGTCCCTTTAACAGAATTGTTCTTAGCAGGGTGGGGAGGCCCCATTTAGAAAATGAAACATAATATACTGATACTGATGTCTCATTAAAAAGAGCACAGATTAATAGCTTGCCCTAACCAATCTGTATAATCAGGAAAGGTCAGGTCTACAATAAAAATATAATATGTGTCATATCTATTCATAAACCCAAGTGAATAGAATTTTATTCCAAAAGGCCAGAAATGGCCCAATTTATCAGCAGGGTGTCAGTATCACCTTAACCCACAGACTGCAACCCACCATCCAAGATGTTTCCATGTCCCTCTTCCAGGGCCTCCTCGGTCTAAGGACAGTGATGAAATACTGGAGCAAAGGCACATTTACACATAGCCAAGCATTCATGAACACATGCAGGTACACAGACTCACACAAAACACCCAACAAGCACACCGTGACCAAACCATGACCCCGCCATTTAATGGATGTGGTGAAAAACAGCCTCCAGTTTTAGACAAGGAAAGAACAATATTCTGTCAAAGAGCAGAGCTGGTATTTATTTTACTCCAAAGGTCAGAAAGCATGATTTTATTTTTTCCTCTCTCCTCCCACACACAGGCCATTCATTAGAGCTAATATTTACCTTGACATTTGAGGTTGACATCGATTCTTTGGGCTCGTTTTAAGAGGCAAGCTAAAATGGAATTGCATGATGAAAGACTAGCCCCATTCACACTGCCCTTTGAGTGTGGGAATCCTGCGCCAATTGTCTCCATCCTCCTCTGAGTAAAGGTTTCAGATGCGGCGAGGGGTGAAATTTCTCTGCGGCTCTGATGCACCTCCAGAGGTAGTATCAGAGGCACAGCGTTGGCGAACCGAACCTGTGTGAATGGACAAGCCGGCAGCACGGGCCTGTCAGTCTGACTACACAGGTCCTTCACTCAACTAAATAAAGAGAAATGTCCCACAAAGTAATGTTACAGGACCAAACAACAGTAAAGTAGTAACTGGTCGTGTCTTTGGCAACTTATATAAGGAAAAAAAAACTGCAGTTATATGTGGAGAAGTGTATGTCCTTCTGTCTGTCCTCCTGTCTGTCCTACCAACTCTTCGTCACATTTCTGCCCGACAAACAGCGTCTGTCACCGGCAAAAAACGTTAACTCACAAGTGTTTGTCTCCTTCACTGTTGTGTTGTTGTAGTTACTGTCTCAGGGTGACAGTCAGCCCTCCAGACCGAGACTTCAGTGAACTTTCCCCCAGAAAACAGCCTCCCTCCCTGCGAGTGACAGAGTCAGACAGCGCCCTGTTTACTGATGGCAATTATGTAATTATGTAATTTATATTGAAAAATGTAACTTTGTCACTTTCCAGGATGTTTGGTGGGGCAGGATCTCAATCACAGCACATTATAACAGCATCCATAGGATTATAAACAGTCAGCAGGTTCATGTTTAGATTAGTTAACAGGAGGACACTGGGGGAAACATGTTGAAAAAAAACAAAAACACAGACGTTATCATCATGATGTGGACCGTCATGCCTTTTTAGGAATCACAGCGCCGGCATTCTGTGTGAATATACACACTGATGCGTCTTCACACCGGAGCTGCTTGGCTCTGTGTGAACAAACAATGGTGGAGAATTGGCGAATGCCCGCTGCGGCGACTCTGTGTGAAAAGGGCTACTGACTTGTGCCCTGCTATGACGGTGTCAAGTTGGTGAATTCTGTCAGTTTATTAGTTTGGTCTGTCAATCTGTCCAACACCTTGGACATTGTCTAATTGCTGCAGATCTTTTGCACCTGTGTTGGGTGTTGGGGATGTATATAAATTGAATATAAGATTTCAGGACCTAAATGCCATGCTTTATTACTGCACATTTACCATTATTTTATTGTGGATATATCTAGAGCTGCAACAATTAACTGATTAATCAATTAGCAGTCAACTATTAAATTATGCAACATTTTTTTTTTTTTAATTAATTAAATCTCTTGATTAAATTCTTTAGAAAAAAATTCAAAAACAAAACAAAATCCTTTGAATCCATCTTATCAGTTAATCGACATTCAAGAAAATAACTGACAGACTATTCGACAATGAAAATAAGCATTAGTTGCAGCCAATACTTTTGGTGATCATCTGAGCTTATGAATAAATAAAATCATGAAAGAAATATCCTTTGTCATGTAAACCACATAATTGCAATGTCCCGAGTTTGTGTCAAGCCAGGGACTTGTATGTCACCCCCCACCTGTCCCTCCTCATTTCCTGTCATCACATGCCACAAAACAACTTTGTTGAAAGACAGAAAAAGCGATTCTGGAGTAACTGAGTTGGATAGTTGAGACTCATTCCCAGGTCCCAGGTGGCTGGACTGAGCCACCAACCCAAAAAGTTGGTATTTGACGACCTGGGAATGAGACTCAACTATTAACTAAGAGAATGATCTATTAAGGTAAGAGAATGATCATGGCCATCATCATTTACATTTTTATCTCCAAGGGCTGATCAAATCGGAGAAACTCTAACACATGTCTTTTCTTGGGTTTAATGGATGTTGCACCCTCTAAAGGCCAGCAGGCGTGTAGACTTTCAGTCTTACGTTGCCTAAAATGTGCAAATGTAGTGAGCAATCTGCATGACTGCCTGCCTAACTCACTAAACCCACATAATAACCGTCAGGCAGATTCACAGTTATATCCCATTCCATTATCCTTATAATATCTCATTTCCTGGAATCACCGTTCTCTAGCACATCTTCGGGTGCACAGTCAGGGCCCATTTCCTGCCAGCACACGGCAACAACACAGAACCTCACAGCATATAGAGGAGCTCTACAGCCTTCAGCATGATGGATGTCACATCACATCCGATGCCATCATCACGGCATGCTTCATGACAGAGGCTTACCAGACAAGCTCCTCATCTCCATTTGCATTTTAATACCTCAGCAATATTTAATCCATTAAGTTTCCTCCAGGGCCGATTAGGAGAGGGTTAATTAAAGATTTCAAATTTATAATGAGATGCTATTCCTGCCCATGTGCTAACAGCCAGGGCCTCCTGCTGACCATGATGGCTGAGAGAACTCATCTATAAATATACTTAGTACTACATCTTCTAGAATTACCTCTTCAGGACCCAGAGGATTGTGTGAGTGATGGCAGAAGAATCCTTTGCTAATTTACGCAGATAGTGCTAATCCACGGATGTAGGGGAAGGGAAAGTTATACTGGGTAAAATTAAATTACTTTTTAACATGGCCTCCTGCAGAGGCAAGTGAGATCTGAGTGAGCAGATGGAGGGTTAACAGTCTTTGAGTTCACTTTCAGCTCTGCCATCATCCTCAGATTGGGAGGAATTCTGACCTGAGCCCTTGCAGGCTAACACGTGCAGATTAGCCAGCAGCTGTCACAAATCAGATTGACAGGGCCAAATAAACATGGCTAGTGGCGACAACTTGAACAGTCAGTCAGTCAGTCAGGATTAGCCGCTACAGTGACAGTCATATGGAGGCAAACACATGGACAGCACTCAAAGTTAATAAGTGTACTTAAGATAAAAGTCTATACGCTAAAATTGGGCTCATGGAACCGGACAGTGGATCGTCAAATGCATATTTTTAACTTCCTTTGAATGTTTTCATTTCTTCATTTTTAAGTCTCCAATCTTAACTCTTACCACTATTCTCCTGACCATGGCTGTAGGGACAGTAATAGATGCTGTAGAGCTTTGATCCACCTCTCCAAGCTAGTTTTGCTAGTTACAAGAGCCAGAAAATTCAGTTTAGATAAAAGGGAAGAGAGCCTAGTTGGAGTTGAGTTTGGTCGAACAAGCAGCAACCCCCATCACTTAGTGTAATAGGAGGTATGCCAATCATGTAGACATTTCCCAAAACCTACTTGTATGGTACATTATGAACTCTGTTCACACTACCACTGGGGGGCACTTGTAACCTTCTGGGGGTAGATTATACCTGTAAGGAGTCATTTTAATGCAACTTTATTTTCACTCTTTAGCCATCACAAGCATTCTGCTATTTTTATCCATTTTGTATTCAGTGCCCTTTCTGTTCTTTTCTTCTGCTGATCCCACATCTGCTTTGGCTCTCTATTATCAAATACCTATGTCCACTCTTAACTCTCAGTAGAATGATAGTTGGACCACTAGTAGAAGTTTCAGATGACAGACAACATCTCTGGCTTCTTTCTTTTAATTGTTCAGCTATTTCTGTTTAATGACCTCCCCCAAGGAGGTTATGTCATCACCTGTGTCCATTTGTTGATTGACTGATTGAATCTTTTATTTATTCAGGGAAGGTCAATTGAGAGCAAGCTCTCTTTTCCAATGACGCTCTGATTACAAAACACATGAATAAACATTAACAATATGATCATAATTCACAATTACATTCAGACTGCAGAACATTGAACAATAGGCATTTGAAACTATCTAAACAAATAAGATGATCTAGTTCAAGAGCGCACTGTAAATCATTCCACTTCTGAGGGGCACAGACCTGAAAAGCAGTCTTCCCCAATTTGGTCCTTACATTGGGAATGCTTAAAATCAAGGTCTCTTGTGAACAAGTGTGCAAGTTACAAGTTCTAAATGGGATTAAACTGGTAAAATAGACAGGTAAAACATGCAGCAGGGCCTTGTAGATAAAAATCATGCAGTGCTGTTCCCTCCTTATAGATAAAGATGGCCATCCAACTTTGTCATAAAGAACACGGTTCTAAACTCATCACCTTTAATAAAACAGAGTGCAGAATGATACACTGCATCAAGGGGCTTCAATGTTGAGAGAGCAGCATGCATGTAGGTGACATCCGCATAATCTAGAGCAGGTAAAAAAGTGGCCTGAACAAGTTGTTATCTGATATTTTAAAGTAAAACAAGCTCTGTGACGATAAAAGGATGATGATATACTCTTTAGTTTTTTAGTTAGTTCGGAGATATGAATTTTAAAAGGCAGCTTATCATCTATCCAGAAGCCCAGATATTTGTAATTGGAAACCCTTTCAATAGGAGTCCCAATCAATGTAGAGATACTACTGTCTATAAGAAAAGATGGTGACAATCTTGTGAATAACATGTATTTTGTCTTTTTAGGATTAAGTAGTAATTTAAGGTCAGTCAGAGCTTGCCCTATAATGTGAAAAACAGACTGTAGGTTTTTAATAGCTAGATCAGCAGAGGGGGCGACTGAATATATCATAGTGTCATCAGCATACTGATGAATTTTACCAATTTCTATGCCAATACTTAATATAAAGACTAAATAAAATAAGGCCTAAGATAGATCCTTGAGGAACCCCTTTTAATACACTTAAAAAATTTGACTGATAACGATCGGCTAGCATGGCTTGAAATCTGTCTGATAAATAGTCTTTGAACCAATTAAGGGATTTTCTGTCAAAACCAATGGTTTCAAGGAGCTTTAAAAGTAACGAGTGGTCTACTGTGTTAAATGCCTTAGATAGGTCAACAAAAAGAGCAGCACAGACCAGTTTATTATCTAAAGCATGAACAATATCATTGATAACTTTAGTTATATTTTTATATCAAATTAAAAATATGTGTCAAAGCATCAGTTATAACAAGAGCAGCTAGTAGTAAAAGTTGTGGATCCAACTGATGGGCACTGGTAGACTTTTTAGGACCAATGCCACACAGGGCTTCAAATACTTCGTGACCAGAGAAGGGCCTAAACTAGAAACTACAGGGCCTAGAGCAAACTGAGATGGCAGGAGCATCACAAACTGAGTCAGTAGCCGATAAACCAGATTTCTCAAAGAAATTGCCTGCAGCAACAAAGTGCTTGTTAAAGGCATCACACTGTTCTTGTTTATCAGAAATTTTGGAAGAGTCACTAGTTACTTGGGTTGGTAATATTGAAGTGTGACAATTAGATAAGGTCTTAACAGTCTTCCTGAATTTTGGATTTTTGGATTTCCAATACATTCAGATAGGGAAGAAGGATAATAAGATGCTTTGGCCTTACGAATCATGGCAAGACACTGATTGTGTAGTCGACAAAAATCCTGCCAATCAGATCTCAAGCCAGAGGCACGTGCTTTGCTCCAGGCAGTATCTCTGACCCTTAGCATCTTTGAGATCTCTGAGGTGAACCAAGGATTGCTTCTATTTTGTACTCTAATTTTCATAAAAGGGTCATGCTTCTCCACAACGGAATTAAAGGCTCTAATGAAGGGATCTTGAGCAATATGAGGGTCAGGGATAGAAGCAGAGCACGAAATGTCACTGAGATATACAGTGGTGTGAAAAAGTGTTTGCCCCCTTCCTGATTTCTTATTTTATTTGCATGTTTGTCCCACTTAAATATTTCAGATCATCAAACAAATTTAAATATTAGTCAAAGATAACACAAGTAAACACAAAATGCAGTTTTTAAATGAAGGTTTTTATTATTAAGGGGGAAAAAAATCCAAACCTACATGGCCCTGTGTGAAAAAGTGATTGCCCCCTAAACCTAATAACTGGTTGGGCCACCCTTAGCAGCAACAACTGCAATCAAGTGTTTGTGATAATTTGCAATGAGTCTTTTACAGCGCTGTCGAGGAATTTTGGCTCCCTCGTCTTTGCAGAATTGTTGGATTGGACATTGGAGGGTTTTCGAACATGAACCGCCTTTTTAAGGTCATGCCACAGCATCTCGATAGAATTCAGGTCAGGACTTTGACTAGGCCACTCCAAAGTCCTCATTTTGTTTTTGTTTTTGTCCTGCTGCAGAACCCAAGTTCGCTTCAGCTTGAGGTCACGAACAGATGGCCGGACATTCTCCTTCGGGATTCTTTGGTAGACAGCAGAATTCATGGTTCCAGTTACCACAGCAAGTCTTCCAGGTCCTGAAGCAGCAAAACAGCCCCAAACCATCACACTACCACTACCATATTTTACTGTTAATATGATGTTCTTTTTCTGAAATGCTGTGCTACTTTTACGCCAGATGTAATGGGACACACACCTTCCAAAAAGTTCAACTTTTGTCTCGTCAGTCCACAGAGTATTTTCCCAAAAGTCTTGGGGATCATCAAGATGTTTTATGGCAAAACTGATACAAGCCTTTATGTTCTTTTTGTTCAGCAGTGGTTTTCATCTTAGAACTCTGCCATGCAGGCCATTTTGGCCCAGTCTCTGAACACTGAACTCTGACCTTAACTGAGGCAAGTGAGGCCTGCAGTTCATTGGATGTTGTTGTGGGGTCTTTTGTGACCTGTTGAATGAGTCGTGGCTGCGCTCATGGGGTAATTTTGGTCGGCCGGCCACTCCTGAGAAGGTTCACCACTGTTCCATGTTTTTGCCATTTGTGGATAATGGCTCTCACTGTGGTTTGCTGGAGTCCCAAAGCTTTAGAAATGGCTTCATAAACTTTTCCGGACTGATAGATCTCAATCACTTTCTTTCTTATTTGGTCCTGAATTTCTTTGGATCTCAGCAGGATTACACAAAAACTACTAAACAGCTATTCACAATACTTGGATGGAGGATGGGTCTCAGCCCAGAAAAGACTCTTACTTTTGGTGCAGATGTGTCTCAGGGTCGATTGCAGGACACATGGTGTTCACATCAGGTCTGGTGGCCCACTTCTGCTTTCTTCATAAACATTTATATATGTTTAAAAAATATTATCAGTGAGGTAAACACATGCATTACAAACAGCAAATGTTCTATTTGGTGTGTCTATTGTTAAAGTAGACATTGAAAAACTAAACCAATGCGAGAAGAGCTGCATCAGAGTCCCTGCACAGCTTGCTGCAACAACATTACTGTATGTTATATTAACAACTGAGCAGCTTAGTTTATTGTACATGCACATTCACTGCTGACTCCCAACAGACATGCATTGCAAAATTTGAAATTGATTACAAAGTTGTAAATGTTATGAGTGATCACATATCCTGCACATTGACTTAACTCCTTTAGACACTCAACACTGTGCTATATTCAGGTGAGCACTACCTCTGAACAAGTGCAGGAGCCAAAAAATTCTGCTGACAACACAGAGCTCCCTCAGGCCTGCTGGATGATAAATTCTACTGTACAGTAATGCTGCTATGATCAATCAGACACTGATTGTCTCTCCATAGGCCTGACAGACTAGAGCCAAGTACCAGCTGAGCGCTGTGTAGGCTGGCACATGATCAAGCATACAGCTTAGGTAGCAGGATACAAACAACAAAGTCAAGGTTGAGTGTGTTTTGTGTGGAAAAAAAATAATCCTTCAGTTTTTTAAAAAAACTGGAATAAACTTTAAAATGAGAAAGGCCAAATTTACTCCTCTCACTACCTTTCCTTTGACCAACACCAATCTCATTCTCAATACTTAGGCATCTTTTCTACTAAGGCTGACATTTTTGAAAATGGAGTTGACCAAGGCGTGTAAAGAGGCCTATATCAGAAGCACAGTGTGAGCAAATGTGTGAATTTCTGCCTGTGATTACTGCCAGAAAATTCTGAGAGCAATTCTCAATACGCTAGTCAGACTGTGACCTTGCACAATCACACTTCCCAAGAGTATAAAAGGAGTGAATGAACAAAAAAAGTCTCACATGAATATGACATCAAGTGTTTTCTGCTGCAGAAGCTCCTTTTTTTAACTGTAGCATATGGTGTGTAGCTTGTTTTAAAGGGTGTACTGCTACTGCCCTAACCCACTGGCTGAAAATGTTGTGTCTGCGATGTGACAGCGACAGTGAATGTCATACAATAGCTATCTGATATTTATTGTGTCTGCAATTGCAGCGGCTACCTGTCTTTCAGAACATACAAAGTGCTCCATTGATTTAATTACAATACAAAGCAAAGGGATAATTGTCTTGGGGTAGACTTTAACCTGCTCATGAACGAAAAGATGGACTCTCAAAGTAGTAGAAAACATAAGGCTCAAAAAGATGCTTATTTGATGAGAAAGTTCTCTAAAGACATGGGATTACTTGATGTATGGCGAACTTTAAATCCAACCCAAAGGGATTATACATACTATTCCCCAGTTACAGGAAATTACTCAAGGCTAGATTATTTCTTTATGTTTTCTAAAGATCTGCCGATAGTTAAAAACATTAAAATTGGCCAGATATATCTATCAGATCATGCAGCCTTACAGATGACAATAAAGAGTAGTGTGGAGAAAAGCACCGGAGGGTTAATAACTCTCTTATTTTAGAAAAGGAATTTAAAACAAAGATAAGAAGTGTGCTACAAGAATATATAAGGCATAATGATACAGAGGATGTAAACCCATTGATACTCTGGGAAGGGGCAAAGGTTGTTTTACGGGGAGAAATAATAGCATATGCCTCATTTAGAAAGAAACAAAATGAAAAGGCACGGATTGCACTTGAGAGGAAAATAGAGGAGTTAGAAAGAATACATAAAGCCTCTGGGGAAACCTCAGTATTGGAGAAACTTAAAGAGGCCAAAGTAGCAATGAATGACTTTTTAAATATGGAGATAGAAAAATCATTGACCTTTTTAAGACAAAGGACATATGATGGAGGCCCCAGTGCAGCAAAGGTATTAGCTTACAAACTTAAAAAACAGCAAAAGAGAGTATCAGTAATGCAACTTAACTGTAAATACACAAAGGCAGTAATTAGAAGCCGACATGAAATAGGAAATCAATTTGCAAAATATTATCAAGAATTGTATGATGCTGCCCAAAATCCTGTACATAAAAATAACTTAATCAACTATTTTCAAAAGCTGAATTTACCTAAAGTGACCGAAGAACAGAATATCATACTAGTAAAACCAATAACAGAGGAAGAAATTTATAATCAAATTAAAAAACTCAAACTACATAAGTCCCCTGGGAGTGATGGGTACACAAATGAGTTTTTTAGAGAATTCCAGCTGGAGCTTGTTCCACTCTTGTGTAAAGCATATAACTGGGCATTGGATAAGGAGACATGGGCAGCAACATGGAATTCAGCTATTAGAACAGTCTTGCATAAGCCAGGAAAAAATCCGGTAGAGTGTTCATCTTATAGACCAATTAGTCTCTTAAATACAGATCATAAACTTCTATCTTCAATATTAGCTACTAGATTAGCAAAAATTATACCTCATCTCATAAATTCAGATCAAACTGGTTTCATTAGTCAAAGACAGCTTGTCGATAATGTGAGACGAACATTAAATCTTATTGAAATAGCACAGAGAAAGAATCTACATGTGGCAATAGTTACCTTAGATGCCGAAAAGGCTTTTGATAAGGTCCTATGGCCTTATCTATTCGAAACCTTAAACAAGTTCGGTATACACAATAGTTTTATAAGATGGTTGAAAGCTATGTATAAAGAACCAAATGCCAGAGTTAAGGTTAATGGAGTAATATCTGATTTGTTTAATATCTCTAAAGGTACTAGACAGGGAGATCCTTTATCCCCATTGATTTTCGCATTATGTATAGAACCACTGGCAGAACGTATTAGACTAGAGCAGAAAATAAAGGGTATAGACATGGCAGGAGTCAATCATAAATTGTCATTGTATGCAGATGATATAATAATTCATTTGTCTGATCCTGAACAGTCAATTGAAGCACTGATGAATGTAATTGGGGAATTTGGAGCCATCTCAGGTTATGCATTGAATTTTAATAAATCAGAAGTAATGACTATGGGTGGCATAATTAGTGATGAATTTAAACATAAATATACACTTCATTGGGACGTGGAAAGGATAAGATATCTTGGGATTAATATAACAAAGAACTTGGATAACTTGTTTTCAAAGAACTTTGATGAATTAATAAATCAAATTAAGCAGGATCTAAACAGATGGTCCATAACCCCACTTTCTTTATGGGAAAGAGTCAAAATTATACAGATGAATATACTACCAAGATTTTTGTTTCTTTGTAAAGCACTACCCATATATATTGTTGCAAACATTTTCAAACAATGGGATTCTATGATAAGAAAGTTCATATGGAACGGCAGAAAACCAAGATTGAAAATAAATTATCTCAAATTGTCAAAAGAAATGGGTGGACTTGAACTACCAAATTTACAAGCTTATTATCAAGCAGCACAAGTAAGAAAAGTCAAAATTTGGATGGGAGAAGGTTCATATATAAAATGGAGAGAGATGGAAATAAATTGTGGAGATATTCCATTAACGGCTCTCCCTTTTTCCGAATATAAAAAATCATACATTGAGAATGTAGACAATAAATGGGTAGTTGCTACACTTAAGGTCTGGAGGGAAGTCTGTCACAATTTAGAAATAAATGAAGATGTAATTTTTTTGAAAGAAATAGGGAGTGATCCAGACTTCTCTCCTAATAGAATGGACCAAACATTTAATATATGGGCATCCAAAGGTTTATGTAAATATGGACAAATGTTTGGGGATAAAGAAATGAAATCTTTTGAACAGCTATCAGTGCAGTATGGTTTACCTAAGTCTCATTTATTCCGATTTTTTCAAGTGAGAAGCTATCTTTTTGATGTTGTAAAAAAGAAATCTATTCAAGAAACAAATCCTCTCATAAAGTGTATGCTTAAGATATATGACTGTGGTACTGAAATAAAACTCTTAACTAAAGTAGTTAAAATAATACAAGCTAAATATCAAGTTCAACAAGTGGATCGCAAGGTAAAAAACAAATGGGAAAATGAAATTTCTTGTAATATCTCAACAGTAGATTGGGAGCAAATGTGTAAAAACATACATGAAACAACTAACTCAAACTACTGGAAAGAATTTGCATGGAAAATTATAAACCGATATTTCAGGACACCCCAAATACAAAGTATATATGATATAATATGACAGTAATGTAAATTCAAGTTGCTGGAGGAAATGTGGGGAGCAAATGGCACACCACAGTCATATATTTTGGTCATGCAAAGTCTTAGAAGGCTTTTGGTCAGATTCTGTTAGAGAATTATCAAATATTTTTGGCATCTCTGTGGATAACAACCCATTAGTTTTACTACTTGGAAAACCCCCAGAAGACATTGAGAAGAATGATATTTATTCGTTTTTAATAATAACAGTAGCACTAATAAAACAAATTACAAGAAACTGGTTAAAAGATGATAATCTAAGAAACTCTAAATGGAAGGATCTGGTTAATGAGATATATACAATGATATACAATGGATAAAATAACAATGAAAATTAGAAACCAAGTTTGTGTTTTTGAAAAAAGATGGGAGAAATGGGTGAGATATACAATAAATGTCTAAAGTATTATATCTACGAAAATGTATTCTTTGAAACCCTGCAATTATTAGATTTTTGATTTTTTTTTTTTCGTGGGTTTTGTTTTGTTTCTTTGTGTGCTTTTGCTTATTTGTTGTTATTATTGTCTTTGTCTTATCATAATGTTTGATTACTTTGGTGTGGTATTGTACTCTTCCTTGTTTCTTGGTTAAATAAAAGAAAAAGATAATTAAAAAAAAAAAGAATTCAACTAGTGGCAGTTTTTTTTTTAACTGAAATTATGTACATTCTTTATGGTTTGATGTGACTTTTCTTCTTTTTCAAAACCTTGTGCCTACATTACCCACAATGCATGTTTGTCACTGAGTAAGCTTGTGAATATTCTCATTCATCCAGGTCATAGTTATCTCAAGGAAATTGAATCGAAAGCAACTGGATTTGGTTTTTGTCTTGAAGACGTTTCACCTCTCATCCGAGAGGCTTCATCAGTTCCTGCTCCCTTGACTAGGCTGGGACTAGTCACTGAGTAGCATCACTGAAGGGAACTTATCAGATAACATGATTAGATTACATTTGGAAAGTCTAGAAGAGCCACGTGATTAAATCACTTTATTCCCATTCAAGTTAGCCAGAGGCTAAACTGGAACTCTATGGGCCCCAAAATGTGGAAGATCTGCGTAATTTCAATTTCAATCAAATATGATCACCATGACCTTCTCTGCAATGGTTTGGTTGATGCTAAAACTACCAGTCAGTGTGCATTTTAGTAGGGGTCGATCAATGTCTTTTTCAGGGCCAATACCGAGACCAATTATTAGTAAACCAGGAGACTGATAACTGATAATTGGAATCAATATACATTTACTGGAAAAATATGACATCAGATAATGTGGACACTGAGACCACAGAGCGGTGACCATGAACAGAGAAAGGTTGCATCACAGCCATGCACTCAGGCACAAAAAAACACAGGTAACAATAACCATAGAAATGCTGAATATTAGCCCCAATAATAGGCCAGACCCCTAAATCGGTCTACCCCTACATTTTAGTAAGTTAACATTTGCAAATTTACACTTAACACAGAGTACAGCTGAGGCTGAAGGTGATGTCATTAGTTCTGCAGAAATCTGCTCATAAACCAAAGTATTGGACACATTTAACAGATGAAGGTGCTAGATTTAAAGTCAGGCAATCGTTCCATTTGGGATGGATGGATAGATGGATGATTTATTTATCCTGAGGGAAATTTTGTAGTATCCCTTTAGTTGTAAAGATAGAGCTAAACAACAAAATCATAACTGATTCATGTTTAATTGACTTTTGTGGAAGTTGTAAGGAGGAACAATGCGGTTTTCGTCCTGGTCGTGGAACACTGGACTAGCTCTATACCCTCCACAGGATGCTCGAGGGTTCATGGGAGCTTGCCCAACCAGTCCACATGTGTTTTGTGGACCTGGAGAAGGCATTCGACCATGTCCCTCGTGGCATTCTGTGGGAGGTGCTTCGGGAGTATGGGGTCGGGGGCCCTCTGCTAAGGGCTGTACGGTCCCTGTATGACCGGAGCAGGAGCTTGGTTCGCATTGCCAGCAGTAAGTCAGACCTGTTCCCGGTGCATGTTGGACTCCGGCAGGGCTGCCCTTTGTCACCGGTTCTGTTCATTATTTTTATGGACAGAATTTCTAGGCGCAGCTTGGGGCCGGAGGGGGTCTGGTTCGGGAGCCACAGGATTTCAGCTCTGCTTTTCGCAGATGATGTTGTCTTGTTGGCTTCTTCGAGCCAGGACCTCCAGCATGTCCTGGGGCGGTTTGCAGCCGGGTGTGAAGCAACTGGTATGACAATCAGCACCTTCAAGTCCGAGACCATGGTTCTCGACCGGAAAAAGGTGGCTTGCTCCCTCTGGGTTGGGGGAGAGTTCCTGCCTCAAGAGGAGGAGTTTAAGTATCTTGGGTTCTTGTTCCAGAATGAGGGAAAGATGGAGCTTGAGATTGACAGGCGGATCGGTGCAGCGGCTGCAGTAATGCGGTCATTGTATCCGTCTGTTGTGGTGAAGAGAGAGCTGAGCCGAAAGGCGAAGCTCTCGATTTACCAGTCAATCTACGTTCCTACCCTCACCTATGGCCATGAACTTTGGGTCATGACCGAAAGAATAAGATCCCGGATACAAGCGGCCGAAATGAGTTTACTCTGCAGGGTGGCGGGGCGCGCCCTTAGAGATAGGGTGAGGAGCTCTGTCACCCAGGAGGAGCTCGGAGTAGAGTCACTGCTCCTCCACATCGAGAGGAGCCAGCTGAGGTGGCTCGGGCATCTCTACCGGATGCCCCCGGGACATCTTCCTCGGGAGGTGTTCCTGGCATGCCCCACCGGGAGGAGACCCCGGGGAAGACCCAGGACACACTGGAGTGACTATGTCGCCCAGCTGGCCTGGGAATGCCTCGGGGTCCTCACAGAAGAGCTGGGGGAAGTGTCCGGGGAGAGGGAAGTCTGGGCGTCCCTGCTCAGACTGCTGCCCCCGTGACCCGGCCCCGGATGAAGCGGAAGAAAATGGATGGATGGATGGATGGAAGTTGTAAGCACTATATTTGAGTTACACAATTATTCTCCATTGTCAGGATCATTTTTACATATCAAATTGCTGTGTTAGTCGCAGACATCTTTCATGAACATGTTTTTCATGCCCCGATGCCGAGAAAGGCAGACAAAAAGTAATTATTGACAAACTACTAAAAAGGTTGAACTGTAAAATGACCTTACCTGAAAGGCACTCCTAAACTCTAATCTTAAATCTGTAATCATAATGCTGTTCCTTCATCTTATCTCTTACAATGATTGCATGTGGATTTTTTTCTAGAGGATGCTGCTAAATGACACAAGCTGAGGGTCTGATAATGTGAGCAGACGGTATGTCGTGAGCAGAGAAGGTGACTTGGAAAGGAATACAACAGGATGACCTGATCCGGGCCAAGGGCAACAATGCGCTCCGCATTCCAGGTCGCACTGTGTCCAATCCACCTTGAGCCATCTCACTCTGTCATCAGAGGTCTTTTATCTCTGCTGATCTTTATCTCCCCCTCCACACAGTCCCCTCCTGTGCTCTCTGGCTTAACACCTTATTGAATTCATGACATGATTTACATTAACAACCATGTTGGAGATCAGAACAATAACCAAAGACCGATTTAATAAACAGTCTTTCTTTGGTGTTTCAGGGAACGTTATCACCACCATACATTGATTGGGATTTTTTAAAGCTCTCAAAATAAGCATTGGTAATTGAACTTTAACCAGAAAAAATCAATTGAAAGGGATGCCGCCTTTGCCCCTTTGCCCTCTCTATGCATGCTAATTTTCTATTGGGAAATACTTATAATAATAATCAATCACATTTCTGACCTTGTTCTTAGAAGACAAGTCATGTTGTACCAAAAGACATTCAGGACACAAGGAACATAAATCTGTGAATACATTTTACTGTAAAGAGAAAGTGTAGCTTATGGAAACAGATGGAACAGATGCTGATGGCATTTCTGAACTTATCAGAGCTGAACTGTCTGAGAGAGATGTTTGGTAATTGTGTTCAAGGCTGTCATTCGTCTGTTGAGACACTCACAAGGGAAAAAAAAACATTAAAAACCATGTCAGCCATTTTGTCCACTCTGATTCTTCTTTATCTCTTTCATCTCCAGGGGCCAGCATTTCAAACTTAATTGTAAGCTGAATCAGAATGATCCAGATGATGAAATCTCCCTTTTCTCAGTCAAGGATCACTGACTTTGTATTTTAAAAGCTTTCCAGTCCAAATGGGTTAAAGTGTATTGTTGTCTAACATGTGGCATTTGTAAAACTGAATGAATGGAAACAAAGATGTCATGCAAGCCAACTACTTGAATTTTCACGTACTGTAAACGAGTGCTTAGCTATCGCTAATTAAGCTTAGGTCATGAGAGATAATTCAGTTCTGTTGACCAGGCTAACAAATTATCTTACATTATTGATGTATGTGGTTGTCTCTAGTTCAATTTTTAGGGAATGAATTGGCATTATTCAAACACTGACTTTTAAAGCTTCCTAATTCTATTATGTGCCAGCCGACACAGTGAACTTTCTTTAAGTAGACTTAATGTGTGCAGACTGCAGCAACACTTTGGAAATATAAGGTATATGATGCAGTTCCTTCAGAACTGTACTAGTTTGGGGGCTGAGTTACAGTAGGCTACAGTGTTGTAGTTGTCATGCTTTTGCGTACATAAAAACAGTTTCATTTCTGTGGCTACTGTGGGTTACTGACAATATCATAAAGATAGCCTAACCTTATCATCTCTAACTGTCTGCTTCACACTCAGCCACTCCCGCAGTCCCCACTCAGCAAGGCCACAGAACACAAACCAGTGCTGGCAAACTGGACCCCTAAAGCAAGGTTACATTATCCTGAAATGAGCATGTAAATGTGTTTTACTCACAATTTTGAATGTTTACAATGCATGTCCCATTACTGTACAAGCCAATTGCCATTTTACACTCAAAATCAGAGTGTCCCCTATCAAAAGGGGCAGGTGGCTCAACCCTAATTTGTTTGTCTCCTCAAACACCTTTAGATAGACTCATCTGTGATTGGGTCCTTTCACCAGCTGCATGCTTCCACACAGCCAGTCAGCAGTGACACAGCTGACAATTTAGATGATGGTGCTTGCTTTAGATTTCTGTTGAAACTGCTTTGTCAGTGACCATATTGTTTTAATTGTAATTGTTTTGTTGTTGGTCAACTATGTATTTCTTTGTTGGTGTTGTTGGCTAATGAAACAATTAAAAGCACAATTAAAACCTTGTTTGGAGCCCTCATTCCTATTCCCTTTGCTAGCCTTCAGTTTAACCATAAAATAAAAACATTATGTTGGATGTTCTGGTACCAACAAGTTAGAATGTTTAAATTAAACTAGACTTTGAGAAATGCTTGTCTGTATTTGTCACACTCACAAAAACAGCAGTTTTTATCAGTGTTTTCAGGAGGACGTGTAACCTAACCACATTTCTTTTTTTTTATTACGTGGTTCTCTTAGAACTAAAACACTGTCACATTTCAAGGGCACATTAAATTCAGAGTTTAAGTGTAATGAACAACTTAGGTAAAACTATCTGTGAGAAGTATAGCCTAGGATATTTGTCAATCTTTGTAAAAACCCCCCTCTGTGGTGGGATCCAAATGATCCTTAATTATGGCATCAAATCAATGGAGACCTCTGCCTTAAAGTTTGAAAACCCCAAAAGCAGCACTTTATCCAGATTAAAGGTAGAACTGGATTACTAATACTGAATCCAAATATTCAGGATCAGAAATCTTTCGATCGGCTTTGAAATACCCAATTTTCAGATCAGATCAGAATTTAACCTAATCCAACCAATATAATCCTCATTTTAGCCCCAGATCAGCTCAGATGAAAGTGGAAGGTCTTGTCTAATTCAATCATCTGTTCAGGTAAAATACCAGTATTACTGCCCACTGGCACAAGACAAAATCAGCAAAGTGGGAGGAAAATGCATTACACTGAACAATCAGGTTACACAAATAAATGAATAAAAATCAGACAATGCATTTTCATACAATGTTGTAACCTGGTTATTTATCTTAAATTTACTTATTTATCCTAAGTTTTTCAATGATACAAGACAAATCATTTTCTGGAAAAGTTCTTGCTGGAAGATGAGCTTTCTGTACTTCCCTGCTCTGCTTTGACAGCAGCACATCAAATGTGCTCAGTGCAAGGTGACTGGCAGTTGGAGCTTTCCAAAAGCTGAATCATAGGTCAGAGATGAGCAACTGTGTTACAAGATTTATTTGATTAAAGTCAAACACTGTAAGCCTGTGTACTCAAAAGTACTAGTACAATTTTCTAAGCAGCTTGGTAACCAACATGCATTGGTGAAGAATACAATTCTGCTGCATGCGTCACTAATGGTTGGCTATAAGTTCAACTGTTAAGCCATTAAAATCAATTCATTTTTGACTCCAGGTCAATGTTGGATTAATTCATCTATGGTATTTCTGTCATCAGCGATGAAGCTGAATTTGCTACAGGTAAAGGTACTAATGCACACCACTGTCTGTCTTCTCTATAGCAGATGTGGCTAAATCTTACATACATAACAAAGACATTCCCAATTCACACACACAAATCTGGGAATTTGGAGGCCCGGTCAACACTTTGGGCTCTTTATTGTGTTCCTCTAGCTGAAATCAAATTAAATCAATGTATTTGTTTAAGAAAAGAGCAATATTAAGTAAAGCAACAGTTTACTTGGTCCAATACAGACCTGCCACATCATCTTTGTACTTGAAAGTATTACAGCAATAAATTAAACAAATGCTGATGACAATACAGCAACTTTAGTGTGTAAAAGTGTAAAACAAATGGGGCAAAGCTGGATTCACAGGGTAAGTGTTTTTTTACTTCAAAATTACAAGGTTTCATCTGATATCTCAGTCAAAAATAATCTATTCATGTGATGCAGTTTTAGAAATGGGCTGTTAAATTATATTTGGCTGTCTTGGAAATGTTAATTTGAGGAGGTAAAACAAGAAAAATAAAAACGGTTGAATCCGCTGGTGTCTACTTTAATCCTACTCTGAATGCAGGGGGAACATCAGAATTCCAGGCTCATACTGTGACAAAAGCAGATGAGCAGCAAGAATCATGACATGGGAGCACAGATTTCCAATTATTTATTTTTTTACCTTTTATAAAATAAAATGCTACAGAATTCACAGTGATTTACACTGCATTCAACTAATGACAGAACTTTGCTTATAATGGATTCTCCAAGGGCTTTAAGTAATTAAGAAACACATTTGTTGCATTCATTTTTGATCCAGACACCAATCACATGAAATTATTCAGCTCCAACTGGACTGGGAAAACAAAATGACGTCTGAGTGCAACCGAGACAAAATGTAGAGAGACAAAGACTCACATAAAAAAAGACAAAGAGCACAAGAGAGAGAGAACAAAGATTCAACGATGGCTTATAAGAAAATCATTACCTCAGTAACAGTCACGCCTCCTGTCAGCTAATCACAATGCTCAAACAACAGTTTGGCTACATTATCTATCTATCTTTCTGTGACAATTAAATCACACACACAACGCAGATGTGCAGAGAGCATCGTCAATAATCAAAGCCTACCACACACGCTTTCTGTTGACTGTAGCAGTTTTAAGCAGGGTTGGTCATATTTTGTACATTCCTGCATAAAACTGCAGCTATCATTTAAATAACAGTCATATCTTGTGCCCCTGTGTTTCTATAATATATTCTTTTTTTCTATTTGTTATTGTAAATTTGATTTTGCTGTTTATGCTTCTTGCCTCAATGTACTTGCTTTTATCATTCTTCATATTGTCTTGCACAACTGTTATGCCCCAATACACCAAGTCAAATTTCTTGTATATGAAAACGTACTTGGCAATGAAACCAATTCTGATTCTGATTCTAAATTCAGTAACTGTTTCCATCTGAGGCAAGACCTCAGTTGTTTTCAAATCTTTTATCCATTTCATCCATCCTGACATGGGAGCAGAGATTTCCTTCCTTGTTCAGAGATTTTGTGTCAGTATAGCATTTTGTCTTGGAAGAAAACTCTTTGAACACTGAAAACTTCTTTTCTGACAAGTGGCCGCTTGTGTCTGTTTGACTACTGGCTATTTGTCTCTGATCATGGAAAGGCAGAAGTAGCATGATGTTGTTACACTGTGGTGCTACAAAATCACTTAGGGAGGTAAGAGTGGATGGAAGGGTTTTCAAAGCATCTAAGAATGACACGTATCCCGCATCATAAAAAAGTTGCATGTTTTTTTTCCTTGCCTGTTAGAAATCTGTGCATCTTGCTCATTTATGTCTGAATACATCTTGCAAACTGAATCTTGATAGCTTTGCAAGTATTCAAGTTCCTTAATGAAACACATTCTTTACAGGCTCTCCACATGGTCATGTGTGCCACGTTTGGAGGACTTGCTGGCTCTCTGCCATATCAAGTCTCATCAAATGTGATGTCACCATTTCAATTTCCCTTTTTTATGTCAGGACATCAAACCTCTGGGTCTGACCAGTCACCCCTGTGCTCTAAACAGACACATAGTTTGCTCTTCACTAAGACAAATTATAAAAAGTTCTACAGACACGAGTGGCAAACAAGCCCTCAGACTCTGTCTGTTTTCCTCAAACACACAGAAAGCACACACATATTTAAGCTCTGGTGTTTTAAGCTCCCATATATTCACAAACTATATCTGGCCATCATTCAAGGTTTGTGCAAACATCATGTTGTTGGACAGGAAGGAGTCTTTTTTCCTTCGAGGATTCTTGAAATTCTTCCTTAACAGCAAGGCCCATTTATAGCAAATGGCCCCAAATTCCCATGGTACTGACTTCTACAAATGGTCTGCTTCACGTTGTTTCGACACAAAAAGGCCCTTCCTCAACAAGAACATGTTCTTTATCTTCTTATCCAAATAATCACAGGAAACTTGACAAACAGCCCGGTTGCCAAATACATGTGACGTCCGTGATATGTGAGCTTTCGTGTGTCAACTAAAAAAAGTCTTCTCCAAAATACTCTCAATGGGAAAATTTTACAGCACAGCATTCTTTTATTTCCCCATCCACACCACAACACCACACTGTAGCTGAGCCAACTGTTTTTCTTCTAGTTATGGGAAATACGGGACAAAGGAAAAAATAATTTTTAAAGACACAGTGATCATGGAAATAACTGAGATGGACCCAGATGAGATGTGGCATTTACAGATAACACAAAAACAAAAGTTCATAACAATACTGCATTTCTATACATTTGAGTTAGCACTCCTGAGGGACAGATATATTGCTTCCTACGAACTGGTAAGGGCAAATTAAAAAAACAGAAAATGGCTAATACAATCATAATGTCAGGCTAGTAATGATATGAAACAAGCAATGCAGTCTGATTATCATGCTTCTACTGATGATTTTGCCCTCAGGTCTCAGCACCAGGTCTACTCTACTGTACCAACCGACCACAGCAGCTATGTGCAATCTCATTCTCCCAGTGTTACATTTCTGCATCTCAATGTGCAATGGTGTAAATATTCTCGTCAGTATACAATGGTGTAAAAAATGTTTTTTTAAAAATGAGTTTTGTTTCTTTTTCATATTGTTTCTACTGCTTTTTAACTTATATATTTTTACTTATTTACTACTACTGTTTTTAATTGATGCTCTCTTATTTTTGCTATCCCCTTTGCTGCTGTAATATTACAAATGTTCTTGTTGTGGGAGTAATAAAGGATTATCTTATCTTATCTTGTGAGTTACATCAACACAAAACATCCTGGTGTCTTATCACCTATCCATTAAGCAATGCCACTGCATCTTGCAGACAATACACCGGAAAGGTTCCAAAAACCACAGAGACCATGTGGTTGCTTTACATCAATGACACAGCTTTAGGTCACCAACTACAGCAGGTGCAGGACTGGCACTGCTGAGCACTCAATGTTACTTTACGTCAAAAGAGCATCCAAGCTGGATCTCCCTGTTAATATAAACATAACATCCCAGTATCATCATCCCTATTGACTGCCTCATCAAGCAGCTGCCTACGACAGCAAACAGAGAGAATGTAAGAGGAATCAATATCTTATACTGTGAAGGACTGCAAAATAACAGCACCGCCTACTTCCTGGGCCAATAAACATTCTATACATGATGAACTAAAACTGTTTTGGGAATGGATGAGTTTGTGGTAACATATTGTATAGTTTGCAAATTTGTACAACGGTGGTGCTTCACGGCACCTGCTCAAAGAGAATGAGACGAAGCTCTAATAACTGACCCTGGTCATTAGCTCACCATGTGTGGACTAACCACTCTCAAAAGAGCTGTCACTTGATAACACTATTAACAATGCATTTCCAATGAGATAAATGGTTTACAAGTATGAAAAATGGGGATTTCACATTTGTCAGTGTTCACTGCTGGATGGTTAGCACAATGTTTCAAGACGATTGGGGGATGGATGTGAAACAAGTCTGGAGCCCTGGGTACACTCAGACGGACGGAATCTGATTGGTGCGTTTCGTGGTGTCTCATTTGGCAGGCCAGAGAAGCTCTGTGATGGCAACTGACCCTGAGGGATGTCTCTGAGATGAGAGAAAAAACCACCACGCACACATGAATATATTACACACCATATGTACTGAGTTACAGCAGAACTCAAATACAAAAAAATCAACTGCAATGCAGTCCTGACAACACCTGGCCGACAAGACCTCGATGAATATTTGAGTGAAAAACACATTGTATAACAGCGTAGTATAGCCCTGAAACTGGGCCAGTAATGTCACGAGCTCCCTAAAATTCACTTGTTTATTTCCTACCTCATCAAAGCCGCTGTCCTCTTTCTTGAAAGCTGCAAAAAGAAGAAAGGAAGAGACAATCAGACACTGGCTGTATTGACATCCTTTGAAGAATGAACAAAATAAGAAGTTTAATGCTAGAGAAACAACACAGAACTTTGTCACTTCGCTGAATTTTGTCAGGAATTCATTCTGCGCTCATTAAAGCAGTGAGGATTCTACTTTGAATTGAACTGAAAAGAAGTTTACTACTGCTGGTGCTGACTCACTTCTCCCATGGAGTGTCATCAGAGGAGGGCAGAGCAGCACTAGTAAGAACAGAATGATTACAAATTCTACCCAAGGAGAAATGTTAAAGAGTATGGAAACAAAAAAAATCAGTACAATTTCATCATGTTTTTTTCAACAGCTTCAAAAAATTTTGAAATTCTCAATTATTTAACCCATGATCAGATTATTTAAAAAAAAAAAATCTCCATCTCCTGATAAAATTGGTGTTTTACAGCAATGATGCACTTACTCATGGTATATTTCAGGTGGCATTTATAATGTGACATCATGCCTTTACATGAATCATATTTAAAACAGTAAATCTGAGTGCTGTATCATATGCAACTAGACTTGTTTCAGATCCTTGAAGACATTTCACCTCTCATCCAAGAGGCTTCTATAGTTCTAACTAACTGGAGGGGAGCTGCAGACTTTAAACTCTGTGTGGGAGTGTCCTTACAGAGTTGTTGAGCTGCTTGTGAGTCATTGACCCAACTGGCCTTCATGTGGGTTGCAGGCACTAGGTGAGCCCAGGTGTGAATGGTTGTTAACCCTCTGAGGTCCAGGGTATAATTGGCCATTTTTGACTACTTTTGATTTTACATTTATATTTCCCCTTAAAATTTTTTTACCATTACTCATTTCATGTCATTTTTCTCATCACAACCTCACATGTGTGACTTTCATTTTTTTTTTTTCTCTCTCTCATTTTGACATACTATATGAACACACTGGACCTAAAATCACACAAAAATCATAAAATCAGAAGGAAAAAGTTTGCTTTTTTACTGTGAAAACCACAAAAATGTTTAACAAACCATTTTTATAACTTAGAATGCAAATAGAAATTGTTGTTTGTTAAATCTGCACATAAGTTTCGGAAATTTACAAAGTTATTTACAACTATTTACATAAAAATGCAGGCAATGCCGCAGGCTCAGGTCTCTCCAGCTTATAGAAGAGCTGCACTGCCTCCACATTCAGTAGTCACCTCATTGTTTTGACACACAAAACAAAAAAACAACTACACTACACACTAAACACACTACACCACACACTAACTACACACTCCAATCACGCTAAATGTCACAAATCTCTCAACTCTCAAAACTCACTATCGCCATCACCGTCTTTCTTTCGTCGCCGTCCCTCCCACAACTTTCTCCTCTTCCTCAGCAACCAAATCACGTGCATTGCCATATAATTTTGTGATTGGTTGATGTGGTGCATTTTTCCAACAATAGAAAACCGCACAAGGTCCTGTAGTACCTCAGGTTTCCGTTACCCCCTCACTCTGTCCAACCACCACTTTGTCACTTTCTCTCTCCCCTTTAAGTCCACCACCTCCTTTGCC
Organism: Lagodon rhomboides; assembly: GCA_039737535.1. NCBI lineage: Eukaryota > Metazoa > Chordata > Actinopteri > Spariformes > Sparidae > Lagodon > Lagodon rhomboides. The sequence continues at coordinate 81,366 of CM077788.1, read as the reverse complement.
CCTACACCTCACATGGTCACCATCCGCCACAACCTGAAATCCCTCTCTCCCCTTCCACTCTCTCCTCAACTGTTCTTTCCTCACTACCATCCAAAGAACAATTCTCTCTGTAATGTCCACCGAGGAAGCCTCCTCCACTCTGTTATCCTCCCTCTCCTCCTCTTTAGACGCCTTCTGTCCCCTCACCTCCCTACCAGCACGATCATCCCCTCCCCCCCGCTCCTCCTTTACTCCAATGCCCATCCAGAAAGCACCTCCCCCGACCCTCACCTCCGATGGCCTTACCTATTCAGCTCTCTCTCCTCTGAATATGTTCACACACTAGTTACCTCTAACCATGCCACCACCTGTTCTCTTGACCCAATTCCCTCCTCCATTCTCCAAGACATCTCATACAACATCTTGCCATTCCTCTCCACCCTGATCAACTCCTCCCTCACTTCAGGCCTTATTCCAGCTCCTTTCAAGACAGCTACAGTAAAGCCACTCCTAAAGAAACCCACCCTAGACTCAGTCCCTCCATGCCACCAGAGCCTTGTCCCGCTCATCTGTCCTCATTCTCCGCAATCACATCACATTGATTCTCTTGCCACTTTAATGCAGACGACATCTAACTGTTCCTCTCTTTTCCCCAATCCTCCGACACCCACGTTGCAACATGCATTTCGGAATGTCTGGCAGACATCTCCGCTTGGACAACTGCAAACCATCTCAAGCTCAACCTTCAGAACACTGAACTCCTCTTCATCTTAGGGAAAGACTGCCCTCCATGAACCTGTCAGTCACTGTCGAGGACATCACAGTATCGCCTTCATCGACTGGGAGGAACCTGGGTGTAATCCTCAACGACAGACTATCCTGAACCCCAAACATCACTGCTGTGGCCCAATCCTGCAGATTTTCCCTCTACAACAACCGCAGGATCTGGTCTTCCCTCAGAAAGGACGCAACACAGCTCCTGGTCCAAGCGCTGTCATCTCCAACATGGACTACTGCAACTCGCTCTTGGCTGGACTCCCAGCCTCTGCAACTAAATCGTTGCAGCGTATCCAGAACGGTGCTGCGCGCCTTGTTTTCAATATACCCGAATTCCCCCACGTGACCCCCCTCCTCCGTGACCTCCCCTGGCTTCCTGTTGCGTCCTGCATTCGATTCAAGACGATGGTACCGGCCTTCAAGGCCGTCAACAGAACTGCCCCCATCTACTTCCAAACGCTGGTCAGATCACATGCCCCAGAGCGAGCACTTCGCTCCACTACATCAGCTGGCCGGCTGGTACCGTCATCGCTGAGAGTAAACAAAGGTCGCTCAGCAAAGTCACGAGTCCCCTCTGTTCTGGCGCCTCAGTGGTGGAACGTACTCCCGACCAATGTCAGGACAGCAGAGTCACTCGCCATCTTCCGCTGAAGACTCAAGACTCACTTGGTCAGACTTCACCTCGGCCACACATAGCAGCCATAATCACAATCATGATTGGGTGAAATGCACACCTCTACTAAAGCTGAATATTAGTTATGATGAATAACAATACCAATAAGTTCCAAGTATGTTAATATGCTTTAATAAGGATGTGGTTTATATTGGTAGGAACATGATACTGAAATTTGACAAGAAGAATTCTAATGATAGACAATTCAATAAATAGCAGTGGTGTGTAGGCCTGCACGATATGAGCAAAATGAGCGATGTGCGATGACACCCTTCAATATTGCGATGACGATATGACTTGCGATAAATAAGAAAATATTTAAGTTTGCATACAGTTCCTGTGTCTTTCAGATTTTTCTGCATTAATAGATTCCCTGCTTTGAGGTACTCTTAAACACTTAATAGCTGATGACAATTAAATAAAAAAAATTGAAAAAACAAATATTTTTGAGCATGCTTTTATTGAACAAAACCCTTATAACATTAATTTACACGTTACTGTTGCTGCAGTGATGGTCGCGTTACTTGGCTGCTGCTCGACGTTTGCGCTCTAGACTGACTGGCCTTAAATTGCTCGTGCAGCTCTTTATGGTGGTGCAGCAGGTGGTGACGGAGGTTGGTGGTGTTACCTCTGGATGTTGCTACAACTGTTCTGCAGGTCCCGCACAGTACCTGAGTCTGTAAATTGTCTTCTGGCTTGAATCAAAAGTATATCCAAACCGCAGAGCTGTTATTTCTTTTTGCCACAAGCGTTTCGTTGGCATTTTCACCGCTCTGCTCTCCTGCCTCCGCCATCCTGTTTACTCTGGCTACTAATTCTCATGCAGGAACGTGAGCAGAGCTAGGCGTCATCTGATTGGCTAAATGGTGTGCATGCATTGCCCATGTGTCCAGGGCCGCATCTGATTGGCCAAATGTCAGCACGCTGAGTGTGAAAGCATGGCGGATGTACAAAACTTATCACACTTCAGACCAGCTTTTGAGATGTGTTTATTGCGCAGGTTCACATCGCGATGACAATGAAAATACGATTAATCGTGCTGGCCTAGTGGTGTGGCACAATAACTTAGAAAGCCTTTGCAAATACAGACAAGTACTGAGGATTCTCCATTCATTGTAATCACATCTCAATAAGCAAATTAGGCAGGCAGGGCTGGCAGACTTGTCAGCAAACCTGTCCCATCTCACCTTATACTCTTAGTTTAAAAACAAGTGCCTGTACTGCCCTTATTCACATGTTGGCATGCCTATTAGCCGGTATAAGCAAATCATCAAAGGGTCATTCCATGTCAATTCACACGATTCCCCAGAACCTCCCCAGTGACACCTCTTCAATTTGCCTATTTTTTTTTTTTTGTACAGGTACCTTTTGATGCCAAATGAAAGAATCCCAAGTTTTAGCTCATTACATTGTAACTCAAGCTTGGTGTTTTTAACTGTAGTCAGCCTTGGTTATGTGCATTGCCTTGTGTGGGTTTAAAACTGCTGAAATTGCATGATCATTGATACGTTAGAAAATTGTTGTGTACAGAGGGTTAATAAACTATTTTGTCACTTATAATTCTGCTTTAGTGTTAATATCTTGATTATTTGATAATGTGGGTGTGTTTTAACAACCTTAATCATGAGTAGGCAGTTAAAATCTCAATTGACCTACTTTCTGGAAAATAGAATAGAATAGAATCTTTTATTGGTCAGTTTATTTTTACATGCAAACACACTGAAATTTGTCCTCTACATTTAATCCATTACTAGTTGCACATTTGTATACACACACAGGCACACACTAGAAACAGTGGGCTGCCATGTCAGGCACCTGGGGAGCACATTGGGGTTTCAGTGCCTTGCTCAAGGGCACCTCAGCAGTAACCCAGGAAGTAAACTGGCACCTCGTCAGCTACCAGTCCACTTCCATGTTGTGGTCCGTAGTCATAGTCCCATATTCAAAGGCCTAGATTATTATGAAGGAATTAAATGGCTTAAATGTTTGATAAAGTGTGAGTGTACATGGGGTTAAAAGCTAATTCCAGACATCAAGTGCCCACATGGTCAACCGAAGCCATTTTTGAGACCCTCCTATTCCCTCATTCAAGGTCTGAGTGCCATGGAATGACCCCAGAGGGGAATTACAGTATTAATATGGGCCCTGTATTTACATGTTTTGGTATGTAAATGATTCATACATACATACATACATACATACATACAGAAATAATCTCAAAAATAAATTCAAGTGTACAGTAAATCTAAGAACATATCTATAAATAAGGCCCCTAATATGGAGTTGACAAGAAAAGACAGCAGAGAGAAGACAAAACACTGAGTGTATCAATGTACCAATGAGTATCAATGTTCCACTTTAAACACTGCTCAATTTTCTTAAAGATCCTCTACAATGTGCAAGGAGAGGGTCAGGAATGCAGATGAAGGAATCTTCACAACCTCTTTGTTGCCTTGCTGGCTTTGCAGATGATCAGTGATGGTAAAGCTAGTTCATCCAACAGTCGGCTATGCGACCTTGGTATGCATACAATGCACATCCTTGAGAGAGAAGTGATGCTGCTGGATGGACTCTATTCATGGGAAGAGTGTTTTTTTTACATAAAGAGGAGTTATGATCTTCCACAAAATGACCACAATTGTTCTCTCTCTCTCTCTGAAATAGGGAATGACTTTCAGATGTCATCAATGTTTAATATGTTGCATTTTATGTTTTATTGCAGGCAGTATAAATATCAAAATTGCAAGACATTGTCCTGTTATACCTGATTCCTTCAAAAAGTATATTCGTTTATATCAATTCATTTTACAAGGATATAAAAAGCCATTAAATGATTTGTAACATCTACATCCACACTGACAATCTTCTGTGTTCTCCAAATTTACTGCAGGGGAAGACAGTATTGTATTCCACATCAATATTCTTCATATTTATGAGGAGGAGGGAGAATAAACCATTTGTTTGCCTCCACAGCTTTGATTTCTGAATCGCTCTCACAGCTCAAGAAGCTTGTGAAGAAAATTATTTTCTAGACAAATGATTTACTCCTCGTCATGATTATGTTGTCTAATGAGAAAGTCAGTACAGATGGCTAAAAGACAGAGTGCTCTGGGGGCTGCTTCATGCTAAAATTACTTTTTTATAAAGTGAGTGTTTGGAAGTATTGTCAGCCTGGCCACTGAGCCATTAAATTGCTGCTTCCTTCTCCTCAGAGGGTCAGTACACACACATTCCCCAAAGACTTTCCAGACAGCATCATCACAGCTGCAAATCCACGCTCAATACAATGGATTAGACTGCAGGTAGACAATAAAGCTTCTGCACTGGCTGACATGGAAGATTTACAGCTCAGTGGAAAAGGAGAGCATTTTGTACTGTCAAGTTACATTTTTGGAGTTAAAATAGTCCTTTGTTTCAATGTTTGAAATGTGTTCAACACGCAATAGTTTCACATTCAGATTTTCACTTGGAATTTCTGGAGATGAATGATTTAGGGGAAATTATTCATTTAGATTTTTCTGTCCAATATTGTTATTTAAACTGCAAGTATTTTCTATAATATAAACTCATTTGGCTTGCATTTGTGGTCTACATTATGTGTAGTAGTTTCTCCATCATGTTGTTGTTAATGTTGCAAACTATGCTTGTTTTCTACACTTTATCAATTTAGCTAACATTTATGAAAATTAATCCATTACAGAAACAGCTTGAAAATCATTTTAATTACAGTTAAAGTGAATTGTAATAGGGTGAATGGCTGTCTCAGCCACTTCGCTCCCCTATCACCTGTTTCTATTCCAACTTTATCACTATGCAACTTCAGTTAGCATCACAGAGCGTACCACTCTACAGCAATACATCACACATAGCACCAGCGATCAGTGAGTTTGGTGAAAGTGGGTCATATTTTATGGAGAAAATGTTTTCTGGTTTTCCCTCTGATGGTTGCTCTGCCTTAACTCTTTGATTTAGAATAGAATAGAATAGAATAGTATAGAATAGAATAGAATATTCCTTTATTGTCAATATACACATGTACAATGAAATTGTGAGTGGCTTTCTCCTCAGGTCAGTACAAACAAATTGTGCAAAGTAAGAAATTGAAAATATACCAAATAAAATATATAATAAAAATTATACGCATATATACAGTTTAAAAAAGAAAAGAAAAGAAAAACAGCATAAAAATAGCAGCTTTAACACTGTAAATGTGCAGAACAGTGGTGTTACAAAATAGTGCGAGTATGTCAACTGCTGCTGCAGTTTCTGTGGGTGGGATTGTTCATTAAGGGGGGTGGATGGAGGTCACAACTAGAGTGTTAATCTATACTACATGAAATTTAAAAAGCACAAGTTATGGTATTGCAGAGGCTACATGCTGTGATTATTTCTTGGCATTAGTTTGATGAGAAAACTTAGTATGAGGCTAGAGCTTCATACTCATTAGAAAGATGTGAGAGTGGTATCCATCCTCTCATCTAACTCTTGGCCAGGCAGAACACAAGCATGCTTTGAAAAATAATCAATTGTTCATATGACAATCACAGTGAAAATGCATCTTCATAGAGATGTTTACATGTTGCCAACCATGCCTGTAACCATATTAACCGGTGCAAAAAGTATCTGCTCTGACTGAAATATAGTCATTGCATGGGACTTGTAGCATATAATGTGAATAAGGAGAGGTTTTGAAAACTTTTAAGAAAAATGTCAAAGATCCCTCATTTTTTGCTGAAGGATAGTCTTTCGAGCATTCAGTGAAGAATGAGTATCTGTCAAAACATTCACATTTGAAAGCTGGGGAGATGCTGTCAGAGAATTTTTGTTCACTGCAAATAATCTTTAAATTATAATTATTTTTTGGCCGCATAAGAACATAATCACTTTCTGGAGAAAATTATGAGAGGGAGACATAAAATATTACACAGGGAAAAGAGGACTGTTTTGTCCAAGACACACACACACACACACACACACTTCTGCCTTAAAACCCATAACACCTCATTACTGCTTCAACAGCTTCTCACACTGCGTCTCTCACTTGAAGGAATTTGTCTTATGATCAAAGTGTTGAGAAAACATTAAGAAGCAGAGCCTGTCTCCCATAAAGAGAAGGTGTTTTCATTGGGAAATTAACATCAGGGATGTGCTGAGAAATCCACTTACAATAAGTCTAGCCCAGTGTTTTATCTTCAGAACCTCAATCTTTATGTTGTATATTTATAGTCACCATTTTATTAGATGTATTTATTTATCCATTACAAGTGCTTTTTTTTGTTTGTTTTCTATTTCTAGAAATGAGACGAAAATTCGTGCTAGCCTGCAGTAGAAGATTGCCACTGACTCTGCTGCCCTGACTTCAGTTGGGTGGAGTTCATTCATTTACTGCAGTGGACCAAAGAAGTAATGCACAAAAAGTAATGCATTACATGTGGATTATTTTCATGTGTAATACTTGAAACAATGTATTGACTAAATTTAAGCAGACTGAGTTTTTAATTTATTCACATAAACTCATAATGATAGACAGAGTTTGCATTAAATTACATACTTTTCAAAGAACTTATGTAATTGAATATGTAATTGAAATGCATAAAGTCAGTGTTTTAGGGAAATAATTTCTTTGAGTGAGGTGGAGAGGAGGGTGCTGGATTTACAGGCTGGCAAGGCAGTGACAACTGTTCAAGATTGCATTTTAACATCTGTAAGTGTGAAACCACTGGATATTTCTGATGATGGACCACGGTGTTTCAACATTTGTAAGTGTAAGTTGTAATAAATATCAATATAAAAAGTTAAAACAGAAGCTAAAAAACATGTAGACAAGACAAGACAGGTATTTAAAGCCAAAATATGATCTCTTCCTCACCCTAACAAAGCAGATTTTGCACCTAAACCTAACTAGACCATAAGCACACTGTGATCGAAAGATACAATTGAAAATTTAATATGCAGAAATTAAAAATTTCTACATATCAGTGATTTTAAAGAAACATACATTGTTTACATTTATAATAGTAATTGGGTTGGTTAATCCAAATACGGTCTGTATTTTGGCAACACTTGGAAATTGAGACTCAACAACCAACTATTTTACTTGCAATCAACTACTATCTTGACCATTGCGGTAACCCATTTTATATATGGCAACCTGGGAGTGAGACTCAACAATCAACTATCTTTCTCTGGGAAAACAGCTGGTTGTTACACCTTTAATCACATATTCACACCTTATAGCTGCAGCTACTCTTATCTGATGGTCAGTCTAGATCTCCTCAGGAGCAGCTGCATGTTAAATGCCTTGCTCAAGGGCACCTAAAGAGCAGTAATGCTCTGTTAATTAATTTCATGGACCAACCTTTCTGTCACAACTGCACAAAAAACAAAAATGATGGTTTTGAGGGAAAGATCATGACGAAACCTTCTCTACGCATCATGTTGCCCTGAGCCATAATTTGGCACGTGGTGCAGCCCTGCCCACTGTGACCAGTTGGATCAACACTGTTACAAGGACATAAACAATAAAGCTGGCTCTTGAATGTGCTTTGTTAAAGCATCCGTAGAGCAGAGCGAGAGCCCAATCGATGCTCAGATGTGTTGATTTAGATGGGAGTAAAGATGGCCAATAGGAGATGAGTGTCAGCACAGCAGAGAAGTCAATGCCAATCTTTCTTCTCCCGCAACATCGACTCTAACTCACTTCTGTTCACTTCTCGTTTTTTCTCATAGGCTGCATCCAGCTATTTATTCTCTACACACACTGCTTCAAAGGCCACTGAACGCTGTGACGACGCCAAGGCACTCTTGTGTGTCAGCAGGAGGATGTGTGTTAGGATGAGGGAGTAAAAAAGAGAAAGAGAGAAAGAAAGATAAATGAGATCTGATGGGTGCACCTTGACAACCAGTGATGAAGCTGAATATTTGTGATGATTTCACAGAGTCACGTACAAGGTTACTTTAGCAGCACAGAGTTCATTATTGGATGAGATCTACTGTATATGTAACTACTAAGAGTGAAAAGGGATGATGATGACAATGGCGATGCAGGGATTTAAGTCTAACACACATATTCAACACAAGTCCATAGCCTATATTTCTCATTACATTGCTGAATGTTGGACTGAACACAAACCAAGTTATTGCTACGGCCCAATTTCTTATAGTCCTGAAAAGATTTTTTAGTTGATTAGAGGGTTAAGTGTCAACTATTTTGATAATCAATTAATTGCTAAAGTAATCTTTTATCTGCCTTGTTAAATGTTAAGACATGCTGATTTTCTTCGTTTGTCATCACTGGAAACTGAAGTCTTTAGTGTGTGGGCTGCTGTTCAGACAAACCAACCAATCTGAACAAATCATGTATTTTTTCTGTGACTATTTTCTTATATTTCATCAGCCAACAATGTATTGATCAAACACAAAAATAACAGGCAGATGAATCAATGACAGTAACAAAGGTTAGTTGCAGATTTACACTGTGTATATTACTGAATCCAGCGGATAAACCAAGCTCTTGAGAGACGTCTCCTCTGGGACTGCAATCAGTTTTTTCACAATTGTCTGACAGTCCATACCGTGGGAAATTAGATGTCTCGATGAAAAATTATTGTTGGGTTATCCAACGATAAAAATAATAGTTAGATGCAGCCCTGAATGTATTTTATTACTGATATATTAGAAGTGTGTGTGTGTGTGTGTGTGTGTGTGTGTGTAATGGTGTTTGGGTGGTGCATGTCAAATGGCATCCATATTTTTTGTGGGTTAATCGTGTGGGTCAACAGTGTATGCCCAACAGGAAGTTACAAGATGTCCCATGTAGCACATATCTTGATCAAAATAACTCAACGTAACCAAATAATCACATTTAAAGGGGCTCTGTGGAACTTCTGTGTTGTGCTGGAAGCCAACCGTTTATGATAGTGGACTTTATTTCTAAACCAACGTTAACTACTCTTGCTCTCTGTTAGCGGAACAAAGAGAGACGAGGCACTCAAGAACGTGCAAGTTACATGCTCTGGACTGTTGTAGAAAATCTGACCTGAGTCCCTCACAAAGACATCCACAGTCCAGCAGCATTAAACAAGTCAAACAATTTGTCCAGAGGCTTGTATCGGCAACCAAGAGAGACATGGAAGGTCTCATTTTTCACATCATATTACAATCTGCTCACATGTGGCCAATAAACAAAGTGATTTATACATATCCAGTGCTACAAATTCTTACATAGAGCCCCTTTAAGAGATCCTCTTTTAACATATTTCTGTGATAACTTCATGTTCAAAAGTGGTTAGGGGGCGACATGCTGTCATCAGCTTTTAAAATTCTCAAACATCGCATTGATTATCGACCTCAAAAATCCAATATGGGTCACGCTGTACTATAAGTTGGTATTCTGTCAAAGGGCAACAAAATCTGTAGCAACGCCTACTTAAATCAAGCCTTATTGTGAAACAATGACTACATGATACTAGTTTCAAATTCTCCTACTGTATTCAATGGCCCTCCATTTCTTCATACATATACTGATGGATGATGGCATTTGTGTGTATTGCCAGATGAGGCACAACTATACATTAGACTGGAATAGAATGTTAAAGATGACAATAGATGACAATGACTTACAATGATGATTACAGCAGATATATGGGTTGATATCACATAAATATCAGTATTAGTACATACATTATGTCGTATTATGTTATTATATGTTAAGCAACAAATAAAGGAATGTCACAGATATGTTTCAGCTCATTTAGAAACGGTGGTTTCATGAAAGAGTTTTTCCAAATGTTGGCAAAACCAAATTTAAGGGATCCGTATCAACATTACTTGAATGTGGGAGGGCTCAACAATATGGTTAAAAAAAGAAAGAAATTTGTGCAATTATTTTGCAACATAATTCACTAACACCAGGAATTATTATTTCTGCCTCACACTTTTCATTTCCACTCAAACAACAAGATTTGTAGTACCAGGACATCTCTGGAGCACTACTGTACTTCAAGAAAAAGCTGTTTGTCACACATTCTTATTTTATTTTAAAAAATGCGGCTTCTGTTATATGGACATTGCACTTATTCATAATACAATTTTGATCATTAGATCAAAGAGCCCTATTGTGTGGTATGTGAAATGTTAGCCACAAAAAGGATTATGATGAAGACCACTGCAGATTAATTCATAATAAAATAATCACTGGTTTCAGCCCTATATCACTGGTATCATGATCACTCAGGCTCATGTGCGTTTCTGTGAGATGGAAACAAAATACTTAATTTAGTTTTGGCACCTTTTGTGAAATCTCTGTTAAATCATTTGGGTTTTGGTGCTCATGGTTTCACTTCTACTGTTCAGACATGGTTAACAATGTTTCTACAGTGAGAGAAAATGGCCTTTATTTTCCTAGACATGAGTGTTTTATATTGAGGTCATAAAGCAAACTGTAGACATGAGATTGAAGCTGAACTGAATAACAGCTGATGATGACTCTATAAAGCAGTAACGGTTACGATTTTTATGGAAAACTGTAACCTGAGGATCAGAATTGTGCAATCAACCTCAGACGCAGCGGCAGATTTCCAGGAAAACGTCCCGTCTGCGTTTCCCACAGACACTGTCCTCACAACTCGTTCTAAACTCAACAACCTGAGTTGACTACATTCTGCTAAAGGAAATGTGGACAGGCCGAGTTAATGTAGGTTTTCTATGGCTGCTAACCCCAACTGTGACCAGACATCACCTCGGTAGGAAGCAGCAGTTCGTACTGCTGCTGGAGACATTTCTCTACGGGGATTCTGCACAAAGAGCTGGAAAATGGAAAACACGTCCCGTTACTCACCGATACTTCTGAAACTCTCGGACAAAGTTCTCCTCAACTTTTTCATTTTGCCGATTTTCTCCACAGGCTGGGAGGCTGGCATCAGGTCGCACATTCTACTTTTCTTTTTCCAGCGAGTTTGGCAGCGGACTGGCTGTGGTTTGGAGCGGGGAAGAAGGACCGGTGTTCAGTCAGCCCTGCGGGGCTTCTTCAGCCCAGCTGCAGCGCGCTGACAAACAGGAAACGGAGAGTCAACGGCTCGCACTTCTCTCATCAATTACTTCTGAAATAATAAGAGCCTTCTTGAGGTTTTGTGGGTTTTTTCTCAATAATGCAACTACATTTCCGAAGATGCAATGAAAGTCCGCTCTGAAGCAGAAGCATCCACAGTGGAAACCATGCGTAATCTGCTGCGCCTTTCTGTTGCGTCTTGATTGGTTAAGATCCAAACACCGAGTGCTCCCTCCGACTTCTTTCTTCTCTCTGCGTCCCAGTTGCTCCCTGCTTCCCCGCAATCGAGATGTCATTTTTGGGATTCTCTCTCTGGTTTCGACCCCCAGGCACCGCCCTGGATGCGAGGATTGGAGGACTCCCGGGGAGCACCGCGTTTCTATTTGTCCAGGAGACTGGCCGTCAGAGAGGCAGCACCGCCCTGTAATGTGTTGCAGGAGAAGGAATATTTTCATGGGGAGCCAGATTGTTGTTAGCGCTCCTGCTGCCCTCTGCAAGACCCTGCCATTGTGTGCGGGTCGAGGTGTTCTGTTCTGAGTACTTCCTCTAAAACCCACCAGATTAGCTCAGGCTCTGTGTGATCCGGTGGTGATTTACTTAATAAAATGGAGATTAATTATGCAATAGATTCAACAAAAATATGTGTTTGCTGATTGAATGATTGTGTTCCATGTTTTTCTCATGCATTTGGTGAAAATATGTAGGTTTTATAGCCATGCAAATAACTTGAAATCATGAGTGATCATGACACCTCAGCCCCTCTTCTCAGATTTTTGACAATAATATCTGGCAGCCCATTTCTGCCACAGTAATCATATTTTGTCATTGAATTTATGATAGTATATAGTTGGGATTAAACAGAGAGGTGGTAGTAGAGCTATCAGAGCTATCCAAACCACGCATCAGTAATCTAAATCCTGCAGCAGTGAGCTCAGGAGCTCTATTCTGCCTCTGTCATGTGTCTTTATGTGCTGCTTGCATCTCCAGTTTGATCCTGTGTGTACTGCAGTCACCACAGTAGCTGCATGGGTAATCCAGAGGCATCAAAAAGACAATGGTGGGGCAGTGGATGTAACTGATAGAGACCTGATAGAAAGCAAAGACATCTCTGGGCTGCACAGGGCTCAGATGTTTGCATAGCACAGTCTAATGACTTTGACTGGAGCACAATGATAATTGAGACAAATGTACAGCTTCATTAGTTTGAATTGCTCCTTCATTATGGAGCATTGTTTAATGATGCATGCATACAGTATAAATCAATTGAACAGCACACCTCTACAGCCTGTGAGAGGGGCTTACATTAACGTGCTGATGAGAGGTTTTCAACAGGCGTTTCAGGTAACTTTGCATGCTGGTGGCACCAGGTGGCAGTGAGACAACTGCATTTGAAAGATTTCCCAGCCCAGAAAGCTGGTCAGGTAATGTAGGCAGAGAGAGCACCTCTGGTACACTAACGCTCCCACTGAGGCCGTTAAGGATGTTAAAGAAATCAATGAGAAGAGCATCTCCACTGATGGTTACACACTGAAGGTCACACTCTACTGACCTCTCTGACCAGAAGTTTTGTATTTTGTTCTCAGCAGTTATTTGTATGTCACTATGACTATGAGTTTAAAGCTCCTCTGCAACCGTTATGTTGTGTATGAAGTCCTCTAGACCTCAGGTCCTTCATTAATAAAAGTTACTTACAATTAATTTTAATCTTTTCATCTAAGCATGACTTAAACAGAAAACTGGGCCTCAAACAATAATGAAGCAAATAAAGGTATCTTTACTGGTATACACTGAATATTCAGTGCCCTCTTGTCACAATGCTTTGATAGCATGAGCCACTTGGATGATGGATTTTTATTCAATGTAGCTGTTGGACAGGATTTGTATAGCACATTACGTAAGGGATAATGCCCGACGAGGTGTCCATAATCAGGAATTAATGGACGATGCGGTTGCCTCAGAATCAGAATCGGTTATTCCCCCAGACCATGGTATAAATACAGATATATCTCACTGTGCCCAACCCATTACATTAGTCGAGGATCCATCTCAATTCTGACCGTGTGGGTGTCGATACATTTGGAGGTTGGTGGGGTGTTATTTTAACATTAATAAGATAAAATAAATAGAATGTGTTCAACTGAAAAAATCCATCAACATCAGTCGTGGAGGAAGTACTCAGATAATTTACTAAAAGTGATGATCTTTTCCTTTAATGTACTGTAGTTTACAACACTTCCCATTATTCTACATCTGAGAAGATTTGTACCATTATCTATCTAGGACTAGAATCTGGAGCTGTGAAGAACATGAGGTGGAATAAAAAGTACATTTCCTTTCAAATTATTATGGAGTGAAAGTGTAAAGAAGCAAAAGCCATGCTTAGATACACAGTAAAATCCAATTCACAAGTATTCACTTACATGGCTGCAACATACTCCCACATCAACCATCCCATCACTGTCTATTGATTTTACAGTATTTCATGTGTTTACACAGAACACTTAAAATGAACAAGAAAAAGTCACTAACTAAATGTCAGAGTAAATTATAGATTTGCAGAAATAGAAAGTTTTTAAGGGCTGTGATTTAGCTTCAATATTTCTCCCAAGCAATATCAATAAAGGCTGTAAACACCTGTAACTGTTGCAAACTTTTCTTGCCACAGTCAGTTCAGATGCTGCATAGCCTGTCATCATTAAGATAGGTGATGCCATCAGTAGATCACCTCAGAGTCGAAGGAAGAAGTTTCTGCACTGAAAGGCTACTCTTTCAAAACTCTGTAGACACCCTGCAAACGGTCAAAGTTGGCAAAAAACAAAATTACAGTGTGAATGGACAACACCTCATTGTTAAAAGAGTAGATTTTTATTCATGTGTCAGATCAAATCTGAAGTACAATCATCATTTTGTAATCTATAAATCAATACTGTATGTACAAAGAACATACAACTATATGTGCAAAGACTGATATGAAACTACAATATGTAAAAAGAGACGACTCATAAAATGAAATTTCAGAAGGAGGAACTTTGCAGGAAATTTTAAAACAAGCCTTAACAACTGACTAACACACAACACTGCATCATCATCAAGAATCACAATGCAAAAGAAACTCAGGTTTTCTTCTTTCAAACAGCAGAGCAGCTCAACATGCTGCCTGTGGAGCTCCCCCAATACAGCTGCTTTACTCGTTCTCAAACTTGCTGTATGGGTGGTCCGCGTCACCGATCAGACCTGTACACGGGAGAGGAAGGCAGAGAAAGTGGAGACAAATGAAAACACAGAAGCTAATAGTGGGCTAGGGAGCATGATGTGCTGTATTCTCCATCTTAAAATTCCTACTCTTTCGATGGATCTCTGACTGAATGTTCAGTGCAAGGATGAAATGGCTGGATTTATCCAATTCAACCTTTTGCTCATACTGACCCACATCCCTCAGTTGTCACCGCTCAAGTTTAATGCACATTTTGGGTTAGAATTCTGATTCCTAAATCCAAGCTGAGATAATCCCTGAGGTCATTTTTTCAGACGTGCAAAAGCTCCTCCATTACAAAGATATTTATTATCAATGTAGCTTCCATGCTAAACATGAATGTGTACTCTGTTGTTTTGCTTCACTGAGGGGTGAAGAAAAATAAGTGATTTATGGAGTGTTCTTTTATTTGATGTGAACTACAAATTTAAAGTTGTCTGAAATAGAAACACAGCTCAGCTTGAAAAGTCACATATGTGTGTGTTGTTGCTGTATCATTTGTGTTTTTACAGTTCTTGTCATGAGTAAGGGTGTCACAATTTCGATTTTAAATCGGAATCGACCGAAATTAAGTCACAATCTCGAACTTCAAATTAAAAAATGGAATCGTCGATGCTGCCACGCCCCCATGTCACATCTGGTCGGCTTGTCAGTTGGAAAAAAAACACACGTGTTGAAGTGCTGCGAGTCAACCTCCTCTAACTTAGCTACTAAAGTTCTTAAACTGTTTGGATTTTAAACAGCATATCGCGCAGCCGACCCACGGCAGAGGGCACACCCTGGAACTGGCCATAACCTATGGGCTGTCCATGGGTGTGTCCTCTATCGTGGACCTGGCTGTGTCTGACCACTACTGTGTGTTTTTTAACATCACCAGTTTTAACCAGCGGGAGGCCCCGGTGAGAACGGTGAGGAAACGCTACCTTACTTCTGAAGTGGCTGCAAATTTTATCCAGACTTTACTGAGCACTCCTGCACAAATTTTACCAGCACCCTGTGATTTTATCGTTGACAATTTTAACAACAACCTGAAGTCAATGCTGGACTCAGTAGCTCCTCTTTTAACCAAGACAATTAAGACAAAACCTACACCCCCGTGGAATAATGAGGAAATTAAGATACTGAAAAGAAACTGCAGGAGTGCTGAAAGGAGATGGAGAAAATCAAAAACAGTTCATTATGAAATTTTACGTCAACAACTCAAAACCTACAATGATGCCATACCGGCAAGAATTTCCCATTTCAAAAAATTAATCTCTGACCATAAAAATAATCCCAAATTCCTCTTCTCCACCATTGATCTTTTAACAAACAGCAATTTTAACAAGTCCGATAAAATAACAACAGATACTCTCTGTGAGGACTTTGCAGACCACTTCAGAGGTAAAATTGACGACATCAGATCTAGTCTTTTATCTCAACAGACCGTAGCTGTCTCCACACCTGGTTCATTACTTTTACCTGAGGAAACACTGGAGAGTTTTGTCCTGGTTGATGCGAGGACACTTGGTCGAGTTATCTCCCAGGTAAACCCTACAACCTGCCTTTTAGATCCAATTCCCACACCATTTTTTAAAACATTTTATGGATTCTTTGAGGAACAGCTTTTAAACATAGTAAATTGCTCTCTTCAGACGGGGGTCTTCCCCACCTCCTTTAAAACAGCTGTGGTGAGGCCCCTTCTGAAGAAGAGCAATTCAGACCCCAACATTCTTAGTTATTACCGACCTGTATCCAACTTACCATTTTTAAGTAAAATTTCAGAAAAACTTGTTTTTAATCAAGTAAATGATTTTTTAAACACAAACAACATTTTAGAGAGGTGTCAGTCTGGTTTTAGGAGGAACCACAGTACTGAGACGGCCCTTTTAAAGATTTTAAATGATGTCAGGTGCAACCTAGATGAACACAAACTCACAGTCTTGGTACTACTGGATCTAATCGCCGCCTTTGATACAGTAGACCATCACATTTTATTAAGCAGACTGAGGAACCTGGTCGGCCTCTCTGGTACTGTTTTTAACTGGTTTGTCTCCTACCTCACAGATCGACACTTCTTTGTAAGTATGGATACATGTTCCTCAGGAATCCATCAGATCAAGTGTGGGGTTCCCCAGGGGTCAATTTTAGGTCCAATTCTTTTTAATCTTTACATGCTTCCCCTTGGGGACGTCATCAGGAGACACAGGGACTGAGGACACAGGGCCTATTGATGGCTCTTTTACTCGTTTTTAAATGTCTTAACGGTCTTGGGCCTTCTTATTTATCTGACTTACTTTTACAATATCAACCCTCACGGACCCTGAGGTCATCCGGCACTGGCCTTTTAACTATTCCACATGTTAAATCTAAAACACACGGGGAGGCGGCTTTTAGTTATTATGGCCCCCAATTGTGGAACAGCCTGCCAGAGAGCCTCAGGGCCGCAGAGACTGTTGATGTTTTTAAAAAGAGGCTCAAGACCCACCTTTTTAACTTGGCTTTTAAATAACTCGCTTCTAATCGTTTCTGATATTTTACTTGAGCTTAGGTTGCTCTCAGGATTTATTTATTTATTTATTCTATTTTTATTTTATTTATTTATTTAATTATTTTTATTTAATTATTTATTTATCTTTATTTAATTATTTATTTTTGCTAAGGTTTCATGAACTTTATTTTAGCTTTTTAAGTCGTTTTATAACTACTTTTAACTTCCTTTATTGTTGAATTTTTACTACTTCCTTTTATCTTCTAGCTCCAGTGTTATCCTCACGGGGGGCCCTCCATGCCGGGCAAGTCTGATCTGCCTATGGGGTGTCACCCTTGGGGGCTGTCTCAGCCTGGATGGATGGGGCAGCACCGCGCCGTGGCTCCACAGCCATGGCGTGGGCTCCTCCGTCTGTCCTGGCTGGGTGGTTCCGGGGGGGCGCCTCATTGTGGCCACTACCTGTATGACTTTCCGGTGTGGATGGCTCCCCGGCAAAGGCTTTCCTCACCTGGATCCTCAGTGCCCAGCCACATTGTATCTTAACGTGTGTATCTTAGTAGTTGTGTGTGCATGTCTGGGTATGTATGTAGAGGTGTGTACCTGCGTGTTTGCGTGTGTGTGTGCGCACGTGTGTGTGTGTGTGTGTGCGAGGGATCATTTTTTATTTATTTTATTTTTTTTAACTGTTAAAGCACTTTGTGTTGCATTTTTATGTGTATGAAAGGTGCTATATAAATATATAAAGTTTGAGTTTATTAGCTAAGCCAGTAGCTATTAGCTACAGCCAGTCAAACGATAGCATGGTGTTACACCATTCCTGTTCGGCTCCCGGACCGTGGTCGGGAAGCACAGGGGAGATGATTTCCTCCAGGACCGAAGTTTCTGTTTACCTTCGGGGTGAACTCCCTTTCACGTGTTAAGCTGGTTGGGAAATAATATCAGGGAGCTTTGCTGTATCTTGAGGAGCCGTCGCCTTTATTCACAGCCAAACTGCAGCCTATATTGTACACTTTATTGCTGTCACTACTACTGCGACTCATTTCGTTTCTCCTTCCTCTCCCTTTCATTCACTGTCCGCACGTACGCACGCTCCCTCACTCTCGCTCACCCACTCACACCTTACGCACCTTACGCACACACACCTCACGCACCGCCCTATTCCTGAAAGGGGCTACGTCACTCTTACAACAATTATCTGTGTGGTATATTTTCAACTGTACGGAAATACTTTGTTAAGACACTTAATTGTTCAGAGAAGACTATGGACATGTCTGTTCGATTTTTTGTTTGTTTTGTTGTGAACTCGAATGTCATCTTCTGTGAAGAAGACTGCAAAAGAGAAACTAGATGGCAGATTATTTTGTTTAAATTTCCAATTGACTGAAGATATAAGTTATTGTTACATTATGTTATTAATAAATGTTGTAAATTTGACAATGTAGTGTGGTTCATTGTGAACAAAGGTCAGATATTATATTGCATAAAGTCTAGTCTAAAATGGCATAGCAACCTGTGCTTTAAAAAAATACATGTAAAAATCGAGAATCGAATCGAACCGTGACCTCACAATCGAAAACGTAATCGAATCGAGGATTTGGAGAATCATGACACCCCTAGTCATGAGTGCATGATGATGAAAGAGTTAATACTGCTGGCATAACAACAAGTGGGCTGAAGGGCAATGAAAGGCAGCTGAGGGAATTTGAGGATTTCTAAACAATAAACTGGCCATCAAATACTGCTGCTCACTTATGGGTGTGTTTTCTTAAAAGCTGCTACTGTAGCCTGGGCCTGCTAGCGTAGACCAGAGATGGAGAGTGGGCTACAGAGGTCTGATAAACTCACTTCACACAAAACCCCACCCCTGGATTGTGTTTTACAGAAGAGACCAGAATGAGCCTGAAAGGAGTGCAGCCTTAACTGTGATCCCTGTGGAAGTAAACTAATAAGAGCAAGAGATCTGAACTGACCATCATCCATCACTCTGTAATGTTGTCCATACACAAAGATCTTATAACGTGACATCTTACTGCGATGATGCTGCTAATGGACTCTGACTGACACACACACACGCATGCACGCAAACACTAGTGAATGTGTGGTCGAACACAGTCAGCTATAAACGTAGCAGTAAGTGCTAATGTCTGACAGTTTATGCAATTTGTCAAGACATAGGCCCTATTCTCATGTCTTGCTGGCCACCTGCTGACAAAAGTGAAGTTAATTAGCCGTGGAGTTAGTCAGTGTGTACACACTAACCTAATCGTATTCATATTTGTCCAAACAAATACTGAATGAAAATAAGATACCAAGTTGTAATAAATTAGAATCATCCTTTAAAAAGACACGTGAGCACTGAGTTTCAGAGTCATTAGGGCCACTTGTGGGTTTTTGACCCAACTGGCCTTCATTTGGGTTGCTAGGGCTAGGTGAGCCCAGGTGTAAATGGTTGTTAAGCTGTCTGGGGAGGGAGCTCAGTACTGTAATAACACTGGACCCAGATGAAACAATGGTTTCTTATGATGTCACGTCACTTTTTATATGCATTCCCCCTCAAGAAGCTGTTAAGATGGTGAAGAAGCGCCTGCTACAGGACAGCACTCTGTCAAGCAGAACCAACTTGACCCCAGACCACATTTGTGCCTTACCTGACCTCTGTCTGACGACCACCTACTTCCAGTACAGTGAAGGTTTCTACAGACAGAAGCACGGCTGTGCAATGGGCTCACCAGTGCTGCCAATAGTGGCCAACTTCTACACGGAAGAAGTTGAGAGCAGAGCTTTGATTACCTTCACAGAAACTGCTCTTAGTCACTGGTTCAGGTATTTGAACAACACCTTGGACAAAATCAGAACAAGGGAAGTGGAAGCCTTCACAGAACATATAAATGCTGTGGACAATAACATCAAGTTCACACGGGAAGATGTCAGAGGAGACAGTCTGCCCTTCCTGGACTGTGCAGTACACACTGAAGAAGACAGAGGCCTCAACAATAAGGTGTACAGAAAACCTACACACACAGATCAATACTTGCTGTTCGACTCTCACCACCCACTGGAGCACAAGCTGGGTGTCATCAGAACCTTAAACCATTGGGCTGAGAGCATGCCCACAAAGACAGAGGGTGAGGAGAAGGAACAGAAGCACATTAGGAGAGCACTCGAACTGGACCTTTGTCAAAACCTCTAAAAGATCCAGAGAGGACAGAGGAGGAGACGAGAAAACGTAACAACATTGTCATTCTAAGACGCAGGAACATCTGAGAAACTCAGGAGGATCTTGAATAAACATCATATCCCGGTTCACTTCAAACCTACCAACACACTGAGGCAGAAACTTGTCCATCCTAAGGACAACATCACCCAGGCATAGACAAAGTAATGTAGTTTATGATGTTCAATGCAGCCAGGCCTGCACAGATTTGTACACTGGGGAGACAAAACAACCTCTCCATAAACGAATGGCACAACACAGGAGGGCCAACTCCTCAGGTCAAGACTCTGCTGTCCACTTACATCTGAAGGGGAAAAATCATTACTTTGAGAACAACAATAGTAACATCTTGGCCAGAGAAGACAGATGGTTTGAAAGAGGAGTAAAATAATCGATCAATTTCGAACTGGAACAACCGTCTTTGAACAGCGGAGGTGGCCTAAGACATTACTTATCACCCACCTACAATGCTGTATGGAGTTCCCTCCCCAGACAGCTTAACAACCATTCATACCTGGGCTCACCTAGTGCTAGCAACCCACAACCCAGGCTGGTTGGGTCAACGACCCACAAGTGGCCCTAACGAGTCAGAGTTCACACATGTCCTTAACGACTCTGTAAGGACACTCCCGCAGAGTTAATAGCCTGCAACTCCCCTCCAGTTAGTTAAAACTGAAGAAAACTTCAAGAAACTGAGACATGTCCAGCTGCCCATTATACAGCACCATGACCTGGATGACTGAGAACCTTCATTAAAGCTAGGGTCTACAATCCTGGAGAGCTAGCAAGAGAGCTACCAAGATTTCAAAGTGGCATCTCCTCTAAGTTCCAGCCCCCCTCCCCATCCCGTCAGTGCTCCGTCCAAAGCCACGCCCCCACAAACTGCATGCCCCAGTTGTTTCCACTGCTCAAACGCAGCACCGATGTTGACTCGGGTCCGACTTCTTACTTTATTCAGAGCCTTTTTCGTTGCACCCTTTTCTGCCTCAGGCATTCTTTTCCTTGCCTTTTTAGCGGGGTGAGTTGGTAGAAGTAACGGTGGCTGCATTTTCTCTGCCATTGTAACCAAATGAACTCCGTATTCCTGCAGAGGAGTGTGCTGAATATTTCCGGCATCAGTGAAACCGGACGTGTGCACATGCGGAGGAGGGCGGGACATGAAGGCATCTGACCAATGAAGGCACTGAGAATACATACATATATATACACATTATGTATTCAGAAAAAGGAGCAAAAATAATCAGACCTCTGTGGCAGCTGCATGACTGAGAAAAAGCTGACCAATGGCACGGATTGGTCAGCTTTTTCTCAGTCATGCAGCTGCCACAGAGGTCTGATTATTTTCGCTCCTTTTTCTGAATACATAATGTATTGACTACTCAGGAGAGAAGGACCATTTCACCCAGTATAACAAAATGTGTTTCTGAACAACATCGTAGACCCTAGCTTTAACAGAATAACTAATCATGTACATTTTCCCATGCATTAGATCACGACTGGTTAACTAGTTTTTTCTCTATTTTGACAACAGTGCTAGGTTCTCAGCAAGCCGCTGAGCTCCACACAGACACATACAGTATATGGTACAGGCTATGAAACCAAGTGTTCTTTGTTCAAAGACAAACCTTTGTCTGTTGCTTCAGTGACCTGTAAAATTCTGCTCACAGAAATGAGGGGACTCACTTTTGATACCAGTGTATGATAAATTATGCTGGAATTGATTTAAGCAGGAATAAGTGTAACCTATATTTGACCTGAATTACCTCATGGACAAGGTATATACTGCTGAATTATGCATTGCTGCCTCAGGGTATGGGAATGACAGTCAATGCCAATGTCCTGGAAACTAATATTCAACATTTATCCGAGACAAAGTTGACATGAACAGAGCAGGGAGGACAGGGAGTCTACATCCAGAAATGTGTAACACTTACTGATCAACTCACATCACAGGGACAGATGGCTAGAGAGTCTTTAAAAATCATTGAAGAAGCTGAATAAATGGTAACAAAGTAGACTCATACATACCATACTTCCTGCGGATCTCGTCGTGCCGTGCCTTTCTCTCCCCCTTCCTATAAAGAAAAAAATACACAAAAGAAGAATCACAGTTAAACTAGTACAGATCTGTAGTTTGTCTCATTTAGTCAGGCCACAGGACAAAAAGAGTGAACTGCCATGTCTTAGTTCTAGTCCATGTAGAGAACACACTGGTGTTTTTTCTGCTAGGTGACCATGTTTAGTACAGTCACATATGTTATTTGTCCAGACAAACCCCTGCACCACAATATCACACATATATCATTTCAACCCACTTTACACACATTGAAACGTAAACATGATGGAATATCTTTCACTCTCTTATCTCATATCTCCAGATACATACCAGAGAGAGTAAAAGGTTTCAGCTAACAGGTGAGTTAAACACGTGCCACTGTCACAATTGGTGTATTTCGAGTAGCACTTTTGGCTGTTCGGAGTCAAACAAAGCCGTGACGATCATTTTGATTACGGCAAGTTGAGCCAAGATGAGCCATGCCCGGGATTGGACCTGCTCCAGAATAGGGTCAAGCTGCACCAATCAAAACTGTATGTTTGATTGGTATGACTGTCAACAGGCTGTCTGCAGTTACATCTCGCATCTGCAGCCAACCTACGGTGCTTTGTCCACATTGGCTGCTTGTGAAGTGCGTAGAGCTGGGAATGCAAATCAGTCAAACCAAGTACAGCCAGGCCTGCAGTTGTATATGGAAAAACGCCATATGTGGCAAAACTCTGGTTTGGTCTTCATAATGGCTCAGATACAACTAATATGAGCCAGATTACAATCAAACTCTTGAAAATAAAATGTAAATGTATGATTACAGTCATTGGAGGGGGTGCCATCAGTGCAGGTGAAAATTAGAATTTTAACAACCTGTCACTAACACAAACACTGCATAACAAGACAATTTATACCTATCTAAGAGATATGCTTCCACTACAAATCTGCTACCAGGACCAACATATAGGACTCTGTATCCATTTTAAGAGGTCAGTTTTCCACACTCATAGCCCAAGGACTAAAGTGCAAGATGATAACGCTTATCTTGCATGGCTAGACCTAGTTCTGGGACTGCATTGGAGAAAGGTCTGGCTGTACCCATTATTTTTCTGCTTTTATGTATTTCTTAAATTGTAATTCTTAACTAATCACAATCATCTTGGGCGGTACTAAACCCCAAACAAATATGGCATTAAATGACTAAATGTGTGCGTAAGAAAAGGTGAAAGCAGCTAGCCTGTTTGTAACATTAGCAAAAAGGTCAGGGTTAGAGTAACTTGCCATTTTACGCATGTAATTACTTAGCCTGGAGGTTGTTGTTGTTGTTGATTCCTATAGAGATGGGGATTTTGAAAACAGTAAAATGCAGATAGCGAGATAGAAGAAAGGAGAATGCCGCCTGAAAAAGTTGACCAATGGCAGGCTTTACACAAAAAGTCTATATCCTATAAGTTACACTTGGATAACACTTTCCCATAATCCTTGAAATTGATGAATGATGTATGATATTCACAAAATAACTGATTATGCTTCTATATAAAGATATACAAGAAAAGGTAGAGAAATTATGATATAAACATTCATAGTTGAATTTACTGTAGAGGAGTGTACTCTAGGAGTGGAACAGTTCACAAAATCCATGGTTCAGTTCATATCACGGTTTTGGGGTCACGGTTTTCGGTTCGGTTGTTTTTTCTATTTTTTTTACACTCTAAAAAATGTATCAGATCTATAGCCTAATAATTGGATTTTTTTAATCAGATATTCTTAAGGACATGTCATGCAATAATGCAAAAACTGAAATAATGGGGCAGCTTGATTAGGGAATAAGCACATAATTGTAACAATCTTAAATTAAAGTGAAGTGAGATTTTGAAACAGCAAGAGGAAAGACATTGCTGCATTTACACATTTATATATTCATTTGCAAAAAGATTAACAATTGTTTGCCTTCTTCTGCACTGAAAATGCACTAAAACACTAAAATAAAATAGCAATCACTGAACTGACTGAAATAGGATACATTTATCTCTGACAAACATTGTATCCTATAAAGTAAAAAGAGGAAAATGGCTCTTAAAGCTCTGACTCTTGAATTAGTGCAAACAAAATAATTTAACTTTCCTATTTTTATGGCCACATTACAGGCACAGAGCATCAACATCAACACGTACCTCATGAGGTAACGTTGATGTGAAGTTGTGATAGGCTACATGAACCGCATATTGTGTTTTATTTTGAAAGGGGGCGGAAGTGTATTACATTGATTCTGTGTCGGATTTCCTGTCTGGTGCAATCTGCTCTGTTGAGCTTCACGCGGTTTAGCAACAGCTCCGTCAAAAAATAGAAGTGCTACAGATTGATAGATTGATAGCGCTGCAGACCAGAGAGCCACTACGCGGCGCGCCCGGTGGGGATGGTCTCATTGATTAGAGTGGCAGCGATCAGCTACGGTGACCACGGCGCAGCCGTTACGTCCCCTGTGGAAATTATGCATGTTGCGCGTCATAAACCGAACGGTACACACGGGCCCCAAAACGTGACAAGCGTACCAAACGGGACAGATTTTTGGGACGAACCGTTCCACCCCTAATATACTCCTATATGATATATAGTTTCATATCACACCATCAATACCATATTGATATCCTGCATCACCCAGCTCTACACAGTCCATTTATTAGCAGTATCATTTATACAAAATGTCAATATGAGGCACAACAATAGAGAGGATGAAAAATGCACACAAACTGTGGGGAAACACTTTTTTTCAATAGTTATTAATAACAACCAACCAAGTATGAAAATGCAGGTCTGCCATTGCTTATGGCATTTAAACGCTGGCTTGTTGTAGAGTGTTAAGTCATATTTTAGCTGGCAGTGAAACACAGGCATGCCGTCAGCCCTTCACTCAGCCTCTCTGAGGACTAACAAAAGGAGGTTTTGTGCTCTGGACCTCTAGTGGCTTCACTTTACTCCATCTCTGCACAAAGAGCTGGTGTAAATCCATCGGTGTTTTATTGCCAGGTAGTGATCTGTGAGTGATCAGGGTGGCTGAGCTCTGCCTGCCATCTGTCCCCCCACCTTGCTGCCAGCTTGTATGAAACTAACTGATTGACATGTTCACACTCCCTCAACAAGTGAAGTGAAGGAATGGGGAAAAGGGAAGGTAAGCCAAGGATGGAATCTTTCCCAGCACTTGTCAATGGGAATGTTCAGCTAAATCTGCAGGCAACAACAGAGCTTCACTTCTAGAAGACAATGACGGTTCTGACTCTCGACTTCCCTCTTTTATCAACATACTCAGACACTCTTCTCTTGTTTATACCATCTCTCTAGACAATTAAGAGGTAATTTGTTTCAAATAGGACATACAGTTCCCAGCAGACAAAGTCACCAAGTCAGAGACGGCAGCCAGTGCATTGCAGTAACTCGGCAAACAGACTGGGACTGAACATGGCCTCAGAGACCAACAGATGCCAGTTTGAAGACAGACGATATAGTACGGAGGTGATTTACAGCTGCTCTGATCAGGAAAATGACTTTTGGGATAAAAAAACAAATGTTGTCAAATCCTTGTGTGTGAACTTAAGATTTATTTCAACCAAACCAGAGGTGATTGCAGAAAGAAAACACAGGCTGCTTTTAGATGAGCCCCCAAATCATGTTACCCTGGTCTAGGGGAACCAGAGACATAACGTTATGTGCATCTCCGCCATTATTTTTACTCCCAAGAAAGTGTCACAGAGGAGTTATACTTAAAGTAGCATTTATTTTTGCTTCAGAGGGAGAACAAGGCCAACACAACAAAGAATGTGTTACCCTACTTTCTTGATCATGGTTTTGCCGGAGCTCCCCTTTGATACCACCCAAAGTCCGACCAGACCCTGCATTTTCGTATCGACTACCGAAAGGTTAACGCCGTTACCAAGCCGGACTCCTTCCCGTTACAGCACATGAATGACCTCATTAATCGTGTGGGACCTGCTAAGTTCATCGCAATATTAGACTTCCTTAAAGGTCACTGGCAGGTCCAACTAACTTGCCGTGCATCTGAAATTAGTGCCTTTGGAAAGTTTGGAAAGGCCGTCGTCACATACCTGGGCAAACGGGTGGGGCAAGGTCAGGTTTGCCCAGTAATGGTTAAAGTGCAAGCCATCATTTATTTTCCAGCGGCCAAAATGCATCGTGAGCTCAGTCGGTTCCTAGGGATGGCTGGGTACTACAGGGCTTTCTGTAGAAATTTCTCAGCTGTAGTAGCTCCACTCACAAGCTTGGCAAGCCCAAAAACTCAGTTCAAGTGGTCAGAGAAATGTCAAGCGGCATTGGAGGCCACCAAAGCTCTCTTCTGCAGCTCTCCAGTGCTGGCCGCTCCGAACTTTGCGCATCCCTTTAAGCTCGAGGTAGACGCCAGCGCTCTCGGTGCGAGTGCGGTGCTCCTGCAGGAGGATGAGTATGTCGTTGATCATCCGATTTGATGTTTTTCCAAGAAGCTCACAAAACATCAGCTACACTATAGCACCATTGAAAAGGAGGCCTTCTCTTGGCACTACAGCACTTCTCCAACTACGACCCATTAGTGTTTCTGAATCAGATGCAGAACAGTAATCAGCGGTTGATGTGCCAGTCGTTATTAGTGCAGGATTTCAACACTGAAATCCGTTATAAAAAAGGTTTAGACAACGTTATGGCTGATGCTCAGTCTCCCTCTCCACCAATTCTTCCACTACCAACATGGACCAGTGTCTAGTTTGACTAGGGTTTTGTTGTGATGTACACAAGTTGTGCATAACTCAGCTGAAGTAAAACCTGGTACTTTGTAAATGTGTAAATAGAGAGTAGTAGCATAGTAGGAGGGAGAAGCCTTTTTCGTTGATAACCCTTTTCTCGTGTTTATCCTGAGTTAGGAGTTAGGTTAGATTTTGTCTTTTGTTTATATTTTTGATTTGTGGCAGGGAGGAAGGGTAACAGATTCTTTTGTTTATTGTGTTGGCTTTGTTCTCATTCTGAAGCAAAATAAATGTCACTTTGAATATAACTCCTCTGTGACACTGGCTTTCTTGGGAGTGAAAAGAATGGGGGAGATGCTGTTATGTCTATGACCAGGGGCGTAACATGAGTTATACTTAGTGTATGTCAAGTTTGAATAAAGTGTATCATGTAAAGAGTCAATGAGGCATTGAAGCTCGTTTTAGTTTGCGAAGAGAGAAACCTGAATTCAGACAGTGTGCAGTTGTATTTTTCTGTTTAGTGTCAAAATATCACCTTTCTGAACATTATGTGACTTTATTCATTTCAGTATTAAACTCACAGTTTCTACATCTCCCACTTGAAACTCTGGGGGCTTTCAAACTGCCCACTTTTGCTGGCCAAAGTGGTATTACGAGACAGTAACAAATAATTAGCATGCTAACTTCAGAAGACTCTCTGCCACACAATACATAGATGTCTTTGACATATATCAACACTGTTGTCTCTTTATTAAGGGTGTCACAATTTCGATTTAAAATCGACCGAAATTTAGTCACAATCTCGAACTTCGAATAAAAAAATGGAATCGTCGATTATGCCACGCCTCCACGTCACGTCTGGTCGGCTTGCCCTAACCCTAACCCTAACGAAAAAAAAACACACCCGTGTTGAAGTGCTATGAATCAACCTCCTCTAACTTAGCTACTAGCTAAGCCAGTAGCTGTTAGCTACAGCCAGTCAAACGATAGCATGGTGTTACACCATTCCTGTTCGACTCCCGGACCGTGGTCGGGAAGCACAGGGGAGATGATTTCCTCCAGGGCCGAAGTTTCTGTTTACCTTCGGGGTGAACTCCCTTTCACGTGTTAAGTTGGTTGGGAAATAATATCAGGTAGCTTTGCTGTATCTTGAGGAGCCGTCGCCTTTATTCACAGCCAAACTGCAGCCTATATTGTACACTTTATTGCTGTCGCTACTACTGCAACTCCTTTCGCTTCTCTTTCCTCTCCCATTCATTCACTGTCCGCATGTACGGACGCTCCCTCACTTTCGCTCGCCCACTTACATCTTACACACCTTACGCATACACACCTCACGCACTGCCCTATTCCTGAAAGGGGCTACGCCACTCTTACAACAATGGCAACTGCAGATGCAGGAGACCCATCGACAGAACTTGAACCCCCTCCTCTTTCACTGAAGTCGCCAGTGTGAGTTATGTTGACAACGTTCGCGTTGAATGTGGACATTCTCATTTTCTTAAAGAAGAAAAGGAAAATATAAAAATCACAGTTGTCTTGTCTGGCCATAGAAATGTAAATAGTTAATATTTTGACAATGTTTTAAATTTGACAATGTAGTGTGGTACATTGCGAACAAAGGTCAGATATTATATTGCATAAAAGTCTAGTCTAAAAATGGCATAACAACCTGTGCTTTAAAAAATTAAATGTAAATATCAATAATCGAATCGAACCGTGACCTTAGAATCGAAAACGTATTCGAATTGAGGATTTGGAGAATCGTGACACCCCTACTCTTTATGCTCTATTGATAATGTTAGATAATTTTTGGAATGTTTTCAACTAACAATCTGGCCATGTTACATATTGCCCCTCTAAAAGCCATGACATGCGTAATTCCAGCTGAAAAAGGCCTAAAGGCAAAGTCATAGAGCTAATTAAACTATTTTTTATGATTTGGGTTTTGATAGAAGTTTTACTGATGTAAATACAGTTTCAAAAGGCTGACCTGTCTTGAGGGTTAGGGGTTAACTCTAACCCTAGCATTCATAATGCTGTATGGGTCAGTCCCTCATGGGCTGTTGATGATTCCCCCAGACTGCTCTCTTGCCTGGGCTCAGATAATGATGAAGGCTCAGTACAGTGAGAGGACTCTCAAGGGGCCGGGCGGGAGTGTCTAGAGGCACTAGTCTTTCCCATGATGGATCCGATCTATTCTGAATGTCCTGTTCACAACATGAACTGCATCTATGTAGGTCACTGCACTAACTCTGACTTCAGAGATTTGATCATGCCCACTGCAGGAAACCCTGACTACATTTTTTTTTTGGCACGTGAGAGAAAAGCTCTAGGAGATAGTGGTTGGATAATTCAAGTCACAGGCTCATTCTCACGTGCGCACACACACACAGCTTACCAACACATCACCCAGCAATCCTCGGAGGATGAATGCACTGGGAGCAAAGGAGCTAAATAGAAAGATGGGGCTGAAACATTTATAGAGTGCAGGAAGAGGAAGGCTTCCAGGTATACTGACTGCTACATCACACACTGCTGTATGATTCAATGACTAACACACTGTTTCTTTGACAGTGAATGGCACTCCACAGGATGTAGCCTAGTCTATTTATGACCAAATAACCAAAGAGCAGCTGCTCAGCCTTAACAATCCAACTGGTGTTTTGGGATGCGAGTAGACGAATACTGAGCTCCTCCTCTGGGACATGGACTTATTGGGGCTGCACACACACCAGTTGGCAGAATTTCAAACATACAACAAGCCCTTTTGTTGGGGACTATGAACATGGACTTATTGCTGTTGTAGGAAGTCCAATGTAGGGGATGCTGGGACATCGACGGGCAAAAACATCCAATGTGTTGAAAGACCAGGATTAGATCTTTTGGTCATTTTCTTAGCCTGACCTTTCTTTAGCTGGTGCCATTCATGTTAATATAATGATACAGCAAGTTTAATTGTATTCATATTACACATACCAACTAATATTTGTATTTATTTCTTTTAACTCAACCAATGAGGTTATGTATTTGGCCCGGTTTTGTGTGTGAGCTGGATATCTTAAGAAACCAATAGAGATAAACTGATACCACTTTTTCCTTCCAGATACCAATTCCAATGCCTGAACTTTGGGTATCAGCTGATTCCAAGTAGCGATCCAATACCAGCGTGTTAAACAAAAAAACTCAATACTATTATACATTTTCAGAGCTATATACTACTAACCCTTTATGGATGTGCTTCACCTCACACAAATCGCTTGCCTTTTATGGATATTGACCACTTGTATAGAAATAACTGTAAAGTTGCATAGTTGCTCATCTTTGATCTTCTACTAAAAGGTTCTAAATATTTGGATTTATCCTTAATGTAATTGAGTGAAAGTTGCACCTCTGTGAGATCCAGAGAACTGTATGTTAGATCTTTTTTTTTTATTCGCAGTCACGCCGGTACGCCAGAGATCCGGCACAACGCTGGACTGCAATCAGCCCTGCTTTTGATTATTTTGGTATTTATACACTTTCACTAAAACTAGTCAAATTACTTTAGGCATAACACCAATTTCCATAATTCTGGAACTGACACATGCATCTGCATACAGTCTGCAAAATCTGATGGCATTTTAAGTGGCCATATCTCAGCTCAGCAGGCTACACACTTGTTGGCGTATTGCTGCTGCCTCTTGCTGTTGCATACAGCTGCATAACTGGTCACATTCACAAGGGGTCACAAGCTTGTTGCATACTTTAGAGTGACAAAACTCACCAATGTACCTAAATGTCAAAATGTGCACCTGCTATGCAAAAAGTGTAGAGGTTGGTTAGTCTGTGACATGATCACATCACATTATGGTTCCACAAATGTCTGTTGTCTAAATTAAATTAATAATTAAAATGTGTGACAGTAGTACTTTTACACCAGTGAAGAATTTTGTCTGGTGTATTATTATTTTAGTTTGGTTTTGCTCATGTTTTCTATATTGCAATATAAAAAGTATATCAGAAATATATATATATATATATATATATATATATATATATATATATATATATATATATATATATATATATATATATATATATATATATATATATATAATGCTAAAACTATGAAAATGATTTGAGTAATATCTCTCAGCACTACATCTGCGGTTTTCACTTAAAACAAAGAGAAGCAACAAAGAGATAGTTGTGACAACCAAACCATAGAACAATATTTGTTTCAATCAAAGAGTTATTAAATGCAGAGACAAAATGTATCTCTGCATTTGACAGCTTTATCTCATTTGTACCTCAAGTGTACTGAAAAGACTTTCTTACCGTTCTTCTGCCCGCTGTCTGATCTCTTCTCTCTTCCTGGCAAATCTCTCCTCATCTCTGTTAGGCCTTAAGACATAAGGAGGAATGAATGGAGATTCAGAACCAGTGAACAACAAAACACACTGTTCTGGATGTGACAATTATAGACATCTACGAATTGCCACAATTGCTTGAGGGATATTCTTTTCACAAAGTATAGCATCTTACAATTTACTGTGAATTCTCCAGAGCACAATTTGCATTTGATTCATGAATTATCTCTGCAGCTTGGGAAGCAAAAGGAAACTGATGCTCAAAAGTAAAGTGACAGAGAATAGTGTCACCTTTAATAACGTAATCATCTAACTTAATTACTTAGGAAGCTGAGCAATAGGGGGGTGAGAAAATAAAACTGCCAGAAGGTAAATATAAAATGGACACTGGGTTTTTGTTTATGTTTCAGCCATGCTTCTTATCCCATTTATTCTGTTAGATAGGTGCGAATAAGACTCCTATACAGACAGGACTGTCAGTGTGTGACAGGCGAGCCTGCAAATGATTGACTGACATGACATTATCATTTCACTCCAGCACAATGACAGCACCACACACAGTTGACTTGTATAGGAAGCTAAAATGATGAAGCTGCAGAGTGAGTGTAGTCCTGTTTAATGGCTGCTCAACTCAAGAGCTTGCTGCACTGAACAGTCGTTCACCACACAGTTATTAAGAATTTCTTTTATCCGGGCTCAGCAGTCGTGTCACAGATGTAGAACTTTGATTCACAGGCATGGCTGACACACTTTTCCAAGCTGAGAATCACTATGATTGTTTAGGTTACAACAGGGTCATATAGCACTGTTATTATTTCCATTTCATAACTGGTCGATACTAGACTTGAGTGCAGAATTTTTATGTAACTCAAAAATTTATTTTAAGGCTTAAAGTTATGCATAATTAGGGTCGTGGCTGCTTTGAGTGACAGGTAGCCACAAGCTGTCTGCTAGGCTTCACGTCAGCTAATTGCAGTCACTGAACTTGATCTCTCAGCCATATGTGTGGTGTTGTGCCTTTCAGAGAATATTCATTCAGATATCGGATAGGGTGTGACAGAGACACCATTCACCCTATTAAAAGACACTGTACCATCAAATCTTATTTAAAGGTAAAAAGTTACATAATGTTGCTCTAAGGTTGCTTTTACACCAAGTTACTGATTTATTAGTCATCAAAGTGATAAACTACTATAACACTACAATAAATCCTGTCTTTATGAAGCTTATCATGTTGACCTTTTCTTGACACTGTTTCAATGCGTTTCAACAGTCGCATTGAGATTGCAGTTAGGGTTGATGTAGATTTGACGAAGAAGTCATGATTCATCGTCTCAGGCCTGGTATAGCATAACCTACAGGTATGCACATTGTAAGTGCTCTCTGGTAACTGAAATATCTTTCTCGGACTTTGTCAAATCCCCCTAAAAATTATATTTGCACTAATATGCCACTGACTTGTCATGCAATCTTACCCTGAGCGATGCTTCTTGCAGCAACAGCAGCAGCAGCAGCACACAATGATGCTGATGAGGATGGTTCCACACAGGACAGCCAGGGCGATAATCAGGGCTTCAAAGTTCACTGAATCACACAAGATGAAGACAAATAATCTATCCCATTATATATAATAATAACATTTACAAAAATAGGATTTGTTCTGAGATCATACTTTAAGTGACACCTAAAATACCTGGTCCCTCTTTCCCTTAAATTACAATAAAAAATAAAAAAAAACACTTGTATGGCAATGGCCCCACCTGCTGAATTCTCTGCAACATTACAAGTCATCATATAACCATGTAATGATGAAACACATCACACTTCCCTTTCCAGTGAAAACATAACTAAGACATAAAATTGAAATTAATCAGATGGAGACTTTGCACCACTCCAGGAGCATAAAATGTAGTTCTGGGTGGTAACACATTAAAGTAATGACATCACTTTGCCAAGCCTGCACTCAACTCAGACCAAAGACACATAAATTCCCTGATTCTGTAAGGCACCCTCATTTATACAAAATATGTATTAGCAGAGATAGTTGTATTCTGAACAATCTGACAGTTGATATTTTAAAGAAAGCTCAACATTTTTAACAGATTTTTGAAAAAAATGAATGGTTTTAACTTTCATACATGTACATTTCATGTTGTTCTGTATCGGTACCAAGTAGCAGCTAGTAAGGAGTTAGTGGTGAGTTAGTCAACCTGCAATTATGCTTCCCACTGTGGCCTTAATAACTCCACAATTTGCTTGGAGCACATTCACAACATTAAAATGTTGGCAACATCTCTTTATACTACTGCTGCTACAATGAGATTAACAACACAACTAGATCTACCATTCTTTTCACTCTGACTGGAAAGTTTTTTTGTTTGTTTTTTAAAGGTAGATAGTCCTAAATGCTAGAGGCTCATGACAGTGACTTTGAAGACCTGGGGCCTGTTCCATTTAAAAAGCTAGCTCCGACACCTTACATGAAAGAATTAACACATATGGAATTATGTAGTAAACAAAAAAGTGTGAAATAACTCAAAACATGTTTTAGATTCTTCAAAGTAGACATCTTTTGCTTTGATTACTGCTTTGCGCATTCTCTCGATGAGCTTCTTGAGGTAGTCACCGGAAATGGTTTTCCAACAGTCTTGAAGGAGTTCCCAGAGGTGTTGAGCACTTGTTGGCTGCTTTGCCTTTACTCTGCGGTCCATCTCATCCCAAACCATCTCGATTGGGTTTAGGTCAGGTGACTGTGGAGGCCAGGTCATCTGGCGCAGCACTCCATCACTCTCCTTCTTGGTCAAATAGCCCTGATACAGCCTGGAGGTGTGTTTGGGGTCATTGTCCTATTGAAAGATAAATGATGGTCCAACTAAACGCAAACCGGATGGGATGGCATGTCGCTGCAAGATGCTGTGGTAGCCATGCTGGTTCAGTGTGCCTTCAGTTTTGAATAAATCCCCAACAGTGTCACCAGCAAAGCACCCCCACACCATCACACCTCCTCCTCCATGCTTCACGGTGGGAACCATGCATGTAGAGACCATCCGTTCACCTTTTCTGCGTTGCACAAAGGCACAGCGGGTGGAACCAAAGATCTCAAATTTGGACTCAGCAGACCAAAGCACAGATTTCCAGTGGTCTAATGTCCATTCCTTGTGTTCTGTGGCCCAAAATAATCTCTTCTGCTTGTTGCTTTTCCTTAGTAGTGTTTTTTAGCAGCTACTTGACCATAAAGGCCTGATTCGCGCAGTCTCCTCTGAACAGTTGATGTAGAGATGTGTCTGCTACTAGAACTCTGTGTGGCGTTCATCTGGGCTCTAATCTGAGGTGCTGTTAATTTGCAATTTCTGAGGCTGGTGACTCGGATGAACTTATCCTCAGCAGCAGAGGTGACTCTTGGTCTTCCTTTCCTGAGTCGGTCCTCATGTGAGCCAGTTTCATCTTAGCGCTTGATGGTTTTTGCGACTGCACTTGGGGACACATTCAAAGTTTTTGCAATTTTCCGGACTGACTGACCTTCAGTTCTTAAAGTGATGATGGACTGTCGTTTCTCTTTACTTAGCTGATTGGTTCTTGCCATAATATGAATTCTAACAGTCGTCAAATAGGGCTGTCAGCTGTGTACCAACCTGACTTCTGCACAACACAACTGATGGTCCAAATTCCACAAATGAACCCTGACAAGGCACACCTGTGAAGTGAAAACCATTTCAGGTGACTACATCATGAAGCTCAGTGAGAGAAGGCCAAGGGTTTGCAGCGCTGTCAACAAAGCAAAGGGTGGCTACTTTGAGGAATCTAAAATATGAAACATATTTAGAGTTATTTCACACTTTTTTGTTTACTACATAATTCCATATGTGTTCATTCATAGTTTTGATGTCTTCAGTGAGAATCTACAATGTAAATAGTCATGAAAATAAAGAAAAAAGAGAAGGTGTGTCCAAACTTTTGACTGGTAGTGTATACATAGATGCAAAAAAACAAAAAAGACACAAATTCTAAGATAACAAAGAAAAGGGAAAAGCAGATGACAGTGGTATGGGTGAAATGACTCTCAAAAGAGGAAATGATGTGATGTCAGACAGACTGCCTGGTTAGCGTGGTAAAACTAAACCAGTGTGATAGTGGGTCCATCCAGCTACACTCTAGTGTTTGATCAATGCATTAGGGAATATTGTATGAAACCGAAAGAGTCTACATTGAACATGAGTTAGATGGTTTTTTAAAATCTTTTCTGCTTTTTCTTTTTTTAACTTCATATGTGTGAAACGTGGATTTGTGTGTGAAATATTAAAATGTATGTGTGAACCTAAATATCTGATTCCATTTATTTAATATTTCCATCTCATCTCATCCTTTGGCTCTCTATTTAGTTCTGGGACAATTTTCAGAAATATGACAATTATTTTATTCTGCTGAGCCTTGGTGCAATTTAGTTTGTAGTTTGGATAACTTTAAAAAGAAAGCTTTCACATGCCCCAACATTGCTGTCACATTGCTCAATACACCAGGCAGCCAATTCAGGACTGAGAGGCAGAATCATACAGCAAGTAGCAGCCTCCCCGCTGTGATACTGAAGCTACATGTATTGGGAGGAACAGGAAGTTTTGGCTGACTCCTCTCACACAACCAGGTATCTTTTAAATGCTCCACTCAGCTAAAACGCTGCAGTATTTGTTTAGGAGAACCTCCCACCACGGCACACATTTTGTATCCATTTGCCACCTAACTCTAACTGATCAGTATTTTATAGAGCTGGACATGTAGCAACAAAGGTGACTTACACATTTCTTGTTTTTGTAGTTGCATTGCTTTTATTTTTATGTGCACTTTCTTACTATGTTATATAATTCACAGTTTATGTACCGTATTTGTGTTAAGTCTTTGCTTTGCATGTAAAAATTATCTTCACAGTACTGAACAATTATATCAACTTCCTTATATCAGTCCCCCCCACATGCACTGGCTGCCTTTCCCTGACACTCACTAGCATGATCACTGAGACAAGTTACCCTTCTAAAAGACTGATCTACTCACTCCAACACACTCCCCATCGAGCCTGAGACAACTTGCACACTGATGCTGGAGGCAGCAACCAGCTCACTGGGTAGTCTGTGCAGGTGTTATTGGTGAGGCACCACAGACACTGTGAAGACAAATCAAAAAACATCAACATGTTAGCTTTGTGAAAAGAAAGGGGAGGATGAATCCATAATGAAAACAAGCTTTAGTCAGAGCACTATTCAAATCATACCTGTATTTCATGAGGATTAACTGCCAGATCATCAGGTTTTGTCATAAAGAATGTGTTGTCATATTTTATTCACATTTGCATTTAAAAACCATCACAGCAACAAAATACATCAAATTTAAGTTTCTTATAGTACAGTAGATGTATCAAAAATAAGTTAAGAACTGAACAAGGTCACACAGCTTTGAGAGGCCACCTCAGTACATTTTGATGAAGGGTTTGGTAGTAGCATACTGGCTTACCACTAGTATTACAAGTGGAGTTCTGTGGTAGTTATTGCCCTTGGGCTGACTGCTGTACTGAATTCAAGAAGTAAAAAGTAGGGCTTCAGTCATATTGTGGGAGGTAAAGTAGGCCGCTGACTGTGCAGACAAACAAGGGGCCAGAAAAAGAACATTTGAGACGGAAGTTTTAATTTTGCGGTCGAGGGTCTGGTCTTTTCTTTCCCCGTACTTCTGACATTCTTACCTTGGCATGTGGAACACAAGTGTCGCAGTTTTTGTGGTCAGAACAGGCTGAAAAGAGAGATAAACAGAAACGTGACTTGAAAGTAACAAAAAGCCAATACAGCAGCGCTACAATGTCAAGACCAGCAATGAGCTGCGTTTGCTGTCAATTCAACTGTGACGTAGTTTTAAAAAAAAAATCTATTTCACATAAGTACTTAAAGCTACCTCGCCTTATGTATAAACTGGCATTAAATGACCTTAAAACTAGGCAAAACGCTACATTTGCCGACGGTAATAACAGCGGTAACACTTACGCTAATGCTTTTGAAACTAGAATTCAACTTACCAGTCGTTGGCGATGGAGTTGTTTGGCATCCTCCCTGGCTAACAAAGCTAACGCACAGCACAACGGCACAAAACAACACCGAAGTGGTCAGTGTTTGTATCCCGGTCGTAAAAGAAGTCATTGTTAAAACCACAGAACAGCTCAGTCTAAAAATACAGAATAGCTGCTCGTCAGGAGCGGACTCTTGCCTTTCTTGAATTCTGCTACTCTCGGTAATTACCGTTGTTTCTGTTTTGCCTTGCTCCCACTGCTGACACTTCCTGGGTGTCTTAGGTTAGTGCGTTTGGTATATTCTTGACAGCCCGGGCGGGCGGGAGGCGTTGTGCGTCTAACCAAAGATACAAGCACCGCCCGGCCACTTTAACGTGTATTGAAAGGAGTTAAAGCAACACTATGTCTATGTCACTATTTAACCTTAAAACAGCTTCAAAATCGTTTTGACAGTATAGTGTCCTGTAATAGGGTGATTGTTGTCTCTGTCACAGCTACTCTGTCCTCCTATCATTAAAGGTACAACAGGCAAGAAATCTAAAGCAACTGGCCATAAAATCATTCTAATATGTCACAGAGACTCGGGAATAATGTTTATATAACATACTGAACTCACCAACAACAACAGCACAGCCAAAATATTTACATTAAAAATAATATTTTGCGGACCGCAAATCATGTTGATGTTTTGAAATCATGTTTTAGAATGTGGCGCCACCCACTGCCGTCTACAAATCAGTGCAGTCAGTAGAGTCTCAGCTGCTATGCGACCAGAGGTTGCCAGTTACGACTGAGTTGCAATGGCGGAGGCAACGAAACCCAAAAGGGCTCGTTATGAATCGCAAAAACAACAAGATAAAAAGAGAGGCAAAGCGAGGGTCTATATAAGAGAAGAATTTGAACGATGGAGACATCTGAAGGCTGAGAGGAATTTGCGAACGGATGCCGAATTGGTGACTCTTCTCCTAGACAGGTAAGTTACGCTTGGCTAACTAAGTTAGCATCATAGCTTGACAAGGATGGACCAGGAGCTGCCTGCTCTCGTCCTCCTCCTCTTCCCCTCCATCCTCTACCTGGAACAGCTGTCCTCCCTGCATTATCTCCTCCTCTCCCTCCTCTCCCTGGCACAGGTCTCTTCCTC
Organism: Lagodon rhomboides; assembly: GCA_039737535.1. Classification (NCBI taxonomy): domain Eukaryota; kingdom Metazoa; phylum Chordata; class Actinopteri; order Spariformes; family Sparidae; genus Lagodon; species Lagodon rhomboides. Next base: position 42,642 of record CM077788.1, on the reverse strand, counting down.
TGTCTGAGCTGGTCACCTGCCTCATCATCAGCTTCACTTGACAAAGAATAACTAGCATCTTTATCAAGCTGAAACAAGTGGAAATAGACGGGAAATTATTATAGGCTATTATGTTATTTAGCTTAGCGTCATTTCGGGAGCACTACACAAATGCCACAACCACCGTGTTATTCAGTATCGACTAGAGAGTTTGTTTAGTAGGTCTCTCTGTAATTGCAATAAATAAATGATTACTTAGCAAACAAACACTGAACTTACAACGTAGGATTTGTCGCTCGCCATAGTCCCTCCTTGCGCATTGCTGACGGAGGATACGCCAACCGCACTTGCAACCTCAAGTCTGGAGGGGAAGGGGTGGAGGGGGAGACGGATACGACTCGCTGCAGTATTTTGAATTTGAGTGTAGTAACCGTTTTGGCCACATTCTTGCCTATGGCACCTTTAACCCCATTCACACTGGTATTTGGGTACAGCTGTAGTCCGTCCCAGTGTGAATCTCTCGGAGGCGGCGAGGGGTGAAATTTCACTCCGGCGCTGATCCACCTCTGGAGGTAGTATCAGAGGCGCATTATTGGCGAACCGAACCAGTGTGAACGGATAAGCCGGCTTTGCGTATCGAGGGCGTGTCGATCGGACGGTCGGTTAACTACACAGGTCCTTCACTCAACTTAATACAGAGAAATGTCCCACAAAGCAACGTTACAGGAACAAACAAAAGTAACATAGTAACTGTAACTGTCTTTGGCAACTTATATGAGGAAAAAAATACCACAGATATACGTGGAGAAGCGTCTGTCCTCCTGTCTGTCCTCCCACCTGCCTGACCAACTCTTCGTCACATTTCTGCCCGAAAAATAGTGTTTGTCACCGGCAAAAAACATTAACTCATCAAGTGTTTGTGATGAAAATAAATCCCTGCGATGGTCAGCCCTCCAGACCGAGACTTCAGTGAACTTTCCCCCATAAAACAGCCTCCCTCCCCGCGAGTGACAGAGTCAGACAGCGTCCAGTTTACTGATGGTGATTATGTAATTATGTAATTTAGAGCGATAAACGTAACTTTGACACTTTCCAGGATGTTTGGTGTTTCAGGATCTCAATCACTACACATTATAACAGCATCCATAGGATTATAAACTATCCGTGGGTTTAGATTGACATGGGGGAACACCTGGGGAAACACCTTAAAAACACACCTACGTCATCATCATGAAGTGTACCATCACGCCTCTTTAGGAGCCACAGCGCCGGATTTTTGTGTGAATTCACGGTGGTTCTTCTTTAAGGCAGAGATGCTTCGCTCTGTGTGAATCACCATCGGCGGAGAATTGGCGAACTGCCACTGTGGCGTTAATGCGGCTTCTCCTGTGTGAATGGGGTTATTATTTCTGCATGATCTTACTAGCAAGAGGCTAGGATCACAGCCTTACATACATGTTTATTTTTCTAGATTTCAAGTTTTCATTGTTCTGGCTTAATAATTTATGTAGTTGGCACCTACAATAGAGAGAGGTGATTGGGATGGTTGATAGATGATCATATAGGTGAACTCATTCTCAAGGATTTGTGGGTCATATGGAGGCCCATGTCAGCGGATTTTTAGAAGACATAGGTGCCAACAGAACTCAGAACTTGTTTCGATATTGTGGGTTGGATTTCTTTGAAGGAAAGGAAAGAACAAAGTGAAATTAATTTACATTTATAAATTACACAGTGATTTATTTTTCCTTTTACTGTAGCATCCATCTTATAGGCCAACAAATTCCTCTTAAGTTTATATAGCATTCCCACGTCTACATAAACATCAACCAATCAAGTGTATTTGTCATGTGTAATCACATTAGGTACAATCACAGTGAATTTTGATATTTTGAAAGTTTCAGAATATTGAAAAAAATTGTCATGGCAAATCTGAAAACTGTCCAGTTATGCATGTGCAAAAAATTTAAAAGTGTAAACAGTAGGGATAGTTGTGAGGTAGATTAAACTCCTATCTGCTGTTTAGGAGTCTGATGGCAGTGGGGAAGAAAGAGTTCTTTAGTCTGGTGGTCTTGAACTTAACACTTCTGTACCTCCGTCCTGAGGGTAGAAGTGTGAACAGTCCGTGCTGGGGATGGGTGGGGTCTTTGAGGATGGAGGCAGCTCTCCTGTGGGCTCTGCGATGGTAGATGCTCTGCAGAGAGGGCAGTGGAGTCCTGGTGATCTTCTCCGCAGTCTTTACCACTCTCTGCAGGTGTTTGTGGTCCAAAGCAGAAGTGCTGCCATACCAGACGGTGATACAGCCGGTCAAGATGCTCTCAACAATGCAGCTGTAGAAGTTGCTGAGGATCTCAGGCAACATGCCAAACTTCCTCAGCCTCCTCAGAAAATACAGCCGCTGTTGGGCCCTCTTAACCAGCTTTGTGGTGTTGAGTGACCAAGTGAGGTCCTCACTGATGTGGACGCCCAGGTATTTAAAGCTGCTCACTAGGCCTGCACGATTAATCGTATTTTCATCGTCATCGCGATGTGAATGTGCGCGATAAACCCATCGCAAAAGCTGGTCTGAAGTGCGATAAGTTTTGTTTATATCCGCCATGCTCTCACACTCAGCGTGCTGACATTTGGCCAATCAGATGCGGCCCTGGACACATGGACAATGCATGCACACCGTTTAGCCAATCAGATGACGCCCAGCTCTGCTCACGTTCCTGCACGAGAGTTAGTAGCCAGAGTAAACAGTATGGCGGAGGCAGGAGAGCAGTTGGTGAAAATGCCGACGAAACGCTTGTGGCAAAAAGAAGTAGCAGCTCCGCGATTTGGAGATACTTTGGATTCAAGCCAGAAGACAATTTCCAGACCCAGGTACTGTGCAGGACCTGCAGAACAGTTGTAGCAACGTCCAGAGGTAACACCACCAACCTCCATCACCACCTGCAGCACCACCATAACGAGCTGCATGAGCAATTTAAGGCCAGTCAGTCTGGAGCACAAACGCGACCATCACTGCAGCAACTGTACATGTGTAAATTAATGTTATAAGGGTTTTGTTCAACAAAAGCATGCTCAAAAATATTAGTTTTTTCTATTTTTTTAATTTAATTGTCATCAGCTATTAAGTGTTTAAGAGTACCTCAAAGCAGGGAATCTATTAATGCAGAAAAATCTGAAAGACACAGGAACTGTATGCAAACTTAAATATTTTCTTATTTATCACAAGTCATATCGTCATCGCAATATTGAAGGGTGTCATCGCACATCGCACGTTTTGCTCATATCGTGCAGGCCTACTGCTCACCCTCTCTACTTCAAGTTCCCGGATGTACAGTGGCCGAAGTGTAGACAGTTTGTCGGTGAGTCTGTTGTGTCAGACATGGTAACACAGCTTTTAGTAGTTAGTTAGTTTTAGTAATTCTGTGTGTGTGTGTGTGTGTGTGTGTGCATGTGTGTGTGTGTGTGTGTGTGTGTGTGTGTGTATGAGAGAGTTAAAATTAAATAATGCTGAATTGATCAACTCAATTCACTAAGAGTGATGGTGTAAAATGCCAGCAGTAATCATTAATTTCATTAACACACTAACCTATCCTTATATTTGCTTCACAAGGACACAGAAGAGTTTGAGGCAGGCCTTGATGGGCAAGTGATGAAGATTGCCATCATCAGTAACCCGTCCACCCCAGGATCTAACCACAAGATGGCAACCATTGTGATTGAGGGAACCAAAATCCGGGAGGGAAAGGATATCCCAATGTGCTGCGCTTTGCTGATGGGCATTATATATGTTCTGAATCTGAGCTATTGCAAGGCACTTAAATGTACTTTTGAAGTGTTTCAGAAGCTCTTCCTTGAGCTTGATGGACTGAACGCCAGTGCAAAAGTATTAGTAATGAGTAAAGAATCTACAAAACTGATAGTGTAACAGAAAAGGGAACGCAAGACAACATTTGATTTAGTTTCTTGTCCTTTTGCTTTGCATATGCTGATGAAAGAAGAAAAACAGATATTAAAGATTAAATACATATATTAGCCCACAGAGGGACTTAGACAGAGTATGATAAAGACAATACTGTTTTTGTGTGTTTGGAAATGAATGTTGTGAGCATACTCATGTAATTAATACAGTTTAGGCATAGCAATTTTAGGAGAGTCCCATAGCATGTTACTGGCTTTGGCTGTTACCTCCATGAAGACTCAGGTTTTGAGTAGGGCACTATTGATTAAGATGTATTAAGATGTGTTCCAAAATCTTTTTGGAACTCTTTTATGGCACACCAGCGTTTAATCCTCAAAGACGTGTACTGATGAATGATTAAGGATTCTGTTAAAATTGCTCATATTTTGGCTTTGGCTGTGGCTCACTGGTAGAGCCAGTGTCTTGTTATCAGACTGTCGCAGGTTCGATTCCACTGGTCTGCATGTCAAAGTGTCCTAGGGCAAGATTCTGAACCCCAAAATGCTCCTGATGTGCTGTTCGGCACCTTGCATGCCACCGCCATCAGTGTATGAATAATTGTAAGTCACTTTGGACCAAAAAGTCTGCTAAATGCCCTAAAATGTAATTTGGCACTTTGCTTTTAAATATGTAGTGGTGTTTATGTTTCATGTGATGGCATAATTGAGTATGTTTACTACTTAATTTCTCAAGGCAATGTGGCCAATTTGTTTATTTAGAATTTGTGGGCAATTTTAGATGTGTTTTTTTTTTCAAGTTCGAAATATCATGTGTTCAAATATACACCACAACTGCAATTCAAAATAAAAAAGTTAATTGTCTCAAAGCTTTTTTTGTTCCATGAATTTCTTAAACGCTGCATTAACAGTACAGTGAAAAAGCTCAAAAGTAATGAATATAATGTAATTTGAGCAACTTATTTTTTTAAAATAGTTGTCAGCTTAAAAATGTCTGTTCATAACTATGGTAATTAAGTACATTACACTTTTAAAAAAATCATTTGAATAATGTTGAAAAATTAGTTGGAACAACTGATTTTGTTTTAAGTAATCAACTTAAAAAAATGAATTCCCCTAACTCAATATAGTACATTGCTTTAACACAATTTCATTAGAAGTTGTCATAAGTCACAAAGATCAATGAGTTAATTTTCTTCGTAGAGCCAATATATTTGTTTTTAGAGTGTAAGTATATTTGTCTTATTTCTTGTCAAAGCATCTCATGACTCTTAATGTAATGCACAACCACTTAACAAGTAACATCAGCAATATAGGGATTGTTTGTACATATGACATGTCAATCACTTTTGATCTTTTCCCTGCCACAGGCTGCCAAAAATGAGAAGTTGTTATCACTGTTAACTACTTTTTATCTGCCATGGCATCATGCTGCAACCACATACCTGCATGGAATCTTAATGAAACCTGTACTGAAAAGCTTTAGACACCTTGTGTGATCAGTAGGTGGTAGTATAATGTCACAAAAGGTCTGGCTCTCTACTCAGGAGTCAAAAATCCATCCGAGGACTGCGTCTATCTTTCTGTTTGATTAGCTAATTGACAAGTCTTGCACGATCTCCTGTTATTCTATTTTCCATTATAAGTCCATGTAAATTTTAAATGCATATGTTCTTTTTGAGCAATATCCAAGTTGAGCTGTGACAGAGGATGATCCATTCTCATTACCACAGGACTCCAAAAAGAAAGTAATCTAATCTGACATATGGAAAGTAACAGAAGAACGTGGAAAACAGAGACAGACATGGGTCAATTGTTTACTTATATCATCATGAAAGTATGTGTCTGAAAATGGTCTTATCAAAGATCTTATAGTTCACTAGTCCACACACCAAAGTATAATGCAACAATCCTGCTTGTATCTGACTGTATTCTGTCTTTCAGTGTAGACAGCATCAAAAGCAATAATATACTTTCTGGAGAAAGATAGTTGATTTTTGAGTCTCATCCCCAAGTTGTCAAATAATTATGGTTTGGGTTCATGTCGCCAACCCAAAGCGTCAGTATTTGACGACCTGGAGATGAGAAACAAACTCCTATTTATCTTAGTGCAAGGGGCAATAGTGAGTAAAACAGAGTAGTTAAATTTGCTGACATTTTACAGTAAACATAAACTGACATGTCAATTCCAACTGTGAAAATCTCAGTGGTTATATATATGTTTTTTTATTGGTACTGTGAGGCTGCAGTTGCCACCGTGCTACTTGTCATATAATCTGACTCATTTGAGAATGGCTCACCTCCAGTTAGACTCCCTAAAACATGGATCACACATACAGGTCAACCCAAGTCCCAAACGGTTGGCAGAATCAGTTTTATTGAAACATTTGCAGGAGGGTTTTTAGCCACACGTGAAATGGGCACTATAGTAGTCTTGGTTGGTTGAGCCACCATTTTGATTTAGACCTAAAAATACCTTCATCTTGCTCATGAGGATGATATGTTTGTTTATAAGTTTTTTTGTGAAATGTCCTGACTACAGAGAACACCACCAAAAAGACAATGCTTTAACTGATACATTAGATGCATTGTTTCAAAATATAGTACAGACATACATGTTTCCCTGAGCATGTATCCTTATGACTTTGGTGTTTCCACAAATTGCCATCTGCATTAGTCCAATACTTTGGGTAATTATAAAATGAAAATACAAAACTATTGACATTCCAATCAGCCTCTGCTGTACCTTGTATTTAATGCTAAGTAGAAAATGTTAGCATGCTAATGCGCTTAACTAAGATGGTGAATTTATTGTCAAGTAAATATTCTGTGTATAGCCTCACAGAGCTTGGTTGTAGACTTGAGAATGAAAATATGGAGCAACAGAGGGAAACAATAAGGATAAGGCCATATACATTGTTCTATCTCTCACAACATAACAAGTCCATCATCATCTAATGCACATGCTGAAAAAGGGATATTTTTTGTTATGTTTGGAATGTGATGCTGATCGCTGTAAAGTCTTTGTTAATGACGATGGTCCTGATGAAGATGATGAATATGAAGAGGGTCTTGTCCATCGCTCTGAGTGGTTGTTCTTCAGCTCTGACTGATAAATTAATTTGACTTCTTCGCTAAAATAACTGAAGGATGCTTCGTCAGTCGATCAAGTTCTCCTTGGTTAACTTATTACGAGAGAATTTCAAAATAAAGTTCATTTTCTATAAGTCAGGTGACGATAATTAACTTGATAAAACAAATTAAAACACAACTGGAAGAAACTTAACAAAAGTTGAAATGGAAAAATATAAAAGTTAAAAAAATAATGCAACTTCTGACAAGAGTGATGTCTTGAAGAGAGGGTTAGGGTTATTAAGTATTAAAAAGATAAAAGATAAAATAGCCTGTGCTTAAGACGTAAAAATTAAGTAAAATGCTTAAAAGTGAAAAGTTTCAAGAAGTATATGAAAAAAGGTACAATGAAGTGAAGAGTAGTTTGATAAAGAAGTGTAGAAGTGAGCAGAGAAAACTCAGAGACAAAAGTCCCTCTGTTTTGTCCAGTCTGAAGGGGGCAGGGCTGCCAGTGTTTGTCTCAGAGTTGATAACAAGTCTGAAACCTCACAAAAACTAAAACTAAACTAACATTTTAATGTTTAAATCGTGTTTCACCTTTCCCAGAATGTCACCATGGCTTAATGTGGACTGTCTTAAAACACAAATCACATGAATGATCAAATCATCAAAAATATGTTTGTTGGTTGAACATTTAAACACACTTGATTATTACAGTAGAAATAATTAATACACATTTATTTTAGAAAAGCAGTTTAATACTTATTATAACAGGGAATATAGTTTAAACATTGGCTGTTAACATTCATCAATAAGTTAGAAAAAGTATTTTTCAAACGTGTCCAAATCTTATCAGGGATTACCACTGGGGAGCGCTGTGGATCCATAGAATACAGGGCATTTTCACATATTTAAATTATCTCAGTCAATTTTCATCATAGAGAAATGAAATTAAAATCAATTTTATCAACATCCTGATTAATTATATGTTAATGTACAGAAGATTAAGTTCTGGCTTAATAGTAATTCTAACTTTGCGAGAGTAAAAGACTCTTCCTGATAAAGGGAAGTCAGGTCATAAATCACCATGCTGTGTGTGTAAATGTTATAGCATCCAGGCGAGAATGAGAGGATTTTAAGGGGGGAGAAGTTCACTCTGGGTATGTGTGTGTGTGTGTGTGTGTGTGTGTGTGTGTGTGTGTGTGTTAAGCAAACAGAAGAGATGAGGGAATTGCAAAGGGGGAGAATGTGGAGTGGTCAAAATGATAGCAGTTTTTAGTCTAATTTACTATCCAAAAGACATTCAATTATAACATTCAATTTTCAAAAGAAGGTTCTTCAGTCTCTGGAGTTTTGCATCTGTGGATTCAATTGTGATCAATTGAACATAACTTTACATTAAATTAAAAGTGTGGGTGTGTTTGTGGGACAGTTGTAAATCCAGTTAACTTAAACGGCCTCTCTATATGTGTGCGATAGAGGAAATAGTGTCTGTGAAGTTTCCAAAGTGATGTCTTTATTCTTAAGAAAGTAAAGCTATTTTGTCCAGATAGAGGTAATCGGAGACTGTGTATGAAGCCTCCTGGTACAAGGAGTCACAAGTTCAATTAAGCTATAAAAAGTTGTTTACCTTGCGGAGAGGCAGAAAAGCCTCAGTTCATAGTGTGTTCCTACATCACAATGCTAATCATAACCCCCTAACCCTAACCCTGACCCCCCTAACCCTAACCCTTTTACCAACTACTCAGGGAGCTATGAGGTGACATGCGTCGGCCAGTGCATTTGCCTTTGATTCTCTACTCCAAACCGGGCCTTCCTTGGGGAGGGCATCGGGGAGAGTCATCGAGATATAGTTTCCTACCCCTAACCCGCCAGTGCCATCGGACAACCAAGCTCCCTTGCAGTTAAAATGGTGGACTCAATCGATGTGGTGAGATGTAATTTCATTTCCCACACACACACCCCAATATTCTCATTCTCTCTCTCTCTCATCCTTTCTCATTCTCTCTCTCTCTCTCTCCCTCATTCTTTCTCATTCTGTCTCTCTCACCCTCTCTCTCTCCTCCCGCTTTTCTGTGGTGAGATGCAGTCCCATTTCCCACACTCTAACTCTGCCTCTCCCTCTCTATCTCTTTTACTGTTTTTCTCTCTCTTTCTATACGATTTGGGGAGACTTGAGGAGAGAGTAGAGCAAAAGTAAATCTAAAAACCACAAAACTTAGCTGTACATCCACTAAACACCTCTCCACTCCTCCTCCCCGACGTGGAGGGATGAGGAGAGAGTGGAGATAGGGGACCCGCCGAGATAGGCGAAGACATGGTCGAGATGCGGTTGCATTTCCCACGTTTGTTCCCACTTAGACCTCAATAATCATAATCTCAATACCAGTTTTCTTAACTTATCCAGTTTCTCAACTTATTTCTCCAAATTAAAGGAACATGCAACGAGAGACTTGCAACTAGGGATTTGAAACTGTAACTACTTGTCACAGTCCTTAGGAAATGTACGCACAGCAAAATCTGCGTTAATACGACACTCCTAGTCAGAGTTATTCGCAAAAAACAAACAGGAAGTGACGGTTTCGACCACTTCCGCTCATCCTAGAAAAAAATGGAAGATACCACCGCAAAGCCCATCCCAAAATTAGTGGGGACCGATTTTATTTCCAAACAGCTGCGACTCTCCTATCTGGAGTTATTAACAAAAAACTGTTAAAACCAGGAAAGATTTCCAAACAGCTACGACTCTATCTGGAGCTATTAACAACAGAAAAACTGTTAAAACCAGGAAATAGAGGTTCTTTGGTCGATTTTCCTAAAACAATGGGCATAATAATCTCATCATCCATGACGTTGCACTAAATTGTGTACACCATGAGAGAAACTTCTAAAGCCAGAAGAGACATCCACAGGTGCACGACCCCATGTTGACCTTTACTGAGGGCAAAGCTCATGTTAAATGAGTGGCTCTCTGCATGTCCTTGTGTCTGTGACACAGGACAATGCCTGTTTAAGGTATAATAAGTGCGATTTGGCATCACATGGGGCCGTGCGGTGTATGGGGCACATGTGTTAGGCTCTCAGATTTTACAGCGCAGGAGAAGAACCTGAAGCTGCAACCTTGCTGGGGCAGACCAGAGTAACCTCACGGTGTCAACAACTGGCCTGTCTCACTGAGTTAAAGGTAATAAGGTAAGCAGGCATCTGCCTAATCATTACACCAACACACTATATATGATGTGTTATATGGACCTATCTGTGTCTGCAATAAAGCTGATTATTATGTAATAAAGTTCCACCGACAAAAAATTCTCCTTTAAAATACTTTATAATATTTAGGAATATTTACTCTCAAAATGTACCTAAAATATCTCAACTTTCTAAAAGTGTAACACACTAACCTAGGAGATTTTTCTCCAAAATAAATCTTAAAATCTAATTGGGCATGGGACACACCCCGGGGAATTGATCACCCCCGGCGGGGCCTTCCTTGAGTGAGAGTGTCTAGTGATAAATGGCCGAAACACTCGATGATCTCAGGGTCCACTACTGATGATGTGTCCTGAAATTTGAAACTCAAATACTCAAATCCTAAGTCTAATTAATGTTATTCTACTTCTAAACCGAACCAATGTCATTCTAAATTCTAACCTCAACCAATTTTATCCTCATGCCTAACCTCAACCCACTATATCTTAATGCCTTAACCTAACCAATCTGGCTCTAACCTTAACCAACCCTCCTTTTCTAATACCTTACCCTGACTAGTTTGATTCTAACCCTAACCAATCCTCCTTTTTTATGCCTAAACCTAACCAATTTTACTCTAAGCCTGACCAAAACTTTACAATTAAAATCTGCTAACTTTGGGAATTAACTCCAGTCTGGTCTCTCATCCTGACCATAACCTAGACATAACATTAATTTTATCCTAATTTCAACATAATCCAACCTAATTCTAACCTTTATCTAGCCTTAACATCCTAAAAAAACCCTGCACGTCTCCCTCTTAGTCTCATTCTCCCTCCCTCTCTCGCTCTCTCAATTTATTTTACCAACTACTCGGGGAGCTATGAGGTGACATGCGTCGGCCAGTGCATTTGCCTTTGATTCTCTACTCCAAACCGGGCCTTCCTTGGGGAGGGCATCGGGGAGAGTCATCGAGATATAGTTTCCTAACCCTAACCCTAACCCTAACCCCCAATGGTATTCTGGCCACTCAGAAACCAGCTGGTTACACTATTTGTTTGTTCTTGAATGATGAATGTTTGAATAAAAGAAAATAAAACCCCATGTGCCCGTGCACAGGGAGAAAGTCAGTTGACTTCTCCCCTCTTCCTTTGAAACATCTCTTTTTTTCTAACCTAACCCCACCCTACCCTAACCCTAACCCCCCCTAACCCTAACCCCAGTTCCTTTCCCAAAACCTAACCCTAACCCTAATTATGCTCCGTTAGATCGGAGTGGCGCGCTGGTCTGCGTAATTTTCCTGGAGGTTGAATTCACGGAATGCGACTTTACCGACCCTTCGCTCTCGAACGTTACCCCTCTTTCGAGCAACGGCCTGGGGCAGGTGTCTGCGGCGGGTTAGGGTTAGGGGTTAGCCCCCCGTGGAGGTCGCTTTTCCGGAAGGCGAACCTGCCGACCATTCACCTAACCCTTTCCCCCTCTTTCAGGATGGAAGTGTACGATGTAGGAAAACCTGGAAGGAGACACTGGGTCTCCGAGATTTACCAAATAACACTCAGACACGGGTTTTCTTTGAACTCGAACTTTAGTTTAGTTTATTATATGACTTTGTAAAAGTGAAGCACAAACATCATGATCATGTACAGCGTTCCGACCACGCACAAGGTCACAATGATGCCGAGAACCCACCCGTCATCTTCGACCCGGCAACAGCACCTGGAGGGAAGAGAAAAAGCAAACAAAATCATCAGTTTAAAAATGCGTAGCTTTCCGGGAACTGCACGTCCGCTTTAAGGATTTCATGTAGCGACCCTGGATGTATCCGAACCAGTCTGTCGTATCGTAGCGCCTCAGTCTTTGAGGTGAAATTACACTTGCCTGGTTTCCGTGGGCATTCCGCGCTGCACTGGGTTTTCCCTGGCCATCGGCGGTCGCACTGCGGAAAGAAGGCCAACTTATAGCCTCTGTGTCACCTGATACACGTATAAACACAGACAAGCACACGGTAACAATTCCGAATATCTGACCTGGTGGCCCGTGATTTGGCATTCTGGGAACTCGATTCCTCCTTCCTTCCTTCCTTCCTTCCTTCCTTCCTTCCGTCCTTCGCCTCCGTCTCTGTCTCTGTCTCCGTCTCCGTCTCGCCACCATGAAAGTCCTGCGTGAAAGACGCAAATGTAGCCCGCGGCGCTCCTTTTGTACTCGCGCACGGCTGCCGGAAGTGACACGTGGACCAATCGGCGGGCGCCAAACAAAAAAAGATCAATACGAGGCGCTCAATTTTTCCCATGTCATCTTCGTGGAATTCCACAATTTCTACACCGTCAAACCGTCTGACATCCCATTGGCTAACCGTCACGACCGTCTAACATCCCATTGGCTAACGTCACGACGTGGGAGCGGCCACTCCACGCGGGCATATAAAGAGGGGAAACGGGGAGGCCTGCCATTGTCACCATGGACCCGCTTGCCATGCTACGTTTCACCACGGCGCTGCTGCTGACCGCTCGCGGAATCCAAATTAATGACACCGCCTCCCCCAAGATCACGGAGAAGGCTGTGGGAGAGAATGTGGAATTGGACTGCCATTTCACCACTGCCCCGGAGGACACGGGGCCCTTGGAGGTCGAATGGAGCGTGAAGTCCGTACGCCACCGGATGGAAGACGCCGAGGTGCTGGTGTATTCTGACGGGATGGTCTACGACGACTACGACGCGCCTTTGAAGGGCAGAGTCAGCTTCCGCGCGGAGGACCCGGGGCAAGGAGACGCCACCATCCACCTTTCGCTGCTGACTCCCTCAGACTCTGGCATCTACAAGTGCCAGGTCAAGAAAGCTCCGGGCATCCAAAACGTCAAGAAAGTCCTGAGAGTGCTCAAGGCGCCGTCGAAGCCCCGGTGTTATTACACCGAGGGGGGCGGAGAGGTCGGAAATCCGAAAGTGCTACACTGTGGATCTGGGGAAGGTGCGGCGCCTATCACGTACTTCTGGAGGAGAGAACCGATCTCCAAACGGCTACCGGCCTCTGCGATGACGGATCACACGGCGGGCACGCTCACCATCCCGGACGCTGGCCAGAGCGACGGAGGGACTTACGTATGCACTGCCAAGAATCGTGTCGGCGTGGAGGACTGCTTCCTGGAACTGTACATCACCCGACCTCCACCGGTGGGACCGATTGTAGGAGCTGTGGCAGCCACCCTGACTGCCGTAGGGCTCATCGCCTACTTCGTCAAACGCCAGCTACGAGGGTGGTAGATACCAGTCCCCCGAGACGCAGGGTTAGGTTTGAAGCCGTGACGTCGCAAAACCCTGGCCCGACGCCCCCTCCTGATGATAACGCTGCACCCGAATAAAGTACAGCCTGTATCGTGTGTTCATGTGTTCGTGTGTTTTGGGGTGAAAAATAAAAAATTCCAAGTTGGAAATAAAAACGGCATGTGTCTGACTTACTTACCGCTTGGAGGTAGAAATTCCTGGAAATTAACTTACCCACCGCTCAAGGCACTATATAAGTACAGTCCATTTACCACGATACCATATACATATAATTCACTATGATTTACTAACCTTAATTGTGTTTTTTTTTTCGTGGAATTCCAAAAAGACAGCTTGCTGTCCACTGATTGGCTCCTTCCCAATTAAGTCCCGGTCAGTCTCATCCCCCCTATAAATGGGTGTAAGTTTCACTTTCCCTTCCATTCCACACATTGTCGTCATGAAGGCAAGACCTCCTTTACTACATATATAGCATAACTTTCCTGGATGTCGACACATTACCTTCCAGGATGTCGACATCCAGGCTTCTGACAATCCACCTTTCCCTGCAATTTGGTGTTATTTTTGGCTAGTTTTATGTCACTTACCTGTACGTAGACGTATCCTTCCTGGAAATAGACGGACCTGCAAATTAGTGCAGGAATTGTGCAAATAGATAGATTTCAAAACATTTCACGTAACTTTCCGCGATGTCGACCCAGGCTTCTGACAATCCATCTTTCCCTGCAATTTGGTGTTATTTTTGGCTAGTTTTATGTCACTTACCTGTACGTAGACGTATCCTTCCTGGAAATAGACAGACCTGCAAATTAGTGCAGGAATTGTGCAAATAGATAGAGATTTCAAACATTTCTCACTGTCATGTTTTTCCTCAACCCCTAGAACAAGCATCGTTGCCCAGAGTGTGGGGAAAGCTATGCGTCCCTCTCACGCCACATGAGGGACGTACACAACCTGAAAGATGACAGGGCGAGGCGTCTCCTCATTTCACGTAAGTCCCTCCGCTAAGGGGGGAAATTAAGGTGCCCAATAAAGAGCTGCACGACCGGCAAAGAGTACGTCCGACTGGATAAGCACCTTATGACCACCCATGGGAAAAAGACGGTATTATACTTTACACAACACTTTAGTGAAAAACAAACTGCGTCCTTACTTTCACGTTCATTCATTCATTAATTTATCATTCCACAGGGACAGCGGCTGACTATGTTGATGGCCAAGGCCAAGAAAGCGGCCATAAGGGAGAACCTAAGGAGCCTGACCGGGACCCCGCCGCCGACGGCACCGCCACCGGCACCGCCGGCTCCGCTGATGGCACCACCACCACCACCGACTCCACCACCACCATCGCCGACTCCACCACCACCAGCAGCAGCAGCAGCACCAGCAGCAGGCCTAACCCGCCTGCTTACTGGTTTGCAGTCCGTGAGGGAGAGGCTGCATGAACTGTTGGGGGAGGTGGATTTTCTGCAGGGTTTGGCACGGGGGCTGGGTGATCCACCTCCTCCTGCCCCAACACCCAGCGGCCCCTGCACACCTTCTGCTGCCACACCCTCGCAGCTCCCCATGGCTGGTCCGTCCTCCACTCCATCCTCCGCTCCTGCAACCTGCAGGCAGCTGCCCTCCACCTGTCCCCGCTCTCCTCCTGCTGCCTCCTCTGGGAGCCCCGTGGCCGGTCCGTCCTCCGCTCCTGCGTCCAGCAGCAGGGGTCCCGTGGCCCCTGTGAGATGGACCCACACGCCCAACTTGGGTGGGTATCAGTGGTGTTTACAAGGAGCTCTTGTATTAAGATGGTAATGTTGTGTTATTTTGGCTAGTTTTATGTCACTTACCTGAACCTAGACGTATTCTGCCCGGAAATAGACACACCTGTAAATTAGTGCAAATAGATATAGATTTCAAACATTTCACGCAACTTTCCTGGATGTCGACACGTTACCTTCCAGGATGTCGACCCAGGCTTCCGACAGTCCATCTTTTCTGCAATTTATCTTACTATTTATTTGCTTTTAGACAACCTGTTGGACTGCTTCGAGGCGCACCTCTTAGGTCCCAACCAGTCAGCGAAAGCGCTTAGAGGCATCAGGCAGAGAAGGTCCTATGTCCAAAAGTTCCTCCTCCATATGTCAGGGGGGCCAACGACATAAATCGGACTCTTCTTTTTTTAAACGACCCGGTAAAACTGAATGGGTACGTAGCTCTGCTTCATCCTCTCCAAATCCGAGTCGTAACCCTCATCCACCATATTTACGGCGCTCCTCAATTCCATTGTCTCGTCATCAGATACCTCAATGACCTGGGTTCCAAATTGAAGCCCACGAGCCAGAAGCATGTCATCGCCGACATCGTTGCCTTCCTCAAGTTTGTGAGGCTAGGTATTTTACCAAAAGTACGGTTGACCTCGAGAGCCATCACGTACATTTTGGACAAGTTGGGTGTGTGGAGGAAGGGGTTAGGGGCCAAAATCGTCATGCAAAGGTTGGACTATAAACGACAAAAGAGAGGTGCGTTTCGAAGCAAAGGTGGTTAGAATGAGTGATTCTCTCACACTCTGGTGTGGTCGTGTAAACTGCATCCTGTTTCCTTTCTACAGATACGCTGGTTAAGGGCAGCCAGCTCCTGTCTTTCTACAAGCTGGCAAAGGACCAACTAAAGGATGCCATCCGTTACCTGAGGAGGGACCCGGGCAACACGGGCTTCCTGGCCCGTGTTGTCGGGCTGTTGGTGGGGGCCATGGCCACTACCACGGGCCACAGGAAGTGTGTCTTCCTGGGCATGACGGCGGACGACGTGTCCAATGCCCAGAGATATAAGAACACCTTTGGAATCAGGGTGAGTTCTTTAGTTATTAATGATGGGGGTTTGATGGGGTAGAATACCTGGAATCCAAACTCGCTTTTCCGGAACATGAACTTACCCACCGTTCACGCCTAGACCTTGTCCCCTCAGTCGGGCAGCTGTCCTGCGGCATGTGTCTGAGTAACTTACCGCCTGGAGGTCCAATTCCTGGAAGTGAACTTACCCACCGCTCACTCTTAAACTTTTCCCCCTCAGTCGGGCAGCCATCCTCGGGCATGTGCCTGAGTAACTTACCACCTGGAGGTGTTAATTAGGTAGAATTCCAGGAATCTGAAGTCCCTTTTCCAGAACATGAACTGTGTGTGACATTTCTTCTACTTCTTACTTTCCCAGGTAGCTGACCACAAGACTGTACAGACCTTTGGCCCGGCCATGGTGCCTGTGTCCACCGTCCTCATGGGACACCTGACAGACTTTGCCAAGCTGAGGCGGCTCCTGCCCGGCTCAAGCAAGCAGCCAACAACGTTCTTCTTCAACCGCTCAGGCAAGGAAATGGACCGGATGGGTCAACATTTCACCCAGGCGTGGAAGGACTTGGGTCTGCCGCGGGCCCCGACATTACGGGATGTGAGAACGGCAATAGCCACATGGGTGCGTCACTACTATCAATAGTGCCTATTCCGTAATAGCGACATGAGCATACATGTCCCACGATATACATGCCTTTTGCCATTGGTGAAAATGTTCTCCTACACTCCTACAGGCTGATTGCGCACTCACACCGGAGGAAAGCAGGAGAATAAACCGCAGCATGTGCCATGACACCAAGACGGCAAATGCCCTATATGTGGTTGGTCCGGAGATGACTCCCCGACAGGGACGGGCGGCCAGGCTAAACATCCTCAAGTCCCTGATGAAGTCCGTCTACCTGCCAGCCAGGAGAAGACAAGGTGAGTCATCTTTAAGGATTTTTGTGTAACTATCCTGGATGTAGACCTTGCCTTCTGAATTAACAAACTAAACGTACCTACCTCTTTTCTTTCAAAATCATCAGAGATGGCGGCCCAGGAGGACCAGGTGGTTGAGTCTGCAGCATCTGCAGAGGTTACCGTGGAGGGCCAGGTGGAGAGCCACCCTAACCTAACAGACAAGGACTCCGTGGTGAAGGAGGAGGGTGGCAAGGAAAGCCCTAAGGACAACAAAAACTTGGGGGTGAAAGAGCAGGGGGACCAGCAGCAGCAGCAGCAGCAGCAGGAGGAGCAGCAGCAGCAGGCGGTGGATCTGGTTAAAGGAACTCTTCTATTCCTCTCCTCAGATGAGGAGGAAGAGGAGGTAAAGGACCCGGGCCCCTCACAGAAGGTCGAAAACATGGAGGTGGGTGAGCAGAGAGGGTCGAGCATGTCAACATCAGACTCAGATTCATCACCCTGTGACTCTGGCTCTGATTCAGAGTCAGAGTCACAGGATGATGATGAGTCTGAGCCTGAGTCTGTCTGCTCCTTGGCAGGATCCGGGAAACCGTCCGGGTCAGATTCTGATTGAGTCAAGGCGAGGTGTCTGAGTCAAGATTGAGGATCTTTTTTTTTTCCGGTTTTACTACGACAATGTATAGAGAGTGTGTATATATATATATATATATATATATATAGAGAGAGAGAGAGAGAGAGAGAGAGAGAGAGATTGCTGTTGTGTTGGTTGTGTTATGTTACTGCTGTTTTTATGCAGGTTTGATAATAAAAGTCAGGCCGCTGTTCAAGGGAAGGTGAGGGGTTAAGAAACCATCCCCACTGCTGTGGGTCAGGTAGGTGCACAGGCCTGCCATTGGATGGCCAGACCCCCATCTCCATCTTCTTTGTTTAGGCTTTAAACAACTAAGGACGCTTTCACATTGAAAGGATTTACCGTAAAATAAAATAAAACTTGTTTTTGTCTTTTGTTTTTACTCTTTTTTTTTTTAGGTTTATTTCTGTTTTATGGTTTGGCTTTTCTAATTGTTTTTAATTCCCTCCCATTGTTTTGGTTAACCTTTGTTTGTTTGTTTGTTTGTGTCTTTTTTAGGTGGCCCTGGTGCGACATTTCACCCTACTTGGGCTTCTTCAGGCACTGGCCACGACACTCATCCCTGCCGGGGAGATGCTGCTCCTCCGGGCTCTACTGCCAAACTGAGCACTGCTTGTTATCTCACTCCCTTTTATACTCCCCCTCTAGGTGTCCACTGTTAGGCTTTTAGAAATTGTATACGCCCACTTTTTCCATGAATTGTTTTTTAACCTGTTTTTAGTGTATTATTTCCAATACACTTGCTTGTTTTTATCCAATTAACTTGTTTTTTAAGCTTTTTATATTTAATGTGTTTTTAATGTATCTTAACCCATGAATTGTAACAAAATATATTCTCCATCAATTTGTGTTTGTGTTTTTATTATATATATTTTAGTTATGAATTAACCCTACTCTCCTTCTTTCCTTTCCTTCTTCATTTCCTTTCCTCTTCTCCTATCCCTCCATCCTTTACCTTTAACCGGCCACTGTCTACTTGACATTTCTGCGTACCTCGTATATCTTACTTGCCTTTTCTTTTCCTTCTTTCGGCTATATACGGAAAATGAATTAAATGGATGTCCTACTTGGCACAATCCTAGGACCTCTAGGGTCGTTCTGCGGGTTAAGGTTAGGGTTTGGGGTTTAGGATTAGGGGGTGGGAACCAAATTGGGATTAAAAATAGGTTAGGAACTTGAAATTTTGGGGCCACACCGTCCCAAGAAGGGGGTGATGCAGCCTAAGCACACTCCATCCAGGCCCTCTTAAAGGACAAGCCCTGTCCACTCCGAAGAAGGAGAGAGAGAGAGAGAGAGAGAGAGAGAGAGAAAGAGAGAGACAGAGAGAGAGAGAGAGAGAGAGAGAGAGAGAGAGAGAAGAGAGAGAGAGAGAGAAGAGAGAGAGACAGGGAGAAAAGAGGAAAGAGAGGAGAAAAAGAGAGAGAGGAGAGGAGAAGAGAGCTGTAGGGGTAAAATTTGGTTAGGGTGGGGGTCAAATTCATATGGGGTTATATTTTAGGGTCGAATGTGTTTATAATTAGGCGTTTAGGGTTAGGTACAAGAGAAAGTGATGTTCAGTTTAGGTTAGGGTTAGGGTTAGGAAATTGGGCCTGAGCCCCTCCCCTACCAGGGAAGAAAGGTGCACGGTCCATCCGACCCGCGTATCGTCCGTCCCCCCGACCCCAGTTCGTCTGACGGGTGCGCTGGCGACGCCTGCCACGCACCTCCGTCCATTGATCCATGTTTGTTTGTTTTTGTGTTGTTTTTTGTATTTTTGTGTTAATCTGTTTTTGTGTTAATCTATTTTTATGTTAATCTATTAAAATTAAAAACCAAACAACTAAGGACACTTTCCCAAAAGTGAGGGAAAGGCAAAAGAATCCAAAAACCAAAAAACCACAAACTAAAATCTTCACAAGGACACGGACTTGTCCTTTAATCGCAAAAGAAATTACAATGTTTGTACTATTTTTAAGTTTTTTTGTTATTTTTGTTATTTTTTTGTGTGTTTTTGGTGGTTTTGTTGTTTTTTTGGTCTTTGTGCTTTTGTACTTTTTTTGTATTTTTTATTTTTTTCAAAAGGCAAAAAAGAAAAATCACTTTCCCAAAAGAGGAAAGGCCGTAGGACCAAAGATCCTCAATAGATTTTTGAAAAAAAACAAAAAAAACTTATGTTGTTGTGCTTTATTGTAAATAAATGAATAAAGATGTTTGCCAAAGGGCAACGTTTCGACCCTTTATGGGTCTTTCTCAAGCCAGGCACACGTAAAAGAAAAAAACAGCTGTATGGCTCAATCATCAAGCAGAGAAGTGCTGTGTGAGAGCTGGTGTAGGACTGAGGAGAGAAGGTAGGCTGGAGCTTTTATACTCCGTCCCCATCCAGCAGAGGCCCTCCCCTTCCGTATCCGGAAGCACACAGGATCTCAGGTTTTTAAAGGTTTTTTAAGGTTTTTAATACATTCCAATGAATTACAAGAGTTTTTTAATACATTTTTAATGATGCACAGAGTGTAAAATAGTATGAATTCGTCCTTTGTAATAGTTTGATGATTTGTAATGGTAATGAAATTTGTATTTTTTAATTTTGTACTTCCCTGTTTCCTTGAATTTGATATCATGATATCATCTTTTTAATGTTTTTTAGGGTTTTTAATACTGTCCAATGAATGTAAAAGAGTTTTTAACATGTTTTTAATGTATTTGTACAGAGTATAAAATAGTATGAATTCCTCCTTTTATTCAATAGTTTTATGAATTGTAATTGTAATCAAATGTGTATTTTTTAACTTTGTATTCCCTGTGTCCATGAATTTGTTGTCATATGTTTTTAATTTTTTAATGAAATAGTTGATGTAATTAATTCATGAATTATAAAATTGATTAGGGTTAGTGAATTAGATTTGGGTTAGAATGAATAAATAAGGGGTCATGATCAGAATGAATTCATGAATTGCAAATAGGTTAGGGTTATGATTAATATTAATTTGATTTAAGGTTAGGAGTTACACCAGGCACAGCTTAAATTTAATTCAGGACCAAGGTTAGGGTTATGGCAGGGTTAGGGTTAGGGTTAGGTACGAGGGTATAGCTGGAGTCCACTGTGTGGTCAGGTTAGGGTTAGGAAATTGGGCCTGAGCCCCTCCCCTACCAGGGAAGAAAGGTGCACGGTCCATCCGACCCGCGTACCGTCCGTCCCCCCGACCCCAGTTCGTCTGACGGGTGCGCTGGCGACGCCTGCCACGCACCTCCGTCCATTGATCCATTTTTGTGTTAATCTATTTTTGTGTTGTTGTTTTATTTATTTTTGTGTTAATCTATTTTTGTGTTAATCTATTAAAAAAGAAAATAAAAGATGGTAAAAACCAAACAACTAAGGACACTTTCACAAAAGTGAGGGAAAGGCAGAAGCAAGAAACTCAAAAAACCACAAACTAAAATCTTCAAAAGGGCACGGACTGGTCCTTTAATGTGAAAAGAAATTACAATGTTTGTACTATTTTTAAGTTTTTTTGTTATTTTTGTAATGTTTTTGTGTGTTTTTTGGTTTTATAGTTTTTTTGGTCTTTGTGCTTTTGTACTTTTTTTGTATTTTTGTATTTTTTTCAAAAGGCAAAAAACAAAAAACACTTTCCCAAAAGAGGAAAGGACAGAGAAACTAAAAATCCTTTTATTTTGAAAGAAAAACAAAGAGACTCCTGTTGTAAATTTTATTTTTTATGTTTAATAAACAAATAATGTGTGCCAAAGGGCAACGTTTCGACCCTTTATGGGTCTTTCTCAAGCCAGGCACACGAAAAGAAAAAAACAGCTGTCTGTGTCACTGTAGCAGCAGATGCTTGCTGTGTGAGAGCTGATCTTGGACTGAGGAGAGGAGGTAGGCTGGAGCTTATATACCCCGTCCCTATCCAGCAGAGACCCTCCCCTTCCGTATCCGGAAGCACCCAGGATATCAGCTTTTTAAAGTTTTTGTAAGGTTTTTAATACAATCAAAATGAATTACAAGAGTTTTTTAGGTTTTTAATACAATCAAATGAATTACAAAATAGTTAAATGAATTGTAAAGGTAATGAAATGTGTATTTATTAACTTTATCTGCCCTGTTGCCATGAATTTGTTGTGAAATGTTTTTAAAGTTTGAGATCTATCCAGCTGAGGCCCTCCCCTTCCGAATCCGGAATCACCCATGATATCACCTTTTTTAATGTTTTTTAAGGTTTTTAATACTGTCCAATGAATTGAAAGAGTTTTTAACATGTTTTTAATTTCTGTACAGAGTATAAAATAGTATGAATTCCTCCTTTTTAATAGTTTTATGAATTGTAATTGTAACCAAATGTGTATTTTTTAATCCTAGTATTCCCTGTGTCCATAGGGTTAGGGTTAGGGTTAGGATAGGGGACCTGAACCCGTGTCCTATAGGGCACAGGACGTGCACGGTCCTTCCCCCCTGACACCTCTCTCACACGGTCCCAGCCGGGCTCGCGGAATCTCTGGCGTCTGCGGCCATACCGCACTTCCTCCCATCCATCCTCCATGTTATTGTGTCGTCACGGTGTATTTAAATAATTATAGTTTGTTATATTTATATTTATATGTTCTAGGGTAGATATGTATTGAAATAAAAATATTTATGTTTTTAATAATGTTTGCAAAGAAATAAATGAGATGAAAAAATAAATGAAATGAAAAAATACACCGTATGAATTATCTTTTTATTGTTTTTTTTAGGGTTTTTAATATTTTTTTATTGTTTTTTTATTTATTTTTTTAAATTGAATGAATTAAACAATGAATCTGTGTGCCGTCGCGACGTTTCGACCTCTGGTGGAGGTCTTCTTCAGGCTCGGCACACACACTCTCTCTGAAAACAAGCTGGATCTCAAGCTGCTGGATACTGTCTCCCTCAATGGTCTGTGAAAGAATGAGCTGGCTCCTCCTGCTGCCTCCTATTTATGCCCTCCCCCGGATTCCTCCTTCCGTTCCGTAGGCTCCTGTTTCTCCTCCCCTGTCTGTTCTCATGCCGTATACAGGTAAATACATGAAATTATGATGAATTGTTTGTATGAAATTGATGTTTGTATTTATGAAATTAATGTTTTTAATAAAGAATTGAATTAATGCATTGTCGTCTGTAGTTTATAGTAAATTTGAAAGGTAAGTATGAAATGTCATGTTCATAATCTTTTTAAGGCCAATGTGTTTTAAATTGTACAGGTAAGTCCATGAGTTTATGATGAATTGTTGTGTAGAATTGATATGAAATTGATGTGTATATTTATGAAATTCATGTTTTTTTAATAAAGAATTGAATTAATGTATCGTCTTCCGAATTTTGTAATAAATTTAAAGGGTAAGTATGAAATCTCATGTTTTTAATGTTTTTTAAGGCCCATGTGTTTTTAGCTCTAGGACAATACATATGAAATTGCTTTTTAATGTGTACAGGTAAGTCCATGAATTTATGATGAATTGTTTTGTAGGGTTGATATGAAATTGATGTTTGTAATTATGAAATGAATGTTTTTCTAATAAAAATTGAATTCAATCATCGTCTTGTGTAGTTTTTAATAAATTAGAAGGGTAAGTATGAAATGTCATATTAATAATGTTTTTAAGGCAAATGTGTTTTTTCATGAATTAGAAGGGTAAGTATGAGATCTCATGTTTTTAATGTTTTTAAGGCCAATGTGTTTTTAAATTTACAGGTAAGTCCATGAATTTATGATGAATTGTTGTGTAGAATTGATATGAAATTGATGTGTGTAATTATGAAATTCATGTTTTTAATAAAGATTTGAATTAATGCATCGTCTTCCGTAGTTTGTAATAAATTTAAAGGGTAAGTATGAAATGTCATGTTTTTAATCTTTTTACGGTCAATGTGTTTTTAGTTGTAGGACAATACATATGAAATTGCTTTTTAATTTTACAGGTAAGTACATGAATTTATGATGAATTGTTGTGTAGAATTAATATGAAATTGATGTTTGTAAGTATGAAATGAATGTTTTTCTAATAAATAATTGAATGAAATCATCGTCTTGTGTCGTTTTTAATAAATTTGAAGGGTAAGTATGAAATCTCATATTTATAATGTTTTTAAGGCCAATGTGTTTTTAGTTCTAGGACAATCCATATGAAATGGCTTTTTAATAATTCCTTCCAATGCATATAGTAATTGATTACAGGGTTTAGGAGCATCATTAGGGAAAAGAAGGGGTCAAAGGTCAAAAGTAGGATTAGGGTTGGATATGTAAGGCCAAATTTGTGTCAAGATTCAAATGTATAGTATAGTTAGGGGTAGGGTTTAAACATAGAATGAGGTTAGGATTAGGATTTATGGTCAGATTAGGGTTAGAATTTGTCGTCCGAATTATGGTTAGGGTTAGAATGTACAGTAGAATTATGGTTAAGGTTAGGGTTAAGTGTCAGGTCAGGGTCAGGGTCAGGGTCAGGGTTAGGGTTAGGTACAAGGGGTTTAGCCTGTCCCCGAGGGGTTACAGGAGGTGCACGGTCCTTACTGCCGTCGTACTCGCCCTCCCTGGTCCGGTAGGGTTGGAAGGGGCGTCGGCTTTTCCGCCGTAGCTCACCACCTTCCACCCGTCATCCCGTCTCCCCATGATCGTGGGTAAGTACTTTTTAAATTTTTAAATTCTTTTAAATACAAAATGAAAGGAAACTTACCTCTGAATTAAATGTTTTTTGTCTTTTTAATATTTTTAAATGTTTTTTAATTTTTTATAAACTAAAATTATTTTTAATGTTTTCCCCAGGTTTTAAAACAAAAAGCGTGTGCCTAGTGGCGACGTTTCGACCGCTCAGGGTCTTCTTCAGGCCTGGGCACACGAAAAAATAAAAATTGCTGCTGTCTTGGCTTGCTCTCAGGAGATGTTTACCCTCTGCTGGTCAATGTGAAAGTGAGCTCTCTCTCCTGAGCTTCTCCTTTTATGTGCTCGGTTGGACACACCCCCTACGGCTTCTGCACATTTGTGTTAGATGATGTCTTTAGGGTTTTAAACTTACAAGTAAGTAATGTTAATGTTTTTAAATGAAATAAAGGGTAAGTATTAATTGTTTTAATTGTTTTAACAGGTAAATAAGGTAAGGTAAGTATTATTTATTTTTAAGGTAAGTATTGTATTATTTTAATTGTTTTTACAGGTTTTACAGGTAAGTATTAATGGTTTTTACAGGTAAGTATTAAGGTAAGTATGTAATGAAGGGTAAGTATTAATTGTTTAATTGTTTTTACAGGTAAATAAGGTAAGGTAAGTATTATTTGTTTTTATTGTATTATTTTAATTGTTTTTACAGGTTTTACAGGTAAGTATTTTTAATAGTTGTCATAAATGAATTGTTTTTAAATAGTCTAAATCAATAATGAATTATAAATGTATTTGTTCAATGAATTGCCAATTAATTTGATTATGTTTTCCTTCTTACAGGTTCCGGGTGAGTAGTTTAAAGGTAAGTATTGATGGTTTTTACAGGTAAGTATTAAGGTAAGTATATATTAAATGTTTTAATTATTTCCACAGGTGATTAAGGTAAGTATTTGTAATTGTGTCCATAATGAATTATTAAATTATTTATCCAATGAATTACCAAATTAGGGTTAGGTTTGGGGTCCAGAGTAATGGTTAGGGTTAGGAATCAGGGCCAGATTAGTGGTTAGAATTATATTAAGACTAAGGGTTAAGTTTAGGGCCAAATGTAATGGTTAGGGTTAGACAATAAATCCCCATAGTGGTTAGGGTTAGAGTTCAGGGCCAGATTAGTGGTTAAAATTATGTCACACTCTAGGGTTAGGTTTAGGGCCAGATGTAGTGGTTAGGGTTAGACGATAAATCCCAAATAGTGGTTAGGGTTAGAGTTCAGGGCCAGATTAGTGGTTAAAATTATGTCACACTCTAGGGTTAGGTTTAGGGCCAGATGTAGTGGTTAGGGTTAGAAGATAAATCCAAAATAGTGGTTAGGGTTAGAACTCATGGCCAGGTTAGTGGTTAAATACTATCAAAATCTTAGGGTTAAGTTTAGGGCCAAGTGTAATGGTTAGGGTTAGAAAATAAATCCCAGATAATGGTTAGGGTTAGAAGATAATCCCAGAAAAGGGTTAGGGTTAGGACTTTGGAACTCTAATGGAGTCTCTTTTTCCTCAAACGATATGAGACCTTGAAGCTTGGTGTTCTTGGAGTTGAGGTATTGTGACCCTGCGACTTGTCAATATAGTCTTTGTGTTGTGAGTCCAACTCCCTCTCCCATTCGGAGAAAGGAGGAGGAGTCACAGGTTTCCGCCATTCTTTGGCCATCCAACTGTCAATCAAACACAAGTCTTCTTGACTCATGTCCTGAATGGGACCACTCCCTACTTGGGAGTCCCCCTCTTTCTGTCTGCTCTGGGAAGACACTTCCTCTAGAGTCTCGGCAACTTCCCCAGTCACGGGACTTGTCTGGTCCGTCATTGTTGTCACGGATCGCTTCATCTTGATCTGTCGGGGAACGTCTGTCGTCTGTGGTGGTGATGGCTGTTGTTGTTGTTGGGTTGGAATCTGTTTTGATGTCTGTTCTTTGGTTTTGGGTCTCTTCTGTTGGGCTGGTGGGTCTTGTCGTGAGTTTGAGTCCAGGTCGGTTACCACTTCGGGTGTAATGAGGGCCTCTGCACGGTCTATGACCTCTTGGGTTATGTGTGGGAAATTCTTCCTTGCCCACCTAACTGCCACTTGAAATGCTTCTGTCCAGTCTGGTGTCATGATTCTGGAAATGTCTTCCAAAAGTCCTTCAAGACATTTCTCGTAATGTCCTTGTAGTATCAATAGTGTTGTGTAGCCCCAGTTCTTCGCGTTTCCTACAATAAGGTCTACGGTATCTGCTGTAGGGCATGCTGGTCTTATCAAGGAGGATAAAACCTCCACTGTTCTCGTTATCATTTTTGGTTCTTGCTTTTCAGCATTGACTGTCACGTTTTGCAAGTGATGAATAGTTTTAATCACGGAATGCATTGTCCGTACTAGGCGCCCAAACTCCGGGTCCGCCTTTTTAAATGGACTAGATTGGGGACCGGGAGGACAAGCCGGTACCGCAATAGGCACAGGCCGGTTAGGTACAAGGGGTTTAGCCTGTCCCCGAGGGGTTACAGGAGGTGCACGGTCCTTACTGCCGTCGTACTCGCCCTCCCTGGTCCGGTAGGGTTGGAAGGGGCGTCGGCTTTTCCCGCCGTAGCTCACCACCTTCCACCCGTCATCCCGTCTCCCCATGATCGTGGGTAAGTACTTTTTAAATTTTTAAATTCTTTTAAATACAAAATGAAAGGAAACTTACCTCTGAATTAAATGTTTTTTGTCTTTTTAATATTTTTAAATGTTTTTTAATTTTTTATAAACTAAAATTATTTTTAATGTTTTCCCCAGGTTTTAAAACAAAAAGCGTGTGCCTAGTGGCGACGTTTCGACCGCTCAGGGTCTTCTTCAGGCCTGGGCACACGAAAAAATAAAAATTGCTGCTGTCTTGGCTTGCTCTCAGGAGATGTTTACCCTCTGCTGGTCAATGTAAAAGTGAGCTCTCTCTCCTGAGCTTCTCCTTTTATGTGCTCGGTTGGACACACCCCCTACGGCTTCTGCACATTTGTGTTAGATGATGTCTTTAGGGTTTTAAACTTACAGGTAAGTAATGTTAATGTTTTTAAATGAAATAAAGGGTAAGTATTAATTGTTTTAATTGTTTTAACAGGTAAATAAGGTAAGGTAAGTATTATTTATTTTTAAGGTAAGTATTGTATTATTTTAATTGTTTTTACAGGTTTTACAGGTAAGTATTAATGGTTTTTACAGGTAAGTATTAAGGTAAGTATGTAATGAAGGGTAAGTATTAATTGTTTAATTGTTTTTACAGGTAAATAAGGTAAGGTAAGTATTATTTGTTTTTATTGTATTATTTTAATTGTTTTTACAGGTTTTACAGGTAAGTATTTTTAATAGTTGTCATAAATGAATTGTTTTTAAATAGTCTAAATCAATAATGAATTATAAATGTATTTGTTCAATGAATTGCCAATTAATTTGATTATGTTTTCCTTCTTACAGGTTCCGGGTGAGTAGTTTAAAGGTAAGTATTGATGGTTTTTACAGGTAAGTATTAAGGTAAGTATGTATTAAATGTTTTAATTATTTCCACAGGTGATTAAGGTAAGTATTTGTAATTGTGTCCATAATGAATTATTAAATTATTTATCCAATGAATTACCAAATTAGGGTTAGGTTTGGGGTCCAGAGTAATGGTTAGGGTTAGGAATCAGGGCCAGATTAGTGGTTAGAATTATATTAAGACTAAGGGTTAAGTTTAGGGCCAAATGTAATGGTTAGGGTTAGACAATAAATCCCCATAGTGGTTAGGGTTAGAGTTCAGGGCCAGATTAGTGGTTAAAATTATGTCACACTCTAGGGTTAGGTTTAGGGCCAGATGTAGTGGTTAGGGTTAGACGATAAATCCCAAATAGTGGTTAGGGTTAGAGTTCAGGGCCAGATTAGTGGTTAAAATTATGGGTTAGGGTTAGGGTTAGGGTTAGGGTTAGGGGTAGGAAACCATATCTCGATGACTCTCCCCGATGCCCTCCCCAAGGAGGGCCCGGTTTGGAGTAGAGAATCAAAGGCAAATGCACTGGCCGACGCCTGTCACATCATAGCTCCCCGGGTAGTTTGAACAAGAAAAACGATGTCAGTTCAAATTTGATTTAACCTTCTCCGAGATTATCTGTTGTTTCAGATCTTCTTAAGGTTGGTAAGAGTTAAGTTTTGGTCAGGCTTAGAGTAAAATTGGTTAGGTTTAGGCATGAGGATCAAATTGGTTAGGTTTAGGCATAAAAAGGAGGATTGGTTAGGGTTAGAATCAAACTAGTCAGGGTAAGGCATTAGAAAAGGAGGGTTGGTTAAGATTAGGGCCAGATTGGTTAGGTTAAGGCATTAAAATATAGTGGGTTGAGGTTAGGCATGAGGATAAAATTGGTTAGGTTTAGGCATGAGGATCAAATTGGTTAGGTTTAGGCATAAAAAGGAGGATTGGTTAGGGTTAGAATCAAACTAGTCAGGGTAAGGCATTAGAAAAGGAGGGTTGGTTAAGATTAGGGCCAGATTGGTTAGGTTAAGGCATTAAAATATAGTGGGTTGAGGTTAGGCATGAGGATAAAATTGGTTAGGTTTAGGCATGAGGACCAAATTGGTTAGGTTTAGGCATAAACAAGGAGGATGGCATGAGGATAAAATTGGTTGAGGTTAGAATTTAGAATGACATTGGTTCGGTTTAGAAGTAGAACAACATTAATTAGGCTTAGGATTTGAGTATTTGAGTTTCAAATTTCAGGACACATCGTCAGTAGTGGACCCTGAGATCATCGAGTGTTTCGGCCATTTATCACTAGACACTCTCACTCAAGGAAGGCCCCGCCGGGGGTGATCAAATCCCCGGGGTGTGTCCCCTGCCCAATTAGATTTTAAGGTTTATTTTGGAGAAAAATCTCCTAGATTAGTGTGTTACACTTTTAGAAAGTTGAGATATTTTAGGTACATTTTGAGAGTAAATATTCCTAAATAGTATAATAAAGTACTTTAAAGGAGAATTTTTTGTCGGTGAAACTTTATTACATAATAATCACCTTTATTACAGACACAGATAGGTCCATATAACACATCATATATAGTGTGTTGGTGTAATGATTAGGCAGATGCCTGCTTACCTTATTACCTTTAACTCAGTGAGACAGGCCAGTTGTTGACACCGTGAGGTTACCCTGGTCTGCCCCAGCAAAGTTGCAGCTTCAGGTTCTTCTCCTCAGCTATAAAATCTGAGAGTCTAACACATTACATGTGCCCCATACACCGCACGGCCCCATGTGATGCCAAATCGTACTTATTATACCTTAAACATGCATTGTCCTGGGTCACAGACACAAGGACATGCAGAGAGCCACTCATTTAACATGAGCTCTGCCCTCAGTAAAGGTTAACATGGGGCCGTGTGCCTGGGGGTGTCTTTTCTGGCTTTAGAAGTCTTGCTCATGGTGTACACAATTTAGTGTAACATTATGGATGATGAGATTATTATGCCCATTGTTTTAGGAAAATCGACTAATGAACCTCTATTTCCTGGTTTTAACAGTTTTTCTGTTGTTAATAGCTCCAAATAGGAGAGTCGTAGCTGTTTGGAAATCTGTTCTGGTTTTAACAGTTTTTTGTTAATAACTCCAGATAGGAGAGTCGCAGCTGTTTGGAAATAAAATCGGTCCCCACTAATTTTGGGATGGGCTTTCCGGCGGTATCTTCCATTTTTTTCTACGATGAGCGGAAGTGGTCGAAACCGTCACTTCCTGTTTGTTTTTGGCGAATAACTCTGGCTAGGAGTGTCGTATTAACGTAGATTTTGCTGTGCGTACATTTCCTAAGGACTGTGACAAGTTATTACAGTTTCAAGTCCCTAGCTGCAAGTCTCTCGTTGCATGTTCCTTTAACTTGGAGAAATAAGTTGAGAAACTGGATAAGTTAAGAAAACTGGTATTGAGATTATGATTATTGAGGTCTGAATGGGAATCAGACATGGGAAATGTGACTGCATCTCGACCATGCCCTCACCTATCTCGGCGATATCCCATATCTCCACTCCATCTCAGCCCCTGTTAAAGGGGGAGGAGGAGTGGAGCGGTGTCTAAGTGAGTCTTCCTGTTGGTTTTGAGGGTTTTTAGTAATTGAGAGAGTTCAAATTTTAACCTCAAGGGGAGCTTGGTTGTCCGATGGCTCTGGCGGGTTAGGGGTAGGAAACCATATCTCGATGACTCTCCCCGATGCCCTCCCCAAGGAGGGCCCGGTTTGGAGTAGAGAATCAAAGGCAAATGCACTGGCCGACGCCTGTCACATCATAGCTCCCCGGGTAGTTTGAACAAGAAAAACGATGTCAGTTCAAATTTGATTTAACCTTCTCCGAGATTATCTGTTGTTTCAGATCTTCTTAAGGTTGGTAAGAGTTAAGTTTTGGTCAGGCTTAGAGTAAAATTGGTTAGGTTTAGGCATGAGGATCAAATTGGTTAGGTTTAGGCATAAAAAGGAGGATTGGTTAGGGTTAGAATCAAACTAGTCAGGGTAAGGCATTAGAAAAGGAGGGTTGGTTAAGATTAGGGCCAGATTGGTTAGGTTAAGGCATTAAAATATAGTGGGTTGAGGTTAGGCATGAGGATAAAATTGGTTAGGTTTAGGCATGAGGATCAAATTGGTTAGGTTTAGGCATAAAAAGGAGGATTGGTTAGGGTTAGAATCAAACTAGTCAGGGTAAGGCATTAGAAAAGGAGGGTTGGTTAAGATTAGGGCCAGATTGGTTAGGTTAAGGCATTAAAATATAGTGGGTTGAGGTTAGGCATGAGGATAAAATTGGTTAGGTTTAGGCATGAGGACCAAATTGGTTAGGTTTAGGCATAAACAAGGAGGATGGCATGAGGATAAAATTGGTTGAGGTTAGAATTTAGAATGACATTGGTTCGGTTTAGAAGTAGAACAACATTAATTAGGCTTAGGATTTGAGTATTTGAGTTTCAAATTTCAGGACACATCGTCAGTAGTGGACCCTGAGATCATCGAGTGTTTCGGCCATTTATCACTAGACACTCTCACTCAAGGAAGGCCCCGCCGGGGGTGATCAAATCCCCGGGGTGTGTCCCCTGCCCAATTAGATTTTAAGGTTTATTTTGGAGAAAAATCTCCTAGATTAGTGTGTTACACTTTTAGAAAGTTGAGATATTTTAGGTACATTTTGAGAGTAAATATTCCTAAATAGTATAATAAAGTACTTTAAAGGAGAATTTTTTGTCGGTGAAACTTTATTACATAATAATCACCTTTATTACAGACACAGATAGGTCCATATAACACATCATATATAGTGTGTTGGTGTAATGATTAGGCAGATGCCTGCTTACCTTATTACCTTTAACTCAGTGAGACAGGCCAGTTGTTGACACCGTGAGGTTACCCTGGTCTGCCCCAGCAAAGTTGCAGCTTCAGGTTCTTCTCCTCAGCTATAAAATCTGAGAGTCTAACACATTACATGTGCCCCATACACCGCACGGCCCCATGTGATGCCAAATCGTACTTATTATACCTTAAACATGCATTGTCCTGGGTCACAGACACAAGGACATGCAGAGAGCCACTCATTTAACATGAGCTCTGCCCTCAGTAAAGGTTAACATGGGGCCGTGTGCCTGGGGGTGTCTTTTCTGGCTTTAGAAGTCTTGCTCATGGTGTACACAATTTAGTGTAACATTATGGATGATGAGATTATTATGCCCATTGTTTTAGGAAAATCGACTAATGAACCTCTATTTCCTGGTTTTAACAGTTTTTCTGTTGTTAATAGCTCCAAATAGGAGAGTCGTAGCTGTTTGGAAATCTGTTCTGGTTTTAACAGTTTTTTGTTAATAACTCCAGATAGGAGAGTCGCAGCTGTTTGGAAATAAAATCGGTCCCCACTAATTTTGGGATGGGCTTTCCGGCGGTATCTTCCATTTTTTTCTACGATGAGCGGAAGTGGTCGAAACCGTCACTTCCTGTTTGTTTTTGGCGAATAACTCTGGCTAGGAGTGTCGTATTAACGTAGATTTTGCTGTGCGTACATTTCCTAAGGACTGTGACAAGTTATTACAGTTTCAAGTCCCTAGCTGCAAGTCTCTCGTTGCATGTTCCTTTAACTTGGAGAAATAAGTTGAGAAACTGGATAAGTTAAGAAAACTGGTATTGAGATTATGATTATTGAGGTCTGAATGGGAATCAGACATGGGAAATGTGACTGCATCTCGACCATGCCCTCACCTATCTCGGCGATATCCCATATCTCCACTCCATCTCAGCCCCTGTTAAAGGGGGAGGAGGAGTGGAGCGGTGTCTAAGTGAGTCTTCCTGTTGGTTTTGAGGGTTTTTAGTAATTGAGAGAGTTCAAATTTTAACCTCAAGGGGAGCTTGGTTGTCCGATGGCTCTGGCGGGTTAGGGGTAGGAAACCATATCTCGATGACTCTCCCCGATGCCCTCCCCAAGGAGGGCCCGGTTTGGAGTAGAGAATCAAAGGCAAATGCACTGGCCGACGCCTGTCACATCATAGCTCCCCGGGTAGTTTGAACAAGAAAAACGATGTCAGTTCAAATTTGATTTAACCTTCTCCGAGATTATCTGTTGTTTCAGATCTTCTTAAGGTTGGTAAGAGTTAAGTTTTGGTCAGGCTTAGAGTAAAATTGGTTAGGTTTAGGCATGAGGATCAAATTGGTTAGGTTTAGGCATAAAAAGGAGGATTGGTTAGGGTTAGAATCAAACTAGTCAGGGTAAGGCATTAGAAAAGGAGGGTTGGTTAAGATTAGGGCCAGATTGGTTAGGTTAAGGCATTAAAATATAGTGGGTTGAGGTTAGGCATGAGGATAAAATTGGTTAGGTTTAGGCATGAGGATCAAATTGGTTAGGTTTAGGCATAAAAAGGAGGATTGGTTAGGGTTAGAATCAAACTAGTCAGGGTAAGGCATTAGAAAAGGAGGGTTGGTTAAGATTAGGGCCAGATTGGTTAGGTTAAGGCATTAAAATATAGTGGGTTGAGGTTAGGCATGAGGATAAAATTGGTTAGGTTTAGGCATGAGGACCAAATTGGTTAGGTTTAGGCATAAACAAGGAGGATGGCATGAGGATAAAATTGGTTGAGGTTAGAATTTAGAATGACATTGGTTCGGTTTAGAAGTAGAACAACATTAATTAGGCTTAGGATTTGAGTATTTGAGTTTCAAATTTCAGGACACATCGTCAGTAGTGGACCCTGAGATCATCGAGTGTTTCGGCCATTTATCACTAGACACTCTCACTCAAGGAAGGCCCCGCCGGGGGTGATCAAATCCCCGGGGTGTGTCCCCTGCCCAATTAGATTTTAAGGTTTATTTTGGAGAAAAATCTCCTAGATTAGTGTGTTACACTTTTAGAAAGTTGAGATATTTTAGGTACATTTTGAGAGTAAATATTCCTAAATAGTATAATAAAGTACTTTAAAGGAGAATTTTTTGTCGGTGAAACTTTATTACATAATAATCACCTTTATTACAGACACAGA
The DNA here is from genome assembly GCA_039737535.1 of Lagodon rhomboides. Classification (NCBI taxonomy): domain Eukaryota; kingdom Metazoa; phylum Chordata; class Actinopteri; order Spariformes; family Sparidae; genus Lagodon; species Lagodon rhomboides. The sequence continues at coordinate 8,762 of CM077788.1, read as the reverse complement.
TAGGTCCATATAACACATCATATATAGTGTGTTGGTGTAATGATTAGGCAGATGCCTGCTTACCTTATTACCTTTAACTCAGTGAGACAGGCCAGTTGTTGACACCGTGAGGTTACCCTGGTCTGCCCCAGCAAAGTTGCAGCTTCAGGTTCTTCTCCTCAGCTATAAAATCTGAGAGTCTAACACATTACATGTGCCCCATACACCGCACGGCCCCATGTGATGCCAAATCGTACTTATTATACCTTAAACATGCATTGTCCTGGGTCACAGACACAAGGACATGCAGAGAGCCACTCATTTAACATGAGCTCTGCCCTCAGTAAAGGTTAACATGGGGCCGTGTGCCTGGGGGTGTCTTTTCTGGCTTTAGAAGTCTTGCTCATGGTGTACACAATTTAGTGTAACATTATGGATGATGAGATTATTATGCCCATTGTTTTAGGAAAATCGACTAATGAACCTCTATTTCCTGGTTTTAACAGTTTTTCTGTTGTTAATAGCTCCAAATAGGAGAGTCGTAGCTGTTTGGAAATCTGTTCTGGTTTTAACAGTTTTTTGTTAATAACTCCAGATAGGAGAGTCGCAGCTGTTTGGAAATAAAATCGGTCCCCACTAATTTTGGGATGGGCTTTCCGGCGGTATCTTCCATTTTTTTCTACGATGAGCGGAAGTGGTCGAAACCGTCACTTCCTGTTTGTTTTTGGCGAATAACTCTGGCTAGGAGTGTCGTATTAACGTAGATTTTGCTGTGCGTACATTTCCTAAGGACTGTGACAAGTTATTACAGTTTCAAGTCCCTAGCTGCAAGTCTCTCGTTGCATGTTCCTTTAACTTGGAGAAATAAGTTGAGAAACTGGATAAGTTAAGAAAACTGGTATTGAGATTATGATTATTGAGGTCTGAATGGGAATCAGACATGGGAAATGTGACTGCATCTCGACCATGCCCTCACCTATCTCGGCGATATCCCATATCTCCACTCCATCTCAGCCCCTGTTAAAGGGGGAGGAGGAGTGGAGCGGTGTCTAAGTGAGTCTTCCTGTTGGTTTTGAGGGTTTTTAGTAATTGAGAGAGTTCAAATTTTAACCTCAAGGGGAGCTTGGTTGTCCGATGGCTCTGGCGGGTTAGGGGTAGGAAACCATATCTCGATGACTCTCCCCGATGCCCTCCCCAAGGAGGGCCCGGTTTGGAGTAGAGAATCAAAGGCAAATGCACTGGCCGACGCCTGTCACATCATAGCTCCCCGGGTAGTTTGAACAAGAAAAACGATGTCAGTTCAAATTTGATTTAACCTTCTCCGAGATTATCTGTTGTTTCAGATCTTCTTAAGGTTGGTAAGAGTTAAGTTTTGGTCAGGCTTAGAGTAAAATTGGTTAGGTTTAGGCATGAGGATCAAATTGGTTAGGTTTAGGCATAAAAAGGAGGATTGGTTAGGGTTAGAATCAAACTAGTCAGGGTAAGGCATTAGAAAAGGAGGGTTGGTTAAGATTAGGGCCAGATTGGTTAGGTTAAGGCATTAAAATATAGTGGGTTGAGGTTAGGCATGAGGATAAAATTGGTTAGGTTTAGGCATGAGGATCAAATTGGTTAGGTTTAGGCATAAAAAGGAGGATTGGTTAGGGTTAGAATCAAACTAGTCAGGGTAAGGCATTAGAAAAGGAGGGTTGGTTAAGATTAGGGCCAGATTGGTTAGGTTAAGGCATTAAAATATAGTGGGTTGAGGTTAGGCATGAGGATAAAATTGGTTAGGTTTAGGCATGAGGACCAAATTGGTTAGGTTTAGGCATAAACAAGGAGGATGGCATGAGGATAAAATTGGTTGAGGTTAGAATTTAGAATGACATTGGTTCGGTTTAGAAGTAGAACAACATTAATTAGGCTTAGGATTTGAGTATTTGAGTTTCAAATTTCAGGACACATCGTCAGTAGTGGACCCTGAGATCATCGAGTGTTTCGGCCATTTATCACTAGACACTCTCACTCAAGGAAGGCCCCGCCGGGGGTGATCAAATCCCCGGGGTGTGTCCCCTGCCCAATTAGATTTTAAGGTTTATTTTGGAGAAAAATCTCCTAGATTAGTGTGTTACACTTTTAGAAAGTTGAGATATTTTAGGTACATTTTGAGAGTAAATATTCCTAAATAGTATAATAAAGTACTTTAAAGGAGAATTTTTTGTCGGTGAAACTTTATTACATAATAATCACCTTTATTACAGACACAGATAGGTCCATATAACACATCATATATAGTGTGTTGGTGTAATGATTAGGCAGATGCCTGCTTACCTTATTACCTTTAACTCAGTGAGACAGGCCAGTTGTTGACACCGTGAGGTTACCCTGGTCTGCCCCAGCAAAGTTGCAGCTTCAGGTTCTTCTCCTCAGCTATAAAATCTGAGAGTCTAACACATTACATGTGCCCCATACACCGCACGGCCCCATGTGATGCCAAATCGTACTTATTATACCTTAAACATGCATTGTCCTGGGTCACAGACACAAGGACATGCAGAGAGCCACTCATTTAACATGAGCTCTGCCCTCAGTAAAGGTTAACATGGGGCCGTGTGCCTGGGGGTGTCTTTTCTGGCTTTAGAAGTCTTGCTCATGGTGTACACAATTTAGTGTAACATTATGGATGATGAGATTATTATGCCCATTGTTTTAGGAAAATCGACTAATGAACCTCTATTTCCTGGTTTTAACAGTTTTTCTGTTGTTAATAGCTCCAAATAGGAGAGTCGTAGCTGTTTGGAAATCTGTTCTGGTTTTAACAGTTTTTTGTTAATAACTCCAGATAGGAGAGTCGCAGCTGTTTGGAAATAAAATCGGTCCCCACTAATTTTGGGATGGGCTTTCCGGCGGTATCTTCCATTTTTTTCTACGATGAGCGGAAGTGGTCGAAACCGTCACTTCCTGTTTGTTTTTGGCGAATAACTCTGGCTAGGAGTGTCGTATTAACGTAGATTTTGCTGTGCGTACATTTCCTAAGGACTGTGACAAGTTATTACAGTTTCAAGTCCCTAGCTGCAAGTCTCTCGTTGCATGTTCCTTTAACTTGGAGAAATAAGTTGAGAAACTGGATAAGTTAAGAAAACTGGTATTGAGATTATGATTATTGAGGTCTGAATGGGAATCAGACATGGGAAATGTGACTGCATCTCGACCATGCCCTCACCTATCTCGGCGATATCCCATATCTCCACTCCATCTCAGCCCCTGTTAAAGGGGGAGGAGGAGTGGAGCGGTGTCTAAGTGAGTCTTCCTGTTGGTTTTGAGGGTTTTTAGTAATTGAGAGAGTTCAAATTTTAACCTCAAGGGGAGCTTGGTTGTCCGATGGCTCTGGCGGGTTAGGGGTAGGAAACCATATCTCGATGACTCTCCCCGATGCCCTCCCCAAGGAGGGCCCGGTTTGGAGTAGAGAATCAAAGGCAAATGCACTGGCCGACGCCTGTCACATCATAGCTCCCCGGGTAGTTTGAACAAGAAAAACGATGTCAGTTCAAATTTGATTTAACCTTCTCCGAGATTATCTGTTGTTTCAGATCTTCTTAAGGTTGGTAAGAGTTAAGTTTTGGTCAGGCTTAGAGTAAAATTGGTTAGGTTTAGGCATGAGGATCAAATTGGTTAGGTTTAGGCATAAAAAGGAGGATTGGTTAGGGTTAGAATCAAACTAGTCAGGGTAAGGCATTAGAAAAGGAGGGTTGGTTAAGATTAGGGCCAGATTGGTTAGGTTAAGGCATTAAAATATAGTGGGTTGAGGTTAGGCATGAGGATAAAATTGGTTAGGTTTAGGCATGAGGATCAAATTGGTTAGGTTTAGGCATAAAAAGGAGGATTGGTTAGGGTTAGAATCAAACTAGTCAGGGTAAGGCATTAGAAAAGGAGGGTTGGTTAAGATTAGGGCCAGATTGGTTAGGTTAAGGCATTAAAATATAGTGGGTTGAGGTTAGGCATGAGGATAAAATTGGTTAGGTTTAGGCATGAGGACCAAATTGGTTAGGTTTAGGCATAAACAAGGAGGATGGCATGAGGATAAAATTGGTTGAGGTTAGAATTTAGAATGACATTGGTTCGGTTTAGAAGTAGAACAACATTAATTAGGCTTAGGATTTGAGTATTTGAGTTTCAAATTTCAGGACACATCGTCAGTAGTGGACCCTGAGATCATCGAGTGTTTCGGCCATTTATCACTAGACACTCTCACTCAAGGAAGGCCCCGCCGGGGGTGATCAAATCCCCGGGGTGTGTCCCCTGCCCAATTAGATTTTAAGGTTTATTTTGGAGAAAAATCTCCTAGATTAGTGTGTTACACTTTTAGAAAGTTGAGATATTTTAGGTACATTTTGAGAGTAAATATTCCTAAATAGTATAATAAAGTACTTTAAAGGAGAATTTTTTGTCGGTGAAACTTTATTACATAATAATCACCTTTATTACAGACACAGATAGGTCCATATAACACATCATATATAGTGTGTTGGTGTAATGATTAGGCAGATGCCTGCTTACCTTATTACCTTTAACTCAGTGAGACAGGCCAGTTGTTGACACCGTGAGGTTACCCTGGTCTGCCCCAGCAAAGTTGCAGCTTCAGGTTCTTCTCCTCAGCTATAAAATCTGAGAGTCTAACACATTACATGTGCCCCATACACCGCACGGCCCCATGTGATGCCAAATCGTACTTATTATACCTTAAACATGCATTGTCCTGGGTCACAGACACAAGGACATGCAGAGAGCCACTCATTTAACATGAGCTCTGCCCTCAGTAAAGGTTAACATGGGGCCGTGTGCCTGGGGGTGTCTTTTCTGGCTTTAGAAGTCTTGCTCATGGTGTACACAATTTAGTGTAACATTATGGATGATGAGATTATTATGCCCATTGTTTTAGGAAAATCGACTAATGAACCTCTATTTCCTGGTTTTAACAGTTTTTCTGTTGTTAATAGCTCCAAATAGGAGAGTCGTAGCTGTTTGGAAATCTGTTCTGGTTTTAACAGTTTTTTGTTAATAACTCCAGATAGGAGAGTCGCAGCTGTTTGGAAATAAAATCGGTCCCCACTAATTTTGGGATGGGCTTTCCGGCGGTATCTTCCATTTTTTTCTACGATGAGCGGAAGTGGTCGAAACCGTCACTTCCTGTTTGTTTTTGGCGAATAACTCTGGCTAGGAGTGTCGTATTAACGTAGATTTTGCTGTGCGTACATTTCCTAAGGACTGTGACAAGTTATTACAGTTTCAAGTCCCTAGCTGCAAGTCTCTCGTTGCATGTTCCTTTAACTTGGAGAAATAAGTTGAGAAACTGGATAAGTTAAGAAAACTGGTATTGAGATTATGATTATTGAGGTCTGAATGGGAATCAGACATGGGAAATGTGACTGCATCTCGACCATGCCCTCACCTATCTCTGCGATATCCCATATCTCCACTCCATCTCAGCCCCTGTTAAAGGGGGAGGAGGAGTGGAGCGGTGTCTAAGTGAGTCTTCCTGTTGGTTTTGAGGGTTTTTAGTAATTGAGAGAGTTCAAATTTTAACCTCAAGGGGAGCTTGGTTGTCCGATGGCTCTGGCGGGTTAGGGGTAGGAAACCATATCTCGATGACTCTCCCCGATGCCCTCCCCAAGGAGGGCCCGGTTTGGAGTAGAGAATCAAAGGCAAATGCACTGGCCGACGCCTGTCACATCATAGCTCCCCGGGTAGTTTGAACAAGAAAAACGATGTCAGTTCAAATTTGATTTAACCTTCTCCAAGATTATCTGTTGTTTCAGATCTTCTTAAGGTTGGTAAGAGTTAAGTTTTGGTCAGGCTTAGAGTAAAATTGGTTAGGTTTAGGCATGAGGATCAAATTGGTTAGGTTTAGGCATAAAAAGGAGGATTGGTTAGGGTTAGAATCAAACTAGTCAGGGTAAGGCATTAGAAAAGGAGGGTTGGTTAAGATTAGGGCCAGATTGGTTAGGTTAAGGCATTAAAATATAGTGGGTTGAGGTTAGGCATGAGGATAAAATTGGTTAGGTTTAGGCATGAGGATCAAATTGGTTAGGTTTAGGCATAAAAAGGAGGATTGGTTAGGGTTAGAATCAAACTAGTCAGGGTAAGGCATTAGAAAAGGAGGGTTGGTTAAGATTAGGGCCAGATTGGTTAGGTTAAGGCATTAAAATATAGTGGGTTGAGGTTAGGCATGAGGATAAAATTGGTTAGGTTTAGGCATGAGGACCAAATTGGTTAGGTTTAGGCATAAACAAGGAGGATGGCATGAGGATAAAATTGGTTGAGGTTAGAATTTAGAATGACATTGGTTCGGTTTAGAAGTAGAACAACATTAATTAGGCTTAGGATTTGAGTATTTGAGTTTCAAATTTCAGGACACATCGTCAGTAGTGGACCCTGAGATCATCGAGTGTTTCGGCCATTTATCACTAGACACTCTCACTCAAGGAAGGCCCCGCCGGGGGTGATCAAATCCCCGGGGTGTGTCCCCTGCCCAATTAGATTTTAAGGTTTATTTTGGAGAAAAATCTCCTAGATTAGTGTGTTACACTTTTAGAAAGTTGAGATATTTTAGGTACATTTTGAGAGTAAATATTCCTAAATAGTATAATAAAGTACTTTAAAGGAGAATTTTTTGTCGGTGAAACTTTATTACATAATAATCACCTTTATTACAGACACAGATAGGTCCATATAACACATCATATATAGTGTGTTGGTGTAATGATTAGGCAGATGCCTGCTTACCTTATTACCTTTAACTCAGTGAGACAGGCCAGTTGTTGACACCGTGAGGTTACCCTGGTCTGCCCCAGCAAAGTTGCAGCTTCAGGTTCTTCTCCTCAGCTATAAAATCTGAGAGTCTAACACATTACATGTGCCCCATACACCGCACGGCCCCATGTGATGCCAAATCGTACTTATTATACCTTAAACATGCATTGGGTTAGGGTTAGGGTTAGGGGTTAGGGTTAGGGGTTAGGGTTAGGGGTTAGGGTTAGGGTTAGGGTTAGGGTTAGGGGGTTAGGAAGAAGGGTTGAGCCTGCCCCCTAGAGGGGACAGGAGATGCACGGTCCTTCCCGCGCCCGTGTCCACCCCCATGGGTCCAATAGGGTTGGACGGCAGGTCGGCGTTTCCTGCCGTACCTGACGACCGTCCACCCTCCATCAAAACTTCCCATATTTATGGGTAAGTATCACTCAAATAAATCTCTATTTTTTTATAGTTTTTTGTTTTTTAATTTTTTTAATTGTTTTTATATTTTTTTATATTGAAATGAAATAAAATGAAATGATTTTTAAAGGCCTATAAAACAAAAAGCGTGTGTGCCTAGGGGCGACGTTTCGACTCTATGAGTCTTCTTCAGGCCCGGCACACAGAAACAAAGCTGGTTCTGGCTTATTAATGAGATGTTTCTCCCTCTTTGTCTTAACAGAAAATGAGCTCCTGCTCCTGTGCAGCTCCTTATATAATGTGTCTTGGCCACTCCCCCAATGGACTTCTGACAACGGTACGTATGAATGGTTTTTTAGGTTGTGGGTAAGTATGAATTGTTTTCTTTATGTTTTAACGGTGAGTATGCATTATGTTTTTAATATTACAGGTAAGTAAAAATTATTTATTAATTTTACAGGTGAGTATGAATTATTTTATTTTTTAAGGTAAGTATGAATTGTCTTTTAACTTTTTGAGGTAAGTATAGGTTCCAATGGTAAGTATGAATTGTTTTTTAATTATATTCCAGGTAAGTATGAATTGTTTTTTAACTTTTTGAGGTAAGTATAGGTTCCAATGGTAAGTATGAATTGTTTTTTAATTATATTGAATTTAGGTTGTAATGGTAAGTATGAATTATTATAATAATGAATTTTACTGGTAAGTATTTTATTACAGGAAGTATCAATTATTGCCTTTAATTATCAATTACATATTTGTAGTATAAACTGCCAATGGTTAGGGTTAGGAATATAAAAATGAAAGGTTAGGGTTAGGGTTAGGCAAGATACTAGTGGTTAGGGTTAGGGTTACTCACAGGGTTGGGGTTAAATATCCAAATTTGAATATAGGTTAGGATTAGGCTTGGGATGGAATCTATGGTTAGGGTTAGGCAAGGGACCAATAATTAGGGTTAGGCGTGGAATAAAATCAATAATTAGGTTTAGGCAAGGGGGCCAATGGTTAGGGTTAGGCATGAATTTAAATCAATAGTTAGGTTTAGGCATGGGACAAATGGTTAGGTTTAGAATATATAACCAGGGTTGGGATTAAATATTTAATAATTAGGATTAGGCATATAAACACCTGATGGTTATGTTTAGGTAAGAGGGAGTGGTTTAGATTTGGTTTTAAATTCCTAGGAGCATAACTGAGAATCAAATCTATGTATTTATAATGTTCAGCCATTCTAATGAATTTACATAATGAAATAAAATTATCTATATCAACTAAGTTTTAAAGTCGAGGTCTGGTATTTTGGAGTTCCATCTTTGGGTTTGTCAATGTGGCAGTCATTGTCCTTAGGAGTCACCTTTGACCCTTTTCAACCAATCTAAGAATTTTAAGTCCTCTGGACTCCTTTTTCTTTCTAGTCCAGGTTGATTGGATCGGGAGGCGTCCCCCTTCAGCCAATCCAAGAAACTCTGATGTTCTGGACTCTTAATCTCTCCACGAAGGTCATCTCTCCCGATTGGGGAGTCATCCTTTTGGGCCCCAGGACTTTGGAAGCCACTGTCTTCTGCTTGGTCTGTCTGGTTGACCCCTGGACCGGT